>CM046038.1:31352893-32552893 GCA_025215565.1 Flaveria ramosissima
GAGAGACACAGAGACAGAGAGAGAGACAGAGAGAGAGAGAGACACACACAGAGAGACAGAGAGAGGGAGAGAGACAGAGAAAGGGAGAGAGACAGAGAGAGAGACAGAGAGAGAGACAGAGAGAGAGACAGAGAGAGAGGAGACAGAGAGAGAACAGAGAGAGACAGAGAGAGAGAGAGACACACACAGAGAGAGAGAGACGAGAGAGAGAGAGAGGGAGAGAGGAGAGAGAGAGATAGATATATAGATATATATATATAGATATATATATATATATATATATATATATATATATATATGTATATGTATATATATGTATAAGTATATTTATATATGTATATAGATATCTATGTATGTATATGTAGATATATATATATGTATATATACATACATATATATATGTACATATACATATATACATATATAGATGTGACATATACATATATACAGAGATATAGTACATTACATACATATATATATATAGACATATATATATAGATATATATATATATATAGATATATATATATATATATATATATATATATATATATATATATATATATATATATAGTAAGGATTACACATTGAGACCAAATATAAGGTTTTAAATATTTGTCATCATTGAATGAAGAATAACGTTAGTAGAATGTTATAAGTCTTTTAAACTTAAACTTAACTTTTTAAGGTTAACTTTAATCATTTTTTCCGACTCGTATGGTGGTGATACAAGATCCAATCCATCGCGTAATAGAGTTTATGTAGAAAAACCCGGGGCAACGCGATGTGTAAAAATGATTAAAGTTAACCTTAAAAAGTTAACCTTAAAAAGTTGTGTAGCATGGTTATTTTACAACGACATTCTGTACTAGTTGTGTAGCATGGTTATAAGTAGTGTCTCGGTTTATGTTAACATTATAACTTTTGAAACAAGGTCTGTTAAAAGGTTTATAGGTTGTAATGACTAAAAGCTCCGTATAGAGTTACTGTGGGAGTTTTTTCAAGTGATAATATTTTCATCATTAAGTAAGCATAGAATAGATATATAAGCTTGAACCCAAGATCTTATAAAATGATAAGGTGTTGGGTTTAAGTTTTACTCTGAGTAAAAATGTTTAGAGTGCGTTGAGTTGGTAAGTTCTTTTAATTGTAAGTTTTATTTTGAGAGGGTTGGGATGCGGTCCAGTTTGGGAAATATATAAATGGGTCTGATCAAAATAACACTTATAATTCGAAGCAGATTCGTACATTTGATTTTTAACATAGTAACTTCAATTCTGATGACATATGTAAACTCAAGTTATTAATAGTTAACAATATAAATCTGGTACATAATTATGGTCTACATAACGCAATCTAGCTAGTATGTAAGCAGAAGCAATAGCATAGAAGTTGAGGCAAAGTAGAAGCTCATATATGAAGTTGGCTTGGAGTGTTGAACCGTGTACGGGATATTAGTTCGAAATGTCAAGATTGCTCCATAAGCTAGTTCTACTGTGGATATAAGCTGAAGCTTTTCTGTCTATGCCAGGCTCAGACACCCAACGAACTCCATCTTGATCACTCTTGTACACTCTGTACGCTTTCAACGAATCATCCCACATCGATTCTTCTCCTCGAACCTTCTTGGATTTGAAGAAGCTGAAAAACGAAAAGGAATGCTTCTTCATCTGCTTGCTTTTACCCATAGCTAGCTAGCTTTGATTTTCCTCTTGGAGTGACACAAATTTAAGGTCTGTGAGTGGCTTATGTGTCTACAACTGTTCTCCAAAACCTCTTGTTTAGTTGTGGCAATGAGCTTGTGGCGTATTTATAGCATAAGAAGATACATTTGTACTTATTAAAGTTGTTTGTTTCAAAAAGGGGAATATAATAAAGTAGGTAAAGAAACTTTTACAACCTTACTAACATGGTCTAATGACAAACGTGTATGCTTCTTATTTATAAAGTGGTATGTTTAAATGTCACTTAATGACGTGAAATAGATTTAGCTTGTAGTAGGATAGAAGTAGATTAAGTTTATTAATAAAAAAGTAAAGAAACTTTTGTTTAAGTGCTGCTTCCTATGTTCTTGTAATCCCATGCCTGCTAGGGGACCAATTTATTGTTCTGATGGGTATTAGTTATGTTATGAAGGGAAAAATCTTTTCATCCTCAAATTTAACATCGAAGATAGGTTATCTCATATGTAAAATGTTAGATTAGTTAGAAAATCCATTTTATCTTAGAAATGTATAAGAATAGTTTCACTTTAATTGTATAAGGGCATATGAAATAGAACTTTTTCTCAAATAATTATAGGTATGTTGGATTTTAATAGCTCAATTTATACTTATAGGTTTATAATAATCCATATTGGTAATTTGAACAATTACGCCCTTAACTTTCACTTTTGCTTTACAAGGAGAGTCTTAGTTTACGAAAAAAAATAAATCTATTTACGTGATAGACGTGTGGGTGACGCGAGATTGCTATTGGTAAAGAATGATTTCATGTTTGAAAATAAAATCAAAATACAAAAAGAAAGTTAGGACTAATATTATTATTTCCAGTGAAATTACGTCAAAGTTATATATGTTATTGGTAACATTCCATATGAACTGTTATTGCTCAAAAAGTTATAATTCGACCATTAAAATCCAGTTAATCAAAATTATGAAGTTTGTAATATATTTTATTATTCACTTAAGGGTGCAAGAATATACAGCATAAGCAAACTATCTCCGAACTCTTAAGTGTAAGGAAAAGTTTATAAATCATTATATATGATACTAGTGGTTGGCATAGAACACAGAGTCACAGATACTACTATTAAAAAATTACCATTTTACAAATGTATGTTAATAATTAAAAATAACAGGAGACATATGTCATCCTTCTGTGTATTTTTAATATATTTTTTCTGTTTTTCTCTCTTATATATTATTTTCACAAATTTCTTTCATTGATTTTATACTTTTTGTTTTCTCTCTCTGTACTATCAAATAGTAATAACGAGAAATTTTGACCCGCGCGTTGCGGCGGAGCCGTACGACGACATAAACGTAATTAATGATACGTTACGACACGTCCGCGAACTTCGTGACGCTCATTACTCCGGTGGCACCAACGTGATTAAATTTATAAAAAAAATATGAAGTTGGTACGACTTATTTTAGAAACTGAAAAAAATTAACATGTCTAGCACGTATCTAATAATTCAAAAAAGTAATTCAAATTGAAAACATATATGAGAAGTAAAAGAAAAAAAAAGTAATTTAAATGAAAATAACAATAGAATGATAAAGTACACAAAGTAAAAGGAAATAAAAGAAAAAAATAGAAAACGTGAAAGGAAAAAAAAGTAGAAAGATCAAAGAAAAACATAAGTTAAGGGTGAGGAGGTTTGAAACCACGCCCACAGGATATACTTCTAAATGCATAACCACCCAACTACATAAAACTTTGGTGTTATGAATTTAACTCATGTATATTTGACATCAGGATGAAAAAAAAGAAAGGAAATTGACACCACTGAGTCTTCGCATCCCGCGCGATGCGACGGGACCATGCAATAGTATTAGCGTGGTAAAGGGTATGTCTACAAACTTCATAACCAACGTCAAAATTTACCTCTAATGTGATTAAGTCTCGCGTATTACGACATAAACAGAACTAAACATTAAGCGACAAACTCGTGAAAAGTGTTTGTAGCCAAAAAGATAAAATTTTATGCGTTGCCCGGGGACACCAACGTGGTTATGCCTCGCACTTGACGACGTAAATAATACCTAACATTAAAACGACGTGCTCGTGAAAAGAGTTTGTAGCAAAGGAAATAGAATGTTTAAAGATGGTGAAGGAACCTACAACGCAAATTTTCCTTCCCTTGTTGGTAGTAAAAATTATAAGTTCATGATCTAAAACCCAATTTGAAAAATAACATGAGGTTACGCTTGAGGTTATTGTCCAGAGTTATTACTCAATTAGTTGACGAAAAAAAAGTAATATGAAAAAACATAATTCAAACATATATATAAAAAGCATTAGAAAAAATGAAAGAAAAACAAAACTAAGAAAAAGCCAAAAATAGTCAAATTCACAATGGGGTGAAGAGTGCTAAGTTTTGAACCCGGGTTTAGGTTGTGGGAGCAAGATTAGTTACCACCAAGCCAACAACCCAATTCGTGTAGTTGTCCTATTGTAATGTATATATCAAGGTTTAGAATACGTAAATTTATTATATAATTCCACCGACCTTTGCAAATAAGTATATATACAATTTGTATTCTTATTTATATAAAACATTTTCTTATTTTTTCATAAATATTTAAATTTTTTCATAAATTTTTTTTATAGATTGATATTACTTCCGTTATTTTTATAAAAAACATTTAAAAAAAGTAACTATACGGTTTCAGAATTTATATTAAAAACTATGTATATGTCATAAATAAATAATATAAAATTTTCTATATACAAATTGTGTATTACACGAAATTTAATATAGTTGTACACATGGAGAGAGAGAAATTACATTTTCTTGACCGGCACCAAATCAATTTCTAATATCTAAATACACTACCCTATTCAATAGCAGGTGAGCATGATACATCATTTATCACAAGTACGTTTGAGAAGAATTAGATATAGCATATATCTTTTACTATCTTAATATAACGATTTTTATGATGAAATAATCAAAAGAAGAGTTCTCTTTGCGGAAGATGCATAACAGCTTCGTTCTTGCGTAAAGTAATTATGATGTGCTCTCAAAATTCACTGGAAAGCAAAAAATTAGGCGGTGGTTCTAACATTCCTGCCCACATATTCATTATTTTACAAGAAAATATTAAAAATTATAATTATTTTAGTGAGCCAGAATTTCCGTATTGTTCTTATATTCACTAACCTAACACATTAGCCTTTCTGTCATTCTGTGGGTTCAAGAAATGGCTATATATAGCTCTTTTTATTATTTTAAACATTACTAAACCGTATAGAACTTCGTTATTTCCTAAGCATGCCTTTATGCTGATTCCCACAGGCCAAATTTTGCACTAATGATGCTTATGGATTTCAAATACCTTCATTAAATTAAATTTGCTATTCTCCTTTTTAGTTTAGTTATTCCAATTATTTTTGCATCTAGATCTTTCCATAAATTCGTCGGTGTGTTTACTCGGGTTTATATTTTGTGCCAAGAAATGTCATGAAACCCAACCAAGTTTTCCTTAGATTTAGTAATTAGTCGTGGTAATTTCAATGGCCCTTTTTTTTTAACGACAGATGTGCGACCATGTTTCGAATGACATATGTTATTTTAATCGGGTCCACTTATCCGTTTTCTAGTCGGGACCGCATTCTTAACCCCCTCATGAGGAAACTCATTACTGAGAAAACCTTCTGATTCAACTCTGAGTAATTTTGCTCAGACTGAGACTTGAACCCATGATTTCCCCATATTTACATGTCATGGGTCACTTTAACCAGTTAGGCTAAGGATCATTAGCAATTTCAATAGAGTTAGGTTGAAAATAAGATGAGTCGGCTAATATATTATGTGTTTCTGTTAATTGATTTAATTGTTTAAATTCAATGAGTTCCGTGCCCTTTAAATGTAATAACTTTTAAATTGGTTCAATTGAAAAACAGTAATAGAGTATTAACCACGTAATATTAATTGTTATTATATTATTCTGTATATTAATAACAGATTGAAATAAATAGTGTTTTAATTCTTGTAATGCGTGATGTACAACTAGAAGGAGCTCTGGCCTTATTTGTTCAACGCATGTTATCTTATAGTTTATCTTGTAATTCGACCTTATGGTACATGCACATAACTATATTCTATTATGTTTTCCCTAATGAATATTAGAGTTAGCATATTAACTAGTAAATTAGCGGGATGTTAAAAACTGTAAGGCTCGGTTTTAACGATTTGTAAATTAGTATTCACGAACCCTGCGAAAAATTTTTACGTCAAAACATTAATAAAAATAAGCAAGTCGAAGTAGCAAATCTATAAAAAGAACATATTACAAAGATTTAAGAGAAAATCTAATAAAACTATAAAAAAAACAAAACCTTGAAACAAACGGCTTTTATGATGACTTGCTATATTTTTTAATAAACTTTTTTTTTCTAGTAAAGCAATAATTTAATGATGTAACCAATATATCATTAACATGCTATCAGCAATGTGGCCCTCAGCATCTAGGAAGGCTAGATGTTGAATCGAAGTTGTATAAATAGAACAGAGTTTTGATGGGTTTTGTGGTGATGAAATCAACAAAACAAGATTAACGAAAAGTAACTTAAAGAAAGAAAATATAAATAATGACATTCAATCTTTTCATGGAGAAACCTATTAGAGTATATTATTATTAGGGTTTGATAAGGATTATTATTAGGGTTTGATAAGGATTATTATTAGGGTCGACCCACGAGCTTCTTTAGGTTTTTAGGGTTTCATTATAAACTCTATATAATATAACCTAACCTATCAATAATAATCAATGACTCTTTTACCATCTTACATTGTATCAGACCCACCCTAGGCTCTCTACTACATCTGTCGCGCCACCACAAAAACATAAAACCCTAGCCGCCACCACCCCAAGAAAAACCCTAGACAGGGCGGCTTGCCGTCACCACCGCCGCCACCTTGTCTGGCCACCATTCTTTCGTTTTAAAGATTCTCCGTTTAGTTTTCCTAATCTTCTTTTATGTTCTGATATTTAGCTTTCTGATCGAAGGTCACAACCTTCTATTCTACTGCTTGCCGTCGGTTCCATATTGTTAACTTTGATCCTTGCAACCTTACAATCATATATCCTTGCAATCTTGCGATCTCATTTACTTGCAACCTTTTTGTCGCAGCCTGACCATAGTTATCAGCTTTCACCTTGTCTACCTAGTTTTCATTACGATTAAGATTTTTTTATCGGGTTTATCCCTCTTGTATTAGATCTGATATCCCATCATATTTTTTTTCTTTCTTTTTAGCCGGACCACGGTCTCTAGCCACCGAAGTATGCCGCCTGGCCACGGTCACCGGCCTTTGGTATGACACACCTCGCATGACCACGGTCACCGGGTGTTTGTTTTTTGTTTTGTCCTAGCCGGACCACGATCCATTAGCATCATAGCGTGCCGCCTAACCATGGTCATTGGCCTACATTTGACATACCGTCGCACGACCACGGTCGCCGGATGTCTATTTTTTTCTTTCTTTTTTTCTTGCCGGACCACGGTCCCCACCGGACCATTAGCCGCGCTGCCTCCCAGACTACGGTCCTCCGCTGAGCGGCCTTTGTGCCATTTTGATTGCCGCCTCCAGGACCTGATAATAATTGAAGATTGCAAGATTATAGATTGAAAATTGTAAGAGTTTGGATTGAAGAATTTTGGCAGAAGTTGTGATCGAGATTAGGAATAGTTTTTATTGTTCTTTTTTTCATGTTTATTTTTCTATCATTTTCAGTTCAAGAGTTCGATTCTCTACCGCCTAGACTGCGGGGGAGTATTAGACATATTATTATTAGAGTTTGATAAGGATTATTATTAGAGTTGAGCCCACGGGCCCGTTTAGGTTTTTAGGATTTCATTGTAAACTCTATATAATGTAACCTAACATATCAATAATAATCAATCACTCTTTTTCCATCTTACAAAACCGAGAGAATTTACCGCGTGGTCTCTTCCTTGTAATGTTGGAGTCAAGGAAAAGACACGAACTGATGTGGAGTTTGAAACACCACCTAGATTTGAATATCTTGATAGAGATATAAGTGATGTAATCCTCATAGAAGATTATGGAATGTAATCTCAATAAAAGAACCCTTAGACCCTGAGACAAGTGTGACCCTCATCAGAGTATTTTACATGCTCTGAGACTAGACATGTACAAAAAAACCGGTTCGGAACCGGTTCACTTAAAAATACCCAAACCGATTTCAACGAAAAACCGGTTTGGACCAAACCGGTCCCGAATCCGACCCGAACCGCCGGTTTTTATACCGGTTTGCTAGCCCTGCACTCAAAACCGGTTTATAAACCGGTTTAAAAGTTAAAAACCGGTTAAACCGGTAAGAAAAACCGGTTTGGGTAAAAAAACCGGTTTCAAACCGGTCCGAACCGGTTTGATAGGTTCGAGTTTTTGGTGAGCCAAACCGGTTTATAACCCGAACCGGTTTGAAGATAAACCGGTTTGACCCCACCACGAAAAAACCGGTTCGGTTTTGAACCCGAACCGGTTTGGGCATAAAAACCGGTTTGTACATGTCTATCTGAGACTGTAAATTCTTGGTACGAATTAGAGTATATTGCATGCTCTGAGACTGTAAATCCTTGGCTTGATCGCCATTTAAAGACATGCTTTTCACCAATAGAAAAGGCCACAGGTAATTAGTGATGGATTTGCTAATGTAGGGTTAGGTCACTTGGTAGAAGCTTTGTTTCTTATAAGAAGATATTGGATTCAAATTCAAACAAAAAGTAAATTAGTTTGCTGTCGTTAAAAAAATTAGTGATGTATTTCCAATGCTAACGTTTGTAATGAATATTACAATGAACCCTAAGAAATCCAAATTATATTGATTTTAATTTTTCTTCAGAAAATTTTTGTGGATTGCCGCCAAATCACATGAAATCCCAAAAAACAAATTGCAATGTTGTCGAAAAATATTCCCATAATCAATAGATAGTGTAAGATCCTACAAAATATCAAATATATTTAATTGTTTTAGAATAACTTAGACACATCATAATAACTAGTTTAGATGTGTCATACAAGAGTGCTATAGTAAATTAAAGACAAATTGTTTGGTTAAATAGTATAACTTTTAATAAAAATAATAAGTAAATAAGAATTTATGAGTTATTATATGTTGAAGAATCACATATAAGTGAAAAAAATCAACAATGGATATGTAGTGTTAATAGGGATCAATGCTGAACAATTTTTCTCTAAGGGCTAATGACAATTGATTACAGCTAAGGATTGTCACTTAGGATCAAGTTTGTGATTGTTAAGTAAAGTTGAAATTGATCAATGATGGCTAACTACATTTAATAGTCAAAGTGATGATCACTTAGGGAGTGTATATTGGTTAGTGATGATCACTTAGAGAGTCGGCCAGTGATATCACTATGGGACTCAATAGTGGTTTGTGATGGTCTCGAAGACTATCAAGCATGGTAACCACAAGCCACACCATGGTCCATGTGACAGCATGCCATACGTGGAACACGGTGCCGGCTGCTTGTGGACCACGAGTGTGGTTGCTTTGCATGGGTGTGGCCACGAGTGACGTGTGGTATCCAACTATTTTTTTAAATACAAAAAGTAATTTAAAAAATTCTGACTGTTGAAAGCTAAAATTAAATTTCTTTTTCTAAACCAAATTATATGATCTATAATATATACATACAAATTATTGAAAAAGGCACCATTTTTCTCTAAAATCTTATTATTTCTACATACACCTCTCAAAAAATATACCCAAACAATCCTAACAACCCAAACAACCACAACTCGTTCTACATACTTAGTCTGTCACCCCTCATATACGACCCGAACTTTATTTTCTTACAACTAACTCTTAGTGAGTGGAATCAACAAGGTTGTTTCATTAGGGTTGGTGCCGAGGATTTAGGGGGTCATGCCGATCTAGAAATATAGGCCCCCAAAACAATCCGCTTGTCTAAGCTACTTTTACTTAATTTTTTGTTTTTTTAAAGAGTTTTTAAATTGTTTTTGTGTGATGGGCTAATTTAATTATTTAAATAATTTAAACCAAATCATATTTAAGTAAAATGGGTTAATTTGAAGTGTGTAATGAGCTAACTTAAGGTATGTAATGGTTAATTCTATTCATTGGCGGAGGTTAATAGGGACCGTAGTGTAATTTTTCCATCGGTAGTGTAAATTTTTGACCCGTTAGTGTAAATTTTCGGTCATGTAGTGTAAATTTATATATATATATATATATATATATATATATATATATATATATATATATATATATATATATATATATATATATATATATATATATATATATATATATATCGAGTTTGCCCCATTAAAAAAAGTTAATTTCACCCCCGCCCACATGTGGGAGTGTTCAAGCCCCGCCACTAATTCTATAGAGAATTTTTTTTAAAAGAAATATGTATATACTTTTTTAAAGTCTTGACCCCTCGAGAGATTGGGTGCCCCTGCTCGTAAGTGGTTGCAACTCCACCCCTCCCTTTGGCTGCCCCTGACCAACCCATAATGCTCGATAAATCCCCTAGCCTGGCCAAACTGGATCCCAAAATCATACTTGAGACCCAACACGATTTAGAAGTCATACCTAAGACCCAACCTGAAATTGTAAAAGTAAAGCTTTGAAGAGAGTATCTTCTTTCCCTATCCCCCATGGGGCAAAAGTAGATCGCCCTAGGTAGAGTTGACATTGGCTCAATCTTGGGTGGATATTTTCGTGGACCCCGGTGTTGGTAATGCATGATCTCGTGTATGTATATGGAACAAGATATTGGAGAAATTTCACTATTATGAAATGTGTCATGACATAGAAATAAAGGTTTCAATGTTTGTCTCCAATCACACAAACATTAAAAAAAATTCTCAAAAGCGATTTGAGTGATGTAGATGTTATGAATAATGCTTTTGAAGGATACCGTTAAGGGAGTGTTTACCCTTATAGCAGCTTGGAGAAATCTCATAAAAGTCCTAAATGGGTGCTAGTCCCTGAAATGTGTTAAACCATATAGCGGGTTAAAACAAAAGTCATCGGATACACCTGATATGTCAGCTAGTCTCGGTGCGGATCTACATATGTTGATGGATCTCAATGCCAAAGAATCTGAACCAATACATGACCAATTTCCAAAAGCTCAACTAAAGGAAATATGCTTTTAGAAGCTACTCAAAATACATCTTTTAGATGACCAGTATATTTAAATTGAAGTGAATCCTATTATAGATAAATATATTTTTTCTCGCTTAGGAATGTATTGAAAGATATCAACAGTTTGAATTGATTAGAGTTGATAGATCGAAGAAGTTATATAGCTAGTTTCAAATGATGACGACTAAAAAAAATTCGGAAAAAGTACTTATGAAGGCAAAGCTGTTAAACAAAAGTTAGCATGATGTTGTTCAGTTTGTGTATGCAAGTTTGAAGAAACTTATAGCAAGAAAATGAAAAGTTGATGTTTTGGTAGCATCTGTCTTAGGAGTTGATTGTTAGGACTTAACAAGACTGATAGAACTCATCATTTTGAAATTAATACTACGGTACATTGAAAGATACTTTCTAACTATCACAATCTTTCATGCTTAGTAAATTACAAAGAACAATTTCTACTAAGGTATTATAGAAGACTTTCTGACAAAGTAGTCCTAAGCGTAGTTTAGCTCAATACAATATCTTTAAGGATATGGATGTTTTTGAATATGTTTATCTTTAGTTATTTTGAACTTCATGTTCTTTGTTGTCATAGTTTATCTAGCATAGTTATTAGATAATTCTTAGCAATTAATCAACAATGATAAGGGGCTTAGTTTCACATATATACAGTCTTAGATATGTAGATGTAGGTACGCATACTATGCGCTAACAGTTCATCAATATTTGCTTTAATTGACTCATAGCGGTTACATATCATTTAAAGTTCTTGTCCTTAAGAGTTTTTAATATATTCAATTGTTTGTTCCAATTAGATGTAATTTTGTAAGTCTTAATTGAAGACTTGAAAATTTATGATATATACAAGGGCCGGTTGTAGAACATATATAAGGAAACTTTAATTGTTCATTTCTATTTCAAATGATTTTACAAATATATACACATACACATCTATCTTTCTTCCAATCAATTTTCAGTATAGAATTATCAGATAGGATTAACACGATTGATGAGAGAAGAAAAGAAACTCAAAATAATTGATGTTAGGTGTTAATTAAATAGATGGACCAATCATGAAGGACTTGCGAAGATGAATGTGACAACCCTAAATATAAGATTTCATACGTTAATATATTTTAAATGAAACGTCATTACGCTATACTTGGCTAACTCATATAAACCATATATGTTTATGTACGTGTACGTATGCATGTTTTCATACATATTTTACTTATGCATGTGCCATCTTTTGTTAAAATACATATGTATATTATATGTCTATGTGAATATATGTGTTACTCATTGCATGCTTGCATGCATACACAAGAATTTACGTGTGCATGTACTCAAATATATAATCCTTTGATATTGAACCATATATAATCAAGATACATCAACTATACAACATCAAACAAACCAAACACAACCCAACCAAACACCATAAATACAAGTTAACATCAAGAGAACTTGACATCAACACAAATCTTAACAAATCTCTTACACTTAAACCTCAAACCAAAGAACCATCTAGGGTCAAGAACCGGCTCATTAGCACCCTTAAACACCCGATTTAAGAGGTGATTAACACCTCAAATCGGCCAAGACACCTCACCACCCCATCAAACCGCCACCTAGCTCTAAGGGGCACTCACCATGCCTTACCTCTTGCCACCTTGTAAGCCTAGTGTCCTAGGGTAATGATGATGCTTTAATGGCAGCCGACCTCACCCCCTTTACTTGAAGCTTTCGGTTGAAAAGGAACACACCACAATTCCACCGATCACCACACCAACAATCCTTCAAAAACTCTCGGTCCCCATACGCCACCACCATCTCCACCCACATTCCTCACCTCCCGAAAACCATACACCACCAACATCATCCCCACTCTCGGTTATCACCATAACAACCGCATATTATGACACATCTCTCGGTTGAATAGCAGCAACATCCAAGCCTCGTGTAAACACCACCTCTCGAAGATTATCAAGAACACCAAAACCAAGCGGATTCATAGGCCATCTTCACCATCTTCTCATACTCTCCCTCTGTCAAAATCAAGGTTCTAAACTCTAAACCCTACTTGATTAAGGTTACAAAAGTTAAACATGTGTTTAAATAAACACATGTGACCAACCCTTTTGGATTTAACACTCAAGATTTTCATAAAAACATATAAATCAAACTTATTTTTCAGACAATAAGAAAGGTTTTAAGAATCTGAAATAAACAAAGCAAACCTTAAAAATCAAATTTATAAAAGGAGATTATCAACAAAAGGGTTAAAAACCTAGATATAACTTGTTAAAAATTAGTTCTTCATGTTAATAACTATGATTATGGGAACAAACATTGAAAATATATTTAGAATATTAGGAAATATAGTGCCATTCCTATAAGTAAATTAATTTATATAAATTATCTAAGTATTTAAAAGGAAAAATCATGCTGGAAGAACCAACCCTGGAAAATGTGTGGAAAAATTATATATTGACTATTACAATTTATAGAACTTACTGAAAAAGTTTCGTGACCTAAATTAAAGATATGTTCAAGTTATGAATTTTTAAATATTCTGCCAACTGAAAATCGGGAAAAATACTTAAACTATGATATAAATTATGAGAAATTTATAGAAAATATAAAAATCAGGGTGGAACAGTCTGTGTAAAAATGGGAATTTTTGAGCATACTCTGATATGATTTAGGATATAAGAAAATTTTGAGAAACTGTAAAAATTATGACAAATATTTTGACCAAGTTTTGATATTTTTAGAGGCCCGAAGGTTTTTCTAAAGAATTATTTAAATAATGTAAAAACTATAGAAAATAGGCTAAAAATAATAATGAAATAAAAATTTAATATAATATGTCTAACATTAGAATCTACCTACTGTGAAAATTTCGTGATATGTACATTAGCATAACATCTAAAAATAAATTTTATAGTTTGAGGTGCTAAAAATGTTAAAGAAAATACATTTTCCTAGACTATAAATATTTTTGTTTATAGGTTATCATTGAGAGTAAAAGGTGAGATTCATAGCCCCATTTTATTTTTATAAACTTTTAGGGGAAAAAGCATACTGTTTTTATGAGTTGATGCATTATTGAGATTTTTGAGATTTACTATTATATATGTTACAACCATTAATTCGGATGTGGAACCGTTAGATAATATTGGTAGCGCTACTTAGGAAAATATTTCCTGCACCAACAGGATGAGTGTTGTGATGCTATATTATCTGATTTATGAATTATGTTATGACAGATATGAATGATCTGATTATTAGGTAAGGTTTGGTTGTATCTGATGGATCAATACTATTTTGTTTATAATAAACCTGTGAACTCACCAACTTTGTGTTGACTATTTTGAGTATGCTTTTTCAGGAGTTCATCACTAACAGCTTAATGTTTTCTTTTGATGTGTATAATGGCTGGGAGAGATAGTAAAAAGTTTGTGTGAATCTGACAGTTAACCTGTATGACCTCAGTGTATCGGTGGATGCTCATTTCCATCGTCTCTGAAGATGTAGCTGTTAGAACTTTATGATGTAATAGGATTATATTATTTCAAATTTTGACTGTTATGATTTAATGTAATCCTAACCTTAATATTATGTTATGAATCTTGTTATGTTTATGTGTTATCTGTTTAAAAATTTGTAAATCAATGAGTTCTGAACAAACAAGTCACTCCCTAAGCATTTCACGCTTCCGCCGGGATGTGACAGGTTGGTATCAGAGCCATTGGTTATAGAGAATTAGGTATGTTAAAATGCCTAGACTATAACCATAAGCTCATATTAGTATGATTATGTGTATACATGAATTTGTGTGATTTCATGAATATTCTAACATTTTCTCTTAATAAATTTAAAGGTAAAAGATTTATTTATAATATATGGAAATAAGTAACTACTTGTTTTGTTCAAATTATGAAAAGACTTTTTTTGCAGCTATGAGTACTGATAATTATCTCAATGAGACTGACTCATCCGAATATTCGGACTATAACGATTATAAAGAAATTACACCTGAACCTGAACCTCAGCAAGTCTTGGAACCTCCTCAAACCAAAATTGAAAATAACCATAAGCCCAAATTTTATGTTCGTCGTGCAACAGTAACAGTAGGAGGGTATACCATTAAAACTCCCAGGAAAAAGGTACGACCCGGAAACAAGTTCAAAGCTAAGCAAGACGAGGATGAAGAGATACAAAAGATTGATTCCCCCAAGAACGAAGAAAGAGAGGCTAAAAGACAAAAGGTGGATGAAGACCAAATCGCAGCAGCTCAAAAAACTCTTAAACAGCTTAAGAAAATTCAACAAGGAATCAAGAGTATTCAGAAGGATGTTAAAGAACTGAAGGCACCCAAGAAAAACATCTTTTCAAGAATATGGAAATGGATGCATGGAAATTAGAAATTATCTTTTAACTTTAACATATGAAAATCCCTAATAAAAACTTAAATGAAATATATCTTTGTGATTGGAATTATTATTTGTTATGTGTTAGCTAAAATATTATTAAGAACCTAAAAATTCTTTTAATATTGACTACAATTAACTATAGAAAATCATGCCGCCAAGAAGGAACACACAGCCCGTAAGAAGAACGGCGCGAGTGGGACGACCTAGAACCAGACTCGGGGAAGAAACTCCTATAAACACGACCACCAATGAAGATGAAAGAATCTCACGAATAGTGTCACAGCAAATAGAGGCTGCCATACCCATACTGGTAACCCAGCTTCAACAAAACCTAAACCTCGGAACAGCAACACCAGGCAACGAGATACCCATGGACGATACCATGAGAGGACAACCGGAAGAGGAAGCTATAACTGAAAAAGGATGTTCTTACAAGACTTTTATGTCATGTAAGCCCCGGGAATTTGATGGTAGAGGCGGAGCTGTACAAGCCCTACGCTGGTTGGATGAGATGGAATCAACCCTAGAAATCAGCAAATGTGCCAACAACAACAAAACCTTGTTTGCTTCGCATTCACTAAAAGGGGAGGCACAATCCTGGTGGAAAATGGAAATGCACACTAAAGGTAGGCATGTCATGAATGAATTAAGTTGGGAAGAATTCATGGGTTTAGTAATAGAAAAATACTGTCCCTATAATGAAATAGAGAAATTAGAAACCGAATTCTTAGCATTAGAAATGAAAGGGGCAGCACATCGAGAGTACACTGACAGGTATAATGAACTCTCAAGACTAGTACCACATCTAGTAGCCCCAGAATCAAAAAGGATATGAAGATATATTTGGGGATTAGTACCACAAATAAGGGGACTAGTAAAATCTGCTATGCCTAAGACCTTTCAAGATGCCGTAAGCCTATCAGGGAGCTTAACAGACGAAATGATAAGAAACGGATCATTAAGTAACCCTAGATCAGGAGAAAAGAGGAAGTGGAGTGATGATAATTCAGGAGGAAGATTTAAAGGAAACCCTCAGAAAAGAATAGTCCGACAGCCCACCCGGAACTTCTTAGGAATGACACGGGAAAAGAAACCACAAGCATAAAACCAGCCATGGTACTTGCCAGAGATATCATCAAGGCAATTGCGCAATGGTAATCTGTTACAACTGCAAGAAAAAGGGACATATATCCCGAGACTGTAAAAGCCCCAAAAATCCAAAACCAGTCTGTTATCAATGTGGAAACGAAAACCATCGTCGGAACGAATGTCCACAACTAAAGGGAAAGGCTTCGGTCAACCAGAACAACCCTCGGGGAAGAGCATTCGTGATGCAAGCGGAAGAAGCTCGACACGAACCAGAGGTTGTCACGGGTACGTTTCCTATAAACAATCAGTACGCTACTGTACTATTTGATACTGGAGCAACCCGTAGTTTTATTTCAAATACGTTTAGACCACTGCTTAACCTAACCTCAGAAAAGTTAAATCAAAAATATATGATAGAACTAGCTGAATGTAAGATAATTGAAGCTTATGAAATCATTCCTAATTGCACTATGAATCTAGATGAAAACTATTTCAATATAGATCTGATTCCTATTGATTTAGGAGGATTTGATATTGTTGTAGGAATGGATTGGTTAAGTAAAAATCAGGCTGAAATAGTATGTGGTAAGAAAATGATCAAGATTCCTCTGATTAATGAAAATAGAACACTGTGTATATATGGTGAAAAACCTAGGGGTGTCATAAAGATAATTTCCTGTAAAAACGCACAAAAATGTTTAAGGAAGAAATGTTTAGCTTTCCTAGCTCATATTGTTGACACCAAGATAGACAAGATAAACCTAGAAAATGTTCCTGTTGTCAATGAATATTCTGATGTATTTCCTGATGAACTACCTGGTTTACCACCCCTTCGTCAAGTAGAGTTCAAAATTGAATTAATACCAGGAACAACCCCTATTGCTAAGGCACCCTACCGTTTAGCACCCACAGAAATGAAGGAATTAATGAGCCAACTACAAGAATTACTAGATAAGGGATTTATACGTCCTAGTATATCACCCTGGGGAGCACCAGTTTTATTTGTTAAAAAGAAAGATGGAACGTTTAGAATGTGTATAGACTATAGGGAACTCAATAAGGTAACTGTGAAGAATAGGTATCCCTTACCCAGAATAGACGACCTATTTGATCAGTTACAAGGATCTAGTTACTTTTCAAAGATAGACTTAAGATTAGGATATCATCAGTTAAGAATACAAGATGAGGACATACCAAAAACAGCATTCAGAACAAGGTACGGACATTATGCATTTCTGGTAATGCCATTTGGATTAACCAATGCTCCAACCATATTTATGGATCTAATAAATAGGATATGTAAGCCCTATTTAGATAAGTTTGTCATAGTTTTTATAGATGACATTTTAATCTATTCTAAGAATAAGAAGGATCATGAACAACACTTAAGGTTGACATTGGAATTGCTAAGAAAAGAAAAATTATATGCAAAATTCTCAAAATGTGAATTCTGGAAAAGGGAGGTGCAATTCCTTGGACACATAGTTAATCAAGAAGGGATACAGGTAGATCCAGCAAAAATAGAAGCTGTTAAGAAATGGGAGGACCCCAAAACACCGACAGAAGTACGCCAATTCTTAGGACTGGCCGGATATTTGTAGGAGATTCATAGAAAATTTATCAAGGATAGCTCAACCCCTGACTGAATTAACTCAAAAGGACAAGCTATATGTCTGGGGAGAAAAGCAAAAGGTTGCATTCGAACTCTAAAAAGTAAATTATGTAGTGCACCTATCTTGTCATTACCAGAAGGGACTGATGATTTTGTAGTATATTGTGACGCGTCCCGTCAAGGATTTGGATGTGTGTTAATGCAACGAAGTAGAGTCATAGCCTATGCCTCCAGACAACTTAGGAGAAGTGAAAAGAATTACACTACTCATGATCTGGAATTAGGAGCAGTAGTATTTGCACTTAAGATCTGGAGACATTATCTGTATGGAACAAAATGTACAATATATACAGATCATAAGAGTTTACAACACATATTTGATCAGAAAATGCTGAATATGAGACAAAGAAGATGGATAGAACTATTAAGTGATTATGACTGTGAAATCAAATACCATCCAGGTAAAGCGAATGTAGTAGCAGATGCTTTAAGTAGAAAGGATAGGGTTAAACCATTACGAGTACGGGCCATGAGAATGGAACTGCAATCAGACCTGTTAAAACAAATACGGGAAGCCCAACAAAAAGGTAAACTAGAGATAAAAGGACAAATAAAGGATTTGAAGGAAGATACAAATGGAATTCTAAAGTTCAAAGGAAGAACATGGATACCCGATGATGCTATGCTTAGAAGAATCATACTACAAGAGGCACATAAGTCAAAATATTCTGTACATCCAGGAAATAACAAAATGTATAAAGATTTGAAAAGCCATTACTGGTGGCCTGGCATGAAGAGATCAGTCGGAGAATTTGTAGAAAGATGCAATACATGTTCAAGAGTTAAAGCGGAACACCAAAAACCTTCAGGATATCTGCAACAACCTGAGATTCCAGAATGGAAATGGGACCAGATCACCATGGATTTTGTAACCAAACTACTAAGAACCTCAAGTGGGTATGACACAATTTGGGTTATAATAGATAGATTAACCAAATCAGCACATTTCTTGCCAATCAGAGAAGATTATAAAATAGAGAAATTAGCAAGAATTTACATACGGGAAATTGTGTCCAGACATGGAATACCCATCTCAATTATATCCGACAGAGACAGTAGATTCATATCTAGGTTTTGGCAAACCTTACAAAAAGCTCTAGGAACCCAAATAAACCTTAGTACAGCCTTCCATCCGCAAACAGATGGACAAAATGAAAGGACAATTCAAACATTAAAAGATATGTTACGTGCTTGTGCATTGGATTTTGGTGGGAACTGGGATATACATCTACCTTTGATAGAGTTTTCTTATAATAATAGCTATCATTCCAGTATTAGAACCGCCCCATTTGAAGCCTTGTATGGAAGAAAATGCAGATAACCACTATGTTTGATTGAAATAGGAGATAAACAACTTATAGGCCCTGACCTAATTCAAAAAACATCTGACAAGATCAAGGAAATCAAAAATAGACTAAAAGCAGCACGGGATCGACAGAAAAGTTATGCTGATAAAAGAAGAAAACCACTAGAATTTAAAATTGGAGATAAGGTCTATCTGAAAATATCACCCACAAAAGGAATCTTTCGATTTGGAAAAAGAAGTAAATTAAACCCTAGATATGTTGGACTGTTTGAAGTTACTGACAAAGTTGGTCCAGTTGCATATAGGTTAGATTTACCCCAAGAATTAAGAGAAGTACACAACACGTTTCATGTGTCCAATCTAAAGAAATGTCTAACAGATGAGACATTGAAAATTCCAGTTCAAGAAATAACGATAGACAAAAAGCTTCATTTTACGGAAGAACCAATAGCCGTATTAGACAAAGAAGTTAAAAGGCTAAGAAGGAATAAAATTCCCATAGTAAAAGTTAAGTGGAACGCTAGGAGAGGACCAGAATATACGTGGGAAAGAGAAGATGAAATCAGAAGGAAATACCCCCATCTGTTTTTAAAGTCAATGGTCGATAAGTTCCTCTCAACCTTAAGTATTACAATCCAAATAAATTTCGGGACGAAATTATTTTTACGGGGGGAGAATGTGACAACCCTAAATATAAGATTTCATACGTTAATATATTTTAAATGAACCATCATTATGCTATACTTGGCTAACTCATATAAACCATATATGTTTATGTACGTGTACGTATGCATGTTTTCATACATATTTTACTTATGCATGTGCCATCTTTTGTTAAAATACATATGTATATTATATGTCTATGTGAATATATGTGTTACTCATTGCATGCTTGCATGCATACACAAGAATTTACGTGTGCATACTCAAATATATAATCCTTTGATATTGAACCATATATGATCAAGATACATCAACTATACAACATCAAACAAACCAAACACAACCCAACCAAACACCATAAATACAAGTTAACATCAAGAGAACTTGACATCAACACAAATCTAAACAAATCTCTTACACTTAAACCTCAAACCAAAGAACCATCTAAGGTCAAGAACCGGCTCATTAGCACCCTTAAACACCCGATTTAAGAGGTGATTAACACCTCAAATCGGCCAAGACACCTCACCACCCCATCAAACCGCCACCTAGCTCTAAGGGGCACTCACCATGCCTTACCTCTTGCCACCTTGTAAGCCTAGTGTCCTAGGGTAATGATGATGCTTTAATGGAAGCCGACCTCACCCCTTTACTTGAAGCTTTCGGTTGAAAAGGAACACACTACAATTCCACCGATCACCACACCAACAATCCTTCAAAAACTCTCGGTCCCCATATGCCACCACCATCTCCACCCACACTCCTCACCTCCCGAAAACCATACACCACCAACATCATCCCCACTCTCGGTTATCACCATAACAACCGCATATTATCACACATCTCTCGGTTGAATAGCAGCAACATCCAAGCCTCGTGTAAACACCACCTCTCGAAGATTATCAAGAACACCAAAACCAAGCGGATTCATAGGCCATCTTCACCATCTTCTCATACTCTCCCTCTGTCAAAATCAAGGTTCTAAACTCTAAACCCTACTTGATTAAGGTTACAAAAGTTAAACATGTGTTTAAATAAACACATGTGACCAACCCTTTTGGATTTAACACTCAAGATTTTCATAAAAACATATAAATCAAACTTATATTTCAGATAATAAGAAAGCTTTTAAGAATCTGAAATAAACAAAGCAAACCTTAAAAATCAAATTTATAAAAGGAGATTATCAACAAAAGGATTAAAAACCTAGATATAACTTGTTAAAAATCAGTTCTTCATGTTAATAACTATGATTGTGGGAACAAACATTGAAAATATATTTAGAATATTAGGAAATATAGTGCCATTCCTATAAGTAAATTAATTTATATAAATTATCTAAGTATTTAAAAGGAAAAATCATGCTGGAAGAACCGACCCTGGCAAATATATGAAAAAATTATATATTGACTATTACAATTTTTAGAACTTACTAAAAAAGTTTCATGACCTAACTCAAAGATATGTTCAAGTTATGAATTTTTAAATATTCTGCCAACTGAAAATCAGGAAAAATACTTAAACTATGATATAAATTATGAGAAATTTATAGAAAATATAAAAATCAGAGTGTAACAGTCTGTGTAAAAATGGGAATTTTTGAGCATACTCTGATATTTTTACTAAATATTGGTAAAATGAGAAAAATTATAAAAATTGACTCTGATATGATTTAGGATAAAAGAAAATTTTGAGAAACTGTAAAAATTATGACAAATATTTTGACCAAGTTTTGATATTTTTAGAGGCCCGAAGATTTTTCTAAAGAATTATTTAAATAATATAAAAACTATAGAAAATAGGTTGAAAATAATAATGAAATGAAAATTTAATATAATATGTCTAACATTAGAATCTACCTAATGTGAAAATTTCGTGATATGTATATTAGCATAGCTTCTAAAAATAAATTTTATAGTTTGAGGTGCTAAAAATGTTAAAGAAAATACATTTTCCTAAACTATAAATATTTTTGTTTATAGGTTATCATTGGGAGTAAAATGTGAGATTCATAGCCCCATTTTATTTTTATAAACTTTTAAGGGAAAAAGCATACTGTTTTTATGAGTTGATGCATTATTGAGATTTACTATTATATATGTTACAACCATTAATTCGGATGTGGAACCGTTAGATAATATTGGTAGCGCTACTTAGGAAAATATTTCCTGCACCAACAGGATGAGTGTTGTGATGCTATATTATCTGATTTATGAATTATGTTATGACAGATATGAATGATCTGATTATTAGGTAAGGTTTGGATGTATCTGATGCATCAATACTATTTTGTTTATAATAAACCTGTGAACTCACCAACTTTGTGTTGACTATTTTGAGTATGCTTTTTCAGGAGTTCATCATGACTAACAGCTTAATGTTCTCTTTTGATGTGTATAATGGCTGGGGAGAGATAGTGGGAAAAGTTTGTGTGAATCTGACAGTTAACCTGTATGACCTCAGTGTATCGGTGGATGCTCATTTCCATCGTCTTTGAAGATGTAGCTGGTAGAACTTTATGATGTAATAGGATTATATTATTTCAAATTTTGACTGTTATGATTTAATGTAATCCTAACCTTAATATTATGTTATGAATCTTGTTATGTTTGTGTGTTATCTGTTGAAAAATTTGTAAATCAATGAGTTCTGAACAAACAAGTCACTCCCTAAGCATTTCACACTTCCGCCGGGATGTGACAATGAATGACTAAAGTCTATGAATAAGAATCATGAAAAGGTTAAATAAAATCCTTTTTGAGATTGCTCCTCTATCAGTTTCAGGAGATATCCTGACCTTCACTGCTTAGTAACTTTTATATAATTAATAACCTATTCATTTTGAAACCCTCATTTTTTTCTTGTCAACCATATGTCATGTTAAGAATCTAAAACGGGCATGATAGTGATCTATTGTTTAATTTTGTATATTTTTATTTGCTTTAAGTATTAGTCGGTAAGTTTTGGTGTCCTCGGTTAATACAACTTTAAGTTGATTTTAATTAATACAAGAACATTAGTATCAAAGACAATCCATCGTCGGTACTCACCTCCATGCAATCATGACTCACAACCAACACACCAACAACATTCGAAAGAAATATGAGCAGATATTGACCAAGAGGTAGGCTTCCAAAGCCATACTTTAAATCTCTGTTGTGCTACAAACCATGACAAATGACATGGTTAGGGGGTTAGCTGCTCATGCCTACGATCGGAAATCATCTACTTAAGGTGAGGGTTATTGAAAGATGATTCAAACTTGTACTATGCATGAAGAACATGTAAGTATAATCACATGCATACGTGGATTCTTTTGAATTTGAATAATAGCCTAATGACTATAGTCGTTGGTGTATCGAGTCTTGTGGAATGTTAGTTTGTTGAGTCTTTCTTGGTCTTTTCCTTTCTATTTAATGTTGTGGCGTTTCCGTGAATGTGTAAGGCTCCGTTCCCGGGAAGCCTCACAGTTGGTTAATCATAGCATAAAATCATTTTAATAACAAAACAATGCATCGGAATAAAATAAACATTCACTTAAAACTTGCAGTTCATATTGTAATCATACATTTGTCTTTCAAATGGAATAAAAACATACTACTTTTTCTTATATTCCAATAAAAGATTTCATAAATGGGAATGCCATCCATTGCCCTCTAAGTAGCTCCCAACCTGATGCCATCCTCAACATCAGCATTAACCTACCAACTATTATGCATAAAAGTCAGCTTTGCTGAGTGACTTCTAGTTTTAGGTAAAACAAGAAAATATAAACTTTATACTTCATATAATGACCACGCGTACATCATAATACATAACATTTCTTGCGTCTTAATAAGCATGTTTATTATCTTTCATTATCTTTCACTTCATCATAAACGAGATTGCACAAAGCAAGAGCTCCCTGTTGATCGACAACGAATGTCAATCCCTGTCGGTACACATCATCATGGTAGCTAACCCCTGAAAGTTGATCCACACTGCAAGGCATATAACCCGCTCATGAATACGGATCTATCATCATACATCAGACTCACATAAGTGAAGTCTATCATAGTGCTTGAAAGACTTTTCATCATCAAACAGGCCCGGGGTAACATTCGTTAAGTGCCAGTTCTTATTAATATTATCTTCCACTTTAATATATAATACTTAGCTTATTAAGTACACAACATACCAAGTACAAGTCATCATAAAACATATCCCACCCTTCGCGGGACAGTGGGGGTTCGGGGGCGGCAGCCCTTGACAGCGGGGTCCTAGGGGCAGTAGCCCCTAGTGGGGTCCAAGGGGCAATGCCCCTTGCTGGGGCCGGGCTGCCAGGTCAGCGCGAAGAAATTTTATTTTTAAACATTTATATAGCACATTTTGTTATAGAAAAATCAATCTTCTTGTCATAACCTCTTAAAATCTTGGTTATTTAAAAACGTATATTTAGTATACATAATAGCCCCAAAACATGGAAAACTTATAAATAAGGGGATCTAGAACTCACCTGGATACCGTGAGTAGCTTCTAAACTAAGCTTTCTAAGCGAGGATCACACTACACTGCCAACAGATAGGTTAACACTTAAAGGGATTAATTTCTGCCTAAATTTGCTGCCAATTTCGCTGCCAGATAAGTAGATTTGCTGGCAGTTTCGCTGGCAGTTTCGCTGTCAGCTTCGCTACTAGCTTCGCATGGTAGTTTCACCCAACTTTCGTTGGAATTCCATGGCTGCGAAATTACCTGCGAAACTATAGTTTCGCAGCTTGAATACTCGCAGATGGAGCTGAAATGACAAACCAGACCGTTTTTAACCCAAAATCGCTAATTTTTACGTCCAAATCCTTAGTTTATCATCCATAAAGCTATATCTAAGATTTGTACATGATTTTATAAGTAAAAATGTGACCTTTATGCGATTCTTTGCAACTTTTCAAAACCCAAAACCCTAGAATTCAGGTTTGATCTACAGAAGGGTTTAGAGGCTGATTCTTACCTAGATTTCTTGCTCCTTTTTGGTGGTCTGATGCTCAATCACCCAGATCTTCAATCCCTTAACCTTTGAAGCTCCAAATCTTGAGTTTTCTTCACTTTCTCTCTCTAGAACTTGGTGGCTAGGTTGCAAATAAGAAAGATGATGGCTGATAGGTGGGTTAAGGGGCTGATTATGGGCCTTTAATCACTTAGGCTCTTGCCCATAAGGATATTTTAGCCCATGATCCAAATTCCTTCATTTATTTTTTATTAAATACCCACTAATTAAGCCCATTAGCATTGATGACTCGTTTTGACATTTCGGGGCATTACAAGTCTCCCCCACTTATTTAGGTTTCATCCTTGAAACCTGTCAGTCATAAAAAAATTAAGGATAAAATTTCCTCATCTCCTCCTCGGTCTCCCATGTAGATTCTAATTCCTTTCTGTGTCTCCACTGTACCCGTACCAACAAAATCACTTTATTCCTTACGCGCTTCTATTTTCAATCAAGGATGGCCAGAGGCTGCTCTACATAATTTAGCCTTTCATCCACTTCATTGTCTTCTAACGGTACAACCATATCATTGTCTGCCAAGCATTTTCTGAGATGAGATACATGGAACGTAGGATGAATTCCACTCAACTCATCGAGTAGTTCTAATTTGTAGGCCACTTCTTCTATCCTTACGACAATACGGAATGGCCCTATGAACCTTGGGCTTAACTTTCCTCGTTTTCGAAACCTGATGATCCCTTTCCAGGTAGATACCTTAAGCATAACCTTGTCACCAACCTCGAATTCTATTGGTCTACGCCTCTTATCAGCGTAAGACTTCTGGCGATCCTTTGTGGCTTTCATGAATGCCTTAATCTTATCTAACTTCTCGGTCATGACCTCAATCAATTCAAGACTTCTCGATTCCTTTTACCCGATGTCACCCCAACACACGGGCGTCCTGCACTCTTGACCGTACATCATCTCATAAGGTGGCATACCAATGCTGGCATGGTAACTATTGTTATATGAGAATTCTGCCAACGGTAAGTGCTCATCCCAACTTCCTCCAAAGTCGATTACACACGCTCGTAGCATGTCTTCTTATGTCTGAATCGTTCTTTCCGACTGATCGTCTGTCTAGGGGTGGTAAGCAGTACTAATATGTAGTCTAGTCCCCATTGCGTTGTGAAACCTCTTCGAGAACTTGGACGTAAACCATGTGTCTCTATCCAAAACGATACACTGGCACGTTGTGACGAGCCACGATCTCCTTGATAAATAAATCTGCCAACCTCTCAGAGGAATACCTCTTACGAATTGGTAGGAAATGTGCGCTCTTTGTTAAACGGTCAACAATCACCCAGATCACGTCGCTTCCTCTTGCCATGCGAGGTAACTTCGTGATGACGTCCATCGTGAGGTGCTCCCATTTCCGTTCAGGAATATCCAAAGGGTGGATGTTCCCGTATGGCTTTTGGTGCTCTACCTTCACTTGCAAACAAGTCAGTCACTTGCTCACGTACTTAGCCACGTCACGCTTCATTTCCGGCAACCAGTAATCTTTCTTCAGATCCTGATACATTTTTGTAGCACCGGGATGAATGGTATATCGAGTTTTGTGAGCCTCATCCATGATCTTACCCCTCAGATCCCCATAGAGAGGGATCCACATTATCCGTGATCGGGTTCTAACATCCAGGGTGTTTTCCTCCAAAATCTGAAACCCGACCTTTCATCCTTTCAGAGTTGACTCTGTCACCTCTCAATGCCTTATCTTGAAACTCCCTCACTTGTTTCATAACATCAGGCGTCATGATTATCTGGTAAGCCCTCACCTAAATCGGTTCGGGTCATCCCTTTCGGCTAAGGGCGTCAGCATACACATTGGCTTTGCCCGGATGATAATGAATTTCGCAGTCATAAACCTTGATCAGTTCCAACCATCTCCTCTGCCTCATTTTAAGTTCCTTTTGTTCGAAGAAATACTTCAAACTCTTATGATCAGTGAAGATGGTGCACTTCACCCCATATAGGTAATGCCTCCAAATATTCAATGCAAACACCACTGCCACTAACTCCAAGTCATGGGTAGGATAATTGGCGTCATGGACCTTTAATTGTCTAGAAGCATATGCTATCACCTTCCCTCGTTGCATCAACACGCAACCCAATCCTGCATACGAGGCATCCGAGTAGACTACCATATCCTTGTTCCCTTCAGGTAATGTCAAGACAGGGGCTTGAGTTAACCTCATCTTTAGTTCTAGGAAGGCATTCTCTTAATCAGTACCACATTCATACTTCACGTCCTTCTGGGTCAGCTTAGTCAAAGGAGAAACTATCTTTGAGAATTCCTGGATAAATCTCCTGTAGTAAGCTGCCAGGTCTAAGAAACAGCGAATCTCGGATGGCGCCTTCGGAGGTTCCCATTGCATCACCACTTCAACCTTAGCAGGGTTCACCCTGATCCCCTCAGGATTAACCACATGACCCAGAAATTGAACTTTTTGTAGCCAAAATGCTTATTTAGAGAACTTAGCATATAATTTTTCACTTCTGAGCGTCTCTAATACTTCTCGAATATGATCGGCGTGTTCCTCTTCACTTTTTGAATAAATCAAAATGTCGTCGATGAACACTATCACCGATTTATCCAACATCGGTCGACTTACCCGATTCATAAGATCCATAAAAGCAGCTGGCGCGTTGGTTGAACCAAAGGACATGACGAGAAATTCTTAGTGTCCATAACGCGTACGGAACGCTGTTTTAGGAATGTCTTGTTCTTTCACCTTCAGTTGATGGTAACTAGACCGCAAGTCTATCCTCGAAAACCAGCTGGCACCCAGGAGCTGATCGAATAGCTCGTCGATCCTCGGTAACAGATACCGATTCTTTACGGTCAGCTTATTAAGCTCGCGACAATGAATGCACATCCGCATAGTGCTGTTTTTCTTCTTGACGAATAAAACCGAAGCACCCCATTGGGAGATCCTCGGTCGGATGAAGCCTTTATCCAATAAATCTTGCAATTGATCCCTCAGCTCTACCATCTCTGAAGGAGCTAATCGATACCGTGTTTTAGTGACGGGCTATGCTCCCGGTAGCAAGTCAATCTGGAATTCGATTTCGGCGGTCAGGTGGCACACCGGTCAAATCTTCAGGAACGACGTCAGGAAATTCGCGCACTACTGACACGTCTGATAATTGTGGCTCTGGCACATCCATATCCTTTACATAGACCAAGTAAGCGCTGCACCCACGTCTCAAGTACTTTTCGGGTGTGATCATCGACACGACCTTGGGTACACAACACACCTTATCCCCACGAACCATAACAGAACTACCATCGGGCGCTGTTAGACAAATTATCTTCTTACTACATACTATATTGGCTTCATAGCTAGCTAACCAATCCATGCCTAACACCACATCAAAACCTCAGTCAGGCAACCTAGCAGGGAACTTACAATCTTCTAACTCAATCAGGCAATCCTCAACCACCTCAGTCACCTTGGTGGACTTACCAATGGCTGTTTCTACATAGAAAGGCTCGTCTAACTTCCTACTCCTATCATGCAACAAACGACAAAATGCAGCAGACACAAAATCCTACTAGCACCAGAATCAAAGAGCACAGAAGCATATTCATGGTCCACTAAAAACATACCTGAAACCACTTCCGGATCTGCCCTGGCCTCCTCACGAGTTATGTTGAATGCCCTCGCCTTTTCCTTCGAACCGTCACCCTTTCCCTTATCCCAGCTTTAGCCGCCTCTGATCCTCTGGATTTTCCTTTCTTGCAGTCCCTTTCCACATGACCCATCTCGCCACACTGGTAACACTTAACCGCCTTGCAGTCCTTGACATAGTGGCCCTTGCCTCCATATTTGAAACATTTGCCCGTCCCAACTCTACACTCCCCTGAATGAATCCTTCCACACTTTATCAAACACCTCCTTCACCATATTTCCTCACCTCCCTGACTGATCCTCAGTCCTCATTCTCTTCTCTTCAACTCTGAAGTTGTCACCTCTAAACCTCCTTCCATTCCCATTCTTGTTGCCACTCCATTTCTCGACCTTCTTCTGTATGGGCATCGAGTCTCGCTCATCTTACAGTCTCCCAGCTAAATCCACCACAGACCTAAATGTGCCCGGTCTGGCCGCAATCATGTGCCTCCTGATATCCACGGGCAAACCCTGCATGTATCTCTTGATCTTCTTGGATGCATGTGTAACCATGTATGGCACAAGTCTTGCAAGTTCGTTGAACTTGGAGGTGTACTCTTGATGAGTCATGTTCCCGGCCTCCAAATACAAGAACTCCTTCTAAATCTTGTCTAACTAGTGGTGGGGACAATACTCCTCCAGCACCAACTCCTTCAACTCAGACCACTTCATTATGGCTATCAATCCCTTTCCCTCAGTCCGGACAATATTGTCCCACCAGCACAATGCTGAGTCAATGAAAGAATGAGTGGCAAACTTTACTTTCTGATCTTCCCGACACTCGCTGATGTCCAGTATAGCTTCCATCTCTCTAACCCAACGGTGAGCAGCAATAGCGTTGCCGTTACCATCAAAGGTCGAGGGCTTGCACCTTTGAAATGCCTCATAGTTGCACCCCTTAGTAGTCTCTTTCTTGGACTCCTCATCACTGTCATCATCATGAATTATCACCTTAGGGTTTGATGGCTCCTCTTCGGATTTGTGACATCCGGTAATTTTTCCGTTACCAAACTCCGTTAGTTCCGTTAGGTCTTGCATACACGTGTCGTGGGCACACACTAGTTGTCGTTGAACGTTGGTGACTTAGTAATACTAATCTATGATAAACAATAATAATCTAATTAATAATGTGGATTATTAGTTGTGATTATGTGGTTCATGAATTTATAGAATTTTAAATGTTTATTTTATAAATTCTACGCGATAACGTGACAACGTGTTATATATATTTCATGTGTTGTGTGATTTATTGTAAATGTTGATGATTATTATTGTTGGTTAATAATACTTATAAATTGTAGTCTAGATTATTGTAAAAGTATTAGAAAGATAATTTTTATAAAATAAATTAAATGGGTTATTTTGTAATTACCTTTTAACCAAATATTACCAAAGTTAAACCCAACCCTAGCCCCCAAACCCCATTTGCGGCCTTAACCCCTTCCCCACCCTCTCTCTTTGCGATTTTGATCAAGAAACAACAAGAACAATTCGATTTTGGTTGGTTCCAAGAATTACAAGGTGTTTTACTGATATTATCGAATCAATTAGATTTGAATTTTGCAGCGGAATATAACACAATAAGATCGAATTCAAGCAAGAAAGTAATGAATATGCAAACACTCAATCACAATTATAGAGAGAATATTTCTGTTTAAAGGAATGTTTTCATTCACGCGTAATGCTTCGGTTAAAATACAGCTAGGTCAACATCCCTTATATAGAGGAATGTGACGTCTGCTGATGTCACTTGATAGTGACATCTAACAGAATTATACAAAACAACTGAAATAATGCAAACTACTGAAATGTTCTCAACAACTGATCACATCTCAGAGAATGCTAAGTACAAATACATAAAACTACTGACTTAAAACTACTAAAACATTAAACTACTGAAAGGTAAAATTACAAGTACTGAAAAAGTAAAACCATCACAACTACTGAAGTTAACAACTTCAGCTGTGGTGACAACTACTGATCACTCTAGTCTTCAGTCTTTGTCTTCAGTGCTTTACTTTCAGACTTTGTCTTCAGTTCTTTACTTTCAGACTTTGTCTTCAGACCTTTGTAATCAGCTGATGTCTTCAGCTGTTGTGATCTTCTTCAGCAGTTGTAATGTCTGTGGGACTTAGAGGTTTTTCTGACCAGGCTCATTGGTTCTTTTGGTCCAACAAACTCCCCCTGAACCAATGCAGCCAAAACCTCTAACTTTATTGATGATCCCACTTATTCTTTGGCAGAAATACTCTCTTGATCAGCTTCAGAGGTAAACAAATAAGCATAGGCCGGGAAAAGGTTTCTAATCTTTTGATTGGCTAAGTATGGAAGGGAACTCTGTCTTGGGAAACTGGACACAGAGTCTTGTCCCAACCATGAAACCTATTTCCCATTGATGAGTCTGTAAGACTCCCTTGCATAGGCCTCAAGGAGAACAACTTGTTCCTCCTTGGTGAGTTCTTCTGCTTCTCCCTCAAAGAAGAATTCAGGCCCATAGTATTCAGACAAATACCTTATTGTCTTCCCATTCTTCAACTCAACAGTTGTTATCTCTCTGTAAGCAAATTCATCTGGATGAGAGCCTTCAAGCAGCAACTGGAGTTCACTCTTTTGAAGATCTTCAAGTCTTTTATATAACAACCCTTTCTTGATCATTTTGTTCTCAAGAATAGACATAGGGGTTGATTTTGAGGTGTGTGCTCTCTTGAATTCTTCAATAATTTCCCAGGGTGAGACTACCATGGCCAACATAATTGCAGCATTCAAAGTCTTTCTTACTTGGCCATGATATCTACTTGGTAAGTTTTTCTTTTGTATTCTGGAACTTACCCTGGGGCCTGGCCAAATCCTCACTCTTTCTCTTTGATGTTGAAAGGTATGTCTAAGAGTGTACAACCTCTGAGCTTGTTTCTTCATTGCTTGAATGGATGAGGACTGAGGGAAGTCCTTGTCAACCATTTTAAGAAATTGCTCATCATGCTGCTTCTGCTGTTCTTCTTCTTCAATCTTGACTTTAACCATTTGCCTTTGAGTTTCAGGAGTTATAGTTTGTGATTGACTCCTAGGCTTAAGTTTCTTCCTTTCAAGAATAGTAGATATTGGCAGATTATCCTCTTCATCCTCTTCTTCTTCTTCTTCCATCCTTAGTAGCCTTCTTTTTCTTTTAGGTGCATCACTGGTGGTAGATTGAATGGGTTTCTTAGGTAAAGGGGTTGGTTTAGAGGGTTGTGAGGTTGATTGTTTTGAGGATTGTGAGGGTAATTGTTTTGGAGGTTGAGAGGTTGGTTGTTTTGAGGGTTTTGAGATTGGTTGTTTTGGTTGAGGAGATTTTAAGGGCTTCTCTATCATTTTGTTGGTGAGGGTGGCTTTGGATAACTTATCCATGTCAGATCTCTTCCCAGCACCAGCTTCATCCAGAGCTTCAATGATTAAGCCTTTGTTGAAGCTTTCAGATGAGCATATTTTGGTGGTTATCTCCAAAATGCTATCTCTGGACCATGACTTGATCTCAATGATAGGTCTTCCCAAGTGTTTGGATAGGAATCTGATCATAGCCTCCAATCTCTCCCTTTCTTCTTCATTGCAGCTTGCCCATCGATTCTCAATCTCCTGAATCTCAAGTCTTCTGATCTCTGAATCAAGTTTGGCAGTATCAAATCCTTGCCTGAAGAGCTGATCAATGATCCTGTCCATGGATCTGCTATGTTGCTCATCAGCTTCTTTGATCATCTCATCTAGTCTCTTCTCATCCTCAGTTTGTTCACCAACACTCTTCTTTCTTTTGTAGGTAATGATCTCTTTGCCTTTATTTTCCTCCTTATCTTCTCCCTCTTCAACTCTTTTCCTTTTATCATCTTTCACTGACTTAGACTCCCCCTTTTTGGTTGCATTGGGTTCAGGGGTTTGAATGTCAGAAAGTTTGTGTGACACAGCATCATCCACAAGGGCTTTTAGATCTGAGGAAATCCTCTCATCAATGGTTTGATGGACAATAGATGTGATGATGGGGGTGATGAGAGGTAAGGAGGATTTGAAAACAGCAGCCATTTGCTCAGAGGGGTTCTCTTCCTGAGAAATGGTGCCTGAAACAGAGGTTGGTGGCTTAGTTGATTTGAGTGGCTCAGTGTTTGGTAAAGCTTCAACAGAAGCTGCCATCTGTGGGTGAATTGGGGCAGATGGACTTGATTCCTGAGACATGTTGGTAAGCAGTTCTTTTAATCTGCGGACCTCAGTCTCAAGAATGGTGTTTTGGGCTAAGACTTCAAAGAAAAAGCCCAGGTCATCATCAGTATAAGCTGAATCAGCTGACCTCCTGAGTGAATCAGGATGAACATGTGCTGAGTGTAAATCAGTAATCACATGTGCCCCTTTGTCTTGGAACTGGGGACTTCCTGCCTCAGGAGCAAGTCCTTCATTGGCAGTTGCCTCTGGTGAGGTCTTAGAGATGATACCTGCTTCATCCTGTTCATGTGTTGAAACAGGGGAAGAGGTAGCCTCACCAGATGTTCTAGTCTCCACATCTACACTAGGAGACTGAACTTTATAATCCCTTTGCTGTGGGTTGTCAACTACATTTTGGTCCTCTCCCTCAGCTGTTGAGGTTTTCCCTGTGGTAACAGGTTTCTGGGGAGGGGTAAAGGAATGTAGTTGAGTCAGCACTTGTGCAATAACTGCAGTTGGGCTTGTAGAGGTGGTATCAGTGGGAGATGGAGGTGAAAAGGTTTGCACCTGGGGAGAGTGGTGCTCTTCAATGGCAATCTTCTCAAGTGAGATAGATTCCAGTAATGTGGTTTCCCCAATGTTGGTTGCATCAGGATCCTGTTGAGAGGATACCTGAGCGGTTTCAGCTGGTTGAGTCATTGAAACTACAAGGGGATTAAGGCTTGTAGTTTCATCCTGCGTTTGTGCTGCAGGGGCATCATCAGGGGACTCAACTCCTTGAGTAGCCTTTTTGGTTTTCTTTGGTTTGGTTTGGAGGGGACTTTAGATTTGGAGGTGGAGCTGTGGGTTCCCTCTGCTTGGGTTTGAGCAGTTTGGCAGCCTCTTTGAGTTGTGGGTTTGAGTTGTGCCTAGAGTATACCTTTGGCAAAACCACCAGAGCAGGGACTCCAAGGCCAACAAGGCCATCAAATTTTAATTGATTTAAAATTATAGCCATAAGAAACCTTGGATATAATATCCATCTATTTGCCACAGGTTTCATTGCCAAATCTTTCAATTCCAAAAAGATAATATCAGAAAAATTTAGATTTTGATGTTCAAGGATAGAGTATAATACCTGTTGCCATCTGGAGGACATTTGATCCCATGAGGATGTTTTGGGAGCAAGACAGACATTGATCATGTGAAAAATGAGTCGCTCAGCATCATGAAAGTGCTTCTTCAGAATGGTAGTAGCACTTAGGTCACCCTCACAACCATGATTAGCTAAAGATAGATCAATGGTGCCTTTGGGGTATTTGGTGGGATAGGTGGCATCATTCAGGTCTAGGGTTTGACGAATGATCTCAGGAGTGATGACCACCCGTTTCTGGTTGACAAACGACTGGAGAGTGATGGTGTCATCATTCTCAGCAGTATGAACAGTGACGTTTGTCCAGAATTGGCACAGGGTATCGGGGTAGATGGTAGGATTTAAGAGAAAGGCTGTGCGGTATTGGGAATCAACCATCAAATCTATGGCAACATCAAACTTGTTCCAAAAGGGTGATTTGGTAAGGTGAGCGACACAGTTGTGTCGAGGTTTGATTTGCATGGTCGCCATTAATGGAAGATGAACGTTTGGAAAGTGGGTTATGAAAAGTTTGAAGTTAGGGTTAGGTATATATAGGTTATGAAACGACTGAGTGAAAACAACTGAAAGTGTTGGTATGAGTCATCAGGTGTTAGACAACAACTGAAGACATGGTTTTAACTTTCAGATGTTGTAAACAAACTGAACACTTTGCAGGACCGTTTAAGGGCTTTAACACAATTACAACACAACAACACAATGAGGAGATTAACTAAACTTTAATCAAACAGTGAACTGGGTAACCAAAGTGATACAAAGAACACAAGTAAAGCAAGAGACAGAACAAGAGAGTATGGGTTTCAAGGAGGCAGTATATTGCTTTCTCAAGTTCTTTTACAAGTGTTACAAAGCATAAAGAAAGATACAAGAACTTGAAATACTTATACTACAACCTACAGCCGGCTATACTTTGAAAGCCAGCTGGATACAATTGACTAGACACTAACAAAATCATTGTAGGATCAAAAGGCATATCTGCCTTTTGACCTTGTGACTATGACATGCCATAGCTCACATCCTTATACATTACAAAAAGGATAAAGTACATAAACTGGAAAGTTACAGACTCAAGACCTCAATGTACAGTTACCAAAAGCAAGGCCCTTTTCACCAACTCATGTAAGTTGGTGACTTTACAGAGATTGTTGATGCATGTATGTCCCTAGATCATGATTTGTAATGTAATGAACTTGTCTGTCTGATTATGATGTAATTGTATCGATTAATGAAATGATATGAATTGGTTGTTACTTGTGATGTTTAATATTTCATTAATGAGTTGTGATTGAATTGATTGGGTTTATGATTGTTTGAATGGTTACACATTATGTTATATTAATTAAAACATTCAAACTTAACTTAATGAAGTTCTCATGCGAATGGCCCATGCGAATGGACCACACGCATGAATAACTTCATACGATTGACTCAATCGCACGACTGAACCAGGAGACTGGATCAGTCGTATGATTGACACATAAGATTGACTCAATCGCACGACTGAACACTCAGTCGTGCGGATGATTCAACCGCATGGTTCAATCGCACGACTGAACCATACTTATGGCCCAGTCGCACGATTGAACAATACTAACCTATAAATAGACCCAATTCGTGGGAAAACGTAAGCATTCTTCCCATTACGATTCCAGACGTACTCTAGCCGTCCAGAAGCCTCCCAAATCGTTCTCCAAGTTCATAGAACACATCAGATCGGTTCCTAATCGATTTCTGACGTTGATTTCAATTCTTGATTGATTCTTCGTGTGTTCTCACTGATTGGATCGCCAATCAAATAGGATTCTGCACTATTTGAGTTGGTTTAACACGCAATCACTCGGTATTTCGTTCAAATACCAGGTTCTAACAAGTGGTATCAGAGCTTTGGCTCTTGATTTCGTGTTGATTCAATCAAGATTGCATAAAAGTTTGTGTTTTTGCACGAAAAACGCAATCTTTAGCATCAAAAGTGATCTTGGACGTTCCCTGCTCATCGAAGTTCAGTCTCTACGGACTTAGACGATTTGGACTTGCAAAATTTCGAATTTTTACGGCTGAAACCCGTCAAACCTAGAAATTTTCGCAAAACAGCAGCTTCAGTCGCACGAGTGACCCATTCGCACGACTAGACTCATTCGCAGTGCTCATTCGCACGACTGGACCTAGTCGCACTCTCATTCGGCCGACTGAACCGTTCGTTCGCATAGCTCATACGCATCAGATTCATTCGCACGACTGAACCATTCGCCCTGTTCAGTCGCACGGTTGAACCAATCGCAGAGTTCATACGCACGATAAGACCATTCGCATCCTTCAGTCGCATCAGTTAAAGTTGATTTGATTAGATTCTAAGTTTATTAACCATGGAAGATCAGATGTCAGCCTTTACTGCTGGGAAGGACTCAAGAATTCAGAACCTGCTGCTGCTTGAGAGTGAGGTGGGTATTCACAATAAACCACCAAAGCTCTTGACTTTAGATGAGTTTCCCCACTGGCAACAACGTTTTGAGATCTACCTCAACGGAGTAGATCCTAATCTGTGGGAAGCCATCGAGGTTGGGTATAGTACACCGGTGGGAGCAGATGGAGTAAAATTAACGTTAAGTGGGATGACTGACGCACAGAAAGTAAAGTATAATGCAGAGAAAAGGGTTTATGCGTTGATAACTCAGTCGATCCCCAAAGACATATTCCACCAGTACTCAGAGAACAAGCAGTCCAAGAAACTGTGGGATGAGCTAGAGAAAAGGTATGATGGGAATGCATCATTAAAGGCAATCAAGGCAAAGGAGTTAAAGAAGGAATTCGATAACTTCTCATCGATTGGTAACGAGAGTTTAGATGAAGTCATAGACAGATTCTACCACTTAATGAGCGAGTTGCATACACATGGAGTGGAAACGACTATGGAAGAGAAAGTAAGCAACTTCGCAGATGGATTGCCTGATAAGTGGGCTTCATTCGTGTCTAATCTTAGACAGAATGGAATGCTTGTAAAGCTGGATATAAATGACTTTATTCTCAAGCTGCGTGAAGAAGCACTAAGGATGAAGTATAGAGCACAGAAGTCTTCGTATACACAAAACCCAGCTTTATACAATGCCACGCCTCAAGCTAAGACATCTGGAGCACCTCTCCAGACAGCATTTGTGTCTAGCTCGTCAGGTCCTTCACATGCTTCTCCTTCTGGATCAGACACGTCAGGGTCGTCATGTACCCATTATATTGGATCAGAAGCAAGTGCTACCAAATTGAAGACCGAGAACCTCGGTAATGTGACCGTAAAGTAGCACGAGAGCATATGGATCTTCTCGCCGCAGTAGTTCATTCATATGATGGACTTGTGGCTGGGAAGATTGGAAACTGTCATTTGGCAGATGAAGACTACGAGCAGGTAGATGAAATGGAGCTTGAAAGAATGGATATAATGTGGGCCTTAGCTAGCGCTGTCCGAAGGGCGAAGAAGTTTGTTAAGAAGACAGGACAAAATTTGATAGCTACTAAGGACACCACATTTGGCTTTGACAAGAGCAAAGTGACCTGCTTCAACTGTGGAGAGAAAGGGCACTTCAAGAGGGAATGTGTCAAGCCAAAGAAGACGGGTAATGGGAACCCGTTCTCATCCTTTACTCGCCAAGACAAGCAAGCTTCCAGTTCTACTTCATCAAACAAGGACCCAAAAGCCTTGACTGCTCATGATGATGAAGGACAGGACTGTGTTTTAGATTTGTCTCACCAGAATCTAACATTGCCAGTGTTGAAGATATTGATGATGATTCTGCGAGTGAAGGTGATTTAGCAGTTGAAATAGCGATGTCACACAGTGAAGAAACAACTGCAACTGAGGTCAGTTACATACCAAAGGAGGAGACTTCCACGTCAGAAACAGAAAAGTCAGAATCACCAGAACCAGAGACGTCTGATGCTGCGTTGATGGCTAACTCTTCTGAAACAACACAGGTAAGTACAACTGACCAAATGTTTAATAATCATGCTTGTTCTAATTGTGATATGTTTAGGAATAGCATTGATGAAAAATTTGCTAGGTTATTAGATCACAATGATAACTTAGTAAAGATTTACAACTATGCACTGAGGCCAATAGAGTTCTAAAACAAAATGAGCATAGTTATAAAGAAAAGATAGACCTATTGACTAAACAACTTAGGGAAACCGAAGTAGTTGCCTTTAATCAAGCAAATGACATTAGGTACTATCTAAACTCCCTAGAGGACACTAAGAAACAAAAGGCAGTTCTAGAAGTAGAAGTTAATTCCTTAAAACAGAAACTGCATAGTTGGACTAGTTCTTCACACATAGTTCAACACTTAGTGAGAGAAAGGAATAATGGGGAGGGATTAGGCTACAAAGTGGTTCCACCACCACCTGAGACCTTGATGAACACCAAGTCTAAACCAGTAAACAACAACCCAATCAAGGATCATGTGGTGACCACTCCTCTTGTTACTGATCCAGACACATCATGTTCATCTACTGAATCTGGACAGAAACAAAAGGAGGCCACTTCAAAGGCAAAGGGTAAATTGCCTTGTGTTAATCTGGAAAATGAATTTGAAAAAGTTAACTTAAAGTCAGGGTCAAACAGAGTCAAATCAGAACCCAAAAAGACTTCAAACGTTAATTTTTCACATGCTACAAGTCAAAAACCAGTTAACCAAAAATTGGAACAAGTTAAACAGGTTAAAACAGTTAAATTTGTTAAACCAGAAAAACATCAAACATGCAAGAGTCAAAACCTAAAGTGATTGATGTTACCTAAAGTGTCACGCATTTCTCCACAAAGAAAGTCTACTCATAAAGTTGATAGCAGATTGTGCTACAACTGTGGAGAATGTGGACATATTGCTTCCTATTGTCCTTTCTATCAGACACCTAGGAAGAAGATTGATCTTCAGGACTCTAGACCTAGGTCTTCTAAGAGGAGTTCTCTAACTCCACCTAGAAGATCTAGTGAACCTAAAGTCCAACCTGTAAGCCAGACGACTGTTTATCATAAACAGGCATTGCACAAATCTGGCTTATGGAAAGAGAAGTCAACCTGTGTGACTGATACTGATGACAAGAAGGAATCTGAGTTACCCTCACCTTCTAAAGGTCAATGGGTAGAGTTTATGATGTGTGATGCCTCTGGGAAACCCAAGACAGTAAAGGCTTGGGTTCCTAACCTAAACTAATACATTTACTTGATATGTGCAGGGTGTTCGGTATAGCGCTGAGACTAACACGTGGATTATAGACAGCGGAGCATCCAGGCACATGACAGGAAATAGAGCCCTTTTATCAAATGTCAAACAAATAAAAGGAGGGCATGTTTCCTTTGCAGGAAACAAGGGAGGATACATCACAGCACAGGGAGAAGTGGGAAATCAGAAAGTTAAGTTTGATAAGGTGAACTACGTTCAACAACTTCAAAATAACTTGCTTTCTGTTTCCCAAATCTGCGATAAAGGATTTAAAGTCATCTTCGACAACAAGAAGTGTTACGTGCTGAAGAAAGACTATATGATTCCAGAGGACCAAGTTCTGATGACTGCTTCAAGATATAAGGACCTATATGTCTTGGATCTGTCAACAGCTGCTCCAACGGATCATGAGGTGCAGTGCTTTCTATCTAAAGCTACTGAGAAGGACTCAATCTCCTGGCATAGGAGAATGGGACACATTAGTCAAAGGAAGATGAATCACTTGATTCAGAAGGACTTAGTGAGAGGAGTAAATGTCAAGAACTTCCAACTTCCTGACTTTTGTGTAGCTTGCAAGAAAGGCAAACAGACAAAGAAGTCTCATAAGGAGAAGAAAGTTCATTCAATAGAACTTCCTCTTGAACTTCTTCACATGGATCTGTTTGGTCCAGTCAGTACAAGGAGCATTGCAGGCGATTTGTACTGTTTTGTGGTCACTGATGACTACTCAAGGTTCACTTGGGTAATGTTTCTGAAATCCAAATCAGAAACATTTGAGTCATTCAAGGAATTAGTCACCACTCTGGAATCTCTCTACAAGCTAAAGGTTAGACAAGTACGCTCAGACAACGGGACCGAATTCAAGAATCAATGGATGGAGGCATACTGCAAGGAAAAGGGAATTGTTCATCAATTCACTTCAGCATACACGCCTCAGATGAATGGTGTTGCTGAGAGGAAAAATAGGAGCTTGATAGAGACTGCACGGACTATGCTGGCTGACTCGAAACTGCCTATCCAATTCTGGAATGAGGCAGTAGCAAATGCATGTTATACACTGAATCGAGTCCTAATAGTCAAGCGCCACGGAAAGACATGTTATGAGCTACTACAAAGACGCAAACCGAATTTGGAGTATCTTGAACCTTTGGCGCGCCGTGTACACTTCTGAAGAAGACGCAAGAAGGAAAATTCAGCGAGAAGGCAGATGAAGGAATCTTTCTAGGATACAACATACCGAATAAGCGAGTTTACAATAACTCAACGGGTCTTGTAGAAGTGTGGTGTAATGTCGACGTTCAGAGATATACCACACCTCCTACAGGCAAAGGACCTGCCTACTTCTTCGATTATGATGGATTCTTCAAATCCTTCAACATACCTCTCTCTCCCTCGGATGATGAGCTAGCTACTAGGATGATGTATGATATTCTGAATACACCATCTAGCACACAGGGAGAATCATCTACTCAGTCAGGGGGAGTAGTCGACGACAGTGACTCCTCCTCTGAAGATGAAGCTGAAGCAGATGACCAGAACAGTCAGGAGGAACAGGTTCCAGTTCCTGAAAGTCCACAAGCATCTACGAGTGATGCACCTTCGACTTCAGAACCTCAAACTCCAACTACCTCAGATGCAGAACCAAATGTTCATAATCTTGGTTCTGAGGTAGCTGTTCCTACTACTCCAGGATCACGACTAAACGTCTATCATCCCCTTGACAATGTTATTGGGGATGTCAGATCAGGAGTACAAACCCGAAATCAGTTATACTCAGCTGATTACGCCTCGGTTATGGAGAAAGGTTACATTCATGATGGTGCCTATCGATGTTTTGTCTCGCAGGTTGAGCCAAAATATGTCAGTGAGGCACTCAATGATGAGGCGTGGGTGAGTGCCATGCAAGAAGAACTTCTGCAGTTTAAGAAGTTAGGTGTATGGACTCTGGTTGATAAACCTAAAGGTGCTAAAGTCATTGGCACTAAATGGGTACTAAAATGCAAGAAGGATGACCAAGGGGTCATTATCAGGAACAAAGCTCGACTGGTGGTTCAAGGTTTTCGCCAAGTCGAGGGAATTGACTATAATGAGGTGTTTGCACCCGTGGCAAGGATGGAAGCTATTCGTATCTTCCTTGCCTATGCATCGTACATGAAGATCAAAGTCTACCAATTAGATGTAAAGAGTGCATTCCTTCATGGGGAAATCAGAGAAACAGTCTATGTAAGTCAACCCGAGGGTTTTGAAGATCCTTACCATCGGGATAGAGTTTACAAGCTCGACAAAGCTTTGTATGGGCTTCATCAAGCTCCTCGAGCTTGGTATGAGAAACTCTCAACTCATCTTGTGAAACACGGCTTTCGCAGGGGAGTAATTGACTGTACACTGTTTATTAAGGAAAAGGATGGCGACCTACTGCTTGTACAGATATATGTTGATGACATAATCTTCGGGTCAAAGAACGAAGAGTTATGTAAAGAGTTTGAAGCAGTAATGAAGAAAGAATTTGAGATGAGTGCCATGGGGGAGATGAAGTTCTTTCTCGGGTTACAGGTGGATCAGACACCCAATGGAATCTTTCTACGAATCATGAGATAGCACCTGATGAGAATGGAGATCTAGTAGATGCCACTATGTACCGAGGAATGATCGGATCCCTCATGTATCTCACTGCCTCAAGACCTGATATTATGTATGCTACATGTCTATGTTCAAGATATCAGGCTAAACCAAAGGTCAACCATCTGATCGGGGTCAAGAGGATTTTTCGTTATCTGAAGGGTACACCCACACTTGGATTGTGGTACCCTCATGATGATGACTTTGAGCTTACCGCGTATAGTGACTCGGATTACGGGGGCTGCAAGATGAACTACAAGTCTACATCAGCAGGGTGTCAATTCTTTGGGAGAAGATTAGTTACCTGGCAGTGTAAGAAGCAGACATCGGTTGCATTGTCAACCTGTGAAGCCGAATATGTTGCTGCTGCAAGTTGCTGTTCTCAAATCATCTGGATTCAACAGCAAATGCGGGATTACGGTTTAAAATTCTCATCTACTCCTATTTTTGTTGATAACTCTGCTGCAATTGCAGTAACTAAAAATCCGGTCCAACATCCTAAGACCAAACACATCGGTATTAAATACCATTTCATAAGAGATTGTTTTGAAAAGAACTTAATTGATGTGGTTAAAATTAATACTGATTTTCAACGCGCTGACCTCTATACTAAAGCCTTTGATAAACCACGTTTTCAATATTTATTAGAGGTCAACGGTGTTAAAAAGAAAAGTGAGGTAATTCCTGATGATGAAAATGTGTAGTCCGATGTCGTGTAGTTAAATTTTATTTTATTTATTTTGATTTGTCTATTTGATTTTAATTTTATTTAAACTCATGTTCTCTTGCTGTTTATTAAAATCCTAAAATAATTAAACCAGAAATGATTTTAGTATTTTAGGGGGAGAATATGTCAGCAAGTTAACATTAAAAAAAAAAAAAAAAATGAGGGAGAAGGAGTAGCGAGCTGAAATAAGGTAGATTGTATCTGTGATACCGATTCAATACCTTTGGAAAATGATAGTACACAGGAACAAATCAAGAGGGACTTTAAAATTTAAGTTTTAGAAAGATGCAAAAGTTCAAAGTATAAATCTGTGTAGTCTAAGCAATACAAAAGGAAAGATGATAGAAAACTGGCAACTCCTAAGGTGACACAAAGAAAGTAGACTTAGAGGCTGCTAGACCATATATGATATGTTGGTAGATTCAACACAATAGACAAATAGACCTGATTGGTGATTCAAGATAAAACTAAGTGTTCAACTGACTGTGGGCTTCCATCTTATCACTGGTTAACACAATCAACAATATTCCAATAAGGGGTAATGAGCAAGTAAACGCCACAAATGTGTGCGGATGACCATAACTAGAGCAAAGCAAGAAAAAAATGAAAGACAAATGCAATAAAGCTAATGACTTATGTTGTTGGTGCATTTTGTGCAAAATAAAATAAGCTGCTCTAACAAGGAGATAGGTTATGTGCCTCTCTGCTGTGCGATGGCACTGACCTGAGGATAAGCATAACCTAGATATTCTAGAATTCATTGTTGTTTGCCGCCTCTCTGCTGTGCGATGGCACTGACCTGAGGACAGGCTTCTCTTTGAAAGCTCTAAGAATAGTCTCTTCTTGTAATAATACCCGTAGACCGCTCAAAAGCTCCTGAGGGATGTTGATTACCATATAAGTGTGGGATCCACAAGTGTTAGTTGAAATAATTAAACCTAAATAAGTCACCAGTCTGTGTCAAAAGTCTGTGTATGGATTTAAGTGGACAAACATACTGACAATCATTGTGGCTACATTCTCAAAGGTTCAAATCAATGTGAAAATCTAAGAGTTTCAGTATGATTTCCTTATGTTGCTAACGACTCTGGATGAACACCGAGAACTTGAGCATCAAAAGGTTTAATAACGAGTCCCAAATGATTTGAATTGCCTGTATGATTCCAAAATTGAATTGGTCCAGATGTGATCAATCTAAGTTGAAGCTATCTACTCCCGAACCAAATCCCGTAGATATCAATCTCTGGATTTATCTCTCACAAAAAGCCAAAAATATGTCTGATTATGTAATTAGTTTAAATTCTTAAATTAGTTAGTTGTTTTAAGTTTTAATTTGAGTCAAGTGTCGGGCTACATCAGGAAAATCAGAAGGAATAAACTCACTAAAAGGGTCATGTCTGAGATGACCATATGTGCTTTGAAAGGTTATATCAGTCACGTCTGAGGTGACAAAGTATTTTTAAAAGGGTCACGTCTGAGGTGACCAAAGTGGTTAAAAGGATCACGTCTGAGGTGATCAAAGTGTTTTCAAGATAAAAGGATCATGTCTGAGATGATCAAAAGTTCATAACGTTAATTTAATTAATATAAAAGAGTTTAAAGGTAAATTGGTAAAATAGCAGAAAATTAACTAAGTATGACCCATTCGCACGAATGGACCATACGTATGGACTAACCATACGAATGAAGTCCATTCGCACGAATGAACTATGAGTATGGACCATCCAACCGAATGGATCATACGATTAGTCCAATCGGAGGCTTAAGTGCGAACGAGTGAGTCAGTCGCACGACTGAACTTCAGTCGGACGACTGGAGAAGGGCGACTGACCCAATCGCACGACTGAGTCCCACTCGCACGACTGAAAGGTGCGAATGAACTCAGTCGCACGATTGGATCTAGGGTTGATATAAATAGAGGTGGAGTCGGTCGCAGAGACTCATCACCCTCAAATCGCCCCTAAATCGCACATCCTACCGTTACTCTGCCAAAATTTGATTTGCCCTAGTTTTCTCTTTGATTGTGTGTTACTGACGTTCGCTAATCATCATACAGGTACTTTGAAGTCCACTTCCATCAAAATCAGAAAGATTGGAACCCTAAATGGGTTAAATCGACTGTGAAATGCGAACCGCGACATGCAAACCCTAATAACCTATTAAAACTAAGCAATATGTTAAAATTGAGTAAAATAGGTTGTTAGTAAAGAGAATGCGACACTAAAGAACCGGTTAATTGAGTTATAGGACTTAGTTTGCGTAGATTCGAACGTTGGACGACTGAACACCTGAGACAGACGACTGGTCGTCCGGATGAACTTCAGTCGCACGACTGAAGGGAGCGATTCACTTAACCGCACGACTGAACCATGCGAATGAGACTCAGTCGCACGACTGGTGTAACCGCACAAGAGTACATGCGCATGAGTCCAGTCGCACACTCAGTCGTGCGCATGAGGTCAATCGCACGTCTGAATCTCAATCGCACGATTCAGTCGCACGACTGTCTTCAGTCGTACAACCTCAATCGCATGACAGATAGTTTTCATTCAAAGTCTAAGTGTTGCTTTATACTCTTAGCCAACGAAACTAACGTTTATATTATTATGTGTTACAGATGGCGAGTCGATGGAATATGAGCACCAAGCACAACATATGTGCTCACCTGGACTTGACATCCAGGAATGCAGCCGACTTCACAGGCATTATTACATTTCTACAGAGATCCAGGATCGCTCATGCTATATCCACTCCTTGCACACCATACAGATCAGTGCAGCAGGCCTTCTGGGAAGGCGCATCTGTAGATAGATCCACCGAGCCTCATTGCATCAGGAGCTCGATTTTTGGTGAGGCTATCACTGTATCTGAGGAGGATCTGAGGATTGTTCTACAGTTTGGAGACGATGCTGAGTGTCCCACTCGTCTACACCCCCTCACTGTCAGAGGATGTTTCATGAGAGCCAAGTACTCTGGGGACATCAATGCCGGGGTACTCAACAAGAGTAACCTCTGTCCCCAGTTTAAGTACCTTGCGCACGTGCTGCTGAAGTGTATTGCATCCAGGAAGGGAGGTTTTGACGAGCTCTCCGACCAGATCCAGAACGCATATGCTGCGTTGGTGCTGAACCACCCGTTCAGCTTCTCCAAGATGATATTCACCTACTTGGTGGAGAACCTCGAGGGGAAAGGGAAGGAAGGCTTCTGTATGTACCCCAGATTTCTACAGATGATCATTGACCAGAAGCTTCCCTCCCTGCCGAAGGAGAAGGAGGACGCTGTTGTTCTTGAGGTTATGGACGACACTACACTCGGCAGGATGAAGGTATACAGGGGGAAGCAGGTGAAGCCCCCTGTCAGGAGGTTGTTTGGGCATCTGGCCCGTGCTGATTATGTGGCGCCAGCCAAGAGAAAGTGGCGCCACGAGGACAGTGATTCGGATGTGGAGCATATTGCCATACCAGATACCGACTCTGATGATGATGATAGCGGCGACGCCGGGGATGATATGCCTGCCCCATCTAGAGGCACTGATACAGACGTTATTCCCCCGGGTCAGCCACTGCCGGAGAGGTCGCAGAGATGGCCGGTTTCCATCAAGAGTTTGTTACTGGTGATATAGAGGAGGAGGAGTCAGATGAGGAGCCCCTCACCAGGACTGTGGGAAGTAAAGTAGTTCCCACAGACCACGGGCTTAGGGTGGTTGGTGAACACCCTAGGGACTCCTCGGAGAGAGACACTGACCCGAACTATGTTCCGGGGTCAGTAAGCAGAGCTGCAGGGGGAGCATCTACTTCCTCCGGGACTAGGAGGAAGCGGATGGCTCAACCCCATGGATTGAAGAAGAAGAAGCGTCGCTTGACCTTCGTGACTACTACTTCCAGCACCACAGCCACCACTACCACCACTACTGACATACCACCCATCACCACAGCCACCACAGCCACTACTCCCACTACCACATCCACCACTTTACCTACCACCACCACAGCTATCCCATCCATCACCAGACCATTCACTCCTACTTCACCAGCATCAGCCCACCGACCCATATTCACCACTGCCACTGCCACCACCACCACACATCATGCTGGACCTTCAGCCCAGCCCTCACATGCTCATGGATTCACTCTACCTCACATCGGGGTAGAGGAGCAGCTCTCAGCGCTAAACCGTATGGTGATGCGTCTGCTTGCTGCGGATGAGGAGAAGGCGGCGCAGATCCGCCAGCTGACCGACCTGACTGCTGCCCAGTCTCAGCAACTGGCAGAGCAGGCTCGGGTGATAGACCAGCAGAGAGTCGAGGTGTCCCAACTCCAAGACATGCAGGCTCAGTCCGTCAAACGTATAGAGGAGTTGGAGACGACCAACAAGACTATTATGCTGAGGTTGAAGGGGTCGAAGGATGAGCCCCTGAAGCTAAAGGAAGGTGACGGGGATGATGGAGATGATGATGATGAAGATGAGGATGATGATGAGGAAGATGATGATGATGAGGAGACTGAAGAAGACAGGACAGAAGGACGTGATGATGATGACGAGGCAGAAGGAGGGGATGCGGCTGCATCGGCCTCTGCTTCAGGTCAAGAGCGGAGATCTAAGCATCGACAGACCAGTCATCCACTACTTCTGCTCCTCCGAGCGACACGCCACAGATTCAAGACAAAAGTACTGATTAGATGTTTTATGTATTTATTTATTTTGTACTTGAATCATGTAATGGAAAACAAGTGTATTAAATGTTTATATATATTAAGTTAATATAAGTCTGTTTGATTAATTACTAATGATTTATGTGTTGAATGTTTATATCAAACAGATCCAAACTTTCAAAGGGATGAGTTTGACTTTGCTCCCCTTCAAATGGTCAAGACTCAATTAACCATGATTCTTGACCTACAAGGGATAGTGAGACGGTCTGTGAGTTATACCCCTGAAGAAGGGGAGATAATTCATGACCTGTCTGATGAGCAACTGGCAGAAATGTTCAGACTCAATCCCGATGAAATAGTGAAGGACGCTCCAACAGTTGATTCAACCAGTGATGAGGAACTGAATGACATTGATGAAGTTGAGGTTGAAGACATTACTGCAGAAGAGTATCCTCAGTACGCTGACGCCGAGGGAAATGTGGTCCCCAATCTGGGTGAATCCCTAGTCAGTGATACTTTTGAGGTACTAGACAAGATGGAGCAGGAAACAGAAAAGACTGAAGGAACAGCCCAAGCCTCCAATGCAGACGTAGATATTCGCAAGGCTGAATGGGCTGCCTGTTTTGAAGAAGTAAGAGCCCAGCGTGCTGCACCAAAGAGAGATGCCTACACCAAGCTCTACAGAGTCAAGAAACACCATAAGGTGTCAGGCAGGATTATCTCATGGGCTTATTTTGAAGACCTTAACGCTTATGCAGTTAAGAGGGAGCAGGGCATAGAGTACTTCAGGTTCCCACATGATCTGAAGACTCTACCTGGTTTTGAGCTCAACCAGCTGGCTAAACTAAAGCTGCTGTATGCTGACCCAAGAAAGATGTCAGGCTGGTTTGAGGCTGCCCTGAGGAAAGAGTACCACACCAGGTGGGTCAACTTCAAACCTCAACAACCTACGAGGTATATCAGACGTTCTGAAGTTGATCCCATAACTGGTAAGCCCAAGATAGTGCTGAAGTGGAGTCCCCCGAGAACAATGTCGAGAATCCCTCTCAGGGAAATGCCACAGGACTTCACTCCCCACTTCAAATGGTGGTACTATGATTGGAGAACCGCTGAAGCTGTCATAGTGTTGAATAAAGAGGGACAAATGGATACTATCAGGGTATTCGACCCAATGTGGCTAACCAACTTGTCTGCTAATGATGTCTACACATTATACAAGTGGCCACTATTCTATGACACGCAAGATATTGTACAAGCCCTCCAATTCCAAAATGTCATAAGACTCTGCTTTGCTTTTGAGATACACGCAGGAGTCACTAAAGAGGAGAAGTACAAGAAGTATAAGGAGGTTATGCAGAAGACAAGAGAATAGATAGATCTAGGTCCAAGGGGGAGTTTGTTGATGCATGTATGTCCCTAGATCATGATTTGTAATGTAATGAACTTGTCTGTCTGATTATGATGTAATTGTATCGATTAATGAAATGATATGAATTGGTTGTTACTTGTGATGTTTAATATTTCATTAATGAGTTGTGATTGAATTGATTGGGTTTATGATTGTTTGAATGGTTACACATTATGTTATATTAATTAAAACATTCAAACTTAACTTAATGAAGTTCTCATGCGAATGGCCCATGCGAATGGACCACACGCATGAATAACTTCATACGATTGACTCAATCGCACGACTGAACCAGGAGACTGGATCAGTCGTATGATTGACACATAAGATTGACTCAATCGCACGACTGAACACTCAGTCGTGCGGATGATTCAACCGCATGGTTCAATCGCACGACTGAACCATACTTATGGCCCAGTCGCACGATTGAACAATACTAACCTATAAATAGACCCAATTCGTGGGAAAACGTAAGCATTCATCCCATTACGATTCCAGACGTACCCTAGCCGTCCAGAAGCCTCCCAAATCGTTCTCCAAGTTCATAGAACACATCAGATCGGTTCCTAATCGATTTCTGACGTTGATTTCAATTCTTGATTGATTCATCGTGTGTTCTCACTGATTGGATCGCCAATCAAATAGGATTCCGCACTATTTGAGTTGGTTTAACACGCAATCACTCGGTATTTCGTTCAAATACCAGGTTCTAACAGAGATGCAGCGGAAAAGGTGCTTTATGGAACAGTACATCAGATAAGCATGTGTACTAAAAGTCTTCGGAAGAAATCTGTCTTCATAGGTTGAAGCTTCGGAAGACTTTGTCTCTGAAGCTTCAGAAGACTTCATGTTTGGCTTCGGAAGATATTGGTCTTGGCTTCGGAAGATTTTACACTTAGAGTATTTTCTAATGCATTGTGTAAAACTTCCGAAGCATTCTTCACTTCAGTACTTAGTGCATGTTGCTGAGACACTTAGGATGTTTTGGGTTGCATCAGACTTCAGGAATCCTTACAAACTCCCCCTAGGCTGATGCTACCAAAACACTTAGAAGATCTTCAAATGTTGGTAGTCTTCAGTACAATCAGGACCATTCCTTTCTTCATTAGATGGTCAGGATCATCAAGACTCTCATAGTATCTTCTCATCTCAAAGAGATCATGCAGAGGTAAGTTGATTATGTCTTGCCATGAGTAGACATTCTCAACACCTTGATCTCTGATAACATTCCATCTTTCTGGATTGGTAGAGTAAGTCCAGGACAAGATGGGTGTCTCAGTAGTTAGAGGAGCCACTTGAATAGGAGTTGATTGGGCTGCCTCATCATGCACTTCCTCAGGTTGATCTGATTCAGCCTGAGGTGCAGAGGTAGATGACTTTGGCTTCTTCTTTTTAGTCTTTGGTTTAGAAGCCATCCTCTTCTTCCTCTTGGATGTCTTTAACTGAGAAGACTGGTCTGCAGCACCATGTTGATCATCAGTGTCTTTCTCAGTTGGGTGTTCCTCCCTCACAGGTTCAGAAGGAGAGGGAGTTTGACCCTGCCTAGGATCAGAAGATGAAGCTTGCTGAGGCTTAGCTGGAGGTGCTGGTTGATGTGTCTCTGGTTGTTCAAACTTGACCTCCACTTCAGGTGGGACTTGACTTGGAAGAGAGTGCAAGTCAATGAGTTCTCCACTTTTAATCTTCTGCTTGATCACCCTAATATGCTCATCCATAGTGGATAGAGACATGGGACCAAGTCTCCTTCCGGAGAATCCATATAGCTTCAAGAAGCTCACCATTCTTTGTCTGTCAGCAGACTTCTTTGCATTCTTTTGAATGATGGCTCTTGACTTTGCAGCTTCTTCCCTTAGCTTCCTTTTGGTTGTTTTTCTTTCTTTGACTAGCTCAAGCTCAAGTTGCTTTAGGTACTCGAACTCAATGAAGTCATAGGACAGGGGAAGAAGTGCATCTGCCTGATAGAAGCCTGTGGCACTCAGGTAGTTGATCATCTTGATCCTATCTTCTTCTTTATCTACTGAGGTTCTTGTGGAGCCACATCTTCCTGTGCAGGACTTTCTTGAACTGGTGAGAGAGTGGGAGCATGCTTGTAAAGTCTTTTCTGTCTCTTCTCCTCTTTGAGTTGGAGAAGTAACCTTGCATCCTCTTTCTCCTTCAACTCTCTTGACACTTCCATGTCAGCCAGTTCATTTAACTCTTCTAAGGGGAGGGAGATGATTTCATCAATGTCATAGTTCCTGGTCTGTAAGTAGGTAATCCTGACTGCCCTTAACTCATCATCTTGAGTATTTGGTCTGGGAGCAGCCCTGATTGCAGCTTGCATGAAGCTAGATGACCCAGTAGAACTTTCTCCCCTTAGTCTCCTTTTCCTCTCTCTCTCTTCCTTCTCAATTTCCTCAGGAGTCATTATCCTTTTCCCTTTGTCACCAACAGACCTTTGTGACTCAGGGTGGATTGAGGCTTGGCCTTCATTGCTTGGAGTAGCTTCCATGCTCTGGCCAGAGAGAGGCTGAGAAACACCTTCACCAGCAGGTGTCTCAGATGGAGTTTGGACCTCTGCAGCAGTTGTTGATGATGAGACAGGGGTCTCAGGTTCTGCCACTGGGCCTTCAGTCAAGGTTTCCCCTATGAAACTAATCTTAGGGTCCACCTCAACATCCAGTTGACCGATGACATTGCCTGATTGCCTAAGTCTCCTTCTTAGAGTGAACTCTGCAAGGATCCTGTCTTGGATTCTTTGAGCCAGCCTGTCAGCTTGTCTTGAATTGCTTGGATTGACAAGTGGCAAGTTGACTAAATCCAGTCTTTCATAGAAGCTCAGGCTTTGGAATTGAAAAACTTCTTGTTGGCCTTGAACTCTGTGAAGTATAAGGGCTCTCCTGTCATCATCATACCTCCACCTTATGATGTAGTTGTCCAGTTCCTTGTGGTGGAGATGAGACAGCCCTTGGTATACCTTCCTCAAAGAGACTCCTGATGAGTGAGTCTATAGAGTCCACATTAATGTGAACTTGAGGAAGTTGCTGAGAATGCACAACAGCAAGTGAGGATGGTGAGTCCTCTATGTCCATTCTCTCTGAAGAACTCCCAGGTTCTGTGGTTGTAACAACTTTCTCCCCCTTTTTGGTAGCATCACCCACTTGCATAGGTGAGCTGGAGGATAAGTCAATCACTTCCACAGGTTCTTGTGTTCCTGGTTGAGCTCTCCTTAAAGGTCTCCCAGCTAGTTTTTCCTGCAGATATGAAATCTGGAGTTGCTGATCATTGACCCTGTTTTGCAGGGTAGTCACCTGAGATTCCAAGTGACTAACCTTAGAGACTAAATAGGTGCATGTTTTTGACAATTTTTGCACCTTTAGTCTCAAATTCCCCTCATCTTCATCAGAAGAATCATTGGGGGATGAGATGATTGGACCAAAGTCCTCTCTCTCACCACCAGCTTGAGTTTCTTGGCTGCTGGTTTTTCTCTGCTCACTGGCAGCCTCAGTTGAGATGCCAGTGGGCTGAGTTGCCATGGTTGAGGTCTTAATGATGTAATCACTTTCAAAAGTGAGAGCCTCTTCCATATGACATCCTGAACAGGTTCAGAAGTGTCCACCTCAGTAATAGGTGACTGATGTGGGATAGACTGAGGAGAGTCAGAGGTACTCATCTCTCTTTGAGTAGGGGAGGAGAAGAGAGACTCATGGTACTCACTGAATCCTAAGTCTTCATCAGTATAGAAAGATAGGTTGGGAATTGGTTGGTTAAGATCCAAAGGCTGGGGATGGTAGCTGTCCCCTGAAGGTTGTTCACTTGAGTGTTGAGACTCAGAGTGAAGGCTTAAGGCTGTTGGGCTAGTGAGCTCATCAGGGTGAGCTTGAGGAACCTCAGCCCTGATAGGTGAAGTAATGGGAGTGGTTTGCTCCTCAGGAGAAGTGGGAGCTCTAGTGTCCACTTCTTCCTGTAAGGTTGAGTATTTGGGGGCCTGCACAGACTCAATAGTCTGAGCAGGGGTTCGTTTGGATTTTCTTTGGTAGGTGAGGGTGATTTGTGGTCTTTTTAAGGGTAAGGATAAAAGAGGTGTGGGTTCAACACTAGCTTGTGTTGCTAGGTTGTCACCTTGAGCAATGAGCTCTAACATTTTTGGGACTAGGGCTGTTTCTACCCCTGAGAAGCCTACAGTTGGCTTCTTCATTATTTTAAAGATGTCGGGCTTCATCTGTCCCAATTTAAGAATATTACTTGTTTCCCTCAACTGTGAGCCCAGTTCACAGTTGAGAATGTGTTGAACATATCTAGGAAACATATAATACTCTAAGGAGTCTAAGTTTGCAAGTAAATTAGTATAAACAAATTATGAATACCTGAACTTGACCCCTTGAACCATTCCATGAACTATAAAGGAGAGATCCTCAAGAATCTGGTCCCATCCACCATGCTTGTTTGATAAGCTGTGGATAACCACATGGAGCAGGAATTTCCATTGGGATGAGACCTTCCCTTTCCTAAAGGTCTTTACAGAGAAATCTCCCTCATAGCCCATCTGCTCAAAGGAATGATTAACAGCTTCCTTTGGGAAGGACACCTCACCTTCTTCATCATCCAGCTGCAAATGTTGGTTAATGATGGCCGGAGTGATGAAGATTGTCCTCCCTTGCACTGTGGCAGACAGTGCCTTCTCCCCATCCATAATGACCTCTTGGCAGGTCTTCAGAATTCAAGCAAATGATCCTCATAAAGAGTAGGATCAATGGTCAGGGAGGTGAATAGTTTGACAGAGTCAAGAATTGGCAAATCTCTGAGAAACTTGCATCTTTCTCAGAGCTTAACAGAGCAACTTGATTATGTTGCCTGTGAAGTTGCATGGAGAAATCTGGGTTGTTTCTGCGGTTAAGGTTGGCCATTTCAGAAGCTTAAGGGTGAAGAAAGGTAGAAAGCAAAGGCGGTTTAGAGAATTAGGTTAGAGAAATAGTAGAATTGAGGAAGATAGTGGGAAAGAGGGGGAACCGTTGGGTTTTTATGTGAAAAGGGATTTGAACCAAAGTTAATGAAAGAGGATAAACTTTGAAATCCGGAAGTCGGTCCCACCTCTGAAAAGGTAGTTTACTTTTGCTCAAAAAGTAGTTTTCTTGGAATTCGAAAAGCTTCCGAAGGTTATTTGTCTTCGGAAGTTTTGATTGAAAAAGCTTCCGAAGCTAAAATGGCTTCGGAAGATTTTCCTGAGAGTCTTGAAGATTTATGCTTCGGAAGAGAAATAAACTCTTGGATGCTTTGTATAGGAATAAACAAAGCTTCCAAAGGTTAATTTTGCTTCGGAAGGAAAAGGTCCTTAAAAATGAATAAATGTCTGAGATAAGATTTTTAAGCTTCGGAAGATGAATTTGACTTCTTCCGAAGGTAAAATCTCTTAGACAGTTATTTATTTTGAAGACATGTTTTTCTTCCGAAGATAAAATTTTATCTTCCGAAGTATCAAAAAATTTTCAAGAATCTAAGAAAAGTCTTCAAAAAGAATTTTACATCCAAAGAAAACATGAGCTTATGAAAGTGATGAACTAGACAACTTAGGACACACATATTTTAAGAAGAAATAATTAGAATTAGTTTTAAGAAAAGTCTACTCAAAGTTAATCATCCCAATAGCTGATATCAAATACTTAAATCTCTGTTCATCAAAAGCTTTTGTGAACAGATCAGCATATTGTTCATCTGTATGAACTTTGACTAGTTTAATTAATCCTTTTCATAGTTATCTCTTATTAAATGATACCTGATGTTGATGTGTTTGGTCCTTGAGTGCTGCACAGGGTTCTCAGTGATAGAGATAGCACTATTGTTGTCTATGTGGATAGGAGTCTCTTTGAAGTTAAATCCATAGTCCAGCATCTGATTTTGAATCCAAAGCACTTGAGCACAGCAGCTTGCAGCAGCAATGTATTCAGCCTCAGCAGTTTGCAGACACACATGATTGTTTCTTGCATTGCCATGAGACAACCCTTCCACCAAGGAATTGACATCCCCCAGATGTAGACTTTGCAGTCATGTTGCAACCACCATAATCACTATCTGTATAGGCATACAGATTGAAATTAGGATTCTTTGGATACCATAGACCAAGTGTTGAAGCACCTTTGAGGTATCTTAAAATCCTTTTCACAGTGATTAAGTGAGACATCTTAGGGTTGGCTTGATATCTTGCACAAATACATGTAGCAAACATGATATCAGGCCTGCTAGCTGTAAGATACATAAGAGACCCAATCATAGCCCTGTATAAATGTTCATCTACACACTCCCCCTCAAGATCTGGACCAAGGGAGTGGTTTCTGGCTATGGGTGTCTTAGCAATCTTACAATCAGTCATGTTGAACCTCTTGAGTATGTCTTGAACATACTTTGACTGACTTATGAAGATGCCATCTTCAACCTGCTTCACTTGAATTCCCAGAAAGAAGTTGAGTTCTCCCATTGAACTCATCTCAAATCTGTCTTTCATCAGCTTCTTAAAGTCTTTGCAGAGCTTTGGATTAGTTGAACCAAAGATGATGTCATCTACATATACTTGAACCAGCAATAAGTCATTTCCCTGTCCTTTGATGAAGAGAGTTCCATCTATAGTACCTCTTCTGTATCCATGTTTACAAAGATACTCAGATAGTGTCTCATACCACTTCCTGGGTGCCTGATGCAGCCCATAAAGAGCTTTGTCAAGCTTGCAGACATAATCAGGATGATCAGGGTCTACAAAACCAGGTGGCTGTTTGACATAAACCTCCTCATCAATCACTCCATATAAGAAAGCACACTTTACATCAAGTTGGTAGACCTTGAAGTTCTTGGATGCAGCAAATGCCAGGAATATCCTAACAGCTTCTAGTCTTGCTACAGGAGCAAAGACATCAGTGTAGTCAATCCTTATTCTTGTTGTTATCCTTGAACAACTAGTCTTGCCTTTGTGATGATGATTCCTCTATCATCCTTCTTATTCCTGAAAACCCATTTGGTTCCAATGGTAGTCTTCCCATGAGGAAGAGGACAAAGGTTCCAAACTTTCTGCCTTTTGAATTGAAGCAAGCTCTTGTTGCATAGCTTTAACCCAACTTCCATCCTTTAGAGCTTCATCAACTTTCTTGGGCTCTATCTGAGATAAGAAACAAGAGTGAAGACAAACATTGCTTCATGGGTTTGTCCTCTTGTTCTTACCCTTGTGACAACATCTCCATGAGTTTGTGGTGGGGTGAGACTTGTGGATCTTAGCTGAGGGATCACAGCAAGTTGTTGAGAAAGATCTAAATTTGAGAAATTTAGATCTGGTCTGGAAGATTCACCCTCCACATTATCACATTATCAAGATTAACTTGATCCAATGAGTGTGTGAACATCATTGATGTTGTCATCTATGGTATGGTTATTAGCATCAAGAAATTCTGATCACTATCACCATCACCATTGTTGTCTTCTACAAGTGAGGTGTCTTATCTGGTTGAGAGGAATCTGACCCTGGACATTTGAAGGCATGCCAGATGTATCAGCGAATTGTCATTGTTGTTGCGGATTAGAACCTCATTGCTGAGTATAGTTCCCAACTGGAGCTGAAGATATGTTGAGTTGAGGGTCTGCTTAGCTCAAATCTTGGATCAGGATCAACCTGTTGATTTAGATTTCTGCAGATCCTGAAACATGGCTCACAAGATTTGTTAAAACAGTTGGTAACTAAATCAAGGGCAAACAGACCAATTCAGGCCCAGAACAGAGACCAAGGAGTGTGCTCATTGAAAATCACATGGCTGACTCTCTCAACAATTCTAGCTCTGAGATTGTAGATCAAGCTTAGTGGGAAGAGTATCAAATGAAATTGTCAATCATATGATTTTTCTAAGCAAACTTGGGCAATTTGATCTTTGGTATTTTCAAGATGGTGCAAGGACATCCAAATGACTGAGAAAACCAATGAAAGGTTTTCCTTCATAAGGAGTCTTACCATGTGTCTTAACTACTAAAACTCTGTTTTGCACATAGCAAGCAGTATTAACTGCCTCTGCCCAGAGGTGATAGGCAGTTTAGAGTCAGACAACATAGTTCTTGCAGCTTCAATAAGTGTTGAAGCACCTTTGAGTATCTTAAAATCCTGTTCCAGTGTTAAGTTAGACATCTTAGGTTGGCTTGATATCTTGCACAATACCTGTAGCAAACAATATATCAGGCCTGCTAGCTGTAAGATACATAAGAGTCCCAATCATAGCCCTGTATAAATGTTCATCTACACACTCCCCCTCAAGATCTGGACCAAGGGAGTGTTTCTGGCTATGGGTGTCTTAGCATCTTACAATCAGTCATGTTTAACCTCTTGAGTATGTCTTGAACATACTTTGACTGACTTATGATATGCCATCTTCACCTGCTCACTTGATTCCCAGAAAGACGTTTGATTCTCCCATGGAACTCATCTCAATCTGTCTTTCATCAGCTTCTTAAAGTCTTTGCAGAGCTTTGGATTAGGTGAACCAATATGTGTCATCTACATATACTTGAACCAGCAATAAGTCATTTTCCCTGTCCTTTGATGAAGAGAGTTCCATCTATAGTACCCTTCTGTATCCATGTTTAAAGATACTCAGATAGTGTCTCATACCACTTCCTGGGTGCCTGATGCAGCCCATAAAGAGCTTTGTCAGCTTGCAGACATAATCAGGATGATCAGGGTCTACAAAACCAGGTGGCTGTTTGACATAAACCTCTCTCATCATCACTCTCCATATAAGAACACACTTTAACATCAAGTGGTAGACCTTGAAGTTCTTGGATGCAGCAGCAATGCCAGGAATATCCTAACAGCTTCTAGTCTTGCTACAGGAGCAAAGACATCAGTGTAGTCAATCCCTTATTCTTGTGTGTTCCTTGAACACTAGTCTTGCCTTGTTCTTGATGATGATTCCTCTATCATCCTCTTATTCCTGAAAACCCATTTGGTTCCAATGGTAGTCTTCCCATGAGGAGAGACAAAGGTTCCAAACTTTCTGCCTTTTGAATTGAAGCAGCTCTTGTTGCATAGCTTTAAACCCAACTTCATCCTTAGAGCTTCATCAACTTTCTTGGGCTCTATCTGAGATAAGAAACAAGAGTGAAGACAAACATTTGCTTCATGGTTGTGTCCTCTTGTTCTTACCCTTGTGACAACATCTCCAATGATGTTTGTGGTGGGTGAGACTTGTGGATCCTAGCTGAGGGATCACAGCAAGTTGTTGAGGAAAGATCTAAATTGAGAAATTTAGATCTGGTCTGGAAGATTCACCCTCCACATTATCACACTTATCAAGATTAACTTGATCCAATGTGTGGACATCATTGATGTTGTCATCTATGGTATGGTATTAGCATCAAGAAATTCCTGATCACTATCACCATCCCATTGTTGTCTTCTACAAGTGAGGTGTCTTTATCTGGTTGAGAGGCCTCTGAGCTGGAATTTGAAGGCATGCCAGATGTATCAGCTGAATTTGTCATTGTTGTGTTGATAGAAACCTCATTTGCTGAAGTAGTTCCAACTGGAGCTGAAGATGTATGAGTGAGGGTCTTCTTAGCTCAAATCTTGGATCAGGATCACCTGTATTTAGATTTTCTGCAGATCCTGAAACATGCTCACAAGATTTGTTAAAACAGTTGGTAACTAAATCAAGATCAACAGCCAATCCGGACCAGAACCAGCTACACAAGGGAGTGTGCTCATTAGCTCAAATCTTGGATCAGGATCACCTGTTTTAGATTTTCTATGTCAGATCCTGAAACATGCTCACAAGATTTGTTAAAACAGTTGGTAACTAAATCAAGATCAAACAGCCAATCCGGACCAGAACCAGCCTACACAAGGAGTGTGCTCATTGAAAATCACATTGGCTGACTCCTCAACAATTCTAGTTCTGAGATTGTATACTCAAGCTTTAGCTTGGGAAGGTATCCAATGAAATGTCCATCATCTGATTTCTCAGCAAACTTGCAATTTGATCTTGGTATTCAAGATGGTGCAAGGACATCCAAATGACCTGAGAAAACCAATGAAATGGTTTCCTCTTGTGCCAAAGTTCATAAGGAGTCTTACCATGTGTCTTAACTACTAAAACTCTGTTTTGCACATAGCAAGCAGTATTAACTGCCTCTGCCCAGAAGGTGATAGGCAGTTTAGAGTCAGACAACATAGTTCTTGCAGCTTCAATAAGTGTCCTGTTTCTCCTCTCAGCAACTCCGTTTTGCTGAGGAGTCCTGGGAGCACTATATTGTCTTGTAATACCTTTTTCATCACAAAATGTATCAAGGATTTGGTTCTTGAATTCAGTTCCTTGATCACATCTTATGGTTTTGACCTTGTGATCACATTGATTCTCAACTTTTAAGATGAAATTCTTCAGAATCTCAGGGGTTTCATCCTTAGTTCTAAGGAAGAAGACCCAAGTGAATCTTGTAAAATCATTGTGATCACCAGACAGTAAGAGGTCCTTCCTAAACTCATTACACTGGTGGGGCCAAAGAGATCCATATGTAACAAGTGTAGGGGAGTAGTGATGGAGTTCTTTTCCTTAGGCTTGTGAGATACCTTGTGTTGCTTCCCTTTCAGGCATGCAACACAATGATCATCACTTGTAAACTCTTTCTTTGGCATTCCAGTTACCAGATCATGTTTAATTAATTTATTCATGTTCTTAAAGTTTACATGGCACATTCTTTTATGCCATAGGAAAGACTCATCACTATTTGCTTTAGATAGAAAGCATGAAACTTCTCCAGAGGGAGATGTTTCTTGCAAATCCATCTTGTACATGTTCCCTTTCCTGGGGGCTCTGAGCAGGATATGCTCATGAGGAATGACCACACCAGGCTTGAGAACAATGCACTCATGCTCAGTAAAGAGCATGTTATGACTCTGATCACAAAATTGGGATACACTCAGAAGATTGTACCCAAGCTCCTTAACAAAGTTTACCTTCTCAATGCTGAGCTTACCATTTGTGACCTTTGCCCCTTCCAGAAATGTAACCACCTTCATCTCCTCCAAAAGCAACTGGTCCTCCATCAATTCTCTCAAAATTATGAAGTAGAGACCTATTGCCTGTCATGTGCCTGGAACAGCCACTGTCAATTATCCAGACATTCCTGTTTGTCTTGAGCTGTTCCTGCACAAAGAAAATGATTAGTTACATTTGGAAACCCAAGCCTTACTTGTCTTGGGCTCATTAAGTGTAATAGAAGGTAATGTAACAGTAATAGATCCTATGGTTGTACTATGGGGATCTTCAGCTGTTGTTGATGGAGAAACCTCAGTCATTTGGTCTTTCTTAGACTTCCACACCACCTTTGGAGTCTTGGACTTGACCTTCAAAACCTTAGAAGCTTTTGGAACTTCACAAGTTTTGATGACTGACCTTCGGAAGAATCTACAGTCACTGCAGCAGACTTCAGTGCTTCGGAAGAACTCCTTTCTTCCGAGACCAACTTTGCTTCCGAAGGTAATTTTCCATTTACCTTCTTCTTTGATTTGGAGCTTCCGAAGGAAACAGACTTTCCTCCGAAGCTTGAGACTTCTTGAGACTCTTTGAAGTTTTGTATTGGTCATGTGGACGGTACTTTTAGGATTGTATGGGCAATCCTTAGCAATGTGAGAAGTACTTTCACACATGACACACAACATTTTCTTCTTCAAAGAAGTCTCCTTTTGAGAGCAAGACTGGCTTTGGTCACATCCCTTCTCCACCTTCATCTTGGTAGATGCTGAGACAGTTCTTTTGGGCTTTGAATTGTTCTTGGAGTTTGATGGTCCAGGCTGTGCAGCAGTGGTACACAGCAGCTCAGTCTTCTTCTTTGCACTGAGATGATTTGAACAAGAACCATGACTCTTAGCTGAGGAGTCTTGGTTGATGTCTTCAGTCCTTACTACTTTGAAACCTGCAGAGATAAACACTTGTTTCTGCTTAGCATCAAAAGTAGCCTTGATTTCTTGAGCCTTCTTTGCTTTTCTTTTGCTCTTCCTGATCAAGTTCTTTCTCTTGGACTTGGTCATCACAGTTGATTTCTTCTCCTCAGAAGGATAGTGGCCCTTGGAAGAATCCTCTTCTTCACTCTTCTCAGAGGAATTCTTCACTATCACTTCTTCATCATCCTCACTAATAGGATCTACGAGAGGAAGCTCATCTTCACAAGTTCCACACCTAGGAGATCTTACAGACAAGATTGTGTGTGGAGGAGCTATCTCATTTGATCCCAGTCCCTGTCTATTTTGATAACAAACCTTGTTGTGCAGGGATGAGGATATTATGTTCTTAAAGGTCTCTTCTTCAAGAACACTCTTCTCTGCCTTGGCTTTGCTGATCACAAGCTCAGCCTGGCACTCAGCCAACTTAGTAATGAGATCTTGGATATGAGTTCTAAAATCTGTATGTTCATGTTTTAGTACTGAAATGGTTTTCTCCAAGTCCTCTATCTTTAACTTGTAATCATTTTCAGACATTCTAAAATCAGATTTTAATATGTTTAATGAATCAAGATCAGATCTCATCTCTAAGTTGTAGGACCTGTATCTATTTACTTTAGCAATGCATTCAGGAGAGCAGAGATGTTCCAATACCTTGGCTTCATCATGGTCAGCCATCAGTGCTTGGTTTGGAGAGGCATCTTCCACCTGAAAGCTCCAGTCAAAGCCTCCCTCTTCAACAGCAACAGCAGCATGTTGCTTTGTCTTCTCAGCCTGAGGGGCTTTGTCAGTGTAGTTTGGTCTGGGTTGTGTTTGGCCACCATTTGCTTTAGGTGCCTTACACTCCCTAGCAAAGTGACCCATAAGGTTACAGTTGTAACACTTTACTTTGCTTTTATCCAGCCCAAACTTACCACTTGTAGCATTGCTTGGAAATCTTCTTCCTGTCCTCTTGTAGAACTTCTTGGCTCTGTGAGTGAGGAGAGCCATCTGCTGAACTATCTCCATGTATTCCAGGTCATCTGGATGGATACAGTCCAGGTCTTCAAGAGTAAAGAGATAATTCCCACAGCTTTCATCAGCAGACACAAAGGCTTGAGAAGAACTTGTCTCCTGGAATGGGCTTCCTTGAGTAAAGTTCTCCCTTGGTGTCTCCGGGAAGGTGATGAAAGGACCCTTTTGTGAGTTGTCAGGGTAGCATATGAGATGATGTTGGGGTTCTATGCTGTCCCTTTCAACCACATGAAGGGCTGAACCCATTTGATTGTTGGAGTTGCCAAATGAACCTTGCATGTTCATCTCCATCTGGTATCCACTGAGAATCCCATACAACTCTGTAAGAGTAAGAGTCTTAAGGTTCTCAGTCCTCTTGATCACCACGCAATAGTGTGTCCATTGCCTAGGAAGTGAGGACATGAACTTCCTTACAATGTCCCTGTTCTCAAGAGGAACTCCTCCATCCACTAGGGTATCCACAATCTCAACATACCTGAAGTATTGTTGGGTCATGGTTTCACTTGCTTTGAAGGTGAAATTCTCAAATTGCTGCTTCAGAAGATCTTTCTTGTTCTCCTTGGCTTCAGAGGAGCCTTCATACATCAGCTTCAGTGCATCCCACAGCTGTTTGGCTGTCTTGCACTTCTTAAAACCTCTGTATACAGAGTTTGGGAGAGCAGTCTGAAGAGCAGTCATGGCCTTCCTGTCAATCTCTACTCTTTTTCTATCTTCATCTGAGTAGTTGGCCACATCTTTAGGAATCATACCAGCACCAGTAGCAGAGGGGGTGCTGGGTATGAAAGGTCCATTCTCAACAGATTCCCACATTCTTGAATCAAGAGACCTGATGAAGCCTTCCATCCTCATGCACCAGGTGTCAAAATCATCAAGAGTGATCAGTGGGGATTTGTTCATGGTTCCAGTCTCCATATCAGTCTTTGAGATGGAAGCCATTTGAAGAGTTTAGTTTTTATGTGTGTGAGGGATCTTAAGATGGTTAGATCTTATATCAAGAGCCTGGAAAGCTCTGATACCAATTGCAGGATCGTTTAAGGGCTTTAACACAATTACAACACAACAACACAATGAGGAGATTAACTAAACTTTAATCAAACAGTGAACTGGGTAACCAAAGTGATACAAAAAACACAAGTAAAGCAAGAGACAGAACAAGAGAGTATGGGTTTCAAGGAGGCAGTATATTGCTTTCTCAAGTTCTTTTACAAGTGTTACAAAGCATAAAGAAAGATACAAGAACTTGAAATACTTATACTACAACCTACAGCCGGCTATACTTTGAAAGCCTGCTGGATACAATTGACTAGACAGTAATAATATCAAATGTAGGATCAAAAGGCATATCTGCCTTTTGACCTTGTGACTATGACATGCCATAGCTCACATCCTTATACATTACAAAAAGGATAAAGTACATAAACTGGAAAGTTACAGACTCAAGACCTCAATGTACAGTTACCAAAAGCAAGGCCCTTTTCACCAACTCATGTAAGTTGGTGACTTTACAGAGATGCAGCGGAAAAGGTGCTTTATAGAACAGTACATCAGATAAAGCATGTGTACTAAAAGTCTTCAGAAGAAATCTGTCTTCATAGGTTGAAGCTTCGGAAGACTTTGTCTCTGAAGCTTCGGAAGACTTCATGTTTGGCTTCGGAAGATATTGGTCTTGGCTTCAGAAGATTTTACACTTAGAGTATTTTCTAATGCATTGTGTAAAACTTCCGAAGCATTCTTCATTTCAGTACTTAGTGCATGTTGCTGAGACACTTAGGATGTTTTGGGTTGCATCAGACTTCAGGAATTCTTACACACTTGGTGTTGGTCATTAGAAGTCATAAAACTACTGAAGACTTGGTTCTGGCTTCAGTTGTTTGGAAATGAAACAGTAGTTGTCGTCAATTCACAAAGTTTAGCTGTTTCAATGACCTTAACATTTACTCATCAGATCATCTGATTTTCAGATGTTTCATTGGTCATCAGTACTTATTTATTATAAAAGACATCAATAGTTTGAACTACATCAGTACTTTCTAACAAATGAAGTACTTCAGTACTTTTAAGTAATTTTAGTCGTCAGTAGTTATAAAACTACTGAAGATAAGATGACTTATCAGCACTTATTTTTGACAAAAGTATACTAATGCTCATCAGTATTTATTGACTAAGAGCATCAAGAGTTGTCAAATTATTCTAGTTGCAGCATACCAAGCCTGAGTACAAGATTATGAAAAGTTGCACTATCCAAAGGCTTAGTAAATATATCTGCAAGCTCATCAGCACTAGGCACAAACTTTGGATCAATCAGACCTTTTTCATAGCAATCCCTGATGAAATGATGTCTGACTCAATATGTTTGGTCCTAGAATGCTGGACAGGATTCTTAACAATACAAAGAGCTGAAGCACTATCCATTAATAATGGAGTCTTAGTCTCTGTAATTTCATAATCCAATAACTGATTTTGAAGCCAGAGTACCTGAGATGTACAGCTTGCAGCTGCAATATACTCTGAATATACTCTGCTTCAGCTGTGGATGTAGCAACTGAAGTTTGTTTCTTACTCTGCCAAGAGACCAAACAGTTGCCTAGAAATTGGCATCCACCAGAAGTTGATTTTCTGGTTAACTTACACTCTGCATAGTCACTCTCAGAGAAAGCAACCAATTTACAAGAGTGCCCAGTGGAATACCATAGTCCTAGAGATTGAGTTCCTTGCAAATATCTAAAGATCCTCTTGACTGCAATCATATGGGAATCCTTAGGAGCAGCCTGAAATCTAGCACAGACACAAGTTGCAAACATAATATCTGGTCTAGAAGCTGTTAGGTACATCAAGGAACAAATCATACATCTGTAAAGAGTTTCATCAACTGCTTTACCTTTTTGATCAGCATCCAGTTGTGTGTTGCTGCACATGGGAGTAGAACAGGGTTTACAGTTTTGTAAATCAAACTTGGTTAACAAATCTTTTGTGTATTTTGATTGATGAATGAAAGTTCCATCAGTCAGTTGTTTGATTTGCAAACCCAGAAAGAACTGTAATTCTCCCATTGCACTCATTTCAAACTTTTGTTGCATCAATTTTGTAAATGCATCACACAACTATGGATCAGATGATGCAAAAATAATGTCATCAACATAAATTTGAACAAGGAGCTTATGCATGCCTACTTTCTTTATGAACAATGTTTTATCTATGGAGCCTATTAGATAATGTTTCATACCAGGCTTTGGGTGCTTGTTTCAACCCATAAAGAGCCTTATCAAGCTTATACACCCAATCAGGGTGTTTATGATCTTCAAAACCTGATGGTTGACACACATAAACTTCTTCCTTTATTTTACCATATAAAAATGCACTTTTGACATCCATTTGAAAAACTTTAAGATTATGAAAAGCAGCATAAGCTAAAAACAATCTAATTACATCCAGTCTGGCTACAGGGGCAAAGGTTTCATCATAATCAATACCTTCTTCTTGTGAAAACCCCTGTACAACCAGTCTGGCCTTGTTCTTGACAGTTTGGCCTTTTTCATCAGTTTTATTCCTAAACACCCATTTAGTGCCTATTGCACACTTACCTTGGGGTAGAGGAACCAGTTCCCACACTTGCTGTTTTTGAAATTGAAGAAGCTCAAGCTGCATGGCTTCAACCCATCCATTGTCCCTTAATGCCACATGATAATTCTTTGGCTCTTGCTGACTGATGAAGAGAGCATAGAGACAGAAATTGGACAATTGACTTCTTGTTGAAACACCAGCATGAATATCACCAATGATCTGGGACATGGGATGATTCGTCAATTCTTGATATGCAATAATATCTGTGCAAGTGTTTGTAGGAGATTCAGCAGCAACAGATGTTGATTCAGACTCTTGAAACCTAGATTGAGATGGCAGTTCAAATGAAGTAGAGGATTCAGAGATTTCATCAGCATTGGTTGTGGATGGAGCTGCTGAGGCTACAGGAACATCAAGTGTAGTAAAAATAGGTAGATGATCACTACAACTTGCAATTGTATCATCAGATGGAGAGGATGGAGCTGCAGAAACAACAACAGGTGGAGGCTGATATGGAACATATTGCAGTATGTCCAAGTCAAACATCTCAACAGGGTTTTGAGGAATCTTGTCTTTTGGAGATTCATTAAACTTGACATGCAAAGTTTCTTCAACAATCTTTGTTCTGCAATTGAAAACTCTGTATGCCTTGCAAGTAGATGAATACCCAACAAAATACCCTGCATCCACCTTGGATTCAAACTTCTGAAGTATATTCTTTGTGTTAAGAATATAACATGGACACCCAAATGCTCTAAAGAATGAAATCAAAGGAGCCAAATGATGTAAGAGCTCATAAGGAGTCTTCATCAACCTCTGATTCACTAATACTCTATTCTGAACATAGCAGGCTGTGTTGACAGCTTCAGCCCAAAAGGTTAGTGGCAAACCAGAGTCAGCCAACACTGTCCTTGTGGCTTCAATAAGGGTCCTATTCTTTCTCTCCACCACTCCATTTTGCTCAGGAGTTCTTTGAATATTATATTGTCTTTTGATTCCCTTAGACAAATAGAATTCATCAAGAGTGTGATTCCTAAACTCTGTCCCATTATCACTTCTCACACATTTGACTGGAAGTGAATGTTGCTTTTCCACATGTAACACAAAATAGATGATACTTTGAGCAGCCTCATCCTTGGAATGCAAGAAGAAAGTCCATACATATCTGGAATAATCATCCACAATTACCAGACAGTACTTTTTCTTTGCCATGCTCATTACTCTCACAGGACCAAAGAGATCCATATGCAGTAATTGCAAGCAGGCATTGGACTTAGGTTCTTCTATAGGAGGGAATGAAGCTTTGTGTTGCTTTCCTTTTAAGCAGGTTGGACAGTTATCATCACACTTGAACTCCTTCAATGGCAAACCTCTCACTAAACCATGATGAATGAGCTGATTCATATTCTTAAGATTCACATGACCAAGCCTTCTATGCCATAGTTCAGATTCTTGAGGAGAGACTTTGGAGAACAGATATGGATGGCCTTTTAGATCAATTTTCTTTGATAGATCTAAAGCATATACTCTTCCAATCCTGTTGGCCTTCCGGAGAGTATACTCATCCAATATCTTGTCAATTTTGTGCAAAACTTTGGAAGACAGAATCCTACAGTTTTGACTTGTGAAAAGTGCAACATGCCCTTTATCACACATTTGACTGACACTCAAAAGATTGTATTTGAGGTTCTCCACATGGTTAACATCATCAAATCTTATCTCCCCATTTGAGACAAAACCTTTGCCAATGATGTAACCCTTGGCATCATTTCCAAAAGAAACAAATCCCTTCTTCCTTTGGGAATAGTCATGAAGAAGAGAGCTGCTCCCTGTCATATGCATGGATCCCCCACTGTCCACATACCAGATGCTTCTTTGGCATGTTGAAGAACCCTGCATTTATCACAAACATTAGTTCGCCTTTGAGACCCAAACCTTTTTGGTTTTGGGTCTGTTTTCATCAACAGATGTTAAACTAACAGATTGTGCGTGATTAACAGCTTTTGAAGATGTAGATGGTGCTGAAAAGGATTCCTTGGATTTTGGCTTAGGTGTCCTTTTCAGTGGTTTAATCACAGAAACATCTATTTGGTTAACTCTCCCCAATAGATGTTGAACCATCATCACAAGTTGTGTCTGAGTGGTTGTCAGAGTTTTCAACTCAGTTGACATGTCAGTACTTGTAGATGATTTGTTCTTGTGATTCACTACATCCTTCTTTTGAAAAGACACATACTTAGTCTGAGTTTTTAATATTCCCTGAGGAATATTTGCAGCTGTTGTTTGACAAACCCCTTCCTCCTTTATGACTTTTTGAGAAAGCTTAGGTTTATCAGAATGAGATGATTGTGGTACAAACTTGGTTTGAAATTCATTTTTCATTTTATGCATTTCCTTCTTAATGATTTTCTTTTTATTGAATTTTAAACCCTTGTTATACCAGCATTCATCAGTAAGATGATTGAACAAACCACATATTTCACATGGCTTTCTTTTCATCTTTACTTGATCAACTGCTGAAGTTGATGAAACTACTAAAGCTTTGTTCTTCAGTACTTTCTTCCTTTCAGTACTTTTGGGAAGGACTGAAGGATTTTCAACAACTGAAGATTTCTTCTTCAGAGGTTTTCTATCAGCAGTTGTCAAGGAATGCTTGTTTTCCTCTGATTTGAAATGCTCTTCAGGTGTTGTGTTTTGCCCTTCAGTACTTTGAGTACCTTGTGGAACAACACCTGAATTTCTCAGCCTCTTCTTGATCAAGTGTTTTGAAGCAGTGGGACCATGAGTAATTTGATTAACTGAGGTACTCACACTATCTTCATCCTCAGATTTTGAATTATCATTTTAGGATGAAACACCTGATGATGTGGTTTGGGAATGACACTCAACCTCAGATTTTACTTCTAACTTCGGAGTAAAATCTGTGGGAGGTATGGTATGATTATACCCAATCCCAAACTTCACATTGGAAGCAGTTTGCTTACTGAGAAGCATTTCAAATCCCTTGCATGATGTTACCCAGCATTCACAATCAACTTGGGTAGCTGCAAGTGTTTCTTTGAGATTCTTGTGATTTTCTAGAATGACCTCTACCTTTGCTTTTTCATCAGTAATTTGACACTTAAGTTTATAAATCTCCTCATCCTTCTCTTTTCAAAACAGACTCAAACTCAGCTTTTCTATTGGAAATTGCTTTTTCTAAGTCAAGGTTTTGATTAATTAAAGCTAGATTTGCTTCCCTAATAGAAACAAAAGCAGCTATGCATGATTCAGAACATAACTTGGCCTTAGCCTCAGAAGATACCTGTGGTACCTGTGATGATGAAGGATTTTCATCAGTAGATTCCAGGGCCATTAAAGCAAGGTTTCCAAAAGGGTTTTCACCACCATGTTGACCAGCACCAGCAAATTGTTCAGAATAACCAGAGACATCATCTGGTAGACTGCTCCAGTCAACAACCTCAGGGGTGAAAATGCTCTGATGAGATTGAGATTGAGATTGCTGATTTGTTTGAGATGGCTGAGGATCAGGTAGAGCATGTGGTTGTTGAGCCATGGGTACAGAAACTTGACCAGACTGAGGTATGTAAAAACATGGATAAGGATATGGCATTGGGCTTTGAGGGACAAAGTATGCAGGAGATGATTGATGTTGTGAATGATGATCAGAACTGGTAGAATGTTGCCCTTTGGATTGTGAGCTATTGCTTGGAAAAGTCACAAAGGGTGCAGATGAGTTAGATCCAGATGATCTACACTCTCTAGCAAAATGTCCAAGTCTATGGCACTTGTGACATCTCAACTTACTCTTGTCAAAACCAACCTTGGTTTTGCCAGAGAGACCAGGGAATTTTCTACCTGTTCTTTTGTAGAACTTTTGAGATCTGATATTAATCATTGCCATTTGGCTTAGAATATCCATCTCTTCCAGATCATCATCAGCAATTTCTTTCAAATCATCCATCATAAAACACAAATTATCAACATTAAAACCTGAGTTTCCCTCAACTCCAACAAAAGCATGATTTCCACTGTTTGAAGAGAAATCAATATGCTCATCATATGAACTTTCAGATGAAGCATATTCAGACTCATGACCAACCAGAGCAGTGTTACCTGGTACAAAGTCATCAGTGAGCTTTCCAGATGAAGATAGTTTCCTTTTCTGTTCTATCTATCTCTCAAATGTTAAGAGTTTCCCATGAAGTTGGGTGAGAGATAGAGTATCCAGATTTGCACTAGAGCGTAGGACAATGGTGTAAGTGTCCCATCTCTCAGGCAGGGATCTGAGGAATCTGTTATTCATCTGGCTGTTTGTGTATTCATGTTGAACCATTTTAAGCTCAGAGATCAAACATGAAAACCGCTCAAACTGTTGAGTCAATGTCTCACCCTTCCTATGAGAGAATGTCTCATATTGCTGGGCAAGGATTTCTCTGTTGTTTGCTAAGACCTCATCAGTTCCTCCAAGTTGTTCCTTCAGAGCAACCCAGAGATCATAAGCAGTTTCATGATGCATAAGCCCAGAATAGATTTCACTAGGCAGTGCCATGGCCAGAATTCCATGGGCCTTAGCATCAATCTCAAACAATTTTAAATCCTCATCAGAATATTGTTCCTTCTTTTTAGGAACCATCTCATTGGTTTCAGAATTACTCACCATAGGCTTGTATGGTCCATGAACCACAGACTTCCAACAAACTGAACTGTTAACAGACAGGTGATGGAGCATTCGGCGTTGCCATATGTTATACTCACTCCTAACAAGCATTGGAGGCTTAGTTGAGGAGCCAGTATTGTGAGGATCATTGATTGAAGTAGTCATTTTCACTAATTCAATCGAATTCAATGAGATTAAAATCGGTCTAGTTTGAAAACTCAACAACACAGTTAGAAAACACAATTAGAATCTCAATTAATTAACTGGAAGCAACAGAAAATCAATCTCTATAATCAATTCTTGCAAAAATGTTAATTCGATCAACCTTTGCTATCAAAAGAGCAGTTTCAATGATCAATTGTTAGATCGATCAATGATTAACCAGCTCTGATACCATTTGATAGGATCGGATCAATTAGATTTGAATTTTGCAGCGGAATAAAACACAATAAGATCGAATTCAAGCAAGAAAGTAATGCATATGCAAACACTTAATCACAATTATAGAGAGAATATTTCTGTTTAAAGGAATGTTTTCATTCACGCGTAATGCTTCGGTTAGAATACAGCTAGGTCAACATCCCTTATATAGAGGAATGTGACGTCTGCTGATGTCACTTGATATGACATCTAACAGAATTATACAAAACAACTGAAATAATGCAAACTACTGAAATGTTCTCAACAACTGATCACATCTCAGAGAATGCTAAGTACAAATACATAAAACTACTGACTTAAAACTACTGAAACATTAAACTACTGAAAGGTAAAATTACAAGTACTGAAAAGTAAAACCATCACAACTACTGAAGTTAACAACTTCAGCTGTTGTGACAACTACTGATCACTCTGGTCTTCAGTCTTTGTCTTCAGTGCTTCACTTTCAGACTTTGTCTTCAGTTCTTTACTTTCAGACTTTGTCTTCAGACCTTTGTAATCAGCTGATGTCTTCAGCTGTTGTGATCTTCTTTAGCAGTTGTAATATCTGTGGGACTTAGAGGTTTTTCTGATCAGGCTCATTGGTTCTTTTGGTCCAACATTTACAAGTCCAATTGTTGATTTCTACATGTTCAGAGGTATGTTTTATCATGTTGTTAATAGTTTTGATTCTAGATGAACCCTAATCTGAAAATTGGTGATGAAAACCTGAAATTGATGACTGTTAGATGTTAGTATGATGTTATCTAGGTTGTATGAATGTTGGATGATGTTGATTATGCAAGAAATCCATGGATTGATCATCTAGTTCATACATTGCCATAAGGGGAAACTTTTTATTCTTGGAATTCATGATTGATGATGTTATAATGTTAGATACAATGCTTGGATGTTAGTTTAATTGAATTGTGCAAGAAGATCCATGAAATTGAGAGGTTGATCATGGCTTACTAAAAGTAGAAAATTTTGTGTATGATGATTGGGAAGTTGGATGTTTTGGAGATGATTAACATGTTAGAATGAATGCTATGAACTTGATTAGGTATAAAATAGTTGAAATTATGATTGAATTGAACGGTAGATCACTTTTGGGTGTTTCTTTCCCAAAAGGGAAACTTTATGTTTGTAGAACTTTGGATGTGATGAATTGCGCATGCTTGTGATGTTAAGATCATGCTAGAATGATTGTTGATGATGTTTGTTGTGATAGAATGTGTTAATTGAGTTGTATGGATGCTTGGTTGATCATGTAAGAAGTATAGGTTTGGTGATAATACATGATGATGAATTATGGTTAGTGATTAGGTGATCATGTTTGGGATTTGATTGATTGTTACTATGAATGTTGGTTTGAATGAATTAAGTGAATGAATGTAATTATGATTGTCATACACACGTGAAAATCTGAGGCCCCTACTTTGTGAGCACCGTTTTCGCACGGAGTACTAATGGATTCTACGTGAGACCAGATCAAATAGTACGGAATCCTATTTGATAGGCGATCCAATCAGTGAGAACGTCAACCTGATCGATCTAACGATGAACCGAACGTTAAGAATTGAGTAGAAATCGATCAGGAAAGAACTATGAAGTTGGATAGGATGCTTAGGGCGCTTTGGACGGCTAGGGTTTGTGAATATTCGAAGTCTCCATTTTCCACGAATTTTGTGGTATTTATAGGTTTTTAGTTTCATTCGTACAACTGAACCATTAGCATGGTTCAGTCGTGCAACTGACTCATGCGGTTGATTCATACGCACGACTGAAGGTTCAGTCGTGCGACTGAATCAACCTTATGTCTCAGTCATTCGACTGATCCAGTCTCCTGGTTTAGTCAGGCGACTGGTCCATAAGTATGATTCATTTGTGCGTATGGTCCATAAGTATGGTCCATTAGCATAAATAACCACCCGACTAAGTTGAACACATTTCTCAATTATTATTGACTTATAACTATGTACAACAACCTCAAACCTATATATAATGTTCATACATATGAATTATACTAAATACAATAATAATATTAAATACTCAAAGACAATTAAACATCAAGATGCATATCATATATCATTAAGTAGTCACATTACATATGTGTATGAAATGAAATACTTTTACATTTAAGAACATAAACTAGGAACATGATGTATCAACATACTTAGTAGGATTGGCAGGGTTTAGGATGTGAAGTCGTGAGTAGCTTCACATGGCATGTGGTGCGTGATTAGTCATCACGTATGAATTATTTATTGTGATGTATATATATATATATATATATTAAGCATGATGATTGTTTGAGATTTGCATAAGTGTATGATGATCTAATGTGGCATGATGACTTAGGTAGAACCTAGGTTGATAATGTGGTACATATGCATAAATTGCATGATACTCTTGTATGTTAAGTTATCATATATGATTAAACAATATTTCAACTAATATGTCACAAACGGGTCATCTAGGTTAACCTATGATTATTGAGTTTCTATGTGTACACGTACTTATGTACTTGTGTGTTCTAGGTAATCTTTGAAGGGTTGTCTTTGCACCTATCACCAGTCTTTTTATTCATTATCATTACACACCAGGTGAGTTCATGCCCCTTATTTTATAAACTTTCTTCCGGTGGATGTAGCATACTTGTACTCAAATGCTATTTTATTATTATTATTATTATTATTATTATAAGTTGTGTATGTTTTAACATAGAGCTAATACCATGGAAAGTCCTCACACTTTTGGATCGTTAATAATGGAAACTAGCGGGGAATCTTGGGTAGTACTACTGGGTCTGACGAGTCCCACCCATGAGACTGGAGGTCGAGCGGGTGCAATATTGTCCTAGACACAAACATTCGTCACGACCTGGTAAGTCGTGACGGGAGGTAACAAACGAAACACAGTCAGCTTCGATCACGAAATCACTATTGTTAATACATGTGAATATAGACTAGCTATCTATTTCAATACACCTCTTATGTTATACAATTGTTAATATTTATGATAAACGCAAACTCTTGAGGTCACCAACCTTTCTGTTGACATTTTAGTATGCTATTCTCAGGTCGTTAGCTCTGCTTGCCATTAGAAGCACAACACGGGTCCAACATGCATTCAAATACTTCATTTTAAAGACATCTTTGTTGGTTTTTAATTATGGGTTTTAAATATTGGGTTGGCGCGTGTTTTGCCAAATTATGCATTTTTATACTTTGGGTTTGTCTTATTTACAAAACGCTTCCGCATGGTTTTGAAGTCTGAACTTTGGTTGGTTTATTTTCAAATGTGGCATGTTGTGTCGTTCTGAGTAACTATTGACTGTGATCCTTGTTTGTTCACACGCCTCGCAGTTAAACTCTACACGTGGATTTTGAGGGTGTGACAGATTGGTATCAGAGCCACTCCTATGCCATTCGGGATGTGGGACATACCTCACCAAGGATGGTGACTTCTTAGGCTCATCGAGGACGATGAGTCCAAACAAGGGGTGCTTGTGACACCCTACACATATCCCACATCGGCCATGGACAGGAGAGATTCCTGATTCATAAGGAATGTATGGCCTCTAACATCAACAACGCCTTTTGGGCGTATTGGCTGTGGATGAGAGGAGAACTCCACAGTTAAGCGTGCTCAGGTGGGAGCAATCCAGGGATGGGTGACCTCCCTAGGAAGTTTTCACCCAGGCATCCAAAAGCAAATCTGTGAGCTCCTCGTGGGCAAATGGGACAATATTGTTGGTGTGAGGGTCCGGGTGTTACAGATTGGTATCAGAGCCATTGGTTATAGGGAACTAGGTTGCATACACAATAGTCTATAACCGCACACAGTTAGTTAGTGGCTCTTGACTTATCCTTTTACTATATACTCATTGGCATACATATCACGTGCGCTGCAGCATGGCATCATCATCCCGAGCTTTGGGAAAGAGACGTGCTCGTTCTGGATCCCCTCCACCTGTACCCCACAGAGTACCTGACTGGCCGTGATTTACTTACCCTCATGGTGAGTTAGACTTGGATCAACCATTCGCGATACCTGAACGCGACCCTCCACGAGATTGGAGTTATTACCCGACGTGCATAAATCGCATGGTTTGTAGAGAGCGAGTCCCGGAGCCGGCTACTGCTAGACCTAGGAGCAGGTTAGCGTCTACTTCTGCAGCACCGACTCTCCCGTCTCTTGACTTGCCCCTCGAGCGAGCGGTGGAGACATTGACCGTGACTTTGGAGACCGAGCGTCGACGAGTTGGAGTGCTTACTAACGAGAATTCCACCCTGTAGTATGAGATACGCCGACTATGGCTAAATATGGATTTACTCGAGGAGCAATTGTCTATGTCTATCACTGGGAACTACAAGATGGCTGTAGATTGATGAATCTGTCTGAGTGCATGGATGCACAGGATCTCCACAATATGGGTGTTGAGAGTAGACTCACCGGGTTGGAAGTACAACTTGCAGCGCTACAAATTGAGGACGACCCTGCACCGGTCGAAGATTCTGAAGAAGAGCCGGAAGAAGCCCGGGACGGAGGAGAAAGTGATGGATCAGACTTGATGGATTGAGTTTTCTTTATTCTTATGACTTTGACTGCATAGTGTTTTTCTTAAACCTATGTGGGAAGGGTTGTTTCCCACACAACTGAAAACTTGAATTTTGACAATGATTGGATATTTTGTGAGCTACTTGGAAATTATTTATGAAACGTTATTTTTTTTGGTTATAAATGTTGTGGTTGTGACTGTACATTATTTCTTATTATTTACCATACTTCAATGAGATTGATATGTTGGATGTTACTAATTATTGTATTTGTCAATGTAAAGTGAAATATGGACGACCGAGGTAGAGGACGTGGACGTGGCCGAGGGTGTGGCGGTGGACATGGCGCCAACAACGTGAACATAACCCCAGCTGAATTGGTTGAATTGATAAACCAACACGTGCAAGCGGCATTGAAAACTCAGCCCGCATAGTTTGGAGGTTAACGGTGACACTAGTCATCATTTACACGAATATTCCGTTAGGTGATTAATTCACTCGGTTTGATTTGAATACCTTGTCACGTTGAATACGGGACCGCCTGGATGCACATACAAGGCATTCATGGACTATAAGCCGTATACCTATAGTGGAGCCAAGGGAGCTGTAGGGCTTGTGCGATGGTTTGAGAAGACTGAGTCGGTCTTTGCCAAATGTAACTGTCCAGTGGCGGACCAGGTGAAATACGCCACAGGAACCCTGGAAGGTGCAGCACTCACGTGGTGGAATGCTCAAGTGCAAATGCTTGGCCAGGCAATGGCAAATGCACTACCGTGGGAGGAATTCAAGACGATGATGATGGAGGAATACTGCCCCCGTGATGAAGTTCAAAAGCTAGAAGCTGAGTTCTGGCAATTGAAGATGGAAGGATCTAACATCGAGGCTTACACTACTAGGTCCCATGAGCTAGCTACATTCTGCCCTGGCATGGTTAACCCACCGAGCCGACGTATTGAGCTTTATTTACGTGGTTTAGTTCCAAAGATTCAGAGTATGGTGACTGCTGCAAATCTCCCTACCATTCAACAGGTTATACGACTGGCTCACAAGCTCACTGACCAAGCCGTGGAGCAAGGAAAGTTACCCAAGAGGGGCGCGGTGGCAAGCGTACCCAACAATAAACAGAAGTGGGAAAACAACGCTAGCAAGGGATCGTCATCTGGTAACCCACCCCAGTAACATCAACCTCAACAGCAGCAGCAACACAAACGGTTTGATAACAATCGCAACTTCCACCAATCACCTTCATCATCTCAAGGACCAAGTGGATACGTGGGGAAAAACCCAAAGTGCAACCGATGGAACTACCACCACACTGGCAGGTGTGACAGCTTTCGATGCCAGCGTTGTGGGAAGGTTGGACACATGGCAAAGGATTGTCGTGGAGAACTGATGAAGAAGCCTCAACAACCTCAGCAGCCTCATGAAACACCAAAGGGTTGCTTTGAGTGTGGAAAGGAAGGGCATTACAAGAAAAACTGTCTTCAATTGAGAAGAAATGGGAATGGCAATGGGAATGGTGGCAACAATAACAACGGAGGCAATGGTGACAACAATGGTGGCAACAATGTCAGAGCCAAAGGGAGAGCCTTTGTCATGGGTTCAGGTGAGGCTCTAAACAATCCTACAACCGTTACTGGTAAACTCTCTGTTAATGGTCGTTTTGCTTCTGTACTGTTTGACACTTGAGCCGATAGGAGTTTTATCTCTACTAAGTTCTGTAGTCTTTTAAGTGATATGCCTTATGTATTGGAATCTAAGTATGTCGTAGAGTTGGGTGATGGTAAGCAAATCTCCGTTATGCACATCCTTAAAAATTGCAAGATAGAACTTGCTAGTCATACCTTCGACATTGACCTCATGCCTGATACTTTTGGAAGTTTTGATGTGGTCATACGCATGGACTGGCTGTCTGAGAAGCAAGCAGAAGTGATTTGTCGTGAGAAGGTCATTCGCATTCCTCTGATGGACGGGGAAACTCTTTCGGTTAAGGGCAAGAAGAGTGGTGCGTCATAGGCATCATATCATTCATGAAGGCTTAGAAGTGGCTACGCAAGGGACACTTAGCCATATTAGCCCTCGTCTCCGACAAACAACAAGAGGAAAAGAGAGTAGAGGATATTCCGGTGGTTCGTGACTTTTCAAAGGTGTTTCCAGAGGATCTTCGTAGACTACCACCTCACCGTCAAGTTGAGTTTCAGATCGATTTGACTCCTGGAGCTGCTCCGATTGCGCGAGCACCTTACCGGTTGGCACCGATCGAACTGCAGGAACTATCTACACAACTTCAGGAACTATTGGATAAAGGGTTTGTTCGACCGAGCTCATCGCCATGGGGAGCACCTGTTCTCTTTGTTAAGAAGAAACATGACACATTCTGAATGTGCATCGACTACAGGGAGTTGAACAAAGTCACGGTCAAGAACCGATACCCTATACCTCGTATCGACGACTTGTTTGATCAACTTCAGGGATCAAGCTATGATTCGAAGATTGATTTGAGATGTGGTTATCATCAACTAAGAGTTCGAGAGGAAGATATCTCCAAAACCGCGTTCCGTACTCGTTATGGTCACTATGAGTTCTTGGTCATGCCTTTTGGGTTGACTAATGCAACAGCAGTGTTCATGGATCTCATGAATCGTGTGTGCAAACCCTACCTCAATCAGTTTGTTATCGTGTTATCGATGACATATTGATTTATTCTAGGACCATGGATGAACATGAGGAGCACCTACGTTTAATTCTGGAATTTCTTAGAAAGAAACAGTTGTACGCCAAATTTTTTAAGTGTGATTTCTGGATATTCTTTGGTCACATTCTTAATGAGAAGCGAATACATGTGGATCATGCAAAGATTGAGGCTATAAAGAACTGGTCGGTACCCAAGACGCCTAGTGAGATAAGATAATTTGTTGGACTGGAAGGGTACTATCGGCGTTTCATTGAGGGATTTTCAAAAATCGCTCAACCACTCACAGCTTTGACCCATAAAGGAACAACCTATAAATGGGGTGAGAGTCAAGAAGCTGCTTTTCAGTTGCTGAAGCAGAAAACTCTGTAGCGCACCGATACTAGCATTACCTGAAGGAAGTGATGATCTTGTAGTTTATTGTGATGCTTTTATCCAAGGACTGGGTTGTGTCCTGATGCAACGTGACAAAGTAATAGCTTATGCCTCGCGATAACTAAAGGTACATGAAAAGAACTACACTACTCATGATTTGGAGTTAGGAGCAGTGGTCTTTGCCTTGAAGATCTGGATACATTACTTGTACGGTACCAAGTGCATAATTTACACTGATCACAAGAGTCTTTAGCATATCTTTGAGCAGAAAGAGCATAACATGAGGCAACGACGCTGGGCGGAATTGTTGAATGACTATGATTGTGCAATTAAATACCACCCGGGAAAGGCGATTGTAGTCGCCGATGCCTTGAGTAGAAAGGAAACCGCTAAGCTCCGATGAGTGCGTGCTCTGCAACTGACGATTAGCACCCACTTGCCCGAACAGATCAAGGAAGCCCAGACGGAAGCCTTGAAAGGAGAGAACGTTGGATCTGAATCCTTACGCGGGATGGATAAACAGTTGGAATGGAATTCTGTATTTCATGGATAGACTTTGGGTACCTTTGCATGGAAATCTAAGAGACTTGGTTATGAGTGAAACACACAAGTCTAAATATTCCATACACCCTGGCTCTGACAAAATGTATCATGATCTGAAGGCGCACTATTGGTGGCCTAATATGAAGGCTGATGTAGCTACATACGTGAGCAAGTGTCTGACCTGTGCTAAGGTGAAAGTGGAATATCAGAAACCATCTGGGTTATTTCAACAACCTGAGATCCCCTCGTGGAAGTGGGAACAGATTTCCATGGACTTTATCACTAAGTTTCCTAGAACTCCTAGTGGTTGTGACACGATATGGGTGATCGTGGATCGTCACTAAGTCAGCTCACTTCTTGGCGATCAAGGAGACTGACAAGATGGACAAGTTAACTCGAATTTATTTGAAGGAGGTAGTTTCGAGACATGGTGTGCCGATCTCGATTATTCCTGATCGGGATGCTCGTTTTATGTCTCATTTCTGGCAATCATTACAGAAATCATTGGGTACAAGTCTAGATATGAGCACTGCCTATCATCAGCAGACCGATGAGAAAAGTGAATGTTCAAACTTTGGAAGATATGTTACGAGCTTGTGTGATCAATTTCGGGAATAACTGGGAAGTTCATTTACCGTTGGTTGAGTTTTCGTATAACAATAGTTATCATACTAGCATCAAGGCAGCACCATCTGAGGCGTTATATGGGCGAAAATGTATATCACCAGTTTGTTGGGCAGAAGTTGGTGATAGTCAATTAACTGGTCCTGAGTTGATACATGAGACCATTGAGAAGATAGTACAGATACGAAACCGCATGGCTGCAGCGCGAGACAGACAGAAGAGTTACGCAGACAAACGACGGAAACCTTTGGAGTTTCAAATCGGTGACAAAGTGTTGCTAAAAGTCTCACCATGGAAATGTGTGATTCGGTTTGGCAAAAGAGGCAAGCTTAATTCAAGATACGTTGGACCGTTTAAAATTTTTGAAAGAATAGGTCCAGTGGCATATCGATTGGACTTACCTGATTCACTGAGTGGCGTTCACAACATATTTCACGTCTCGAATCTGAAGAAGTGTCTATCTGATGAGACACTAGTTATACCACTCGAGGAAGTACAAGTAGATGATCAACTACACTTTGTTCAGGAACTGGTTGAGGTAATGGATCGTGAGGTCAAGACTCTTAAACAAAGTAAGATACCTATAGTCAAGTTCGTTGGAACTCAAAACATGGTCCGGAATTCACGTGAGAACGCAAGGATCAGATGAAGCTTAAGTATCCTCATCTGTTCGAAACGGAGACAACAGTCGGGAAAGGTACTGATTAAATTTCGGGACAATATTTATTTCAACATGGGGATGATGTGACAACTCACTCGATTTCGTTATGCCAATGTAGTAAACCAGGGATGTAGCACAACCATGTAACGCAATTTTCGGGACGAAAATTCTTTCAACATGGGGATAATGTGACATCCGGTAATTTTCCATTACCAAACTCTGTTAGTTCCGTTAGGTCTTGCATACACGTGTCGTGGGCACACACTAGTTGTCATTGAACGTTGGTGACTTAGTAATACTAATCTATAATAAACAATAATAATCTAATTAATAATGTGGATTATTAGTTGTGACTATGTGGTTCATGAATTTATAGAATTCTAAATGTTTATTTTATAAATTCTACGCGATAACGTGACGTGTTATATATATTTCATGTGTTGTGTGATTTATTGTAAATGTTAATGATTATTATTGTTGGTTAATAATACTTATAAATTGTAGTCTAGATTATTTAAAAAGTATTAGAAATATAGTTTTTATAAAATGACTTTTAGGGGTTATTTTGTAATTATCTTTTAACGAAATATTACCAAAATTAAACCCAACAATTCGATTTTGGTTGGTTCCAAGAATTACAAGGTGTTTTACAAGTCCAATTGTTGATTTCTACACGCTTAGAGGTATGTTTTATCATGTTGTTTATAGTTTTGATTCTAGGTGAACCCTAATCTGAAAATTGGTGATGAAAACATGAAGTTGACGATTGTTAGATGTTAGTATGATGTTATCTAGGTTGTATGAATGTTGGATGATGTTGATTATGCAAGAAATCCATAGATTGATCATATAGTTCATACATTGCCATAAGAGGAAACTTTTTGTTCTTGGAATTCATGATTTGATGATGTTAGATACAATGCTTGGATGTTAGTTTAATTGAATTGTGCAAGAAAATCCATGAAATTGAGATATTGATCATGACTTACTAAAAGTAGAAACATTTGTATATGATGTTTGGGAATTTGGATGTTTTGGAGATGATTAACATGTTAGAATGAATCTATGAACTTGATTAGGTATAAAATTGTTGAAATTATGATTGAATTGGACGCTAGATCACTTTTGGGTGTTTCTTTCCCAAAAGGGAAACTTTATTTTTGTAGAACTCTGGATGTGATGAATTGGGCATGCTTGTGATGTTAAGATCATGTTAGAATGATTGTTGATGATGTTTGTTGTGATAGAATGTGTTAGTTGAGTTGTATGGATGCTTGGTTGATCATGTAAGAAGTATAGGTTTTGGTGATCATACATGATGATGAATTATGGTTAGTGATTAGGTGATCATGTTTGGGATTTGATTGATTGTCACTATGAATGTTGGTTTGAATGAATTAAGTGAATGAATGTAATTATGATTGTCATACACACGTGCGAATCTGAGGCCCCTACTTAGTAGGATTGGCAGGTTTTAGGATGTGAAGTCGTGAGTGGCTTCACATGGCATGTGGTGCGTGATTAGTCTTCACGTGTGAATTATTTGTTGTGATGTATTTATATATATATATTAAGCATGATGATTGTTTGAGATTTGCATAAGTGTATGATGATCTAATATGGCATGATGACTTAGGTAGAACCTAGGTTGATAATGTGGTACATATGGATAAATTGCATGATACTCTTATATGTTAAGTTATCATATATGATTAAACAATATTTCAACTAATATGTCACCAACGGGTCAAACGAGTCAACTAGGTTAACCTAGGATTATTGAGTTTCTATGTGTACACGTACTTATGTACTTGTGTGTTCTAGGTAACTTTTGAAGGGTTGTCTTTGCACCTATCACCAGTCTCTTTATTCATTATCATTACACACCAGGTGAGTTCATGCCCCTTATTTTATAAATCTTCTTCTGGGGGAGGTAGCATACTTGTACTCAAATGCTATTTTATTATTATTATTATCATAAGTTGTGTATGTTTTAACATACTGTTAATACCATGGAAAGTCCTAACACTTTCGGATCGTTAATAATGGAAATTAGCGGGGAATCTTGGGTACTACTACTCGGTCTGACGAGCCCCACCCATGAGACTAGAGGTCGAGCGGGTGCAATATTGCCCTAGGCGCAAACATTCGTCACAACCTGGTAAGTCATGACGGGAGGCAACAAACGCAATATAGTCAGCTTCGATCGCGAAATCACTATTGTTAATACATGTGAATATAGACTAGCTATCTATTTCAATACACCTCTTATGTTATACAATTGTTAATATTTATGATAAACACAAACTCTTGAACTCACCAACCTTTGTGTTGACATTTTAGTATGCTATTCTCAGGTCGTTAGCTCTGCTTGCCATTAGAAGCACAACATGGGTCTAGCATGCATTCAAAGACTTTATTTTAAAGACATCTTTGTTGGTTTTTAATTATGGGTTATAAATATTGGGTTGGCGCGTGTTTTGTCAAATTATGCATTTTTATATTTTGGGTTTGTCTTATTTACAAAACGCTTCCGCATGGTTTTAAAGTTTAACTTTGGTTGGTTTATTTTCAAATGTGGCATATAGTGTCGTTCTGAGTGCTATTGACTGTGATCCTGGTTTGTTCACACGCCTCGCGGTAAAACTCCGCACGTGGATTTTGAGGGTGTGACAGGATTCCTCCATCCTCCTTGTGGACCTTACTAAATCCTTCTTATTTTTCTTCCCTTTCTCCTCAGCTTTCTCCCCATCCTTGGCTGCTTTAATCACCTCAGTCACCACTGAGGGTGAGACATTTTGCATAACATTGTAGACTTCATCAACAATAGCCTCTTTCACAGTAGATTTGAGGGTGGCTGATCCCTCCCCCTCCCGGTGACTATGGAGGTCCAACTCCTCATGAACAGTCTTGGGAGCCTTGGCTTTGCTCCGGGTGACATGTGGCTCAGTAGGACGCCCGCCATGAGCACCTCTCGGGTCGCCTTCCCATATTCCCTACCCGCCATAACTAATTCCTATAAGATTCAAACACCAAAATGGTTATTCAAGATAATTGCTTAGATCATTATTAGTATGGTAAATCCTTAATTGCAGTGGCTAAGTGTGATTAACTACTTACCTTACCCCCCTGTCCCAAGCAATCACTATCCTAACACATATCAGTATTCAAATCTACAAGCAAATAAAACAAATAGCACACACACAAAATCCCACTCTTACTCGAAAACTTTTACCTGATGACACGTAGCTACTTGGATTGACATCCTTCATTCAGTCCCATTTTTAGTTTAAGTTTAGGTTTTGAAAACAACTTACCCAGTTCTCTTAAACTTTGGCTCTGATACCAACTTGTAAGGCCCCGTTTTCGGGAAGCCTCACAGTTGGTTAATCATAGCATAAAATCATTTTAATAACAAAACAATGCAGCGGAATAAAATAAACATTCACATAAACATGCAGTTCATATTGTAATCATACATTTGTCTTTCAAATGGAATAAAAACATAGTACTTTTTCTTAAATTACAATACACCTGGTAAGTCATGACGGGAGGCAACAAACGCAATATAGTCAGCTTCGATCGCGAAATCACTATTGTTAATACATGTGATTATAGACTAGCTATCTATTTCAATACACCTCTTATGTTATACAATTGTTAATATTTATGATAAACACAAACTCTTGAACTCACCAACCTTTGTTTTGACATTTTAGTATGCTATTCTCAGGTCGTTAGCTCTGCTTGCCATTAGGAGCACAACATGGGTCTAGCATGCATTCAAAGACTTTATTTTAAAGACATCTTTGTTGGTTTTTAATTATGGGTTATAAATATTGGGTTGGCGCGTGTTTTGTCAAATTATGCATTTTTATACTTTGGGTTTGTCTTATTTAAAAAACGCTTCCGCATGGTTTTAAAGTTTGAACTTTGGTTGATTTATTTTCAAATGTGGCATATAGTGTCGTTCTGAGTGCTATTGACTGTGATCCTGGTTTGTTCACACGCCTCGCGATAAAACTCCGCACGTGGATTTTGAGGGTGTGACAGGATTCCTCCTTGTGGACCTTACTAAATCCTTCTTATTTTTCTTCCCTTTCTCCTCAGCTTTCTCCCCATCCTTGGCTGCTTTAATCACCTCAGTCACCACTGAGGGTAAGACATTTTGCATAACATTGTAGACTTCATCAACTATAGCCTCTTTCACAGTAGATTTGAGGGTGGCTGATCCCTCCCCGTCCGGGTGACTATGGAGGTCCAACTCCTCATGAACAGTCTTGGGAGCCTTGGCTTTGCTCCGGGTGACACGTGGCTCAGTAGGACGCCCGCCATGAGCACCTCTCGGGTTGCCTTCCCAGATTCCCTACCCGCCATAACTAATTCCTATAAGATTCAAACACCAAAATGGTTATTCAAGATAATTGCTTAGATCATTATTAGTATGGTAAATCCTTAATTGCAGTGGCTAAGTGTGATTAACTACTTACCTTACCCCCCTGTCCCAAGCAATCACTATCCTAACACATATCAGTATTCAAATCTACAAGCAAATAAAACAAATAGCACACACACAAAATCCCACTCTTACTCGAAAACTTTTACCTGATGACACGTAGCTACTTGGATTGGCATCCTTCATTCAGTCCCAATTTTAGTTTAAGTTTAGGTTTTGAAAACAACTTACCCAATTCTCTTAAACTTTGGCTCTGATACCAACTTGTAAGGCCCCGTTTCCGGGAAGCCTCACAGTTTGTTAATCATAGCATAAAATCATTTTAATAACAAAACAATGCAACGGAATAAAATAAACATTCACATAAACATGCAGTTCATATTGTAATCATACATTTGTCTTTCAAATGGAATAAAAACATAGTACTTTTTCTTAAATTACAATAAAAGATTTCATAAACAGGAATGCCATCCATTGCCCTCCAAGTAGCGCCCAACCTGGTGCCATCCTTAACATCAGCATTAACCTGCCAACTATTATACATAAAAGTCAGCTCTGCTAAGTGAGTTCTAGTTTTAGGTAAAATATGAAAATATAAACTTTATCCTTCATATAATAACCACGCGCACATCATAATACATAACATTTCTTTCATTCTTTCGTTATCTACCACTTCATCATAAACAAGATTGCACAAAGCAAGAGCTCCCTATTGATCAACAACGAATGTCAATCCCTATCGGTACACATCATCATGGTAGCTAACCCCCTACAGTTGATCCACACTGCAAGGCACATAGCCCGCTCATGAATACGGATCCATCATCATTCATCAGACTCACATAAGTGAAGTCTATCATAGTGCTTGCAAGACTTTTCATCATCAAACGGGCCTGGGGTAACATTCGTTAAGTTCCACTTCTCATTAATATTATCTTCCACTTTAATATATAATACTTAACTTATTAAGTACACAACATACCAAGTACAAGTCATCATAAAACATATCCGACCCTTCGTGATACAGCGGGGGTTCGGGGGCGGAAGCCCCTGATAGCGGAGTCCTAGGGGCAGCACCCCTAGTGGGGTCCAAGGAGCAGCACCCCTAGTGGGGTCCAAGGGGAAACGCCCCTTGCTGGGGCTGGGCCTCCAGGTCAGCGCGAAGAAATTTTATTTTTTAACACTTATATAGCACATTTTGTTATAGAAAAACCAATCTTCTTGTCAAAACCTCTTAAAATCTTGGTCATTTAAAAACGTATATTTAGTATACATAATAGCCGCAAAACATGGAAAACTTATAAATAAGGGGATCTTGAATTCACCTGGATACCGTGAGTAGCTTCTAAACTAAGCTTTCTAAGCTAGGATCACACTACACTGCCTGCAGATAGGTTAACACTCAAAGAGGTTAATTTCTGCCTAAATTCGCTGGCAGTTTCGCTGATAGTTTCGCTGCCAGTTTTGCATGGTAGTTTCGCTGGGCGCTTCGTATAGCAGTTTCGCCCAACTTTCGCAGAAAACTCATAGTTTCGCAGCTTGAATACACAATTTCGCTGGATGAGTAGACAGTTTCACAGATCAAGGTGAAATGATGAACCAACCCGCTTTTAACCCAAAATCGCAACTTTTTACGTCCAAATCCTTAGTTTATCATCCATGAATCTATATCTAAGCATTTTACATGATTTCATACGTAAAAATGTGACCTTTATGCAATTCTTTGCGACTTTCAAAACCCAAAACCCTAGAATTCGGGTTTGATCTACAGAGGGTTTAGAGGCTGATTCTTACCTAGATTTCTCGCTTCTTTCTTGTGGTCTGATGTTCAATCACCCAAATCCTCAATCCCTTAACCTTTGAAGGTCCAAATCTTGAGTTTTCTTTACTTTCTCTCTCTACTCTCTCTAGACTTGGTGGCTAGGGTTGCAAATGAGGGAGATGATGGCTGATTAGGTGAGTTAAGAGGTTGATTATGGGCCTTTAATCACTTAGGCTCTTACCCATAAGGCTAATTTAGCCTATGATCCAAATTCCTTCCTTTATTTTTTATTAAATACCCACTACTAAAGCCCATTAGCATTGATGACTCGTTTTGACATTTCGAGGCATTACAGAATGTTTGCACGTCAATAAATATATAAAATGTATGAATGCTACGTCCTTTCCCCAGGGCAGCAAAAAAGAAAGATGCTTTAGTAATGGCCCTTATTGTTTTCAACGTGTGCATGATCAATTGTCTTCAATGATAGTTGTTGCAGATTCAACAAAAGAAATTTAGGATACTTTTCTTGTTGAGTATCAGGGAGAATCACAAGTTGAAGTAGCAAATTACAAGCGTTAGGAAGGGAGCTTAAGAATCTGTACATCAAAGATGGTAAATTGGTTGGTGACTATTTCACTCGAGTTATAGAAAATGTCAGTCAACAAAGATCATATGAAGAAGAAATAACAAATCAAAATTTTGTAGAAACAATTATGAGAAGCTTGTCTCTAAAATTCGATTATGTGATTCTTTCTGTAGAAAGAGCATTTAATCTTGCTATTGTTACACCAATGAAGCTAATGGGATTACTGCAATCTCAGGAGGAGAGGATAAACTACCAATTGTCCCTTAATATAAAACCAATTGGAAGACAATTAGATGAGTAAGCTTTGCAAGTATTTCAAGAAAACAACAGTATTGGTGGACGCCCCATAGATGTGGCACATTCAAAGGAAGGGGTCGTGATAGAGCACAATTCGATCACAATAAAGTTCCTTAGTGCTATATTTTCAAGAAATATGGCTAGTTACAATAGGATCGATGGTATAATGAGGACCGACAAGTAAATATAGCTAGATATTGAAGAAGATGGAGGAAATGCTAAAAGTGACAATTAACAACTACTTTTAGCCTTTGGTGTTCAACACCAATGCTATTTAATGATCAAGATATGCTTATGACCAAGTCCAGTCAATCAGTTAATTCCACTAATCTATGGTCCTTTGGTTCTAGGTGTTCTAATCACATGACAACATCCAAATCAAGTTTTTTGTCTCTCGATGGCATATTAAAGTTGGAAGTTCAATTGGGAGATAACAAGAACCTATCCGTTGAGGGCAAAGGAACAGTAAAGATTGTCACTAGCAATAACACTTACAAGTTTTCTGGATAATGTATATTATTCTCCTAAATTAGAGTATAACCTTCTTAGTCTTGATTAGCTAACGTGAAAGAGGTAGCTGCATATTGTAACAACGGTAAATGCATAATCAAAGATAAAGGATCTGACAAGGATCTTGTTGGAGCATATATTGTCATATATAGTGCGTTCGTCGCTTGTCGAATAGTCTAGGCTTAATGTAATACACCTGATATGTTGTAAACACATGAAACTGGGTCATTCGTAGGAGCATATGCGAATGAGACTCAGTTGTACGACTGAGCCATGCTAATGGACCAGTCGTGCGACTGAGAGATGCCATTGGGCCATTCGTAAGACTGAACCATAAGTATGGTCCAGTCGTACGATTGAACCATACGCATGGCCCAATCGTACGAATGGGCCCAGTCGCATCTGATATGGGCTGAGGCCTATAAATACTAGTTTCATGGTGTAGAGAGGTGACGGTTTTTGAGAGTGTGCCCGGGGCCTAGGTGCTGCCGGATGAGAGGGGAGATCATGCTCGATCTCTCCTTGCCAAAACTCGTGATTTTTATGTTTAACGAGCTTGTAATCATTAGGTTTTATCAATGAAACCATTGTATTCTTGTTCGTGCTCTTGTTTGTCTTTTGGTTTTTCTTATCCTTCCGTCAATAACACGCTCGGATGTCAACCGATCCAGCGACTTCACAATTTGTATCAGAGCCAGTTACTGCTAGAATGATCTAACAATCATTCTAGCAACCCGAGCTCTTGATTTCTGGATCTATTTCAGGTTCCTTGACGTTAAACCCACTTTGTGTTCTTCGTGTTTTGCTCAGATCTTGTTAAATGTGTTGGTTCTTGGTTAAAATCGAACTTGGAAACACGTTCTTATCACCCTTGTGAATCTGATGATGTCTATTTTGTTTTGGTTCATGTAAAATTCATCAGATTAGGGTTTTTGGCGGCCATGGAGGCTGCAGATCTGAAAATCTGCATGCAGATCCGCTCATGCGACTGGACCATACGAATGGACCATTCGTACGACTCGACCATGCTAATGGACCATTCATACGACTGGACCATGCTAATGGACCATTCGTACGACTGGACCATGCTAATGGACCATTCGTACGACTGGACCATGCTAATGGACCATTCGTACGACTGGACCATGCTAATGGACCATTCGTACGAATGGACCATGCTAATGGACCATTCGTACGACTGGACCATGCGACTGGACCATTCGTACGACTGAAATGCGAGTGGACCAATCTTATGACCAGTCATGCTACTAGACCAGTCTTATGTCTAGTCATGCTACTAGACCAGTCATGCTACTGGACCAGTCTTATGACCAGTCTCACGAAGATATCATTCGTATTTTCCACTCACACGAATGTGATAATTGTACTCCATGTCATACGAATGAACGGTGTTCCAGACCAAAAAAAAAATTCTCGAACTACCTTTTGCATAGATTTGAGGATGAGCGAAGCACATTCACCTTGATGTCCTTTTGTCATATAAGTTCGATGGATACCCCATTATTCGTTGGACTTCCAGAATAGGTGATTGTAGTTAGAACACAAAAGAGAGAAGAAAAGATGTCAGTAGTCGGTGATGATTTTGTGGGGTAGTCAGGAGCATATGACTATTTATGGGCCAATCAAGTTTTATTTATCCGCATAGAGAGGATTCTGACTCTTAGGGGGAATCCATGTTTAGAGAAATTGAAGACTCAATCTGAAAGTGATGATGTGAGCCGGTTTTTGATGATGAATCTGAGTGCATGCTGATTTGTTTGAGATTGTCAGCTGTGAATTGGAACCTTCTACTTTTTGCCCAATACACCTTATGAAGACGCTAGGAGAGCACAACGTTTATATATTGGGATATGCTGAATTTGAGGGAGAATTCCTGCAGGTGTTAATGTTAATCAGGTTAGCTTGTGTGAAGATTGAAGCAATGGAAAACTGTTCATGTCATTATCTATAAAAAACAGTCATATGGGGAATCTTGCTGCTATGATGGTGTTCTGCAAAGTAAACGAAAGCTATTGTGCCTAAATTCATTTTCAGGGATACTGTAGCAACCTGACGGATCGGCAACGTTGGCTAATATGGTTTTTCGTTTGATTCTATTGGAAACCAGAGCAAAGATTGACTGAAGATTGTAAGAGGTGTTATCTACTATTCGCAAGCAACGTCCAAGGGGGAATTTGTTGGAGCATATATTGTCATATATAGTGTGTCCGTCGCTTGTCGAATAGTCTAGGTTTAATGTAATACACCTGATATGTTGTAAACACATGAAACTGGGTCATCTGCAGGAGCATATGCGAATGAGACTCAGTCGTACGACTGAGCCATGCTAATGGACCAGTCGTGCGACTGAGACATGCGATCACCATCATCTCCCAACTCTAAGACTGTCCTCAGATCCTCCTCACTGATCTCAATGTCCTGACCAAAGATGGAACTCCTAATACGGTGAGGCTCTGAGGACCTATCTACAACCGCGATTTCCCAGAAAGCCTGCTTTATCGATCTGTATGGTGTGCACGGAGTGGAGATAGCTCTGAAAATCCTCGATCTATGTAGAAATGTAATAATGCCCGCGAACTCAGACACGTTCCGGGATGTAATGTCTAGATGAGCACATATGTTGTGCTTGGTACTCATCGTCCACCGACTCGCCATGCTGCTGTAACACAAGATAGATAAACGTTAGATTGTGTGTAAATGAATGACATTTGAATTTATTTGACTTGAATCCTTCTGTTCTGTAGTGCGAATGGACAGTTCCACTGAGTCTGAGTCGTGCGATTGAGCTCATTCGTGCAATTGAGCATGCGACTGGGCTTAGTCGTATGCTGTCCCATGCGGTTGAACCAGTCGTGCAGCTGGATTCATGCGCATGGTTCAGTCGTGCGATTGTGCCATTCGCCCAGCTCAGTCGTGCGATTGAGGTTCATCAGTATGTCCATTCGCATGACAGTTTGTTTTTCCATTCAAATTTCAAATCTTGAGCAAAACTTGATGTTAGACGTTGTGGTTTGGCTCATTAGACTCGCAATCGTTCCAACTAACATCTAACACATTTAAATTAGCAATTTACTTAGTTTTACAGGTTTATTTGTGAACTAAGTGTCGGTTCTAGTTAGGACTCAAATTAAGTCGATTTAGGGCACGATTTGATGAACATTTGAGTGGATAACGTCTCTCATTACCTGCATAAATAACAGAATCGTTAGAAGCAACAATAATCAGTATAGAACACTCAATCAAAATTTTGGCAGCGTAATGGTACTATCGTCCGAAGAGCGAGCGATTGGGGGGGGGGGTGATGAGTGTCTGAGACCGACTCCCCCTTATTTATACTAGGGTTTCTTTCAGTCGTGCGACTGAACCTAATTGCACTGTTGATTCTTTTGACTAAGGCTCAGTCATGCGACTGGCTCAGTCGGTCACCTTCAAGTATGCGACTAGGTTTCAGTCGTGCGACTGACTCATTCGGTCAACTCATTTCGTGCGATTGGTTCATTATGATGATCCAATCGTATGGATTGACCCATGCTTATGGTCCAATCGTACGACTGGTCCATACTGTTGGTCCATGTGATCGAAAAACAGTACAATTGAAGTGATGAATTGCTCTATACCTAACATCCAAGCTAAACAACAACAATTGAGAAGATAGAAGAGAATTCTAACACATATTTAATAATCAAATGAACAATAGCAATCAATAACATGAAGCACAATAGTATTTCTGTGTAAAAACTGCTTAGAATTGGTAACTTGCAACAATGATCCACGATTAGGGTTTTGCAAGCTTACTTACAAAGAGAATTGACAAAAGTATATATAGCAGTTATAGTTTCGCTGACAGTTTCGCTACCAGCGAAACTGTCAAGCCGAAACTATAGTTTCGCCCGGCAGAACATAAGTTCGCCGGGTAAACTAGAACAGCAAACTGTGAGCGAATGTATAGATTCGCTCACAGTTTCGCTGGACTGCCAAAACTACACATTACTAAGTACATACAAAAGGAAACTAACAAAAGTCCTATTACAATGTAAAGTAAACAACTATACTAAAGTGAGTCCAACCTAAACATGATCTTCAATACTCCCCCTAGGTTGGATCTCACTATCTTCACTTGTCTTGATTTGACTTTTCAGCTCCAGTTTCCTCTGCTGCTGTTGATCTATCTTCATCACCTCCTGCAGCAACATCCTCAGAAGCTTCAGCCACTGATCCTCCAAGGTTCTTTCCTGCATCACTAGCTTCTTCAGAATGAACACTAGCCTTTGCAAATGCCTGGTCAAATCTTGAACATCCATAGAAAATCATCCTGAGCTCTCACCCTTTCAGCTAGCCTCTTAACCTCCAACCTTACTCCCCTTATCTTGTTTGCAACATTCATAAACAAACTAGCTTCTTTTCTTGTTTCCTCTCACGCCCCAGCCTAATGTGTGATTTTCACATAGTACCAAAAGATCTTCATCACAGAAGCATAACTCATCGGATCAAACACTCTGAACTCTTTTCCATGTTTAGCTCTAATCACCGCCTCTCCAGTATTGTTGTCATAAAACCACTTTTCAAAGTCCTGTAGTGTTGGGGAAGAGGATCAGCCAATCTTACCCGATTTACAGTCTTTGGAGGTTTGACTCTTAGTACAATCCTTCCTTTACCTGTCTCCCAATCTTTATCCTTCTTTGATCTTTTTCTTTCAGCTTTCATATATCCAAAAGACTCAAAATTATCATTAAGTCCATTTTTATTTCCTTCTCAAGAAATGATGCTCTTTCACTTAAGTGAGCATTGATCAAAGGTAAAGTTGCCAAACGTCTCAAATCCCATTTGGGCAAGGTCTTAAAAGCCTTCCTCTTAAGCATATAACTGATATTTCCTCCTCTTCTCTTGATCATGAACATCTTTAAACTGGGATTGTAGCACCAGCTTATGATTTTCTTATCTGCTTCCTTCCTGCTTAATCCCTCCAGATTTTGAAATAAAGGAGTAATTTCCTCCACCTCCTTCTCTTTGACCAACCAATCATTCTTATCCATTTCAAAAACATCAGCATCATCTTCTCCCTTCTTAGCAACATAAATCAGTGGTCGCTCATCAACTTCATAAAACTCTGGTTCTGAATCATAGTCTATCAGTTGTTCATCTTTCTCCTCTTCATCAACCAACCCTTTCCCTCTATCAGATACTCCTTCAGTGGTAGCTGTAACAACAACTTCTTCACCAACAATATCTTTGTCAAAATCAAACTGCAAGTTTACAAACCCAGCCTCAATAAATCTTCTTCATCATTCCTTCCAACATCCTCTCTGGTATTTCCTGCTCTCCTTCACCAGTAGTTGCTGCTCCAGAAGTACCCTCTCCTACCTTAGATGAAGTACCCACATTCAAAAATGAGTACTTTGATGTATCAGTCAAATCATCTAACTCAGATTGAGTCAGTTGACTAGGTAGGCCGGCTGCAGCTTTCATTTGTGTAATCTCCAAACAACTTCTTAATCAGTTTGTTTTGGTCAACTAACATTCTCTGCATTTCCTCAATCACCTCATCCTTCTGTCTTTCTCTGATCTCCTGATTCGTAAGTTTAGTCTTAATCATACTCAGCTCATTCGCCAACGAAGTATTTAGATTACGTATCACATCCTCATCAAGATTTTCACTAGCCTCTCTTCTGGCTGTAAATCCCTCATGTCTATGTTTGGTTCTCCGCTCAGGCTCAGCAAAATCAGTTTTCTTCTTAGACCTCCTTTCTTTCTCTACCCTGATCTCCTCAGCTTGTGCATCAATATCCTCTTCAAAATCATAATCCTTTTCTTTAGCGTATCTCTTCCTTTTTTAGTAGCATCAGCTTGCTGTACTCTTGTTTCTTCAGCTCTTTTACTCTCAGACTCATCCACCCGTCTAATATAATTCCAGCGTTCTGGAGGATACATATTTTCCCAAAGATGGGTGATTTTACCACTAAAGTCATGGCGGATAGCACAGCAATCAGCAAAAATACGAGGATTCATCTGCACCAGTCTCTTGATTTCACCATGCTTTGGAACATCAGGTATAAGATCATCAAAAATCATTTGAAGAAAACGAGGGTATAACAGCCATTTGTCTTTCTTTACAGCCATCACATTCTCTGCCATACATGCAAAAATCAATCTAGCTATGTTGGCCTTCTCCCCTTTACAGCACAGCACCATAGCTTTAGCCCAATCAAGATTAAGTCCATCAGATCCACCTTTACGGTGATCTAGACACATGATAAAAACATGAGCGATATATCTCCATTCTTTAGATAAGAAAGACTTCTTGATCTCTTTCCTTGAACCAAAGGCTGGTCCCTCATACCCCATTCTTCTGAAAGCTTGAAACACTTCAGACTCTGTCATAGCTACTTCATCTCCAGAATCATCATCAAGTCTAAGAATCCTCGAAACACTCTCAGCAGTGATAGTCACATCATGTTCAATAACTTTGGCAGTGATTCTCTGTACATCTCCTCTAGTATCGTATTCTGCTGATCGCCAAAAATCTCTAATATGAAGATCATAAATAGTAGGCGAGTGAGATATAGCATAGGCTATAGGTGATCTCTGAAGCCATCTGATACAATCACGAAATCCAGCTGCCTTAGGGAGAGTATCGTCTAAAATAGCTGTGATATTATTCCTCTCATCAAATTTGCGATTTGCCATGATAACCTGAGAAGGAAAACAATTATTTGAATGAGAAATAATGAAAATAAGAAAATAATACTAAAACAAAAGAAACTAGCAGTTTCGGCAAGCGAAACAATAGTTTCGCTCACTAAGACATGATAGTTTCGCTGAACAAAAGCAGTTTCGACAATGAAAACTAACAGTTTTGACAAGCGAAACAATAATTTCGCTCATTGAAACATGTTATTTTCGCAGAACAAAAAGCAATTTCGACAAGGTGAGGATAGATTAAAGAAGTTTCGCAATTAATTTCTCCAAGCACAAACATAGTTTCGCTGTAACAAATTAGTTTCGCTGTTCTAAAATTAGTTTCGCTGTTCACAAGAACACATGATCAAGCGAAACTGTGCAAGTTTAAGACCAGACACTGCGAAACTAAAGATAATTTGGCGAAACTGTTAAGTTCGCCCGGACAGCATAACTTTACAGTTTCGCTGAAAAGATGAGAACTTTCGTTCAGTTTCGCAGAAGAATCAGTAGTTTCGCTGGATGAACAGCGAACCCACCGAAGAGTCACAATCCAAATCACTTAAATGGAGATGATTTTAACCAGATTAAAAGATGTTACAAGGTTCGAAACTCACATGCGAAGCAAATAACACTAATAATCAATCCAAAACACAATCACAAAGCAAAATCGCCAAATAATGTCACGGAGAAACCCTAAGAACTACACAGAACGTTTTTGCGAAATTATGTGAAAAATTTCGCAAAAACGACTTAAATAGCAAGTAGTTTCGCAGCTAGCGAAACTAGGGCGAATTTACAGTTTCGCCCAGTGAAACTGTAATTTCGCTAAGAGATAACTAGTTAACAACTAATTAGCAAACCTAGCGAGATTGCAGTTTCGCTTTGCGAAACAATTAGCGAAAGAATAATTTCGTCACCTATTATTATTATTTTTTTTTATTATTATTTTTTATTATTATTTATTTATTTATTATTTATATATATATTTTTTTAAATTTTTATTTAATTAAGAAGAAGCACATCACATAATGAGATCTAAATTAATCAGAGATCATATTCTCTAGATCTTTATGAACATAAAGATGATCAAAAATCATCTACCAGCAATGAGATCATACTGAATACAAGATCTGATCACAATCTGCACAAAATCAACTGAAATTAGAACAAATCAAAAACGATTGCTGATATAATTATCCACTTAAACTCATGCCTTATCCTTTTTCAACAAACAGCTTATGATTCGTTTAAGGTTCAATTAGATGCTTTAGAATGTTAGGACCCCACAATCATTTGGTAAAAACCCTCACCCAACCTCAGGATTTCTTGAATTTTGAATCAATCTTCATAGAACAAGGCTTGTGCGTTAGTGTGCAAATGATTATAAACAGAATATTTCATTCTGAAGAAACTCATCGATAAGATGATTTGACATAATTATATCAAAATGGTGAGAGCTCTAGATCTATACTCACGTATAACAGAGGAGATAACCATTTAAACATGTGCTGATGAGAGCTCCAGGTCAGTACTATCGTACAGCAGAGGAGATCATCACTCCAGGTCAGTACTCACGTACAGCAGAGGAGATAAGCACAGACACACGACACCTTAACACCAAATATACCAGCTGTGGTTCAGGGTGATGACATAACAAAGCAAAATGGACGAAAGATTCGTTCTCAATCCAATTTTTGTCAGGACTCAGTTTTTGTGCAAGCCAAAACAATTGAGTAAATCCAGACATTCTTAAGCATGATGTTTAATTTAATCATAAAGCTGCTGTCTACTTTATTCGTCAGGCTGAGTCTATCAAGCATATCGTTAAAGAATCTGATCAATTTTCTTTAAAAAATAATGTGAAACAGAATCCAGTATCAGTTACTATCATTTCTCATTGAAGCACCGGTCATGTATATAAAAATACTTAGAGAATATACAATCATTTCTCATCATGTTAAATTCCGATCTCAGAACTATGAAATTACTCCCCCAAATTTTTATTTTCAGTAAATCATATTTGTATTATAATAATTTAATTAAGTTTTTTTTAATCATAAGAAATAGAAAATGAAAATTTAAAAAGATATTAACCCGAGCATAGAAATCAATTCATAAAAATGAGGTTTATCAAATGTTTTTGTGAAAAGATCAGCTTTTTGATTTTTTGTATCGATGGGTATAATATCAATGAAACCCTTTTCTTGAGCATCACGAATCGCATGAATTCGTGTCTCGATATGCTTGGTTCGGGAATGATGAATGGGATTTTTAGCAATTCCAATGGCAACTTCATTGTCACAAAATAAAGCTGTATGGAGAAAATTAATCCCATAATCAATCATTTGGTGTTGGATCCAGAGAACTTGAGAACAACAACTTGAGGCAACAATATATTCAGCTTCCCCTGTAGAAAGAGAAACATAGTTTGTTTCTTGCTCTGCCAGGATACCAAACAATTTCCAAATATTGACATCCGCCAGACACAGATTTTTGTTTAACCTGCAACCATTGGAATCACTATCAGAGTAAGCATGTAAATCAAAATTCCCACCATATGGATACCACAATCCTAAACGAGATGATCCTTTGAGATAACGAAATATTCTTTTGACAGCTTCCTCATGAGATTCCTTTGGGGCCGACTGATATCTAGCACAGTAACCAACAGCAAAAGTGATATCAGGACGACTTGCAGTAAGATACATGAGAGAGCCAATCATAGATCTAAAAAGATGAGGATCAACTGGTTTTCCGTTTTCATCCGGAGTGAGACAAGTCTGAGCAGTAAAGGGAGTCATCTCTGTAGAAGCATCATCCATCTTAAATTTCTTCAAAATATCTTTAATATACTTCTCCTGATGAATAAGAATTCCTTCTTTCTGTTGTTCAACTTGTAATCCAAGAAAGAAAAACATTTCACCCATCATACTCATTTCAAACCTTTTGGCTCATAACTTCTTCGAACTCTCTACACAATTGAGAATTTGTAGATCCAAAAATAATATCATCAACGTACACTTGGACAAATATCATTTCACCATTCACCTCTCTTTTGAATAAAGTCATATCGATGGTACCACGAGAGAAACCATTGCTTAGAAGATATTGCGTAAGGGTCTCATACCAGATTCTGGGTGCTTGATGAAGACCATACAGAGATTTATCAAGCTTATACACTTTATCAGGAAAATCAGGATCTTCAAAACCTGGTGGTTGACACACATATATCTCCTCATCAATGTCTCCGTAGAGAAAAGCACACTTCACATCCATCTGATAAACTTTAAATTGTTTATGAGCAGCATGAGCAAGAAATATTCTGATTGCTTCAAGACGAGCAACCGGAGCAAAGACTTCTGTATAATCAATCCCTTCTTCTTGAGCGAAGCCTTGCACTACAAGTCTAGATTTGTTACGCACCACAACTCCCCGATCATCTGGTTTGTTCTTAAACACCCATTTTGTACCAATTGGATATTTGTTAGGAGGTAAATCAACTAACGTCCAAACCTTAAGCTTTCTGAACTGTTGAAGTTCCAATTGCATAGACTCTACCCAACAAGGATCTTGTAGAGCAGCATGAACATTTTTTGGGACAATTTGAGAGATGAAGCATGAGAAAATACAAACATTAATTAGACCAGATTGACTTCGCGTGCGAACACCATCAGAAAAGATCCAATCACATTGTCAAGTGGATGATCTTTCAGAGTTTTGTAATCACTTGAAGAAGGAAAGATGGTTGAAGAAGTATCGCCCATAGCTGGTGAAAGATTAGATGAAGGTGAATCAATGATAGGTGTTAGATCAGGTAAAGGAGAAGATGTAGGAGGTACAGAATCAGATGATGGTGCCTGATCAGTCATTGGAGACGAAGAACTAACATCAGTTGAAACAGCATCATTTTCTAACGTGGTGGATTGAACAGACGATGGAGATGATGAAATAATAATTGTTTGAGTATTTGGAATTGATGTATCATCATCGAAAACTGGCAGATTAAACGAATTGAACACCGTATCGGAGTCAAAGAACCATGCAGGTTCAGATTGAACTTCAGAAGGATTGGATTCCTGCCAATCAACATAGAATGACTCTTGAACAATACGTGTTCTCTTGTTATAAACCCGGTACGCCTTTTGTGAAGAAGAATATCCAACAAAATAACACTCGTCAGAAACAGCACCAAACTTTGTCTTTTGAGATTGAGTATTCCAAAGAGTACAAGAACAACCAAATGGTCGAAAGAAATCAATTAGAGGCTTTCTCTTATGAAAAAGTTCATAAGGAGTCTTCACTTTATCTTTCACAATTAACACCCTGTTTAGAACATAAGATGCACAATTGACAGCTTCAGCCCAGAAAATAATGGGTAATGAAGATTCTATCAGCATTGTACGAGCAACTTCCACGAGAGTTCGATTCTTTCATTCCGCAATACCATTCTGCTGGGGTGTTCTTGCAGCACTAAATTGTCTCACAATCCCTTTTTGAGCACAAAATGAATCGAGAATCTGATTTTTGAATTCAGTGCCGTTGTCACTTCTTAGTCCCATAACTCTTTTCTTACTGATTGATTCGATAGAAAGAATTAATTTCTGCAATTCCTCTGCAACTTCGCCTTTGTGTGCAAGAAACCTCACCCATGAATATCTTGAGAAATCATCTGTAACAACAAGACAAAAAGATTTTTTAGCAATTGATTTAACACTAATTGGCCCAAATAAATCAGTATGTAACAACTCAAGAGGACAAGATATGCTATTTAGAAGTTTGGGCTTATGAGGTTTCTTATGTTGTTTCCCTTTGCCACATGCCATGCATTTTTCATTAACAGAAAAATCTTTTAAAAGAAGTCCTCTAACAAGATTGTTCTGTACTAATTTATTAATTTCTTAAAATTGACATGGCCTAAACGACGATGCCATAAGAGAGACTCAGAGGTTGATGCTTTTGAAAGAAGACAAGTTGCAGTAGCCTTTGACTCGTTTGAATTCATATCGAGAAGATATGTATCATGTTTCCTTGGAGCACGCATGAGAATTAAATCATCTGGAATGGCAATCTCTGATTTTAAAAATAGACATTCATCAGATTTAAATAGAACAGGAATGTCTTTATCGCAAATTTGAGAAACACTCAGAAGATTAAATGCCAATTCGGGAACATGGTTGACTTTTTCCAAAGTAAGAGAACCATTGGTAACTTCTCCTTGTCCAATCATTTTTCCACCCTTTTTATTTCAAGCAAAAGCCACATATCCTCCATCTATAATCCGATAGTTGGTCAACAAATCCTTTAATCCCGTCATATGCTTGGAACACCCGCTATCAACATGCCATAAACTGTTTACAATCTTTGATGAGGATTCCTGAAAAGAATTAACAAATCACTTAGCCAGGAGTAATAGGGACCCAAGATTGAACAACTTTGCTATTTAAAGAAGCAGATTTTTTACAAAAGAAATTATTAACCAATTTTATCAATTTATTCCCAAAACAATTCCTATTAGAGGATCCTTGAATCAAAGGACAATTTTTGACAAGATGATCCTCTTGACCACACCTGAAACAATGAGGTTTGAATCTAGGTCTATGATGTGATGAGGTAAAAATAGGATCAATAATAATCTCCTCATCACATTCAGACAAACTAGAATCAACATCACTGAATGTCTCATACAACTCATGAGGTTGTTGTTTATTTGAACAAGAATTTTTCTTTACAAAATTAGAACAAGATTATCTGATATATCAGTAAAACTTGTACCATTGGTACCGGTGTCAGATGAAGAAGAACTACATTTTTCTGATGACGTCATATTTAATGGTGTGAAAGATGGAATAGGTTGAGAAAAGAACTTTTCGAAACAATTAGTTTTAAGTTGCTCAGTTGTTTTTGGAGAAAGATCAGATGCATTACATTCATTATGAGCACAAAAATCATCACTACCATGATTTGAATTACAAGATGGAATAAAACTATCAAGAGAACATGAGACATTCAAGTCTGTTACATTTGAACTAGAAACAAAAACAGAATTTAAACTAGACTTATGATCTAAAACAGACTGCTGATTTTCAGGTGTACTAGAACTAGTGCATCCAAGCCCACTAGTTGGTCCATAGTCGTAGTCTTCACGAATGTACTTAGAGTTATTCCTGACTAAACCTGCAGACATACTGTCAGTATCTATTTTGATTAAATCATTAGAAGGATGAGGAACAGTCATAGGAGAATAACAGTATGTACTAGGTGGAGGATAAATGTACATTTTCATAACCCAAACCTGTTTTAATTCTTGCTCCCCGTTGAGATTTACAAAGATCATCATGTTTCATTCCAGAAATAGTCCATTTATCTAACTTTGACTGAAGTTTGCTTGCTTCAAATTCAGCAAGAGCAACCCTTTCAGTCAAAGTATTAATCTCGACATTTCTTTCCAAAACGATTCTTTTTAAATGATCAGTTTCTTTTAAAGCTTCATTTAATTTCACAAAATATTTTGATTCATTCATTTTAAGTTCATCATTAATTCACTTTAAATCCTTTTCATTATCAATTAACAAACGACTATCCTTATAAATCCCAAATAACCTAATTTTGCAAGTAGATGAGCACATATCTTGTATTACCTCATATGGAAGTCCCATTACCATCCTTTCAGCAGCTAAAGTTTTATCACACATGCATACTGGAGTACTTGATTTCCTTTCCTCAACAGTAGCAGCAACACCATCCTTCTCCTTTCCTATCTCATCTCTTGAATTTCTTTTCTCACTTGAGCCTGCAGTTTCCTCTTTCCCATTTCCATCTGCCTTTTCTTCTTTCTCATTTACTAAAGACTCGTTTTTCTCTTTTGAATTCCTTCAACAGCACAAATCCATCTTCACCAACTTCCACTTCATTACTTTCCACAAACTCAGCAACTAACGCGTGATTAATCTCAGTTCTTGTTTCTTCCACCTCCGCACTCCAATCAAAGTTCGAAATCAAAGCCGACTCCTTTTTTAGATTCACTTCTTCCTTTTCTTTCTCTGTTGTCAATCTTGGTACTCCAGAGTTACTAGGATCTGTGACAATTGGTAATGGACATTCACGTTTAAAATGTCCCAATTGTTTACAATTAAAGCACCTCAATTTTGACTTATCAAATCCCAGTTTTGAAGTAGATGATTGACCACCAAAGTTCTTTCGTCCTGTTCTTTCCATGAATCTCCGAGCTCTTAAAGTTAACATCGCCATTTGCCATTGAATGTCAGTTTCTTCTAAATCATCAGGATCAACCTGGTACATGTCCTCCATAGTCATTCCTTTACCTTTCAGTTCCCCAGCAACAAGAGCTTCATAGCTCTGAACAAACATTCCAAAAAGAGCCATTGTTTCAGATGGAATTGAAGTTTCAGCATTGACCTTAGAATTTCCCAAATCTTTTCCAACATGACTATTACCCCTCGAGAAATTACTTGTATTGCTCCCTCTTTGAATTGGATTTTGAATGTGAGAGTTTGCAGCGGATGACAACAAAGCAGCATTTTGAGAAAAACCAGATGTGGGCATCATAGTCTGGTTAAATTCTCTTCTTTTCATATCCAACTCAAAAGATTTCAACTTGTTAATGATATCCATCAGCTTGTAATCTGTAAAACCTCTTTCTTGTTTAAGCATTCTCACTTGAAGACTCCACTGTGGTGGAAGAGAATCGAGAAGCCTATTAACTTGTTCACTGTTGGAGAGCCTTTCATCATACTTCTTTAGAGTGCTTGAGACGGTTAAGAAACGGTTTGTAAGATCTGTCAGACTCTCATTCTTGTATCCCACAAATGAATTGAACTCTTTTTCAGCCTGAATACTCTTATCTTTTACCAAATTGCATTACCATCATAGAATTCACATAGAGCATCATAAAGGGATTTAGCATTTTTATGCTCTGCAAAACGGTTGTAGATGTCTGGAGCTAAACAGAGAGTTAGAGCACCAAAAGCCTTTTGATCACGATCAATCAATTTCAAATCTCTTTCAGTATAGGAAGATGGGTCCTTGTTCTGAGAAACAACATCACCAACAGTAACCGTTGGTATGTGAGGACCAGAAGTAATCGATTCCCATTGATTATGATCAGTGTAGAAGAAGAAAGCTTTAAGACATCTCTTCCAATCTTCAAAATTATCTCCATTAATGAGTCTTGGAGGTCTATTAGGAGCAACACTTTCAAGATCAGCAAGTGTGAGAGTAGTTAATTTCGACATTATAGTTTTGGCAAAAAGGTTTATAATTTCGCTGACAAATTCGCAGAAAAGGATGACTTGAATGACAATTTCGCTGAAGAATTACTTTCGCTGACAATTTCGCTGAAGCTGACACTTTCGCTAGCAATTTCAGCAGCACTTTCGCCTGAACAGAGACACCACTGGCTTAGTTTCGCTGCTAACTTCGCAGAAACAAGCTTGAACTTTCGTTCAAAAATAAATTCGGCAGCAATTTCGCTTGTTGATTGTTCACAAGCACTGATGAACTTTCGTTCAAGGAATTAGTTTTTGCAGAATCTCTAGAAAACAACTTCTGATCCAAGATAACTCATAATTTCGCTGAAAGATGACGACAGTTTCGCTATAAGAACATCAATTTCGCTGATCGATCTCAAAACCCTTTTTCACCTCAAAATCAATCTGAAATCATCCAAAACTCAATGAATTTAAGATCTGATGATTGTAGAATCTTCCTCAATCAAAAACGAGCATAATTCAATCAATTTCCATGTCAAAAACAACTGATAATCCAATGAAAACTGATTGAAACTAGATATTGACCAAAAACCACAAAAACTCAACAAATCAAGAGCACTAAGGCTCTGATACCATATTGTTGGTCCATGTGATCGAAAAACAGTACAATTGAAGTGATGAATTGCTCAATATCTAACATCCAAGCTAAACAACAACAATTGAGAAGATAGAAGAGAATTCTAACACATATTTGATAATCAAATGAACAATAGCAATCAATAACATGAAGCACAATAGTATTTCTGTGTAAAAACTGCTTAGAATTGGTAACTTGCAACAATGATCCACGATTAGGGTTTTGCAAGCTTACTTACAAAGAGAATTGACAAAAGTATATATAGCAGTTATAGTTTCGCTGACAGTTTCGCTACCAGCGAAACTGTCAAGCCGAAACTATAGTTTCGCCCGGCAGAACATAAGTTCGCCGGGTAAACTAGAACAGCAAACTGTGAGCGAATGTATAGATTCGCTCACAGTTTCGCTGGACTGCCAAAACTACACATTACTAAGAACATACAAAAGGAAACTAACAAAAGTCCTATTACAATGTAAAGTAAACAACTATACTAAAGTGAGTCCAACCTAAACATGATCTTCACATACTCATGGTCCAGTCGTGCGAATGGCTCATACTTATGAGTTTGACCTTATGACCATTCATACACTTAGCCCTTTTACTTATTGATAAGACATTTTGACCATTGATCATCTCAGACGTGACCATTTTAACTTGAAAAATTGTTGATCACCTCAGACGTGATCCTTTTAACAACAAAACAATTTGTCACCTCAAACGTGACCCTTTTTCATTTGAAAAACCCCATTGGTCACCTCAGACGTGACCTTTTTAGTAAGTGAATCCCAGATTGACTTCCGATGCGTAGTCCGACATTTAACTACTAAATTAACTGAAATTAACTAAATTAAACAACTAGAAATATAACAAAGATAAAACATATTTTGTATTTTTGTGTGAGGTTGAAATTCTAAGTTAAGTATCTACCAGATTTTTCTTCCTAGACAGTATAGCGTCAAGTTACTTTGATCATAACTAGAACGATTCATTATGGAATCATACAGGTTTATCTAATCATTTGGGACATTTTACCTAAGCTTTTTGATGCTAGATTCTTGTTATCATCGAGAGTCATTAGCAAGTTTAGGAAATCATACTAGTGCCGTGAGACACACACAATGATTTGGACTTTCAAGAATTGCAGCCACGATGATTGTCAATATACTTGTCCACTTAAATCCATACACAGATTTTTGACACAGATTGGTGATATGTTAGGTTTAATTATTTCAACAAGCATTTATGGATCCCACACTTATATGGTAATCAACATTCCTCAGGAGATTTTTGAGCGGTCTACGGGTATTTTGACAAGAAGAAACTATTCTAAGAGCTTTCAAAGAGATGCTAAGCCTCAAGTCAGTGCCATCGCACAGCAGAGAGGCGCAAACAACAATGAATTCTAGAATATTTAGGTTATGCTTATCCTTAGGTCAGTGCCACCGTACAGCAGAGAGGCACACAACCTATCTTCTTATTTGAGCAATTATATTCTTTTTGCACAGATCGCACCAACAACATAGGTTATTAACTTGATTGCTTTTTGTATTTTTCATGTGTTTTGCTCATTTTTATGGTCATCCGCACACATTTGTGGCGTTTATTTTGCTCGTCACCCCTTATTGAAATTTCGTTGATTGTGTTAACCAGGGATAAGATGATAACCCATAGCTTGTTGAACAACTTAGTTTGAGCTTGAAATCACCAATGAGGTCTACTTATCTATTGTGTTGAATCTACCAACACATCATCTAATGAGCTAACAACCTCTAGGTCTACTTTCTGTATGTTACCATAGTAGCGTACTAGTTAACCTATCATCTTTCCTTTTATTTTGCTTAGACTTCTCAGACTTATACTTCGAATTTTGCATCTTAATTAGTTAAATTCTTTTAAAGTCCCAAACTCTTTGTTCTTGTGTACTATCATTTTCCATAAACATTAAATCAGTATCACAGATACGATCTCATTTCTTTTTTTTAGCTAGACTGTCCTCCTCCCTCGTTTTTTTAAAGTAATTAAATAAAACAATTAATTTAATACTACTCTAACCTATTCTCCCCCTAAAATTCTAAAACCGAAAATATTTTTTTGAATTTTCAGATTTTATAGAAACAGGAAATTAAAATAAGAAAAATAAAAGAAAATAAAAAATAAAAAATAAAAAATAACTCTACTCGTCGGACTATGTACTGTCATCTTCTGGAATCACTTCACATTTCTTTTTCACACCGTTGACCTCTAACAAATATAAAAATCTTGGTTTATCAAACGCTTTTGTGTAGAGGTTAGCGCGTTGAAAGTTCGTATTAATTTTAACAACATCGATTAAATTCTTTGCAAAAAAAATCTCGTATAAAGTGATATTTAATTCCGATGTTTTTGGTTTTAGGATGTTGGACATGATTTTTAGTTACGGCTATAGCAGCAGAATTATCAACAAATATAGGAGTGTTAGAGAATTTCAAACCGTAGTCCCGCATTTGCTGTTGAATCTAGATGATTTGTGAACGGCAGCTTGCAGCAGCAACATATTCAACTTCACAAGTTGACAGAGCAACCGATGTCTGCTTCTTACACTGCCACGTGACTAATCTTCTCCCAAAGAATTGACATCCTGCTGAAGTTGACTTGTAGTTCATTTTGCAGCCGCCATAATCCGAATCGCTATACACTGTAAGCTCAAAGTCATCGTCATGAGGATACCACAACCCAAGTGTTGGAGTACCCTTATGATAACGAAATATCCTTTTGACTCCTATGAAATGGTTGACTTCCGGTTTCGCCTGATATCTGGAACAAAGACACGTCGCGTACATGATATCAGGTCGTGAGGCTGTGAGGTACATGAGGGATCCAATCATTCCTCGGTACATGGTGGCATCCATCAGATCACCATTTTCGTTGGGTGCCACGTCGTGACTTGTAGCCAGTGAAGTCCCAGCTGCCGAAGCATTCTCCATGTCGAACCAACTTAGGATATCACCTACATACTTGGTCTGATGTAGAAATATTCCCTTTGGTGTCTGATCCACCTGTAACCCGAGAAAGAACTTCATCTCTCCCATGGCGCTCATCTCAAATTCAGCTTTCATTACTGCTTCAAATTCTTTACATAGATCTTCGTTTTTGTAATCGAAGATTATGTCATCAACATAGATCTGAACTAGCAGTAAGTCACCATCCTTTTCTTTGATGAACAGTGTACAGTCAATCACTCCTCTGCGAAAGCCTTGTTTCACAAGATGAGTTGAGAGTTTTTCATACCATGCTCTTGGGGCTTGGTGGAGCCCGTAGAGAGCCTTATCCAGCTTGTAAACTCTGTCCCGATGATATGGATCCTCAAATCCTTCGGTTGACTGACATACACTGTCTCCCGGATTTAACCATGAAGGAATGCACTCTTCACATCTAGTTGATAAATCTTAATCTTCATGTAAGATGCATAGGCTAGGAAGATACGGATTGCTTCCATTCTAGCCACAGGTGCAAACACTTCATTATAATCTATTCCTTCGACTTGTCTAAAACCTTGAACGACAAGTCGAGCCTTGTTGAGAATTATGACCCCTTGATCGTTTTTCTTGCATTTCAAGACCCATTTAGTTCCAATGACTTTAGCACCTTTTGGTCTATCCACAAGGGTCCATACTCCTAGCTTCTTGAACTGTAGGAGTTCTTCTTGCATCACACTTACCCATGCCTCATCGTTTAATGCTTCACTAACATATTTTGGCTCAAATTGAGAGACAAAACATCGATAAGCACCGTCGTGAAGATATCCCTTTTCCATGACTGAGGCATAATCAGCTGAGTATAGCTGATTTCTAGTCTGTACTCCTGAACGAACATCTCTAATGACATTGTCCAAAGGATGATAAACAGTTAACCGGGATCCAGGAGTGGTGGGAACAGCTACCTTATTTTCCAAATTGTGAACCACAACTTCAGAATCTGAAGCTGTTAGAGTTTGAGGTTCCAAAGAGTTAGAGGCATCAGAGTTTGATGCTTGTGTACTTGCTGTAGCAGGAACCTATTCCTACTAGTTTCCCTGTTCAGTATCCACTTCATCATCATCAGAGGAGGAGTCGCTTACATCAAGTGCTCCCCCTAAAGGACAAGAAGAATCATCGTGTGGAACTGATGTTGTCGAGTCTAGGGACGGTGTGTTTAAGACATCATACATCATTCTGGTTGCTAACTCATCATCAGAAGGGGAGAGAAGGATGTTGAAGGACTTAAAGAATCCATCATAATCGAGGAAGAATGCGGGTCCTTTTCTAGCAGGAGGGGTGGTGTATCTCTGTACATCAACGTTGCACCACACTTCTACTTGACCCGTTGAGTTGTTGTAAACTGTCTTATTCGATATGTTGTGTCCTAAGAAAATTGCTTCTTCGGCTTTCTCGCTGAACTTCCCTGACTGATTTTTCTTCAGCAGCGTACATGGTGCGCCTCAGTCGTGCGACTGAGCCATGGCTGAGCCATGCTAATGGACCAGTCGTGCGACTGAGAGATGCGATTGGGCCATTCGTAAGACTGAACCATAAGTATGGTCCAGTCGTACGATTGAACCATACACATGGCCCAATCGTACGAATGGGCCCAATCGTACGAATGGGCCCAATCGCATCTGATATGGGCTGAGGCCTATAAATACTAGTTTCATTGTGTAGAGAGGATAGGGTTTTTGAGAGTGTGCCCGGGGCCTAGGTGCTGCCGGATGAGAGGGGAGATCATGCTCGATCTCCCCTTGCCAAAAGTCATGATTTTTATGTTTAACGAGCTTGTAATCATTAGGTTTTATCAATGAAACCATTGTATTCTTGTTCGTGCTCTTGTTTGTCTTTTGGTTTTTCTTATCCTTCCGTCAATAAAGTGCTCGGATGTCAACCGATCCAATTATGAAGTCGCTGGATCGGTTGACAACCGAGCGTGTTATTAACGTATGTTAAGAGTTCACCACCAAAGAAATAAGATGCAGTGGCTCTCAAATGGCACCTTAGGTATGGTCGGTTACGTACATTTCGATGGTTTATAAAGACGACATAATAAGGAGATGGTCTTAGGTTTACACGAGATACAAAAATCAGTATAGGTCAATCTAACAATTTATATTACATTAGCAACCCAAAAATACGTGATTTTACCCTCAAACAAAACAAATAAAGTTATTAAACTCAAGCAAATATGTATTATGAAGAGGAATCTTGGCGTCATTTTATCAAACAAGTGGTGTGCAAACACAAATTCACATTCTAATAATATTTGAGAGTAAAAACCTATAGATCTTAGAAAAAAACAAGTGTATCTACGATTTGATATATACATGTCCTTCCAAACCCATGACACCATACACGTGTCCAACTACATGTCCTACCAGGGGCGGCTCATTGGCTCAATCATATACGAGGGATCCAAATCTAAATTAAAATTCAAGGGCTCTTTCAGTGGGAGATCCTGAATTTTTTGTCAATGGTAAAAAAAGTGAGTACGGGCCAAGCCAAAATATATATTAGATAGTGGCAAACTATGGATTAGGTTTGGCTCAAGAAATATATTAAATTGTAGCAAAAACACAAGCTTGCAATCATGCAAAAATGACACTTATTATAGCAAAAATTACTACGTATATATTAGGTTTATGAAGAGGAACTTTAATGGAAGGAAATTCATGAGAAATGAACTTCTCTTGATTCACTATCTCAACAAGCTGAACAAGCAAAGAATAATAAGGAAGAAATGAAGAAAAAAAATATGAACGAGTATAGTACCTTCAGTTCCAAATTATGTGTTAAATTATTTAGCATTGGTTTGAATTCAAATTGTTAACACACAGCCATCCAAACTTCACCTTTAGCTTAAGAAGATTATGACTAACACAGAATACATTAATCCAAACTAGAAAAATAAGTTAAATTTGCCATTTCAATACCCTCAATAATAATCCCTTATCAAAGAAAATCATGACCTGTGCGAAAAGAAACTTCATGGGATTCTATTCATGTGTGGTCTTTTCTATTTGTCTTAAGTGAAAACATTATTTGAGTCAAATCATATAAATGTGTTTACTTAAGTTAAATGACTCAAAAACCACCACCAAACCTTAAAATTAACTAATAAAAAGCAGGACATTAACTGCAGTCTAACAAAAGTCAACATGGATTCTTTTTTTCTAAAGGGTTGTTTGATAACATCTGAATCAGCCTATTAATGATTCAAATGTCTGAATGGTTCAGACATTTGCTTCTGAATGGTTAAGAATTATATTAATGCTGAATGGTTAAAAGGTTTAATGCTGAATGGTTAATAGGTCTAATGCCGAATGGTTAAGACCTTTTATTAGAATCGGTCAGACATTTGCCTTTAATTATTTAAACGATGTACTAGCTCTTAATGGTTCAGATTTCTTATTGGCTCAGCTAATCATTCAGAAATTACCAAACAGCCACTAATAATTGAACAAAGAATTAAAAGATAACAACAAATTTCTCTTGCTAAATGTTGGGTTAATCTTGATCGGGTCCAGTTATGATGAACGGGTTACGGGTTATTAGAAAGTTTATTGTGTCACATGTTTTTAATTATTAGTATGTTATAGTTAGTTAGCAAGTTTAGTGGGTCTAGATAATAGAGTAATTGGTAAGTTAATTTCCTTTTCTTTAGGTGCAAGATGTTTTTCTCTATTTAATGTACATTTGAGAATGAATGAGTAGCAAGAGTTTGAGTATGGTCTTGGGCATGAAACTAACATTTGGTATCAGAGCGCAAGATTAAAGAACAAAGCCGTTTTGAGAGTCGTTTACAGTCGGAAGAACAGCCCTTGACTGTAGGGCTAAGAACGAGAGAAAGGCAAGCAGGTTACGATAGAAGAAAGACAGAAAAGGTAGATAGAATGAAGCTGTCAAGCAGATTGAAAGAAGAAAGTCGGTGATTGGAACGGTGGAGCGCTTCCGCTGTTCCAAGTGATCAAAGAATTGAAGATTTAGCAAGAGCAGCCTTTTAAATTGGGTTGCACCCTGATCAAAGTAAGAATAAATAAGGGAGGCACAATAGTGAACGATGGATAGATATGTAATTAATTAAAAAGCAGGGAAGTTGTTGGATTTTTTCTCTCTAGAGATATAATTATTGTTTTTATTGAAAGAAAAAGTAGTAAAGCAGCAAGTTTAAGAAGAACGATTCTGGTTAAAGCAAGATTAACATCATGATAGCAAGAATGAAGAAAGAAAGTAGCAAGAAAGTGGACATGTGTGGTTCGTATAGCAAGAGAAAGTGTCCGAGCCATGTGTGGTTCGTATAGCAAGAAGTAAGAAGCAAGAGCAAGAGCAAGACCGAATCTTTATGATTCGGATAGCAAGAAAGTAAGAAGGTTAGTAAACAAGATGATTCAAAGTAAGCAATCAAGAAATAATCAAATCAAGAAGAAAGAAAACCGGTACCGGGTATTGGAAGAAAGAGTAAGATAAGCAAGCATTAAAGAAAGAAAGAAAGAAAGAAAGAATAGAAACGAGAATCGAGATCAAGATTAAGGGCGTGAATGTAGGGATAATCTTGATCGAGTCAAGTCGGGTCAAGTTATGGTGAACGGGTCACGGGTTATTAGAAAGTTTATTGTGTCACATGTTTTTAATTATTAGTGGGTTATAGTTAGTTAGCAAGATTAGTGGGTCTAGATAATGGAGTAATGGGTTAGTGGGCAAGTTAATTTCCTTTTCTTTAGGTGTAAGATGTTTTTCTCTATTTAATGTACATTTGGGAATGAATGAGTAACAAGAGTTTGAGTATGATCTTGGGGCTGAAACTATCACTAAATAGCCAAGTCAGTAATACCATAAAATATGCTGGGGAACATAATGGAACTTGAGGAACAACTAAAATTTTCAAAACGAGATAGTGCAACATTGGCCATGTAACCGACTATGTCAACATAGAAACAAAACAAAGCATACCATGACATAGAATGAGATCTTTTGATACATGTTGATTCTTTAAGTTAATTTACTAAACTTTTGGTATATTTTAGTATTAAACAAAGCAATTGAAAATTTGTTACAATGACATATTTTCCTGCATTGATCATATACAAGGATTCTATTAATTTGAAAAAAGAAAATTATTCAACAAACATGGTTTTCGACAAGAATTTTGCTTAAAAATATTCCTTACCCTAAAGATTAAGCAACCAAATTCTTGTGTGGCTTTTGAAATTGAAAGCAATTTCAACGAGAACACAGAAAAGTATTTTCATCTAATATATTAGTCTTCTTACACATATTTAATCGTAACACCAAAATTTCACTCAAGTAACTAACATAACAATAAATCAAGCTCGGTAGCATCCTCCTTATAGTAAAAACCAAATTGATTGAACTAAAAAATGTGAATAGTATACCCATATCACCTGGTCTCTAGAAAATTTATCTCCATCTTCCTATAGTTTTGTCATAATCGCTACATTCATAGAGTACTAAAATGGCCCCAATTTTCTGGCACTTCTTTAGTTATTTATGTCTATAAATAATCAATTATGTTCATGCATTTCCTTAGTTTGTTAGTTTAATTTACATAGTAATTTAGTGTATCAATGTAAGGCTATATATATAGGGGCGGTTACTATAGAAAGTGTTTTTTCATACGAAGCGTACGAAATTTTAGGGTGGAATTATCACGCAAGACAATAATAATCACGCAAGAAAAAAGTGATAGTGACGCAAGACAAATTACACTTGCGTGGAATTATCACACAGAGATGGAATTATCACACAAGAACACTTTCTGTGTAATAAGTTCACCTTTGCGTGATAAATCCATCTCTACGTGATTAATTATTACCCTTGCGTTATAATTTCACCCGTAACCTCCATTCTTGTGTAATAAATTTGTGCGCTTCGCAAAATAAAAAAATACTTTGTACCGTAACCTTTCTCTATATAACCATTAGCATTTCAATTACTTATGCAAGCTTAATTCTAGAAAATTATCTCACGGATCTCTTAATTTCTTCCTCCGCTTTGCTTCTTTTTCTTGGTTTGATGTTACCCATATCATTAATAATCTAATGAGTGTTCATCCTTGTTTTTCTTGCTTCTTGAAAGCAAACTCTTGAATAGAGTTTTCAACAGAGAAGAAGACATAATGGAGGTTGGTGGTCTAGGGCTGTATTATAGAAATAAAAAGGTGGGGCTTGTGATCAATTTATATGTAGAGTAAATAAAGAAAAATAATGTAGATCAATTTATAGGGGTGAGTAGGCGTGTTTAATATTCGAAATCGATTCGAAAAACTCGAAATTCGATCCGAGTCGTGTTGAAAATCACTTATTCGAATTTCGTTTCGAATTCGATTCGAGATCTAATTGTCGAATTCGAATCGAATTGCGAATTTGTGATTTTCGATTAAATTTGAAAGTCGAATTAAAAATACACATATACATTAATTTATTTTTTATATTAATTTTGAAATATTCATATTGAAAATTAAGAATTAAAATTTTAAAATATATAATCTAAAATGTGCGTAATTGATACCTTTTGACTTATTTTAAACTTATAGTATATGTTATGCTTGTTTATATTTTGAGCATTTGAAATTGGATTTGTCGAATTAATTTTGAAAATGCTATTTGATTAAGTATTTTTTATTAAATATGAATTGAATAAATTCAAATTCGATTCGAATTCGAACTTTTTCTCGAATACAAATTGAATTCGAACCCTGTTTGAAAGTTTCAAATTCTATTTGATTTGAATTTGATTTATCTTTTTCGAATTCGAATTTGAATTCAAATCCTGTTTGAAAATTTCAAAATTCGACTTATTCGATTCGACTAACTCGAATTTGACTCGATTCAATCCGATGAACACCCCTAGGTGTGAGAAACCAAATAAGTATTTGAATCAATTTCAGGAAGAGGGAATATCAGTTGATAAGATTATTAAAGGAGTGGAAATATCAGTCGGAAGAGTTTCGCAAAGGGCGGGAAATTATATTTTTGGTGAAACAATAAATATCAATTGTGAAAGTTAGTTGCCTGTTTTCAACAAGTTTGGAAAACTATATATTTAAATGAGTTAAGTACACTGAAAATGTTGTAATATGTTAAACTTACGGTTTTGATCCACAGGTTTAAAAAACTACAAATAAAGTCCTAGAGTATGTATAAAGTAATATGATTAGTCCTTGGTTGGGTGGACAATTAACTTTTTCTATTAGATGATTTGAAATGACTAAAATACACTTAATACAAATATAAAAAATCAATTACTGTTAAAACATAAAAACTAAAAAGAACTAGTGGTGAGCTTAAGTTTAACGCATAGCACAAACCACACACTATACATGTCAGACCCTACCATCCGATGGAGAAATCACGAAAAGGCGGAACAGGTTGAACTTGATAAACACATGGTTGAATAGTGAATACTAACGTGTAATTAAGTAGTTCATACCGTTCATTAGGCACAAGTTGTATTAAGGTATATACTCTGAATGATTATAGCATACCGACCTAAGCATTCCTAAGCCTATGCTGCATAATCTTCCAGTGTGCTTTAAATGTGCCATCAAAGAGTGAAGGTTTTCCTACATGCTTAGTTACCTTAAAAACAAGTTAGAAATTAGGTTAACATAAAACTGATGAGCTCGTAGGTGACTTGATAAAATGTTTAGTGGGCATCAATTGAATAGTTAAACTAAACATTACAATAATCAAGTATATGCATCATATAATTTAGTTTATATGTATCTATACTGATCTCACAAACCACAGTCTAAGTGACAGTTGAAGTATGCTAACATAAGTACATATCACAAAAAACTTTCAAGCATAACTTCAATTAGAAATATAATCATTCAAGATCGTTGACTAAGGATTTATGCGTTCTAATTAGTCGTATAAATGGGGTTTGTTAGACCCTGGTAGTAAAAATCCATAGGCTACATCTAGTTTTAAGTGGTTGTGTTTAGTTTAGTTCAGGACTTCTAGTTTGATAATCAGTTAACTCAAGTAATGCAACATTGAGTGGACTATTGTGCATATGATATGGTCAGAAGTATACATACTAAATATAACGTATTTCCTATGCTTTTGAGTTACTTTTGAATGGTTTTATACCCATATTCGATTTATATCCGTATTCTATAGGTTTCAAGAGACCGTGAGCTCAAAAGATATATGTTTATTAAAATCACCTGTAATAATAAAATAAGATGATTAAGTTGATACTTGCGAACATTTAAAATCGTTTATTATAAAAGCAAATTTAAAATACAAGTTATCACAATATAAACAAGATTAAACGTGGCTAGTACTCAAACATAAAATCAATTAATTGAATTAGATGAGATGTATATCACTCAAATTTTATTAATATATTTGTGTGCATGATGTGTCTGGTTTATAAAGAAAAAGACACAACAAATAAATGAAATGGAAGAAAAAAAGTTTAATGTTGACCGAAGAATAAACGAAGGATAACCCATCAATTTTTTGAAGTTCAAAAAAGAAGATCGCAAACATTTGGGAAATTAAAAATAGAATTAATGGGCTAAAGGCCCATTATGAAGACCAACCCATTCATTTGGAGATATGCACGTAAAGAAAAAAAACCTAATTAAGAATACATAAATATAAAGTGAATGAAGCGACGAGCGGATATAAACGAGAAGAAAAAAAATAAAGGTTTTTAATTTTTGGATTTAACTTGAAGCTTTGAGCACGAATAAAACACAATTTTAAAGTGGAGACAAGATTTGAAGGCATAGGATTGATTCAAGCATAGACTACCGTCCGGTTTCAATTCGTTATTGATTATTTTCTTTGTTTCGTCAATTCATTTGTTTATGTTTCTATAGTTTAAATCTTTACTATTGTTCTTAATGTTTATAAACGTTATGAGTTGCTAACTTTTTTAATACTACTTATGTTGGGTTGGAAACTATTCATGTTTTGAGAAAATATTTGGTTTTAGTTTTGTATATTTGTTTATTAATCTTAGAAATTGATTTTATTTTAATTAAATATGAATATGTGTATTGTTTTATGGTTGAAAGTTATTGCATGCTTGATCTTGATTGGTTGCGTGACATCTAGATTAGCTTTTACACGTTAAAATTAATTATGTTGTGTTTTTAATTTTATACTTTTATTACAGATAATCTTAGGAGCATTGGTTGTGATTTGATGGTATTTTTCAATATGCTACCTTATCTAAAACCTAAGGTTGATAGATATTGCTTAAAACCTCTTATCCATTGCCTATTAGGTTTAGATTTCACGAGAGCGTGTTTTGTCTTTCATTTGTGGTGTTAGTGTTTTAGGGTATTAAATTGGATTTAATTAATTTGTCCTTTGTCTTAGGGTTGGAAAATATAATTGTAAAGACATTATGGTAGAAAACCTAGGGGCGATCTTCCATTAGACATTTTAATAAACCTATCTAGTGCTTTACACGTGTCTTTGGTTTTCTTAGGGAGTAGCAACATACCTAGTTAACCCCATATCCGTATTTTTAGAGATAGGTATACAAGTTATTACCTTTATGTCATCACCTGTTAGTTGGATTCCTGCCTAGGTAGTTATTTAACATATTTGATCGTGTTCAAATTTCCAAGTTTGAATTTTTATTTGTTTATTTCATCTGTCGCGTTTAGATGAATTAATTATAGTTAAATTTCTTATTTTGCTTAGTAATAATTACTTAAAATAATCCAATTGTTTAGGTTAGAAGTCGATAGAGGTTTAGTAACGAAAGCCGCCAAACATGTCTTTAGGGTTCGATCTCCGGACTTACCTAACTTTACTATATCACGACCTTTACACTTGCCATTTGTGTAAAGTTTAGTTAGGAATTTTCAAATTTTAAAACTAATTTGTGAAAAACATTTTCAAAATAAATTAATATATATTTTTTTCACATCAAGGTTTTGGCACCGTTGCCGAGGACACTGTTTTGGCGATTTTGAGAACGACCCGAGTCGGGGATCTGATCAGTTGCTTTCTAGTTTAGAGTTTATTTTTTTAGTTTAATTTCCTTTTATATGCATAATTTTGCCTTTAGTCACTAATTTTTACTTTTTATTTGTTTGTGCGTTAATCAGTTAGGTAAATTTCTTTTTCTTTTTCTTTTCTTTTAGTTTATACGCAACACCCGTTCTGCCCGACCACAGAGTTTCAAGCACTAGACGATTCAGAGTGTGCGTTTAATCAAAATTTAAACGAGTTTGACACAAAGCTTCAGACTGAAGCTTGAGACCGAGGAAGGTTCCTACGACAACGAATCTACTCCCGCCACAGTATCCACAATGGTCGACGAACAACCACCAGTGAGGAGATTGATTGCCCACTATGCAAAGCCCACTACTCTCGGAGCTAGGTCTAGTATTGCACGTCCACCTATCACTTCCAACAATTGGCAAATCTGTTAGGACCGTGTACGTACGGAGTACTAACTGATTCTGGGTTTATACCGGATCAAAAAGTTCAGAATCCTATTTGATTGGCGATCCAATCAGTGAGAACAATTACCCGATCGATATATGATTGAAACTAAACGTTATGAAAGAATAGAGATCGATCAGGAATGATCTATGAACTTGGACAGGCTGTTTGGGACGTTCTGGACGGCGAGGGTTCTTGTGTTTTCAATTGTTATGTTTTTCCACGAATTAAGTGGTATTTATAGGTTGGGGGTTTCCAATCGTACGACTGAACCATTAGCATGGTTCAGTTGTGCGACTGAATCATGCAATTGATTCATACGCATGACTGAAGGTTTAGTCGTGCGACTGAGTCAATCTTATGACTCATTCGTACGACTAATCCAGTCTTCTGGTTCAGTCGTGCGACTGATCCATAAGCATGATGTATTCATGCTTATGGTCCATAAGTATGGTCCATTCGCATGAAGACTCATCCGAGTAGGTTGAACACATTTCTCAATCATTATTGACTAAGAACTGTGCACAACAACCTCAAATTTATATAATATGGTCATACATATACATTACACTTCAACACAATAATTATGTGAAATAAACAATAATGAATAAACATCAATCACATATTATATTTCATTGAACCATTTCATTACATATGTGTAAGACATGAAAGACTTTTACATTTAAGCTCATAAACGAGGAACAACATGTATCTACAAACTCCCCCTTGGTCCTAGTTTCCTCTATTGTCTAACACTCTTCACATGATCTTGGAACTTCTTGTACTTCTCCTCTTTGGTAACTCCTGCATGTATTTCAAATGCAAAGCAGAGTCTTATCACGTGTTGAAACTGGAGAGCTTGTACAATGTCGTGCGTGTCATAGAACAGTGGGCACTTGTATAATGTGTAGAGATCTTCAGCCGACAAGTTAGTTAGCCACATAGGGACAAATACCCGGATAGTCTCTATCTTTCCTTCTCTATTCAGCACTATGACCGCTTCACCCGTCCTCCAATCATAATACCACCATTTGAAGTGTGGAGTGAAGTCTTGAGGCATTTCCCGCAAGGGAATCTTAGACATTGTGCGCGGAGGACTCCACTTCAGCACGAGCTTAGGCTTTCTAGATATAGGATCCACTTCAGACCTATGAACGTACCTCTTCGGTTGTTGAGGTCTGAAGTTTACACATCTGGTATGGTATTCCTTCTTTAATGCTGCCTCAAACCAACCTGACATATTTCTTGGATTAGCATATAGTAGATCTAAGCATGCTAGTCGGTTAAGCTCAAAACCAGGAAGAGTCTTCAGATCATGAGGATATCTGAAGTATTCAATCCCCTTCTCTCTCTTAACAACATACACGTCCAAATCTTCAAAATATGCCCACGCTATGATCTTGCCAGACACTTTCTGATGACATTTGACTCTATAAAGCTTTGTGTAGGCATTCTGCTTTTGGGGCGTGCACTGGCTTTCATCTCAGCAAAACAAGCTGCTCATTCAGCTTTCTTGATATCAACGTTTTCGTCTGTAGCTTGGGCAGTGCTTTCTTCTTTATAATTTTCTTTTTAAACTTCATATAGCTTCTCAAAAGTACCATTGTCGAAGGTTTCACCCAAATTGGGGATAACATGTCCGTCCAGATCAGTGTACTGAGGATAATGATCAGCAGTGACGTCCTCTATCTAGAGTTCGTCGACATCGTTAAGCTCTCGTCACTTGCCACATCAACTGTAGGAGCATCTTTGAGCAACTCATCCGGATTCAGCCTGAATATTTCAGCTAGCTGTTCCTCCGTTAGGTTGTGTATGATCTCTCCCTCCTTTGGAGTGTAGCTCACAGACCTTCTAACTATCCCTTGCAAGTCAAGAATCATGGTTAATTGAGTCTTGACCTGCTGAAGGGGTTGGACATCAAATTCATTTGTTGAGCTTCATCTATTTGATTAGACATTAAGCATATCACACATAAGTAATTATATGAAACAGTAAGACATAAACATACATAAATGATCAATAATTACATTAGTATAATATATAGTTCAAGTACAAAAGTTTTTAAATACAAAAACATCTAATCATTATTTTTGTCTTGAATAGTGGGTTCTTCAGCTGGAGGAGCGGAGGACGAGGCTCCTTGATCTTGACTCCGTTTGGTCCGCCTCTCTTGAGCATGAGGAGAGCCTGATGCAGCAGCATCACCTTCCTGGTCATCCTCGTCCTCTTTATCTTTATCGCTCGACCCATCTTCTCCAACATCCTCCTCACTGTCATCTTCATCCTCATCATCATCATCATCATCATCATCATCATCATCATCATCATCATCATCATCATCATCATCATCATCATCATCATCACCATCATCATTATCACCATCATCATCATCATCACCATCACCCTCCTTGATCTTAAGAGGCTCACTCTTTGACCCTTTCAGCTTAAGTAGTATCTTCTATTTTTCTTCTCAAGCTCCTCAATTCTCTTCACCGAAGCCAACATTAGCTCATTTTGACTTGTAAGTGCCTGGTGAGCTTGGCCTAAAGCCCTCTCATACTGATCACTCCTTTCAGTCAGCTCCGTAAGCTGCTTTCCTTGGGCGTTGTTGATTGATATCAACTGGTTAATCTGATTTGCCCGCATGTGATCTGTAGATAGTAGCTTTAGCACCAACCTGTTAAGGTTTCCCAGCTGTTCCTCTAACCCAACATTGGGTAGAATGGAATCATGGGTCATTGGGGCTTGGGTGGATGTCCCGGCTTGGTGGGTGGTGGTAGTGGTGGATATGGTGAATATGGGAGGTAGAATGGGAGTGGAATATGGTGGAGTGGCTGTGGTAGTGGTAGTGGATGGAGTGATAGTGGTAGTAGGAGAAGTGGTGGCTGTAGTGGTGGTGGTTGAAGTAGTGGTAGTGGTGGTGGTTGTGACAGCGGTGGTGGCTGGTGCAGAAGATGTAGTCACTGTGAACATCAGCCTATTCCCTTTTTTGCCGTGAGGCTGCGCCATTCTCTTCAACCTAGAGCCCCTTGTAGTAGGCGCTCCCCCTTTGTTGCTGGACTGGTCAAGGGTGTATGTAGGATCAGTGACATCAGTTGCATCACCCTTAGACTCAGCCTGGCATCCACCAACCGCCCTGATCCCTCTCTCAGTGGCCACGACCCGACTCCCAACCGTCCGTACCAGAGGCTCATCATCTGTCTCCTCTTCTTCCTCTATTAGAAAATCAGGATGAATAGCAGCCTGCTCAGATCCTCCTGGAGCCGAAGAAGTAATAGGTGGAGGTGGTGAAGATATAGAAGAAGTATCAATGGCCCGTGAAGTACTGGGACCTGTATCTCCCCCACCTTGACCGTCATCTTGGTCATCATCATCGTCATCGTCGTCGGATGTGGCAGTCATGAGGGGCTCAATATCTGAATCACTGTCATCGTGACGCCATTTCTTGCGAGCAGGCGCCACGTAATCCTCCCTGGCCAAGTGCCCAAACAGTCTCCTGACAGGGGGCTTCACCTCTTCCCCCTGTAAACTTTCATCCCGCCTAAGGTGGTATCATCCATCACCTCAAGCACCACTGCATCATCTCTCTCCTTTGGCGGCATAGGAAGCTTTTCATCTATGATCATTTGTAAGAAGCGTGGATACATACAGAAGCCTTCCTTGCCTTTAGCCTCAAGGTTCTCGATCAGATAGGAGAATATCATGCGAGAGAAACTGAACTGGTGGTTCAGTACCAGTGCAACATATGTATTCTGGATTTGGTCGGAGAGCTCGTTAAATCCTCCACGCCTTGAGGCTATACACTTCAGGATCACATGTGCCAGATACTTGAACTGAGGGCACATGTTGCTCTTGTTCAGTACGCCGACATTTAAGTCACCGGCGTACTTGATCCTCATGAACCATCCCCGGACAGTCAGGGGATGTAGCTTAGTTGGGTAGGCTCCGTCCTCCCCCAGATCTAATACCCGCCTCAGATCAACCTCAGTGATCTCAATCTCTTGACCAAAAATGGAGCTCTGTATACGGTGTGGCTCAACGGACCGGTCAACCCTGGCATTTTCCCAGAATGCCTGCTGTATGGATCTGTAAGGTGTGCATGGTGTAGAAATAGCTTTGAAGATCCTCGATCTCCTAAGAAATGCAATAATCCCAGCAAACTCGGACGCATTCCGAGAGGTGGCATCCAAGTGAGCACATATGTTATGCTTTGGGGTCATGGTCCATCTATCACCCATGTTTCTGTAACACAATAAACATATACATTAGTGATGTGTATAACAGAAGACAATAGAAACTTAAACTGTTTTGATCAAACTGTCTCAGTCGTGCGACTGAACCATACGACTGAGTTCAGTCATGCGACTGAGCCTGCGACTGAGTTCAGTCGTGCGATTGAGCCTGGAACTGAGTCAATCATGCGATTGAATCTATTCCCATGATTCATACGTGCGATTGAATCGAGCGTCTGGCTCAATCGTGCGACTGAGGTTCATTCAGAGTGTCCATTCGCAGAAGTCTAAGTGCGACACTCCGACCTTTTGAATCTTGGTCAAAACTTGATGTTAGACGTTGTGTTTAGAGTCATTAGGTTCACAGAGACTCTAAATAGCACTTAATATCCTTTAAGTCAACTTTAATGTCCATTTAAGTGGTCTATTTTTAGGGTTTTACTGATTTCTTGATTTTAACCAATTAGGTCATTTAGGGTTTGATTTCACCAGTCATTTTGATCGATTTCAGTCCCACAATACCTATAGATGAACAGCAGATCGGTTAGCAACGCAATCAACAAGAAATCAAGCTAGAACGAAATTTGGGCAGAGTGTCTCCGTATGAGCATGTTTTTGAACGGTTTTAGGGGTGGTGAGAAATGCGACCGACTCACCCCTCTTTTATACTGTCTTAATATTCAGTCGATTGACTGGACCCATACGCGCTTTCCAGTCTTGTGACTGAGCCCATACTCATGCTTCAGTCGTGTGACTGGGGTTCAGTCGTGAGACTGGCTCATATTCCTTCATCCAATCGTACGAATGGTTCATTCTGGTGATCCATTTGTATGAATGTTGCATACTCATGGTCCAATCGTATGATTGCTCCATGCTTATGGTCCAACCGTGCGATTGGCTCATACTTATGGTCCAATCGTGCGATTGGCTCATACTTCTGATTCAATCGTGTGATTGGCTCATACTTATGAGTTTGACCTCAGACACTTTCACTCCCTTAAAGTTTTACCTTTTGATGTAATATTATGCACAGTGATCATCTCAGACATGAACTTTTAATTTGAAAACCTTTGATCACCTCAGACGTGATCCTTTTAATTTAAAACCATTTGATCACCTCAGACATGATCCTTTTCAATTGCAACTGATTGGTCACCTCAGACGTGACCCCTTTTAGTGAGTGATCCACAGAATCATCTATTTGTATAGTCCGACATTTACCTAACGAAAAAACTAGAAAAATAGAAAAACAACTTGAAATCAAAGACAAACACGACATATTTTTGGGTTTTTGATTAGAGATGGATTGAAATCTTTTAGAAAACCGTCTAGCAAATTTTTCTTCCTGAACAGCACAGCTTCAAGTTAATTTGATCATTTCTGGAACGATTTATTATGGAATCATATAGGTGTATCAAAATCGTTTGGGACATTTTAATAAAACATTTTGATGCTAGATCCTTGTTTTGACCAAGAGTCGATAGCAATTTGAGAAATCATACTAGAGCTATAAGATGCACACAATGATTTTGACTGTCAAGAATTGCAGCCACGACGTTTGTCCGTATATTTGTCCTCTTAAATCCATACACAGATTTTTGACTCACATTGGTGATGAGTTAAGTTATATTATTTTAACAAGCATTTGTGGATCCCACACTTATATGGTAATCATCATTCCTCAGGAGATTTTTGAGTTGTCTACGGGTATTTGACAAGAAGAAACTATTCTAAGAGCTTTCAAAGAGATGCCAAGCCTCAGGTCAGTGCCATCGCACAGCAGAGAGGCGCAAACAACAATGAATTCTAGAATATTTAGGTTATGTTTATCCTCAGGTCAGTGTCATCGCACAGTAGAGAGGCACACATCCTATCTTCTTGTGAGACCATTTTTCTTTTCTTTTTGCACGTAACGCACCAACAACATTAGTCAGCAGCTTGATTGCACTTAACATTTTTTTCATGTTCTTTGCTCATTTTTATGGTCATCCGCACACATTTGTTGCGTTTATTTTGCTCGTCACCCCTTATTGGAAATGCGTTGATTGTGTTAACCAGGGATAAGATGGGAACCCACAGCAGGTTGAACAATTTAGTTTGAATTTGAGTCACCAATAAGGTCTACTCATCTATTGTGTTGAATATACCGACACATCATACAATGGACTAGCAACCTCTAGGTCTACTTTCTCTATGTTACCTCAATAGCAGACTAGTTTTACTATCATTTTTCCTTTAATTTTTCTTAGACTTCTCAGATTTATACTTTGAATTTTGCATCTTAATCATTTAGGTGTTTTTGAGGTCCCAAACAATTTGTTCCCTGTGTACTATCACTTTCCATAAGCGTTGAATCAGAATCACAGATTTGATTTCATTTCTTTTCGCTAAGCTGCCCTCCTCCCTCGTTTTTTGAGTAATTAAATACTGCACGAATTAAATACTAACCTAACCTATTCTCCCCCTAAAATTCTAAAACCGAAAATCTTTTTGTGTTTTTAGATTTTAATAGACAGGAAAATAAAATAAAATAAATAACAGAAAATAAAAAGAAACTAAAACGTGTCGGACCACGAACTTTCTTCTTCTAGAATCACATCACTTTTCTTTTTCACGCCATTAACCTCTAAAAGATATAAAAACCTCGGTTTATCAAATGCTTTTGTGTAGAGGTCGGCGCGTTGAAAATCCGTATTAATTTTAACAAAATCGATTAATTGCTTTTCAAAACAGTCACGTATAAAGTGATATTTAATACCGATGTGTTTAGTTTTAGGATGTTGGACTGAATTTTTGGTGTCAGCAATAGCAACAGAATTATCAACAAAAATAGGGGTGTTAGAAAATTGCAAACCGTAGTCGCGCATTTGCTGTTGAATCCAAATGATTTGAGAACAGCAGCTTGTAGCAGCAACATATTCAGCTTCACAAGTTGATAGAGCAACTGATGTCTGCTTCTTACACTGCCAGGTGACTAACCGTCTACCAAAGAACTGACATCCCGCAGATGTTGACTTGTTCTTCTGCCTTCTCACTAAACTTCCCAGTCTGAGTTTTCTTCAGCAGCATGCACGGTGCACCAAACGGTTCTAGATACTCCAAGTTTGGTTTACGTCGCTGGAGCATTTCATAACATGTTTTCCCATGTTGTTTGAATACTTAGACTCGATTGAGCGTGTAACAAGCATTAGCCACTGCCTCATTCCACAATTGAATAGGCAGTTTTGAGTCAGCTAGTATTGTCCTGGCAGTCTCTATCAGGCTCCGATTTTTCCTTTCAGCAACGCCATTCATCTGTGGAGTGTAGGCTGATAAAAATTGATGTACAATTCCTTTCTCTCTACAAAATGCCTCTATCCACTGATTCTTGAACTCTGTTCCGTTGTTTGATCAAATGTGCCTTACTTTTAGCTTGTAGAGTGATTCCAAATTAGTAACTAGATGTTTGAATGATTCAAAAGTTTCTGATTTGGCTTTCAGAAACATCACCCAAGAGAATCTTGAGTAATCATCCGTTACTACAAAGCAATACAGATCTCCAGCAATGTTCTTTGTACTGACAGGGCCAAACAGATCCATGTGTAGAAGCTCAAGAGGAAGATCTATTGAATGAACTTTCTTTGCTTTGTGAGACTTGTTGGTCTGTTTCCCTTTCTTACATGCTACACAAAAATCCGGGAGTTGGAAGTTATTGACAGTTACTCCATTCACTAAATCATTTTGAACTATCTGATTCATCTTCCATGGATTAATGTGTCTCATTCTCCTATGCCAGGAGATTGAATCCCTCTCAGTTGCCTTTGACAAGAAGCATTGAACTGTATGATCAGTTGTGGAGGCTTTTGATAGATCCAAGACATACAAGTCGTTATATCTTGAAGCTGACATAAGAATTTTATCCTCCTCAATCACATAGTCCTTTTTCAACATGTAGCACTTCTTGTTGTCAAATACAACTTTGAAACCTTTATCACAGATCTGGGAGACTGAAAGTAAGTTGTTATGTAGTTGTTGAACGTAGTTGACCTTATCAAACTTAACTTTCTCGTTTCCCACTTCGCCTTGTGCTGTGATGTATCCTCCTTTTTTCCCAGCAAATGAAACATGTCCCCCTTTAATTTTTCTGACATTGAAAAGGAGAGACAAATTCCCTGTCATGTGCCTGGACGCCCCACTATCAATAATCCAGGTTTTAGTGATAGCGCTGTATCAGACACCCTGCACATACAAAAGAAATGATTAGTTCAGGTTTGGGACCCAAGCCTTAACTGGCTTGGGTGACCCGGAGGAATCACACATCATAAACTCAACCCATTGTCCTTTAGAGGATGAGGGCTATCTTTCTTCTTATCGTTCTCACTATCAGACCCTATACTTGATTTTTCTTTCCATAAGCCAGTCTTGTGTAAGTCCTGTTTGTGGTAAACAGACACCTGACTTATGGTTTGAACTTTAGGTTCACTAACACTCTTAGGTGGACTGTTAGATCTTTTTTTAGAAGAACTTGGTTTTGCATGAAAAAGTTCAATTTTCTTTTTGGGCGTCTGATAATAAGGACAATTAGGAGAAATATGTCCTTGTTTTCCACAATTGTAGCAAGATCTCCCTTCTACAGATTGAGGAACACTTTTGTGTGATGTTGAGTTTAGTGAAGGTGTGATGTTTCTGGTTTGGTTTTGTCACTACTCTTTTAGATGTTTCATCCTTATTAACAAACTGAATTGTTTTAACATTTTGAACATCTTTAACTTGCACTTTGGTTGGACTTTGATGATTAATACGTTTGTGGTTAACTGGTTTAGTCAGTTTATGTTCTTCAATGGACGTTGGTGAAGTCGACCTTACATTAACCCTTTTGAATGCATCATTCAAATTCTCAACTGGCATCTTGCTTTTTTGCTTTCAAAGTAGCTCCTTCTGTTTAGTGTCAGATTTCACAGTCTCACTCGTGGAATCAGGATCACTAACTAGAGGAGTAGACACCACATGATCCTTAATTGGGTTGTTATTAATAGGTCTACATTTTGTATGCAAAAGGATCTCATGTGGTGGTGGCACGACTTTGTATCCCAAACCTTCCCCATTGTTTCGTTCTTTCACTAATTTCCGTACTATGTGAGAAGAACTAGCCCAACTATGCAGTTTTTGTTTTAATGAATTAACCTTGACTTCCAAAACTGCTTTCTCCTTTTTGGTTTCTTCTAATGAATTTAAATAAAATTTTATATCATTAGATTGATTTAAGGCAACAACCTCGGTTTCCCTTACTTGTTTATCCAAAAGTTCTATCTTTTCTTTAAAACTGCACTCATTTTGTTTTAATATACGATTAGCTTCAGTGCAGAGTTGTAAGTCATTTACTAAGTTATCATTGTGTTCTAATAACCTAGAAAATTTTAGATCAATGCTTTCCCTAAACTTTTCACATTCAGAACACGCATGTTTATTAAATAATTGATCTAAGGAACTTACCTGTGAGGAGTCAATTGAATCAGCCATCAATGCAGAGGTTGACTCTTCTGTTGTTGGAGTAACTGAACTAGTTGCTCTGAGTTCTTCCTCAATCACGTGATTTACCACATTTACAGCTTCTTCTGAATCTGACATAGCTTGCTCAGCTGCAATATCACCTTCACTAGCAGATCCATCATCCAATGCTTTGACACAAGCAATGTTTGATTCTACAGGAGAGACAAATCGAAAGTACCAGTCTTGTCCTTCATCACCTTGAGCAGTTAGTGCCTTAGTCTCTTTACGAGAAGAACTAGTTCCAACCATGTCTTTGTCTTGACGGTTGAAAGTAGGAAATGGGTTACCATTTCCCGTCTTCTTGGGCTTTACACATTCACGTTTAAAATGCCCCTTTTCACCACAGTTGAAGCAGGTAACCTTGGTTTTGTTGAAACCAAAAGTCGTATCTTTCGTGGCTACTAGATTCTGCCCCGTCTTCTTGACAAACTTTTTAGCTCGTCTAACTGCACTTGCTAGAGCCCACATGATATCCATTCTTTCCAGCTCGTTCTCGTCAACCTGCTCGTACTCTTCATTTGCAAGATGACAATTTCCGATCTTCCCAGCAACTAAACCATCATACGATTGGACCACTGCTGCTAGAAGATCCATTTGCTCCTTTGGAACTTCCACTGTGACATTACCGAGATTCTTGGTCTTTAACTTCGTTGTATTAGCTTCAGGCACTATGTAGTGGGTCCTCGATGACCCTAACGTTTTTGGTCCTGAAGCAGTGGTTTGGGAAGGAGTCGCGAAACTGGACACGAACGCTGTTTGAAGTGGTGCTCCTGAACCAGTTGGAGTGGGAACTGAGTTATATAATGAAGGATTCTGAACGTAAGATCCTTTCTTTGACTTGTACTTCATCCTCAGTTCCTCCTCCCTTAACTTCAAGATGAAGTCATTTATGTCCAACGTATTAAGTATGTCGTTCTGTCTCAAGTTGGACACAAATGAATCCCATTTCTCAGGCAAACCATCTGCGAAGCTTGAAACTTTATCTTCTATAGACGTCGTTACACCATGAATGTGTAGCTCACTCATAAGATGGTAGAACCTGTCAATGATGTCATCCAAGCTCTCGTTTCCTATAGGAGAGAAGTTATCGAACTCCTTCTTGAAAGCCTTAGCCTTCAGTGCCTTTAACATTGCGTTCCCTTCGTATCTCTTCTCTAATGCATTCTATAACTTTTTGGCCTACTTGTTCTCAGAAAATGGCAAAAGATGTCTTTCAGGATTGACTGAGTCAACAAAGCATAAACTTTCTTCTCAACATTGTAGAGAATCTTCTGAGCTTCACTCATTCCACCCAACGTCAACTTTACTCCATTTGCACTTACTAGTACCATGTAACCAGTCTCTATCGAAGTCCAGAGATTTGGATCCACTCCATTTAGGTAAATCTCGAACCGCTGTTTCCATTGTGGATAGTCATCCAATGTTATAAGCTTCGGCGGTTTATTATGATTTCCAACCTCATTCTCTAGAAGCAGATGGTTCTGGATGCGTGAGTCCTTCCCGGCAGTAAACACTGAAACTGATCTTCCATTTGTATGAACTTTGTACTTTGAAAACATGACAACTTTAATCGAGCGAATGAAGAGTGCGAATGAATTCAATCGTACGATTGGATTCAGTTGTGCGTATGGACAAGGTGAATGGACTCAAACGACTGAAGTGGTTCAGTCGTGCGAATGAAGGGTGCGACTAGGGTTCAGTCGTGTGGATGGAGTGTGCGAATGGGTTCAATCGTACGAATGACCTATTCGTGCGACTGAAGGCTGCAGTGTTTGGAAAAATCGAGTTTTTGACACTTAGACACGAATTACGATTTACCCAGAAACCCTAGTTTGCCGTATGACGAAAAACTTCAACTTTAATGCCTAGAAACGACGAAAAACACCTCTGGACTAAAAAAGATGACTCTTTTTAGTTAAAACGGGAGTTTTGACACAACTCTAATTAAATCAAACGCAAAATCAAGAGCCAAAGCTCTGATACCACTTGTTAGGACCGCGTACGTATGGAGTACTAACTGATTCTACGTTTATACCGGATCAAATAGTGTGGAATCCTATTTGATTGGCGATCCAATCAGTGAGAACAAGAACCCGATCGATATATGATTGAAACTAAACGTTATGAATGAATAGAGATCGATCAGGAATGATCTATGAACTTGGACTGGCTATTTGGGACGTTCTGGACGGCTATGGTTCTTGTGTTTTCAATTGTTATGTTTTTCGACGAATTAAGTGGTATTTAAAGGTTGGGGGTTTCCAATTGTACGACTGAACCATTAGCATGGTTCAGTCGTGCGACTGAATCATGCGATTGATTCATACGCACGACTGAAGGTTCAGTCATGCGATTGAGTTAATCTTATGTCTCATTCGTACGACTGATCTAGTCTCCTGGTTCAGTCGTGCGACTAATCCATAAGCATGATGTATTCATGCGTATGGTCCATTTGTGAAGACTCATCCGACTAGGTTGAACACATTTCTCAATCATTATTGACTAAGAACTATGCACAACAACCTCAAATCTATATAATATGGTCATACATATACACTACACTTCAACACAATAATAATGTGAAATAAATAAACATGAAGAAACATCAATCACATATTATATTTCATTGAACCATTTTATTACATATGTCTAAGACGTGAAAGACTTTTACATTTAAGCTCATAAACTAGGAACAACATGTATCTACAAAATCCCTCCCCAAATCATTTCAATGGTCACAAACAATGTTCAGTTTCATGGGTTGCGTACTGAAGACCCCAACTCTTATTTAGCTCGCTTTGCGAGAATGTATGACACCTTTCAGGTGAATGGTGTTTCCGAGGACGCATGCAAGTTGGGCCTCTTCCTATTCTCTCTTACTGACCACGCCCACAGCTGGCTTAAGTCCCTACCCACATGATCCATTACTACATGGGTTGATATGCAAGACAAGTTCTTATGTAAGTACTTTCCCCCTTCGAAGACCGCTCGTCTGAGGAGCATGATTCATTAATTTTAGCAGAAGTTGGGAGAGACTTTCTACGAGACCTGGGAGCATTTCAAGGAGCTAGTGCACAAGTGTCCACATCATGGTTTAGAGGAGAGGGCGTTGTTGAGAAGTTTTACAATGGAGTTACTCCTGCAACGAGGAACATGCCGGATACTAATACCAGTGGTAATCTGATGACTACCAAGACTGTTGAGGAGTGTAACATGATGTTCGAGGACTTAGCCATGACTAGTTATGAGTATCGTGATTCTAGAGCAGCGGTTACTGCTCAGCGAGGAGTGCACCAGGTTGATTCTAGCACTGCTTTAGCCGCTCATGTTGAGGAATTGGCTAAGATGGTAGCAGACCTGCAAAAGAAGAAGGAACAGGCCTGTGAGATCTGCCGGGGTGGTCATGATATGATTGATTGTCCTATTTCTGCTGATAGTTTTTAGGAGCAGGTTATCTGAACCGGATGCAAGGTAATGCCTTCGGTAATCCCTATAATCCTGGTTGGAGGAATCAGCAGAATTGGAGGAGTGGGAACCCACCGGGTTTTCAACCGCGTACTCAGAGTTTATTTCAGAATCAAAGTTCGAGTAACGGTCAGACTAGTGGCATAGGTTAGGGCGAAAAAAAGCCCACCCTTAAGGTAATGATGATGCAGCAGTCACAGATGTTGACTCAGTTCATGGTGAGGAACGATAATAAGTATAAGGAAGTGTAGGCTAGAGATGAGGCATATTAGGTTAGGTTCTAGGAGAACGAGGCCATAATCAAGAATCAAGGAGGATTATTGTAGAATATAGAAAGGACTGTAGGCCAGTTATCAGATATGTTTTAGGTTAGGAAACCTAGAGGCCTAACTAGTAATGTAGTGAAGAATCCAAATGCGCATGTGAAAGATGTGATGACAAGGAGTGGTAAGTCGTCTGGTGTGGTAGAGCCTTCTGCAGTGATTAAAGATGAGGTTGATGAGGAGATAGAGATTGAGGCTTCTACTTGCAAGGTGCAACAGAGGCTGCGCTCAACATGTACAAGCTAGAGGAGTCCATAGAGGAAGGTTTTTGAGAAGAAAAAGGCGAAGGAGTCGTTAGTCCATTTTGATAGACTTCCATATCCAAGACGAGTGGCTCAACATCGATCTGAGGAGCAGTATGGAAAGTTCTTAAGATGTTTAAGCAACTCAAGGTGAACATACCTTTTATGGAGGCATTACAACACATGCCTAAGTATGTTAAGTTTCTACAGGATCGGCTCACGAATAAGAAGAAGCTGAAGAAGATCTCAACTATGACGTTAAGTGAGCAATGTTTGGCTGATGTGCAGAACAAACTACCACATAAGATGACTGATCTAAGTAGTTTTACTATTCCATGTATCATAGGTGCTTCGTCTGTGAGCAATGCTTTGGCAGATTTAGGGACTAGCATCAAATTGATGCCATTTTCTGTATTTGCTAAGCTAGACCTAGGTGAGCCAGCACCAACATGCATGAGCATTCAGTTGGCAGATAGGTCGGTGAAGTATCCACGAGGAATTGTAGAGAACATGCTCATTAAGGTATATAAGTTCGTTTTTCCAGTTGATTTCGTGATCTTAGATATGGATGAGGACGAGAAGGTCCCATTGATCTTAGGACGACCTGCAGGATCAGGTTTTGTCACTTAACACTTGGATTTCACTTAAACTCACTTATACTACACTTTGATCAGATGAAGTAGAATCTCTTCTAAGAGTTGATAATAATATAATAAGTAGCAAAGAACACAAGGGAATAATTTTCAAGGGACTTGTGTATATTACTTCTCAACTCAAAGTATTACAAGACTCTACAAGCATGAAACAAGAGTTACAATGAGAAACTATATATACTAGATCCTACAGCTAGATATACTTTGATACCAGCTCGAAACCTAAGACTAAAGCATATACTACAATGCTAAAGTTAAGGTATCTTAGATAAAGTATTATCTACGACATGGTAGTCATGACATGTCGATGACTTACCTTTTTCACCAACTGAAGTTGGCAACTGTACTAACTGATAAAGGTAAACAGTGAAATAAAGTATGGTCAACTACATGGCTTTTGAGAAAAATCCATGCAGTATATCAGAGGTCTGCAGCGGAGTGTCAGAGAGACCATACTTATGTCCACTAGATAATAGTAGTGTCTTCCAAAGGTAAGTTGGCTTTGGAAGTACAAGTTCTTCCTAAGCCACTTATACTTCGGAAGAGGCTACTATACTTCCGAGGCTTGAGGACTTCTTTCATACTTCGGAAGTTGACTTCTGATCTTGCACTCAAAGTCTTGATCTTCGGAAGTGAATACTTTGTCTTCAGAAGTTGGAGTTTTCCTTCAGAAGATGATCTTACACTTTGTCTTTGGAAGAACTCCTTTTCCTTTGGAAGTTCCACACTTAACTTTGGAAGTCCTTTATTAGTTTCACCAAAATAGTCTAAGTGATTTGGTTTTGGTTGCCCCAGCCTTTCTAGATCCAACAAACTCCCTTTAGGTTGATGCTACCAAAACCTCACTTGTCTCTACTTCTCAAAACCTTCAACACCAGGGACAGAAGATATTTGTCTATGTCCTTGTTCTTCCCCGAAGTGGTGCTGAGAAGTTTTTACAAGTCATTAGTGGATAGAAGATCCAGTCTATCACTCTGAATGACATGTACCCTTTGTTGTGCCCCCTGAGAAGAGTTAGTTGACGGGAGTTATAGTCATACTTCTATCTAACTATGGATTAAAGTTCCGGACCCTCAACCATTTGTAGAAAGGATTTGCCCTTGGTTGTTGATCCCTTCCTTTTATCCTCCTCTCTCAGTTTCAACTCTTCTTCAATCTTGGTCCTAGCAGTCGGCTCGGCCAGATGAAGACTGCCCAGGTGATTTCTAATGTGAGCAGCTACCTCAGAGATGGAGGGGTTGGAAAGTGGCTTCTCTGCTAACTCAGCAATATCAAATCTGCTTAAGTGTAGCAGAGATGTAGCATTTAGTCTGTTTAGCTCTCCAATCTCTCTCTCAACAACAAAGTCGTCAGAAGAGTCTTCGAACCTCCAATGGATGATCTTCTTCCTAGGCACAAGGGGTTGACTTGGTACCTTGTCACCTTTCTTGGTATCTAGCAGAGTCACCAGCCTTCTCCTTAGCTTCTTTTCTTCGTCATTCAAAGTATCTGAATTGAGGCCAAGGAGATTTGCAGCTTGGTCCAATGTTCCTCTGGGCAGATCAAGAAATTGATCTCTAGTGAGGGAACATGAGGATCCATCAACATAAGTCAGTTTGACAGAATCCTCCTCACAGGAGATGTCACTCAGGGTTGTGCAGTTGATGAGTATTGTCTGGATTGCCTTGAACTCCTCTAAGGAGAGATGTTTAGAAGGCTGAGGGGATGGTTTGGGAGGCTGTTGGGTAGATTGTGGTGTTTGCGTTCTGGCTAGTGTTTTGGGTTGGATGATGGGTAGTATAGGTGGTTAAGGTGAGGAGGTTGGTAGGGATGATGGTGTAGGTTCAGGGGTGTAAGGTTTAGTGGTTGGTTCGGTTTTGATGGGGAATGGAAAAGGAATTGGTTCAGTAGTGGTTGGGTTGAGGTTGGGGTTGAGTAGTTGGTATGAAGATCATCCCCTGTCCCCTTCTATACATCTCCTTCCTCTTCCCCGACCGAATATCAACCTTTATGTCAATGATATGTCGCTGGAGGGTCTTCTCAGACATAGGACCCACCTGCCTGCCAGAGAAGCAATGAGCTCGGAGATAGTCATTCATCTAGACCTTTTCACTTATCTTCTTGGCAGCAGCTAGTCCTGCTTCCTCTTCCTTCTTCCTCTTCAACATCAGCTTCTCCTTGGCAGCACTCTTTCTCTCCTTCTCCATTTGATCTTGCTCTTTGTTGAAGAGCCATAAGACCGTATCATTGTTGTTTGGAGATAGTTCTTCTAGAGAGAAACCCCTGGAGGTAAGGAAAGTTATCCTTTCCCTCCTAAGCTGCTGATCAGCTTCTGTTTCTTTCCTCTCCCTTTCTTCCTTTAAGGCCAACCTTGCTGCTTCTTCTCTTTGCTATTTTTGCAGCAAAGTTGCCTTTTCCAACTCAACTAACTCCTCTAGTGGTAGCAGGAGTACATCTTCATTCACAGCTCCTAGATTGACAAGTTTGTCAATGATTTCCACCCTTCTTTTATTGTTAACAGCCTCCTGGTTGGCTGCAACTGCTTTGCTACTGGTAGCTAGCAGATTTCCAGTTGGAAGTCTACCTTTTCTTTTGAGCTTTTCTAACCTTGCTTCCTCCTGAAGCTCTTCCTTAGTCATCTTCCTCTTTCCTTTGACGTCTTCGGAAGTGCTAGACTTTGGGGGTTTTTGGATAGAAGTTTCAGGTTGAGTGGTGGAAATGGGAGCTGGTGTTAATGCTGATGTTTGAGCTAGGGTTGGGTGAGAAAATCCTCCCTATTAACCTCAGATGCAAGTTCTAGGATTGCATCTGTGACTATTAGATCATCGGATAAAGAGAATAGTCCTTCCGCAACTGCAATCTCATCTTCAGAAGATTGAAGTTGTTCTTCCGAGGCTTTGACTTGTGCTTCGGAAGTCTGTGAGAATGCACTATTTGTCCCAACTCTCTCAGTTGCTGGACCATCAGTCCTTGTTTTCCCTTTGAAATTAATCTCAGGTTCCACTTGGACCTTAGGTTGACCAACTTCCTCAATAGTGGTAGAAGGTGCATTTAACCTCTGAAGCTCTTGAGCTCTGAAGTAAATCACAGACAAGTCAGGACTTGGCTGTTCAATGAGAGATTCCAACAGGAACTTGTTGAAGAACCTGTTGAGATCTTGGAGCATCCTTTGATCCACTTGAATTACAACTGGAGGAGGCTCATGAAAAACTAAAGCTTGTTGCATAGGGTATCTTGAACTTAAGGAAGTGAGAGCTTGACTTTGTGGTTTCCTCTTGTCTTTGGCTTTGTCCCTGAACACTCTCCCCCTTTTTGGTAGCATCATCTTGAGAGCTTGATGAGTTGGAGGAAGAGGTCAATGAGACTTGAATTGGTACATTCCTAACAGACCTCTCAATCTGTTTCTCAGCTAGTTTGGCCTTGAGATTTTGAATCTCAAGTTGCTGAGTGGCAGACCTATCCTCTAAAGTCCTAACCTTAGATTCAAGGTTTGAGACTTTAGAAAGTAGGTCTTTAATGGTGAGTTGCAGTCTTCCCTCATTTTCTTTTGAAAAATCATAGGGAGATGAGATAACATACCTAGTATGTTCATCCTCACCACCAGATGTGGTTTCTTGGCGCCCTAGTTTCCCTTGCTCAATGATGTCTCTTTCAGAGTCATAAAAGGGCATGGTTGCCATAGATTCAGTCTCAGTAATGTTACCACTGTCCTAAAGGTCCATTGAGGCTCCTTCAGTAGTGGCAGCTGAATCTACATGAGTTCCCTCCACATCAGTGGGACTCTCCTCAGTAAAGGCTTGCTGATGGGGGCTAGAGTTAAGAGATCTCTCTGGGCTCTGTTGATCCTTGAGAGGGTGTGGTGGATCAACTTTATTGCCCTGAAGAGACATAATCTCTTCATCAGTTCCTATTAGTAGGTCACTAAAGGATATAGAGGTTAAGCCTAATGACCCGGGACTTTGATCAATGTCTAAAGACATTGAGCCAATGGTGGGGCTGTCCTTTTTGGCTGCTCAGGGTAGTATAAAGACTCTCCCTGAGGGTTTTCAGCTTGGGTTTCTGGCTCATGGGTTTGAGACTGAAGAGACTCAATACCCATATTAAGGTCAATTGTGAAGGATGGTTGGACCTCAGACTGAGTAGGAGCCCATTGTTCCACTCTAGTCTTTTTGGATTAAACAGGAGGAGCTTGTTCAATCAGAGAAGATTGACCAAGGGTTCGTTTGGGGCGTCTTTGATAAGTGATAGTGATGGGGTGAGAAGGTAGATTTGGCAGTGTGAGGGTAGTTACTGGTGTGGGTTCATCACCTGTGGGGTTAACATTGATGTCACCAGAAGCCACTAGCTCAGTCATACCTGGAAGAAGTGCAGTATATCTTCCGGTGAAATTAGTGGACACTCTCTTTAAAGTCTTGAAGATGGTCGGCCTCATTTGAGGAGCAGTTAGAGCAGCTGCACAGACAAGCTGACTCGGGTCCAGCTCACAGTTGATTATGTGCTGAAGGAACCTGGGATACATGAAGAATGTGTCCCGCTGGAGATTCCCCATAAGATTTGTCAGCACAAACCTTGAGTAGTTAAAGCGGAGGCTTCTCGCCAATCCATGAACTAGGCACCCTAATTCATATGGGATTTGATCCCATCCCCCAAATTTGTTGGACAAGCAATGAAGAACAACATGCAGCAGGAACTTCCAGTTGTAAGAGAAGTTAAACTTGTAGACAGTTGACCTGCTTACATCTCCACCATATCCCATTTGGATATAGGTGTTTTCCAAATCTGTCTTGGGGAACTACGTAGGAGCGCCCTCATCATGTCTAAGGCCACGTTTCCGGGACGCTTACAGCTGGTCGATCATCGCACATAAAACATATATTTGTGTTAACTTTAACAAAACATTGCAGCGGAAACATTAAAACAAACATTCCCTTCTATTATAAAAGCTTTTGCAAAATAATACATCGTTATCGAATTACAAAATATTTGTTGCATTACATCACAAGAGCATTATAAAAATGGATGCCATCCAAATTGAGCCGAGTAGCCGCCCCGTGCCATCCTCAGCAACCGTTACTTGCCAACTGGAAACACATAAAAGTCAGCGTTGCTGAGTGAGTTCTAGTTTTATAAAAACATTACATTACCTTTCATTCATTAAAGCATTTTCATTCCCATATGGCTTTTGGTGCTCGGCCTTCACTTGTAAACAGGTAAGGCATTTACTCACATACTCCACCACATCACGCTTTATACCCGGCCACCAATAATCTTCTTCATGTCTTGATACATCTTTGTAGCACCGGGATGAATAGAGTACCGAGTCTTATGAGCTTCATCCATAATCTTCACGCGTAGATCCCGAAAACAAGGAATCCCCATCCGCCCGAATTCGGTCCTAACACCGAGTGTGTTTTCACCTAATTCTGTAACCAGACCTCTCATCCTTTCAGAGTTGAGATGATTTTCTTTCAATGCTTCATCATGAAACTCCTTGACTTGCTTCATCACATCAGAGGTCATGATCAACTGGTAAGCTTTTACCCGAATCGGCTCGGGTCTCTCCTTTCGGCTAAGGGCATCCGCCACCACGTTGGCTTTGCCCAGATGGTAATGGATCTCGCAATCATTGTCTTTTATGACCTCCAACCATCTCCTCTGCGTCATGTTCAAGTCCTTCTACTCGAAGAAGTACTTCAAGCTCGTGTGGTCAGTGAATATGGTGCGCTTCGTCCCATATAGGTAGTGCCTTCAAATCTTTAACGCAAAGACCACGGCTGCTAGCTCCAAGTTATGAGTAGGATAATTGACCTCATGAACCTTCAACTGTCGGGATGAATAGGCTATAACCCTTCCTCTCTGCATTAACACACACCCCAACCCCGAGTAGGAAGCATCAGAATAACCACCAGATCTTCACTTCCATCGGGTAACGACAAAACAGGAGCTTGAGTCAATCTCGCCTTTAACTCCTCAAACGCCTTCTCTTGAGCTTGACCCCATACAAACTTTACCTCTTTCAGGGTCAACTTGGTTAGTGGAGAAGCGATCTTAGAGAGGTCTTGAATAAACCTCCTGTAATAGCCCGCCAAGCCCAAGAAACTACGAATCTTGGATGGCGTCTTTGGAGACTTCCATTGAATCACTGCCTCCACCTTTGTCAGGTCCACCATAATTCCGTCAGGATTCACCACGTGACCCAAGAACTAAACCTCACGCAACCAGAACACGCACTTGGAGAATTTAGCATACAACTTCTGCCTTCTTAATGTTTCCAACACCTCTCGAATGTGACCGACATGCTCATTCTCGCTCCTCTAATAGATCAGGATATCATCAATAAATACAATAACTGATTTATCCAACATTGGCCGACACACTCGATTCATCAAGTCCATAAAAGCAGCTGGCGCGTTGGTGAAACCAAAAGACATAACGAGAAACTCGTAGTGTCCGTAACGCGTGCAAAAAGCTGTTTTAGGAATATCCTGCTCTTTCGCCTTTAGTTGATGGTAGCCAGATCGAAGATCTATCCTCGAGAACCAACTGGCACCTTGAAGCTGATCAAACAAATCATCAATTCTCAGTAACGGGTATCGGTTCTTTACTTTCAGCTTATTCAGCTCACGGTAGTCTATACACATCCTCATACTACCGTCTTTCTTCTTCACAAATAAGACTGGAGCACCCCAAGGAGAGATAGTCGGTCTAATAAACCACTTATCAAGCAGCTCCTGCAGTTGCTCCATCAAATCTTTCATCTCAGTCGGAGCCAACCGATACGGTGCCTTAGCAATAGGTTGGGCACCCGGTATCAAGTCGATCTGAAACTCGATCTCGCGGTCGGGTGGCACTCCTGGTAAGTCTTCGGGAAATACATCTGGGAAGTCACACACAACCGGTACATTGGATAGTTGTGGTGTTGGTGTATCCACATCCTTTACATAGGCTAAGTAAGCACTACATCCACGCCACATGCACTTTCCCGCCACTGCCATTGAAATCACTTTCAGAAACGTAGTGGCCCAATCACCATAAACCGTCACCGAACTACCATTGGGCGGTGTCAAACGAACCATCTTCTTGCGACACACAATGTTCGCCTCGTAGTCCGCTAACCAATCCATGGCAAGAACTACATCGAAACCACCTAAGGTCATCACGAATGATCTAACACGAAACTTATGACCTTCTAATTCCACGTCATACCCTTCTATCATCTCAAAAATCCTGGTAGACTTACCTATGACAGTTTCTACATCAAAGGGCACGTCTACACTCCTACTACTAACAGGCAGTTTAGCACAGAAAGCAGTAGAAATAAAACTTTTACTAGCACCAGAATCAAATAACACCAAGGCTAAAGTTTGGTTTACTAGGAATGTACCTGACACAACATCGGGGTCCGTCCTAGCCTCCTCTTGTGTCATCGTGAACGCTCTGGCGCTCGCCCTCTATCCTTCACCTCCAGCCATCTTCACTCCCGAACCTTCAGCCCTCGGCTTCTTGCAGTCCCTACTCATGTGACCACTTTCCCTATAGTTGTAACACCTTATAACCCCACAATCTCTAGCCATATGACCAGGCTTCGAACACTTGAAGCAGATGTTTGATCCCCATTTGCATTCTCCCGAATGCTCCTTCCCGCATTTGCCACACCTCTTCAACCCCGCACCAGGTGTGACCACACGGCGGTCATCTGCTCGTGCGTTCTTGTTACTCGTCGGGGTACCACCCCGACCAAACCTTTTCCCATTCCGATTCCGGTCGCCACCACCCTTCTTGCTCACCTCAGCCACCACCACCTCTCGCTCGTCATACAACCTTCTTGCCAAATCATCTGCCGACCTTAACGTGCTCGGTCGGGCAGCGATCATGTGCCTACGGATATTCGCTGGCAAGCCCTAAATATACCTCTTAATCTTTCGTGACAGAGGCGTCACTTGATCCGGCACTAGCCGTGCCATCTCATTGAATTTGGTGGTGTATTGTTGGTGTCTTATCGTTCCCGCCTCCAGCTGCAAAAACTTCCTTTCCACCTTATCCATCTCCCGTTGAGGACGAAACTCCTCAATTACTAGCTTCTTCAACTTAGACCACCTCATTCTCTTAATTGCCCGACTACCCTTGGCTTGGACAATATTGTCCCACCACCACATAACCGAGTCCACAAACGAGTGGACAGCAAACTTCACCTTCTGCTCTTCTCGGCACTCGCTGATATCAAGTACCGCCACCATTTCTCTCACCCATCGATGAGTAGCAGCAGCAGTGCCATTTCCATCAAAAGTTGGGGGCTTGCATCTCATAAATGCCCCATAATTACAGCCTCGTGTCGCCTCCTGCTCAGGCTCATCTTCCTCCTCATCATCAAAGAGAACCATCTCAGTTTCCAGCTGCTCACGTCCTCCCGAGGACCTGTTCCTCTCCTTTCTCTCTCCTTCTCGCACAGCCTTAATCACTTCGGTCACCACAGACGGTAGGATCGTCTGCCTGACCTGATGAACTTCTTTAACAAAAACCTCCTTTACCGAGGCTCTCAAATTAACACTCTCATCGCCGCCCTCCGGATGAGGGGTCTCGGGTTCTTCATGAACCACCTTCTCGACTCTAGGTCTTCCTCTTTTGGGCCGCGGTTCAGAACCAAGTCCACCACGCCTCCACCCCGCGAAGCTTTAGATGATCTACCACCGGCCATCCTCTAACACACTGAAAGATTTAAACACCAACACGGTTATTCAAGGGAATAGCTCAGTTTATGTCAAGTATAGTAAGTCCCTAATTACAGTGGCCAGTTGTGATTAGCCACTTACTTTACTCTTTATACCCTGAGCATTACCTATCCTGACTACATCAACATCTAAATCTACATACAGCACATAAACCATATAATATGCGCACGTAATACCGATTAACATTAAGAAAATACTTGATGGCACGCAACTACTCAGACTGGCATCCCTTCCCTTTTCGTCCCATTTTCAGCTTAAGTTTAGGTTTCTTTTGCAAATTTTCCCGTTTCACTTAAACTTTGGCTCTAATACCAACTTGTAAGGCCTCGTTTCCGGGACGCTTACAGCTTATCGATCATCACAAATAAAACATATATTTGTGTTAACTTTAACAAAACATTGCATCGGAAACATTAAAACAAACATTCCCTTCCATTATAAAAGCTTTTGCAAAATAATACATCGTTATAGAATTACAAAATATTTGTTGCATTACATCACAAAAGCATTATAAAAATGGATGCCATCTAAATTGAGCCAAGTAGCCGCCCCGTGCCATCCTCCGCAACCATTACCTGCCAACTGGAAACACATGAAAGTCAGCGTTGCTGAGTGATTTCTAGTTTTATAAAAACATTACATTACCTTTCATTCGTTAAAGCATTTTCATTACTATCGCTCGTGATCACACATCATACGTACATCAAGGTAATAATTATTATCTTCATCATTGTTCGTTTCGTACATTTCGCACATTTCGTACTTATCACACTTTTCGTATATTTATTATCTTTTCACTTCTATCTAGGTCCTATCATGTACTTAACCCCCTCTAGAGCACCAAGCAATTTCATCTAGGGTTAAGAGACAAGGACCTCATATCGCAAGTATGGAGTGGTCACTAAGACAGACTCCCCCCTGTGTGTGTGAACTCTTATGGGTTCGCCAAGATCGCACGTTGTATAACACACATTAATTAGGAAATCGCACGTATTGGAGCAATCACCGAGACTGAACTCTTACTGTGTGTATGAACCCTTATGAGTTAGCCAAAATCGCACGCTGTAGACACACACAGTTGAGCTAACAACTCTCAATGAGTTGTGAACCTCCTTTCATTTGCTTGCAAGGCTTTTCATTCGTTCATTATGTTCCACTTTCATTATCTTAAATCTTTCACTTTGTTAAGATAATACGTTGCGTTCAATATAATAATCACACCACGTAAAGTCACGTCATCATACGTAATAAGGAACATAACATACAATCATAGAATCATACATAATCATCAAACATCATCAATCACACATCACCATGCATAGGCATCAATCATACATCGCCCATCACATCAACTATGACCTCAAAAAGTCAACTTACATAGCCCCGGGAACCTCCCAAGTCAAAGCCTACATTTACCCTTTTTCTCCCGAGAATCATAAGATAAGCTAAGTTCTTTCGGACGCATGAGCCCTATTTGGGCGTATGGGCACTATTCAGTCGCATGGCCTTCCAGGCGCATGAGAACACTTAGGCGTATGGACACTATCGGGCGAATGAACACTTAGGCGTATGGAGAGTCTCCAGACGCATGGGCACTATGGGGCGTATGGACTCTTAGTCGCATTGCCTTCTGTCGTATAACTTCCAGGCGCATGACCTTCAGCCTCATGACTTCCATGCGTATGACCCTCAGTCGCATGGCATTCAGGCGCATGGACTTCAGTCGTATAGCATTCAGGCGCATGGCCTTCAGTCGCATGCCATTCGATCTCATGGCTTCCAGTCGTATGAGCCCTAGCTGGGTGCAGAATGTAGTCTCTTCGAACCTGAACTGCATATTTCAGCCTCCGACCCTTTTCTAACATGTTCTAAGCTTAAACCAACCATCCTAAGCCTTAGAAACACAAGCATAACATCATTCAAGCATCACAAGCCCAAACACGAGCCCCACCCGTTCGCACACACACACACAAACACACACACGACGGGTTCAACACCCAACACAACCAAAAACAGTTTGCTATGCGTTCCAGCCCCAAAATCAGTCAAAACATGTAAAAGAGGGGTCCTAGAACTCACCTTGACAACCTCCTCGGTTAGAGCTCCCTACAAACCCGCTTGACTTCGACTTTTGCACTTGATTTCCAAGAAACCCTAAGCTTTTGCTCGTTTTCTCCCTTTTCTTCTCTCTTGGCCGATTGAAGACAAGAATAGGAGAGGGGTGTGGGCAGCCATACCCCTTTTACACCCACTCTTCCAAAGTTTACCCCTTTTTGGCAAGATTGGTCCCTCAACTTGGACTTTATTTCTTTTCTTCTTTCTTTGGCTTCAAAGGAAATATCCGGATGTTACATCATGAAGCTCGAGATGCTCCCTGATGAGTTGTTCAGAAATGACCAACTCTTGGTCACAGATGCTCGATCTTATTACGCGAACCCCATTTAGGGTTTCAATCTGACCATTGGCCCAAAAATTCAGCCATCTGATTTGAGTAAACTGTGGGGTTAACAGTCAGAGCAGTGTAATAAGATGATTGGGTAAGAAAGGAGATGATATCTGAGAAGTCGGCATCCCTTGAAGAATCAAGGAGTGCGACTTGGTTGTGTTGAGGGTTAAGTGCCATTTGAGAAAGTTGCAGGAAGATAGTTCGGAATTAGGGATGAAGGAAGCTTTTAGGGTAGTAAATTTGGTAAAAATATGAAAGTGATTAGCCGGGGTTATTTAAATGGGTGAAATGGCGGTTTAAGGGGTTTGGATAAGATGATGGGACGTTTCAGTGGAGGATGTAACAGGGGCAGTAAGGTTTTGTCCATTTAAATAATCCGACATCATTAACAAAATCTCTACTTTTTACAGAGTGGGGCCCACAAGATTTCCGTTACACAGTAAAGTCTTTCTTTCGAGTATAAAGCATTTCCGAATGTAATGTTCTTCCGAAGGCAAATTTACTTCCGAATGTAAAGTTCTTACTTCCGAGAGTAAATGTTGCTTTCTGAATGGAGAGTGTTATAAGCTTCGGAAGTAGATCTGATATGAAATCAATCGCTTTTTTAGAAACCAAAAAAAACTCTTCCGAGAAGAAAATTATCCTGGGAGGAATTTGCTTCAGAAGATATGTAAAATATCTTCCAAGGGTTATATCCTCTTCGGAAGAATTTATACTTAGAGAAAATTTCAGAAAAGGACTTTTTATAACAGGGCTTAGATTGTTTTGACACAAGACTTTACACATTAAAAGGTTTTCGTATGAGATAACCTAATCAAGATTTATCATCCCAATAGCTTTAATGAGATATTTAAATCTTTGTTCATCGAAGGATTTGATGAACAAGTAAGCATATTGTTCATTTGAGTCAACTTTGATTAGCTTGATTAGATTTTTCTCATGAATATCTCTAATGAAATGGTACCTGATATCAATGTGCTTTGTCTTGGAGTGCTTCACTGGATTTTCAGTAATGAAGATAGCACTGTTGTTGTAAATGTGGATAGGAGTGCTCATGAAGTTGAATTCGTAGTCTATCATCTGGTTCTGAATCCATAGCAGGTGAGCACAACAACTAGCAGCAACAATGTATTCAGCTTCAGCAGTTGATGTAGAGACACATGATTGCTTCTTGCATTGCCATGAGATGATCCTTCCACCAAGAAATTGACATCCACCTGATGTTGATTTCTTGTTGATATTGCAGCCACCATAGTCATTGTCAGAATAACCATAGAGATTGAAATCACTATTCCTTGGATACCAGAGACCTAATTTAGGTGCTCCTTTGAGGTATTTAAGGATTCTCTTGGCAGCAACTAGGTGAGACACCTTTGGAGCAGCCTAATATCTTGCATAAATACAAGTTGCAAACATGATATCAAGTTTACTTGCTGTGAGATACATCAGAGAACCAATAATTTCTCTGTACTAATGTTGATCAGTATCCTCCCCCTCTGAGTCAGGGCAGAGATTATGGTTTCTGGGTATAGGTGTTTTGGCTGCCTTACAATCTTTCATGTCAAATCTTTCTAAGATGTCATTGACATACTTAGATTGATTGATGAAAAACCATTCCTTCATTTGCTTTACCTGAATTCCAAGGAAAAAGTCCATTTTTCCCATGGAACTCATCTCAAACTTCTTCTTCATGATGCTCTCAAAGTCTTTACACATTTGGTCATTTGAGGAACCAAATATGATGTCATCAACATAGACTTGAACGAGCAAGATGTCTTTCCCAGACTTCCTTATGAAATGAGTCTTATCAATGGTACCTCTAGTGTAACCATTGTTCAGGAGAAATTGAGACAATGTCTCATACCACAGTCTAGGTGCTTGGTGCAGCCCATATAGAGCTTTATCCAATTTGCACACATAGTTGGGGTGCTGTGGGTCTTCAAATCCTGGAGGTTGGCACACATAGACTTCCCTATCTATATCCCCATATAGAAAGGCACACTTGACATCAAGCTGGTAGACAGTGAAATTCTTGGATGCAGCATAAGCAAGGAAGATCCTAACTGCCTCAAGTCTTGCAACAGGTGCAAAGACATCAGTATAATCGATTCCTTCCTCTTGAGTGTATCCTTGAACCACCAGTCTTGCTTTGTTCTTGATGATCAAGCCTCTATCATCACTCTTGTTTCTGAAAACCCACTTAGTGCCTATAGGTACTTGACCAGATGGTAGCGGACATAAGTTCCAAACCTTTTGTCTTTTAAATTGAAACAGCTCCTCTTGCATCGATTCAACCCAGCTACTATCTTTCAAGGCATCTTCCACCTTCTTGGTATCTATCTGGGATAAAAAGCATGAGTACAAGAGACATTCCTATTGTGAGTTTGTCCTCTTGTTCTCACACCTTCAGAGACTTCCCCTATGATGTTCTCAGCTCGATAAGTGTTGTGAATCCTAAGTCTAGGAATTACCTCCAGTTGCAAAGATAGATCCAAAATGGTCATATTTTGCTCAGGAGCTTGAACACTTGGTCCAGCTGCTGTTTCAAACTCATTCAATGAGGTCTGATTGAATGAATGAGAAACATCATCATCATTTGTTTGCTGTGAGGTAGCATTAACAATTGCCTGTTACTTCAAAGATGTTGCTTCTATCAGCTTGGTGTTGTGCAGTGTCACCTGATGAAGTTTGAGGCTCAACAGGTGAGCCGCTGGTTGAAGCTCCACTATCCCTTGAGATAGTCATACTGTTAGATCTGCCAATAGTGGGAGCTTGATTTGTTGCAGCTCTTGGAGAACTTGGAATAGGTCTGGGTAGCTCAAACAATTGGTCATCATCAGAATCACTTTGAGCACTTGTTCCAGCTGAAACATTCTCACAAGATGGTTTAGAATAGTTTTGAAACAATTCTAAATCGAAGATATGATCAGGGACATTCCCCCTAACACAAGGAGTGTGCTCATTAACTACAATGTTGAAAGATTCCTTAAATTTTTGATTTTTAATGTTATAAACTCTATAAGCTTTAAGGTTAGAGGAATATCCAACAAAGATAGCATCATCCGACTTTTCAGCAAATTTTGCCAAATTGTCTTTTGTGTTAAGTATGGTACACCTGCTGCCAAAGGACCTTAGAAAGTCAATGAACGGTGGCCTCTTGTTCCATAGCTCATAAGGGGTTTTTACATGTGGCTTAACTACAAGAACCCTTTTCTGCACATAGCATGCAATGCTGACTGACTCTGCCCAGAATATTAGAGGCAGCTTTGAATTAGCTAACATGGTCCGAGCAGCCTCAATAAGTGATATGTTCCTCCTCTTAGCAACACCATTTTATTGAGGAGTTCTAGGAGCACTATTTTGTCTGGCAATCCCTTTTGAGTTATAGAATGAGTCAAGAACGTGGTTCTTAATCAGTCCCTTGATCACTTCTAATTAGTTTAACCTTGTGATTAATTTGATTTTCTATTTTAAAAATAAAAGATTTTAAAGTTTCAGCAGTTTCATCTTTGGTTCTTAAAAAGAATACCCATGTAAATCTAGTAAAATCATCAACAATCACAAGGCAATATGATTTCCTTCCAATGCTCATTATACTTGTGGGACCAAATAGATCCATGTGCAATAAGTGTAATGGAGTGTTGATGGATAACAGCTTTGGATTTATGAGACGCCCTGTGTTGCTTCCCTTTCAGGCATGCAACACAGTTATCTTTGCAGAAAAATTCCTTTTTAGGCAAACTATGTACCTAGTTATTTTTAGCCAATTTATTCATTGTCTTAAAATTTACATGACACATTCGTTTATGCCATAGTGTTGACTCATCACCATCAGCTTTGGAAAGAAAGCATGATACTTCACCCATTGGGAAGCATTGTTCATATCAAGCTTGTACATATCTCCTTTCCTAGGAGATCTAAGAAGCACCAATTCCTGAGGAATTGTCATTCTGGGTTTGAGGATAATGCACTCATGTTCTGTGAAGAGCATTTGATGCTTTTGATCACAGAACTGAGAAACACTTAACAGGTTGTGTTCAAGCTGTTTGACAAAGTGAACTTTGTCAACTTTTAATTTTCCATTGGATATACTTCCTCTGCTAGAAATATATCCTCCGGCCTCACCTCCAAACTGGACAGGACCTCCATCATAATGTTGAAATTATTGAAGGAGAGATCTGTTCCCTGTCATGTGCCTGGAGCATCCACTATCCACAATCCAAACATTGTTATTCTTGTCATATGGATGTCCCTGCACATAAGATGAGATGATTAGTTTTGACTGGAAACCCAAGCCTTGTTGGTCTTGGGTTCTTCCAGTGATAGTGACATAATTGAACCAAAATTTATGCATGGGTGTTCAATGGATGTCTTTGAAGAAGGGGTTTGGGCTGCAACATCTTCCTTGATCTTCCATTCCATCCCTTGGTTGATCATGGAGGATGAGCTTGTTGAAGCTTTTACAGCATGGCATTCTTCTGAAGCTTCTTTCCTTTCGGAAGAAGCCTTCACCACCTTTTCTTCCGAAGTAGTTGATAGGATCGGATCTAGTTTGATCAATTAGATTGGAATTTGCAGCGGAATAAAACAGAAATTAGATCAAATTTAAGCAAGACAAGTATGAATATGTAATCACACTATGACGATTATAGAGAGAGAAATTTTCTGTTAATGGAAGATTTTCATTCACGCAAATGCTTCGGTTGCAAAACAACTAGGTCAACATTCCTTTTATAAAGGAATGTGACGTCAGCTGATGTCACTTGATAGTGACATGTAACTGATTTAACAAACTACTGAAAATAACTAATCTACTGAAGATGTCCACAACAATTGAGGACACCTTCACAAAAAGCTAAGTGTAAACTAGAATTACAAATACTGAAACTATAACATCTGAAGTGTAAGAACTTCAGACGTTTTACAATAATAAAACTACTGAAAGGAAACTACTGAAAAGTAAAACATTACAACTAGTGAAAGGAAACACTTCAGCTGTTTGAGACAACTTCTGAGAACTTGGTCTTAAAATTTTGTCTTCAACATATGTCTTCAGACTTTTATCTTCAGACTTTGTCTTCAGACTTTGTCTTCAGACTTTTATCTTCAGACTTTGTCTTCAGACTTTATCTTTAGCAGATGTAGATCTCTTCAGTTGTTGTGATGTCTGTGGGACTTAAAGGTTTTTCTGATCTGGCTCATTGGTTCTTTTGGTCCAACAGTATTCTTCTTCTGGGATTGTTTCAAGGGGACTCTTTTATTGTTTTGAGTCTTGACAGCTTTAGCTTCCGAAGCCATTTTCCCTTCAGAAGAAGGACTTTCTTCCAAAAGCAACCTTGCTTCAAAAACAAGCTTTCCCTTTTTCATCACTTGAACCATTTGATATGGTCCAAATGAGAAACCTTCCCTGACTTCTTCCTTTTAAACATTATTTGCATAATGTGTGCTAGCAGGATTGTAGTAACAATCTTTGGCCATGTGGTTTTGCAGACCACACATTATGCATGCAATGTTAATCTTTTGGGAATTTGAGGATTGCTGTTTCTTGTTCTTTTTCTCTTCATCAACAACCTTTCCCTTTAACTTCTGATCCTTTGGTAGGACAGGAGTGCTGGTACTACACTCCTTTCCTGAATTAGAATTTCCTACCACCTGGAATCTAGCTAAGATGAATACACCCTTTTGCTTTGGGTCTATCTTCAGCTTAGACCTAGCCACTTTCTTGGCAGTTTTTCTGGCTGCCTTAGCTCTGCTTCTTCTAGCTTTGGTGGTCAGGGGTTGATCATCACTGGTAGGAGTGGGTAAAATTACCTGGTTCTTCTTTGTGATGGTCTCCATAGTTGCATCACTCTTTGACTCATGAGAAGGTGGGTAGGCAGATGGAACCTCTTGCTCTTCAGTTCCACACCTTGGTTGTCTTATAGACTCATAAGAGTGTAGTGGAGCAATTTCATTGGTTCCCAACCCACCTTTGTTTTGGTAACAAAGTTTTGAGTGAGAGGATGATGCAAGAATGGCTTGGAAGTTTTGCTCAGAAATAGCATACTTCATGGCTTGAGCCTCAGCTGTGACAAGCTGGGCTTGAGCCTCACACAATTTGGATATTAAATCCTTTATTTGAGTCTTACACTTTGTGTGTTCATGTTTTAATAAGGACATAGTTTTCTCCAACTCCTCAATTTTTCTTTGATAGTCAGATTCAGTTCTATTTTAAAATCAGATTTTAAATCATTTAAAGACTCAATATCCGATTTAGTCTCCATATTGTAGTCCTGATACAATTTAACCTTAGCAATACAGGCAGGAGTACAGAGATGTTCATATACCTTATTGTCATTTGTTTTGGCCATGAGTGCTTGAGCAGGAGTCACATCCTGTACTATGAAGCTCCAGTCAACTTCTTGAGCCATTGTAGCTGTCTCTGTTGACTTTCCAGTGGGCTTTGGTGTAGAGGGATGTGTGGAGGCCTCTGGGGTTCCCGGATTAAACTTGGGAGCCTTGCATTCCCTTGCAAAATGACCAAGTTGGTTACAGTTGTAACATTTGGCCTTGGTTTTGTCAAACCCAAATTTGCTGTTGATTGGGTTCTGGGGAAATTGCCTTCTAGTTCTCTTGAAAAACTTCTTTGCTCTTTAGGTTAAGATAGCCATTTGTTGGACTATGTCCACATAATCCACGTCATCTGGGCTGAAGCACTCTAGATCATCAAAGTCATACTGATAGTCACTCGAGTGCCCAATTCCTGAGACAAAAGCACAGCTGTCCTGAAAGGAACTTTGCTGAGCTTGTTGAGACCTTGGAGTCTCAAGAAATGTGATGTATGGCCCAGAAGAACAGGATGGCTGCTAGGTGTAAGTCAGGTACTTTTGAGGTTGGGAGGGTCCTGAGCCTTCAGCAACCATTAAAGCGTTGCTAGCAGGAAGACTCAAGGGTCTGCTTGTCTGATGGCCTCTCTTGTTCTCCTTTTCCTAACGGTATCCATCAAGGATGCCATAGAGTTCGGTCATGGTGAGGGTGGTCAAATTTTCTGTTCTCTTGATGGAGTCATAGTAGAACGTCCACTCATTGGGGAGTGCACTCATGAACTTTCTTGTAAGGTCTCTAAGTTCAAAGGCAATTCCCACAGGCTAAAGGGAAGAAATGAGGTCCATGTACCTGAAGTATTGTTGGCTGAGGGTCTCTCCAGCAATGTAGGTGAAGTTCTCGAACTGCTGCTTCTTGGAGTCATTGGAGCTGGAGTACATTTGAGCAAGAGCATCAAACAGTTCTTTAGCTGACTTGCAATGCTCAAACCCCACCATGATGGAGTTGGGAATTGCAGTCATAAGAACAGTCATATCATTGTTGTCAATGTCAAGCTTTTTCTGGTCCTTATCAGAGTAGAATTCAACAGCTTTCTCTATCATGGCACCGTTTCCACCAGCCACTTTGGCTTATATGGGCCATTGACAATAGATTGCCACATCTTGCTGTCTTGATACCTGATGAAGCCTTCCATGCGTCTGCTCCATGACCTGAAGTTTACAAGGGTGATGATAGGTGCTTTAGTCATCGTCCCCATCTCTACTTCAGACTTATTGAGGGCCATTTTGAGTGTGGTGTAAGGAGGAGTGAAAACAGGTTGATTAGGATGGTAAGATCTCACAATCAAGAAATAAAAAACTCTGATACCAATTGCAAGATCGGGTTTTGTCACTTAACACTTGGATTTCACTCAAACTCACTTATACTACACTCAGACCAGATGAAGTAAAATCTCTTCTAAGAGCTGATAATAATATAATAAGTAGCAAAGAACACAAGGGAATAATGTTCAAGGCACTTGTATATATTACTTCTCAAATCAAAGTATTACAAGACTCTTACAAGCATGAAACAAGAGTTACAATGAGAAACTATATATACTAGATCCTACAGCCGGATATACTTTGATACTAGCTGTAAAACCTAAGACTAAAGCATATACTACAATGCTAAACTTAAGGTATCTTAGATAAAGTATTATCTAAGATATGATAGTCATGACATGTCCATGACTTACCTTTTGTCACGAACTAAAGTTGGCAACTGTACTAACTGATAAAGGTAAACAGTGGAATAAAGTATGGTCAACTACATGGCTTTTGAGGAAAAGTCATGCAGTATCTCAGAAGTCTGCAGCGGAGTGTCATAGAGACCATACTTATGTCCACTGGATAATAGTAGTGTCTTCCAAAGGTAAATTGGCTTCGGAAGAACAAGTTCTTCCGAAGCCACTTATACTTCAGAAGAGGCTACTATACTTCCGAGGCTTGAGGACTTCTTTCATACTTCAGAAGTTGACTTCTGATCTTTCACTCTAAGTCTTGATCTTCGGAAGTGAATACTTTGTCTTCGGAAGTTGATCTTACACTTTGTCTTCGGAAGAACTCCTTTTCCTTCGGAAGTTTCACACTTAACTTCGGAAGTCCTTTATTAGTTACACTAAAATAGTCTAAGTAATTTGGTTTTGGTTGCACCAGCCTTTCTAGATCCAACACGACCATTTCTGGCTACCGCGAGGGCATTAATCGATGTCCTTGACAGCATGCTAACCTTACGAGTTGTGGATGAGATGGTTACCTTCGACGTTAACAAATCCATGAAAAACACACACAATCAGGATGATACCTTGTACTTCATAGATACCATTTGGACTCGGGTGACTACGAGTTTTCGAGAGTTTATCTTATCAGATCAGACATACTCACAGATCCTGGTTAGGGAGAACCAAGAAATCGAGTTGACCGCTTTTGCCTTTGAGTATGACTCGGTAGATCGTGAGAGTAAGCCTCTCATGGAAGTCAATGTGTGTGAAGCGATTATGAGAGAGGAACCGATAGAGAACTCATCGATCGAGACTCCCCCATCCTTAGAGCTTAAAGAATTTCCATCTCATATGGAGTACGCATTTCTAGATGAGTGATCTCTTTTACCCGTCATCATTTCTGTTGGATTGACAGAGGATGAGAAGAAGAGACTCATAGATGTGCTGAGGGCACACAAACAAGCTATAACATGGAAGTTTATGGATATCAAGGGTATTGTTGGGGAAGGAATTTTCAAACGATATCGTATCCTCAAGGATATAGTATCTTCAAGGATGTTATATCATGACAATCAAGGATACAGGATCCTCGAAAAGCATCAACGTATAACCAGGGATTGATTGAATTGACTTGGCCTACTTTAATTTGAACGTGGGGGAAGCGAGATAACTAACTATTCCGAGGTTCTGGAAGAGAAACGTTAGAAGCCGCATGAACCAAGTCCACCAACGGTAACATTGACCACAAAGTCCACGACCAAGTTTATAGGAAGTTAGTTGTAACTACCTAGCTATAAATATTGAGTGCCATCGGGGAACATAGGACACATCACTTAGCTCGCACACTTGACATCCAATTACTACTTTACACTCACACAACACACATTTGATTTACTACTGTAACACTTAGCTCTCACCAATTCGACACTCCAAAAATCGTTGTATTTACTTGTTCAAAAGATCAATAAACTAGTTGGTGATAATTTTCACCAACCGGGGTTTTATGCCGGCGGTGCTAACGCTCCAAGGGCTTTTTCCCTCGTAACCAAATCCGTTGTTCAAACATTTTCTAGCTGTTCATTACTTGTTTTGTTCATTTGTTCAACTACTCATGATCAAGGATACACCACCTCACGTACTAATTCAGGATACAAGACTCTTAGCAGATTTTATCCTAAAACACTTTGGCACCCCTCGTGGGGCAACTGGTGCCTTGATCGTCAAAAAAACCATATCCAAACACCTATTCCTCATTTACCTTTACTCCCTAACATGTTGACTCAACCTCCAACCTCAACCATTCCCGTTACCTCAGCCGGTTCATCTCAAAGAACTAGCACCTTTGTGGGGAATCAAGGAAAAAGGGACGAGCCACTAAGAAGACCAGAACAACCTGTCTTCACCGGAAATAAGGTTCAATCCATAGACCCTGTTGTTTCTAACAAAGACATTTTTTCTCTGATTAAGCAGGTAAAGGAGCAAATGGAGCAACAGACGAGAACCAACATCAATCTCTTCAAAGAAACTGAACAGCTGAAGAAATCCCAACAACCTATGGAAGAGGATACTCCGTTGATCCCATGGACGCTCTGTTTCACCCCCCGGATTCTCAATTCCTCCAGCAATCTGAATCCTTAATGGCGTATCCTTCAAGATCAAGTATCCTTTAGCACTTTGGATCCTCGACGGCATATCCCTCAGGATCCGGCATCTTTCATCAGTCCGGATCTTCGGTGGCATATCCTTTAGGATCCAACATCCTTCGGCAACCCGGACCCTCGATGACGAATCCTTCAGGAGCCAATGGTTTTCAACGACCTAAATCCTTGATCGAGTACCCCACGGGAACCGGTTTCCTTCAACAAGCTACGACACCAATGACGTATCCTTCAGGATCCAATGTGCTACAGCAACCAGGATCCTTGATGACTAATACCTTAGGATCAAGGATCCCTCAGACACCTCATATGTCAGGATACAAGGGGAAGCAATCTCAGGGAATTTTCATGCAGCAAGGATCCTTGACGACGTCCGCACCCCACTACAATGCAGGAGTGTCCGAAGCTCAACTAAGCGAGATGCATCACGGAGATTCATCCCGATGAGGACAGAGGCTACAACTGGCCAACCCATAACGCTATGATACACCATGGCGGGGAACCAGCAACCTATGGGAATAATATATCCTCAAACTGGTAACAACTTCAATAATGCATCCTTTATGACTAATCCAAATATGGTAGACATGAATGCAAGATTAGCTAAGGAATTATAATATCTAAGGAACATGATAACAAGTGTTCCAGGAGTTATCAAACCTATACCTGAAGTCTCAGTCGAAAGTCACAACCTGTCTAGGTTCACAAGGCCTATATCTGGAACCGAGATCCCCAAATGATTCCAGACCCCCAAGATGAAGCTGTATGATAGGACCACGGATCCAGAAGAACATGTAGCCCAATACAGGGAAAGGATGGAGATCAATCCCATTCCACCCAACATCAAAGAAGCATGCTTATGCAAAGGATTTGGATCAACTTTAACAGGGCCAGCCTTAAAATGGCTACTCAATATACCTAACAATACGATTACTTCCTTTGCTCATTTAATTAACATGTTTAATAACCAGTTTTCTTGCAGCCGAACCTTTGAGAAGCTAATTGGTGACCCATACCGGGTGATTCAGAAGGATACATAATTCTTGAGAGACTTCATTACTAGGTTTAGCCGAGAAGCATTGGAGATTCCAAACTTGGATATGGCTGCTACCGTAGAAGCTCTCAAAATGGGATGACGCAAGAGCTCACAATTCTACGATGACCTTGTAATGAATCCTTGCAGGAATCTAGATGAAGTGAGGACCAGAGCACTTCGACTCATTCGCCTGGAAGACGACAAAAGAATACACACGAAGCTGGATATTCCCAAGTATGAGCCCAGCAACAGGATGGTGGAATCTCCTAACAAGTCATACCGAGCAAGGCCCTACTCCAAGCAGGATAACCCAAGGATAAATGCAGTGGAAGAAGATGAGGATGACGAAGAATATCCTCGAGTTTCGGAATACTGTTTCCTTGCTGACACAACTGAACTAATATGTGCTATACAGGGTTTAGGTGAAAAAGCAAGATCGCCAATGAAGAATGAAAAGATTCCAGGAAACAAGGATAAGTCAAAATGGCGCTCTTACCATGAAGACTTTGGTCATCTTACTGATGAATGCATTGCCTTGAGGAAGGAAATAAGCCATCTCCTGAGCAAAGGTCACCTAAAGGAATTACTTCCAAGAAAAAAGACTAAAGCTCAAGATGCTGAAAAGACCCCAAGCAGAGCGGCATCTCCACCTCCAGATGCAAAGACTATCAACTTCATCTCTGGAGGATCAGACATCTGTGGGACGTCGTACTCTTCAGCCAGACGACATGCCAAGGAAGCTAAAGCTGAGTATGGGGACAGGCCCATCCATAGCACCAGCATCATCGAGGATAAGATCATATCCTTCGACGAGGATGATTTATCCACCATCCAGAATCCTCACCACGGCGGGTTGGTAATTACATTATACATCGCTAACTGTTTTGTGCGCAGGATACTTGTAGATGGAGGAAGCTCTGTAAACATCATCCAGCTAGGTGTTTTGAAGAAGATGAACATCGATGAGAAAGAAATCGTCCCAAGGTCTTCTGTGCTAGTAGGTTTCAGTGGGGAAACAAAGAATACAGTGGGGGACATCAAACTCCCTGTGTATATTGAAGGAATGAACACCATGCAGAAATTCTGCGTGATAGATTCCTTATCCTGCTGTAACATAATCCTGGGCAGGCCATGGATCCAAGACATGAAGGCTGTACCCTCAACCTACCATCAATATGTGAAGCTTCCTACTCCATGGGGGTGGTTAAGATAAGCAGTGACTAATAGGAGGCTAAGAACTGTTATACCTCCTCAATGAAGGCTTCGACGAAGACTCAATCAGCATAGAAATTAAAGAACAAGCCTCGTGGAGTCTTTGAGGCTGATCAAAAGGAAGTAAAGGAAGTATCCTTAGATCCAGAGGATACGGAAAAAAAGGCTCTAATAGGATCCAATATCCTTAAGGATATCGAATCAAAACTCATAACATTCCTTAAGGATAGGGCATCCTCTTTCGCATGAAAGCATGACGATATGGCAGGTATATCCAAAGATATCATTACTCATAAATTAAATGTAAACTCTAATCGCAGGCCTGTACATCAAAAAAGAAGAAAGTTTGCTCCTGAAAGGAACGCAGTCATCCAAGAAGAAGTAGATAAACTAATGAAAGCAGGAATGATCAGAGAAGTTAAATTCCTAAGATGGCTTGCAAATGTGGTGGTGGTACGAAAGAATAATAGGAAATGGAGAGTTTGTGTTGATTACACAGACCTAAACAAAGCGTGCCCCAAAGATCCTTTTCCATTACCACACATTGACTCCATGGTGGATCAATAGTAGGGCATGAAATCCTTACCTTCATGGATGCATCAACTGGTTTCCAACATATACAAATGGAACCTTCTGACCAGGAGGATACTGCATTCATCACCCCTTCAGGTATATATTGCTATATTTCTATGCCTTTTGGACTAAAAAATGCAGGTGCCACATATCAAAGGTTCGTGAATATGATGTTTAAAGAGAAACTAAGGGACACCACGGAGGTATATATCGATGATATGGTGGACAAATCAAAGAAAGAACAAGATCACCTCTAACACTTGAAGGAAGCATTTGACATCCTTGATGATATCAATATGAAGTTAAACCCATCCAAATGCCAGTTGGGGTCAAAGCAGGAAAATTCCTAGGATACATGGTGATGAAGAGAGGAATCAAAGCAAGTCCAGAGCAAATAAAGGCTATCATGGACCTAAGGTCACCCGCAAACACTAAGGATTTCCAGAGACTGACAGGAAGGATAGCAGCCTTAAACAGGTTTATCTCTAGGTCCTCAGATAAATGCAAGAATTTCTATGATACTCTCACGAAAAACCAAAAATTCAAATGGATGGAGAAGCATGAGAAAGCCTTGAAAGATCTAAAGGAATAGTTATCCTCAGCACCATTGCTGATGAAGCCTAAGGATGGAGAGCCCCAATCCTTATACTTAGCCGTTTCAGGAAACGCAGTAAGTGTAGTCTTGGTAAAGGACCATGAAGGCCAACAACATCCTATTTATTATGTAAGTAAAAGCCTACTAGATGCAGAAACTAGGTATTCTCATTTAAAAAAACTCATACTTGCATTGGTTATGGCATCGATCAAATTAAGGCATTATTTTGAAACTCATACTATCCATGTCTTGACTAACTATCCAATTAAGTCTGTTTTGAGAAAACCAGAAATGTCAGGAAGGATGGCAAGTGGGCTGTAAAGATAAGTGCCTATGACATAGTATACGAACCAAGAACAGCTACCAAGTCCCAAGCACTCGCAGACTTTGTGGCTGATTTTACTAAGGATATAGTCAAGGATGCCGACTTCAAAGTCCAACAGTTAAACGTAGAAGAAGGATACTGGATCCTTTACACTGATGGACCTGCAAATGTCCGGGGGATAGGGTTAGGCATCCTACTGAAATCACCACAGGGGGACATTATACCCCAATCAATTACATGTGAATTTCAGGCCACAACAATAAAGCAGAATACGAAGCACTTATAGCAGGAATGCATCTTGCTAAGGATATAAGGGTCAGGTATCTTCAAGTATATGTTAATTCTTTATTAATAACTAATCACTTTAACGGATCTTATGCCGTGAAAGGTGAAAGATTGCTACAATATCTTGAGATAGTCAAAAAACTATCAAAAGAGTTTGTAGACTTTAAGATAATGCATGTACCTAGGGAAGAAAACGCAGAAGTCGATGCTTTAGCAAATCTATCCTCATTCTTAAGGATACCAGAAGGAACAAAGATTTCAATTATCCATATCCTTAAACCAGCAAAACTCTGAAGAAGGATACAAGATCAACGCATTATCTGAGAATGAAGAATCAAGGATACTGGATCCTTAGCATAATCAAGAATCCTGGATCCTTCCAATCCAGAACTACATCTTAAGGGAAAAGATCCCACCAGACCAAAATCCTAAAGTGTTTAAGATGAAGGTATCCACATACACCCTGATAAGAAATGTATTATATAAAAAGTCTCTTGCAGGTCCTTATCTAAGATGCTTGGAAGAGCCTGAAATCCAAGAAGTATTATAAGACATACATGAACGAGATTGTGGAAATCACACTAGGGGCAGGGCACTCTTCTCCAAAGTCTTAACAGGATACTTTTGGCCTACTATGAAGAAGGATGCGATATCCTACTCTCAAAAATATGATGCATGTAAGAGACACGCCAACATCCTTCACCAACCAGCAAAACCACTACATCCTATCACCTTTTCATGGCCTTTTATGAAGTGGGGGATGGATATCGTTGGAAAATTACCAATTGCTCCAGGAGGGAAAGTATTCATGCTTGCAATGACGAATTACTTTTCCAAATGCATCGAAGCTGAGGCATTCGTTCAAGTTCGTGAAAAGGAAGTAATATCCTTTATAAAAAGGAATATCCTTACGAGATTTGGCGTTCCAGCGGAGATAATTTGTGATAATGGATCTCAGTTCATAGGAAAGAGGACCACAAACTTATGCTAGTTGGGGAATAAAAATGATAACTTCCATCCCAGTACATCCTCAAGCCAATGGCCAAGCGGAGTCTAGCAACAAGATTATTATAAATAATCTTAAGAAAAGACTTGGGGACAAGAAAGGAAATTGGGCAGAAGAACTACCTTTCATCCTATAGGCAGATAGAACTACCACAAAGAATGCAACAGGGCAAACTCCATTTTTATTAGTCTTTGGATCTGAAGCAGTAATTCCTACAGAAGTAGTTATTCCTACAACAAGAGTTAGCATGAAGGATCTTGAGCTGAATAAAGAATCCTTGATGCAAGACCTCGAGACAGTGGACGAAATCCGAGACATAGCAAAGATAAGGATAGCAGCTTATCAACAAAAGATAGCAGCTTCTTATAACAAAAATATAAGGATACAAAGATTCCAAATAGGAGATATGGTTCTAAGAAAAGTATTCCAGAATACAACCAAGGCATCCGATGGAAAGCTAGCACCGAAATGGGAAGACCCCTACTTAAACGATGCGGAGGCAGAAAAGGGTGCTTACAAACTAAGTACCATGGAGGGTGAACTTCTACCTAGAGCATGGAATGCGATACACCTCAAGAAATACTTTATGTACGGATGCTGTATCCTCAAAACATGTTATATCCTGATTTTCACAAGGATGATGGTATATGTCTCACTTTCATGTTTCATTATGATTATCCTTATTGTCTTAGTCTATTTTACTCTAAATTGTTGGGAATGGGTATTTTAAAGACCAACTTCTTGCCAAGATTAGTTTTTTTCAGATTCAATGACAAAGGAAGATGCATGCATAAAAGTGGCTTTGTCGCCAGTCATTTCGGCCCTGTCGCCAATAAGAGATTGATCATTTCTCCTAGTTTTTAAGGTGTCCAGCGCACCTTCTAAGGTTTGAAAGTTTTCACTTTCCTAAGTTTTTGGGTAATGAACTCGGTTCGAGCACATACCCTCGCCTGGAGCGCACGTTACCTGAACCCATACGCTGGGGTGAAGCAGCCAGTCCATGAATAATGGCTGACCACTCCTTCATTCTTGGCCAAGTGGTAAGGGTCTTAAGGTTTCTAACTCTTTTGGGTTAGCAATTGGTTTGTCATGCACGTGCCATCTAAGGGCTTTATTTCCTGTAACCTCAAAAGGCTTTATCGCCAGTATCCTTAAAGGGCTTTATCACCAGTATCCTTGAAAGGCTTTATCGCCAGTATCCTTAAAAGGCTTTATCGCCAGTATCCTTAAAAAGGCTTTATCGCCAGTATCCTTATTGGGCTTTAACGCCAGTATCCTTATAGCCTACGAGACCAGAATGGGTTGGTATCCTTCAGTAACACCGGCATGAAGACCTAGGCTTTATAACAGGTTGCTTAATGCTTTTGGCATCTTTTGACTAAGGGCTTTAGTTCCAAACTGATTAAGGCATGAGTGGCTAGAAATATATATTTGAAGACTTAGCAAGGATACAAGCTTACGCTATTAAGCAACTATATAAGGATAATCTATTTGAAGACACGTCTACATATCAAGGTTAAGCTATCAAACTATGATTTTCTATTATATCTTTATTACTTAAAGACATAGTTTCCTAAAGTTGGCCATGGATATTTATCCTCTAGGGATTCTTAAAATTATATGTTTTTAATCAAATTGCAGTTCACAAAATCAAACAATCTCACAACAGAAGGCAGCTAGTGGAAACGTTATCTTTTTACTAATGGGTTAACCATGCAGAAATACCAGTTATGAATCCGGGCTTCGTCCAACATAAGTGGATTCATCCACGCAGATTCCCAAAATGAGTTAAACACGGTTTGGGCTTCGTCCTGAAACTCAGGATCCCTCCACCAAAACCATTAATTGTCTGCCCACGAAGGGGACTTAAGTGCAAGAAAAGTAAAATTGTTCAAAAGAGCCCGAAGGCTGCAACTAACCAGTTACATGCATGACTAGCATCAGCCATAGCCTCGCCAGCATCCTTCCTATCCTTCTTTAGCTCAGCCTCGTTAGCATCCTTCCTAGCATCAGCCATCTTCCTGTAGTCAGCAAAGGACTGCTTAAGCTCGGAGAGCTCTTTGACTAGGTCATCTTGGCACTGTTGGAAGTGCTCAATGCCCTACAAAACTAGAAATTGAAAATTTACATAAGGATACAATCTTTGGAGGAAAGCAGTTTTCATCTATGGATATAGCATCCTTAGAAGGATACAGGATCCTTCCGCCTAAGCCCTAAAACCCTTAAAAAGCCATCATACCTGGATGAGGAGTTTTGAGATCTCGGAATTCTTTAAATCAGTGAAGATGGAGCTCTTGATTGACTTCCTTTTTCTGGCTAGGCTCTTGACACGCTGAGTAGGAGCAGCAAGTTTGGGAACAGCAGGAGTGGCGGCTTCTTTCTTTACGGGCTTGTCCAGAGGCATACTATCAATATCTTCGAGCAAAGAGCGAGTGGTTGGACGGCAAACTGCGCACATAACAAACAAGGAAGCTAAATAAAATGATTTCTTACATTTATTTTTAATAAATAAGTTTCCTTACTTGACATGTTTGACTGGGAGCTTTGGCTTTCACTGACTGTTGACTCTGTGGTTCTTGCCTTGAAGGTCCTTGACAGCTTGTCTAGAGTAAGCAGATAACCAATCCTGGAACCACTATCGGGCAAAGGAGGAGCAAGCTTTTTGAAGATCAGAGCTGCAAAAAAGACAAACAAGATGTTAATGGTCACATAAGTCACTCAAAAGGAACAAAAGATACCCTACATTTGGTGACCCATCGTGAAGGAAGATCACTTCCTCCCGGGATCGAAGACCTTAACACAAAGAAGTATTCCATCTTCCAAAGCTCGGTGGTTTGGGAGGAGCAAAGGACAAGTTGTTCACAACCAGGACTAGTGTTCAGGAGGTACCTTGAGGAGCCATGGCTTTGGATCTCATATACCGAAGCATGGTCCCCCAGGTTTAGATCGAGTCCGTGATCTTGGATTAGGGTTTCGAGAGTGAAGAGGGTTCGCCATATCATCGACATTATTTGGGCAAGTTGAGGCCGGTGACTTCAACCAATCGAGTGGTCAAGGCGGGAAAATGGTAGGTGAAACCAATCTTGAATGGGAGGCAAAGAAAACATACCCACTTATCAGAAATCATATCAGAGCGAAGTTTGGGGTCGAAAGGGTGAAAAACGACCGAATCGGGGAAAACCCCATTTGATCAGAGAGCTTCAAGATCACGATCACTGATGGAAGGGGTTTCATGCTCGGGATCCTTCAGAAGGTTTTGGCGAACGAAAGAAGGGTTGGTCTTGCTGGAGCTGGAAGAGGGAGACGGTTTCGATCTCTTTGCCATTCTTACGGCTAGGGTTTTTGAAGAAGGAACAAAGAAGAAAGAGAGAGAGAAGATGAGAACAGTACCTGTGAAGTCGGGATATTAGATCAAGACCATCGCTTGAGTAGATATAGCGAATGATGGGTGAGATTTGCTCCGTACCTTGAGACCCGGTCCGCATCAAATCAGAAGTAAAAGCGCCGTTTGAAATTTGAAAATAGAAAAAATATCTTTGAAGCTCGCCACTTGCATTCCAGAAGATATTTTTTGGGGACAATTGTTGGGGAAGGAACTTTCAAACGATATCGTATCCTCAAGGATATAGTATCTTCAAGGATGTTGTATCCTAACAATCAAGGATACAAGATCCTTGAAAAGCAGCGACGTATAACCAACGATTGATTGAATTGACTTGGTCTACTTTAATTTGAACGTGGGGGAAGCAAGATAACTAAATATTCCGAGGTTTGTGGAAGAGAAACGTTAGAAGCCGCATGAACCAAGTCCACCAACGGTCACATTGACCACAACGTCCACGACCAAGTTTATAGGAAGTTAGATGTAACTACCTAGCTATAAATATTGAGTGCCATCGGTGAACATAGGACACATCACTCAGCTCGCACACTTGACATCCGATTACTACTTTACACTCACATAACACACATTCGATTTACTACTGTAACACTTAGCTCTCACCGATTCGACACTCCAAAAATCGTTGTATTTACTTGTTCAAAAGATCAATAAACTAGTTGGTGATAATTTTCACCAACCGGGGTTTTTATGCCGGTGGTGCTAACGCTCCAAGGGCTTTTTCCCTCGTAACCAAATCCGTTGTTCAAACATTTTCTAGCTGTTCATTACTTGTTTTGTTCATTTGTTCAACTACTCACGATCAAGGATACACCGCCTCACGTACTAATTCAGGATACAAGACTCTTAGCAGATTTTATCCCGAAACAGGTATCAACCCTTCATTATGCACACATAAGATACTTATGGAAGATAAGTATAAGCCCGTTAGATAGAGTTAGAGGAGATTATATCCTAACACTCAGGAGGTAGTTAAGAAAGAAGTAATTAAGTTGTTAGATGCAGGATTGATCTACCATATCTCTGACTTGAAGTGGGTGAGTCCCATGTAGGTTGTTCCCAAGAAAAGGGGGATGATAGTGGTGACTAATGAGAAGAACGAGTTGATTCGATGAGACAGTCACCATGTGGCGAGTTTGCATTAATTATCGCAAATTGAATGATGCCACGAGGAAGGACCATTTTCCGATTCCCTTTATCAATCAGATGTTAGAGCGTTTGTCAGGGCAACAATTTTACTGTTTCCTTGATGGTTTTAAGTTTATTTTCAGATCTCCATCGCTTCGGAGGATCAGGAAAAGAAGACTTTTACATGCCCGTATTGCACTTGTGTATCGCCGCATGCCGTTTGGGTTATGTGACACTCCTGCCACTTTTCACCGGTGTATGGTAGCTATATTCCAGGACATGATCGAGGACTCCGTGGAGGTTTTCATGGATGACTTTTCTAGTGTTTAGGAGTTCATTTGATTCATGTTTGGAGTGTTTAGAGAAGATGTTGGCTCAATATAAGGAGACCAACCTCATGCTAAACTAGGAGAAGTGCCACTTCATGGTGAAAGAGGGCATTGTTTTATGGCATAAAATTTCACACACGGGGCTTGAGGTTGATAAGGCAAAGATATAGACTATCAGCAAGCTTCTACTATCCATATCAGTGAAATCTATTAAGAGTTTCTTAGGTCATGTTGGTTTTTATCGACGTTTCATTAGAGATTTCTCTAAGATTGTGAGGCCGATGACGCAACTTCTAGAGAAAGATTTGCCATTTGTTTTTTAGGAGTGTAAGAGAGCTTATGAGCTTCTGAAGGAGAAGTTGGTGAATGCTCCGATTATGATCGCCCCCGATTAAAGTTTACCTTTTGAGTTGATGTGCGACGCGAGTAAGTATGCGATAGGGGTGGTCTTAGGTCAGCGTAGGGACAAACACTTCCACCCGATTTGATTACGTGAGTAAGATGCTCACTTATGCGAAGTAGCATTACACCACGACGGAGATGGAGTTGTTAGCAGTAGTCTTTGTATTCGATAAGTTTAGATCTTACCTCGTTCTTTCTAAGACTATTGTTTACCCCGACCATGCAGCATTTTAAGTATTTGTTTAGTAAAAAGAATGCTAAGCCATGATTGATACGATGGATTTTGCTACTTTAGGAGTTTGACATTGAGATCAGGGATAAGAAAGGAGCGGAGAACGTAGCAGCGGAACATTTGTCACGTTTAGAGGACTCCTGGTGCGAAGAGATTAGGGAGGACATGATTGATGATAACTTTCCACATGAGACACTGATGTTTGTGAAAGCACATGAAGAGGGTTTTCCATGGTTTGCATATTTGGCTAATTACTTAGCGCCCGAGGTTCTGATGAGAGGCATGACACATCAGCAAAAGAAGAAATTCTTTGCAGATGTTAAGCATTACATTTAGGATGACCCCTACCTCTTACGCATTAGAGCAGATCAGATTGTACATAGGTGCGTACATGATCTGGTTGTTGAGACTCAATAAAAAACAAGTTAAATAACCGATCTTAGCTACCTTTATTGTGTAAGGGTAAGTAAAGTGTCTCCACAGGAAATATGTGGAAAGTGTTTAATTAGCGCAACTCGATTAACTAAAAGACTCAAACTTTATAACTAAAAATTGAAACTTGGAATGGATTACTGAGCACAATTGCATAAAGCAATAAACTTTATAATGAATTTAATAAAATAAAGAAAAACAATCACTTTCGGGTTTCCAATTCTACAAGATCAACAATTGATACTTTTAAAATTAGGGTTTGTAAGAAACAATACTTCAAGATATTAGCTTTTGGTTAAAGTGACAATAAAGAAATAATTTTTTAAGACTCGTTTATTCACAATGTTACCAATTCACTTATATCACGTTGCCTACTTTTATTAATGAGCTCACGATGCAAGGAAACCGAAAACTGATAATCAAGCAAACAACTTTATTTATAAGTAACTTGTTTAAATTAATCAAAACATAAAATTTCATTCAATCAATCCATGTTCATTACAAAAACATAATCAAACATACCAATTGTCTCACTTGACAAGAATTGTACTCCTGAAAGCAATTAAGAAAACCTAGCCACTCATCATCTTTGTTGAATCTTCAATCTTTATTTGATGATGATCAATGATGATATGGATGATATTGGGGAGCTTGGAAGCACCCAAGATCTCTTTGAAATCACCTAAATTCGGTGGAGAAAAGTTGTTTTTCGACTTGGGTTTGATATAGCTTAAATAAGCTTAAAGATCCACAAAATCCGGAAAGAAGTTGGGGACCGCCGTATCATATGCCCACATGGGCGTATAATATGCCTAAAATAGGCTTCATACGCCCAACTTTATGCTTTTCCTTCCAAATACACCCACTGATATGCCGCAAATACGTCGCCCGACGTATTATATGCCCAAATCCGGCGTATCATACGCCGGTACTCTTAAATTTGTGCCTTTTCTTTTAAGTATTGATATTTACATCTTCAGTCCTTGTAGTTGCGTGTTTTGCTTATTTTCATTCAAAATAAGCCTCCTTTAGCTCCAAACACCTATAATTCAAAATACAAACAACTTGAATTCGTTCCACCATAATCATGACGTGAAATCAAGCATTTATATCATTTAAACACCAAATTATTGACACGTGATCATATCACCACACTTAACCTTTTGTTTGTCCTCAAACAAACTTACTTGCACTCTTCTCCCTAATTAAGCACACATGCCGCATTCCCTAAGGTTTCATAAAAAGGCTAAGGCTTGTAGGTATATTGTTTTGGCTTTGAAACAACAAGTTGTGGCTCAAAGTGATATCTATAGGAGGATTTTGTTGTTATGGAATTGAAAAGAAACGTTTAAACAAATGGTTCAATCCTAATGCCTCTATCATATTTATGCACACATTGGTCTATGATCTTGATATGTAACAATTACACGAGTTCTAACTCGGATGCACACCGTGGATTCCGTCTTTATGCAAAGAAGTAAAGTAACTCATAGTATACTATGAATTTCTCAATTAGGCTCAACTCTCACAGAAACGATGGAAAGAGGTAATAAAATGTGCAGCATGTAAGTCATCTACAATCGGCTTGTTACACAACCTAGGACTTTACCTACTTTTATGAAGATTCATGATTAGGGTGCATTACTCAATTTTCAAAACAAACATGCCAAGGGATCCATAAGTGCACAAACCAGTAACACTTAACCATGTATGCAAAATTTTGAGTTGCATGTACACTTAAGTTTACTTAGAAAGTTTTTCAAAGTTGCTCAATTTTTCAATTTTTTAAAAAGGTCAAAATTTTCTTTCAATTCAATTCCCCCGTATCCCCACACTTGAGATACATAGTCCCCAATGTATGGTTTTAAAACATGAATAAACATGGTAATGATTAATAAGCAATATAAGGAAGGAGTACATAGACCTGATTATTAGTGAGAGCCTTTAGTATGGGACTTGCGCTTCCCCACACTTGAGTGCTTGCGTCTTGTGCATGCTTGACCTAAAAAAACAAAACAAAGAACACACAAACTAATAAAAGAAGTAAAACTCACTTTCGTAGGAATCACGGTTGCATTTAGCATATGCAACAAGCCTTTAAACCCCTCGGTAGACCCGAGTGGACGAGTTGTGGTCTCGTGAGTGTTTATAGTGAACACACCCACAAAGTTCTCGGGTTGCTTCCCGCAAGCGCTAAGTTTTAGGTCGTCAGCCAGACCTTACCTGAGACCACTTATGGTGGTCGTACGGAGTGCTTTTCTCCAAATTTTTCTTCAAAGAACTGCTTATCCCGGCTTGATAGATTTTCTTGTTTGCTCCCGTATTGGTCAAACATCTCTTTTTTGACCCTTGACTTCACTTGATCCAGTGGTTTACCCATCTTTACCTTTCGTCTTGGTTTTTCATTCCTTAGTGGATCCACCTTCAGATTATCCTCCTTTTCCACATTCTCAAGCTCAAACCTGTAGGGAACAAAACCATTTTTCTTGGTGATATCCTTGCTTACAAGAGAAGTGTAAGGAGGACCACACTTGTTAGTAGAATCTATTATAGAATAATTATTATTACCCACATAAGTAATTGATTTTGAGACTACATTAAAGAACAACTTATGATTTTTGAATGACATGTCCATGATTCCATCTCGAAAATTGATTTGAGCTTTCGTCGTTGCCAATAATGGACGACCTAAAATTACATTTGGTTGCTCTCGTCCTTTACAGGTGCATAATCAATAACCATAAAATCGACCGGGTAATAGAATTCTCCTTGCTTGATGATGACATCCTTAACTATTCCTCGTGGTTGTTTCCATGTTGAATTAGCAAGCACCACTGTGTTGTCGGTTTCATGTAATGGACCAAAGTCATATTAGTCATACAAGCTCCCAGGAAGGATGCTCACCCTGGCTCCATAGTCCAAAAGTGCCTGCTTGATTTTGAATTTCCTACTTGAATGGGAATAATTGGTGCTCCCGGGTCACTTTCATCTTCTTCATCACCGGTTAAATCGTAATTAATACATGCAGATTTAGGAATGATACTAACTGAGTTTATGTGCATGTTCTTTGAACTTGAGGCGTGATGTTGAGGGTTGTTGGTTGTGTCCCTTGGAAGCTTCCCTTATTCCCGTTCGGACAATTTTTCAGCTAATTGTCCTAGTTGCTTGGCAATGGCCTCACTGGTCTTCTTGCACCTATTTGAATTGCTTAAACTCTTTCATCTCCTTAGCAAGGTCTTGAGTTGCCGTGAGGATTGCATTGTCATTACCATTACTCGTAGAAGTCTCTTGTTGATGTTGTTAATTCCTTTTTTGGTATTAACCTCCTTGTTGGTAATTTCCTTGATTGTAGTTATTCCTTTGGTAGCAGCCTTGATTGTAGCTTTGTTGTCGGCCTTGATATTGGTTGCTTCCTTGATTTAGTACCTGAAAAAGGGGATTCAATTGGTTAGTATTGTTTCCATACCTAAGATTTGGGTGGTTTCTAAGACTGGGATGGTAGGTGTTGGAATTCATGTCATATGTCTTCCTTTCTCCTTGGCCTTGTAATTGATGTACTTCTTCACTCTTCCCCAAATTCAAGTAACAAGTAGCCGATGTATGGCCGATGTCAATACACATGTCACACACTTCATACTCACTAGATATGTTCGTCACACTACTCTTTCCAACGTTAAGGCTCGCAATTTCTCGTTCTAATAGTGCAATTCTATCAATGGCCACATGATCATTCACCATCTTCACACTTGAACCCCTCGACCTCGGCTTGATTGTGCATGCTTCTTGGAGATGACACTCATCCTTTTGAGAATATCCCAATCATCATCTTCATGGTTCAAGGTGAATGTTCCTGCACTTGTGGAATTTACATCTCTTGCATCCTCTGGTGATAATCTATCATAGAAAGCTGAAATCAACTCCCACTTAGCTATGCCATGATGTGAGCAAGTTCTTAGCATTTCCTTAAACCGGTGAAAAGCTTCATGGATTTGTTCACCTGATTGTTGTGTAATTCATCGAATGGTTTGCCTTGCATCACTTTTCCTTTGTGAAGTATAGTATTCATCCCATAATTGATGTTGCATTGATACCCATGTGTAAATACTTGCTAATGGTAGAGATAGGAACCATTGTTTGGCATTGTCTTTAAGGGTGAAATGGAATAGTTCTAATTTAACTTCATCCGGGGAAAAGCCTTGGCCACCGATGGTGCTACATGATGCCTCAAATTCGGATATATGCAAGTAGGGTTCTTCAGTTGCCATACCATGGAAGTAAGGTAGAATTCCTAAACATTATGGTAGAACTTCAAAAGCTCTCCTTCTTTGTGTGGGTGAAATTATTGGAGATGAATTGATAAAAATGGCGGGACGAAAGTGACTATCCACACCATGTTATGGTACATGATGTTGTGCTCCCAGATTGGCAAGTATGCCATTAAATGCTTGACCTCTCTTGTTATGAACACCGGGTGGGTGGGCATAGCCATCTCGATCATGGTTTGGCTGGTGGTTCTGATAACCTTGTTGATTACCATAGTTTTCAAAGTGATATTGGTTTGGTCCATCCATGTCGACTTGATTTTCAATCCAATCTTCCACATAGTTAGTGTGATGACTTCCTTCAACTGAAAACCGGTCCTCATTGCTATATTGACTACCTTCCCTATTATTATGAAAACTTGGATAATGGATCCAAACATTGGGCATTGGGCATTGGTTGGAAATTAATGGGAGGAGGTTGGTTTTGCACCCCTTGATTCATATGGATCGGCCCCTGAGGTTGAGGTTGCACAGGTTGTGGTTGATGTGGAGGATCATCAGGTGGAGGAAACACGGGTAGTGGGATATATCCCACAGGTGGATTAGGTTGTGGTCCTCTTGATTTCAGGATTATTTATCATTCTTGAATTGCTACTTTCAAATGTCCTTGAAAGTCTATTGAAAATCCATTGAGCTGTTCCTGATGATGTACCTTCTTTAGATCTTGTTTGACCACGAAGTTGAGAAATCCTTGAAGTTGATGATTTGTGAAACACACGATTCCCTCTTAAAGTCTTCTCAATTTCTGGATCAAATCTTTTTGGGTTTTTTATAAATATTTAAGAAAATAAAATAAAATCCATAAAACACTAAGCGCACTAATTCCCCCACAACGGCGCGATTTTGATCTGGTTGTTGAGAGTCGATCAAAAACAAGATAAATAACCGGTCATAGCTACCTTTATTGTGTAAGGGTAAGTAAGGTCGTCTCCACAGAGAATATGTGGAAAGTATTTAATTAACGCGACTCGTTTAACTAAAAGACTCAAACTTTATAATTAAAATTAAAACTTGGAATGGATTACTGAGCACAATTGCATAAAGCAACAAACTTTATAACGAATTTAATTAAATAAAGAAAAACAATTACTTTCGGGTTTCCAATTCTACAAGATCAACAATTGGTACTTTTAAATTAGGGTTTGTAAGAAACAATCTTTCTAGATCTTAGCTTTTGATTAAAGTGACAACTAAGAAACAATCTTTTAAGACTCGTTCATTCACATTGTTACCAATTCACTTATATCACGTTACCTACTTTTCTTAATGAGCTTATGATGCAAGGAAACCAAAAACTGATAATCAAGCAAACAACTTTATTTATAAGTAACTTGTTTAAATTAATCAAAACATTAAATTTCATTCAATCAATCCATGTTCATTACAAAAACTTAATCAAACGTACCAATTGTCTCACTTGAAAGGAATTGTACTCCTGAAAGCAATTAAGAGAACCTAGCCACGCATCATCTTCGTTGAATCTTCAATCATTACCTGATGATGATCAATGATTATATGGATGATATTGGGGAGCTTGGAAGCACCCAAAATCTCTTTGAAATCACCTAAATTTGGCTGGGAAAAGTTGTTTTTTGACTTGGGTTTGATATAGCTTAAATAAGCTTAAAGATCCACAAAATCCGGAAAGATGTTGGGGACCGGCATATCATACGCCCACATGGGCATATAATATGCCCAAAATAGGCTTCATACGCCCAACTTTCTGCTTTTTCTTCCAAATACGCCCACTGATACGTCGTAAATACGTCACCCGACGTATTATACTCCCAAATCCGGCGTATCATACGCCAGTACTCCTAAATTTGTGTCTTTTCTTGTAAGTATTAATATTTACATCTTCGGTCCTTGTAGTTGCGTGTTTTGCTTCTTTTCATCCAAAATAAGCCTCCTTTAGCTCCAAACACCTATAATTCAAAACACAAACAACTTGAACTCGTTCAACCATAATCATGATGTAAAATCAAGAATTTATATCAATTAAACACCAAATTATTGACACGTGATCAGTACATGGTGATGAAGTAAGGAGGATTTTGAAGCATTGCCACTTTGGACCAACAGGTGGCCATTATGGAGTAGTTTGACAGTGAAGAAGGTATTCGACGCTGGGTTTCTTGGCCGACGATCTTTAAGGACGCGTATTAGTTTGTGAGGAGTTGTGACGCGTGTCAGAGAGTAGGAAATATCTCATCTCGAAATGAGATGCCACAGACTGTCATTTAGGCATGGGAGATTTTTGATTTGTGGTAATTCCACGATCACTAATTGTGATAATCTAAACTGATAATTCCTTATTCGATCATTGGATTCACAGTGTTGCTGTATAATTCACGATTGAAATTGTTTCCGGAAAAATTAAAGTCCCGATGGTCGGGACCATACACTGTGCGAGGTATTTTCATACGGAACAATTGAAATCGAGGAAAAGGACAGGGAGATATTTAAGGTAGACAGACATCATTTGAAGCATTACAATAGTGGGCTGTGATTGAGAATAAGGATGAAGTGGTCAACCTCGCCCATGTAGGAACCAGATTGAGAGGTTTGAGTCTGGCTGATGACGTAAATAAACCAAGCACTTCCGGGTGGCTACCCGAGGGTTTGTTTTTATTTTTTTCTGCATTTGGTTTACTTTTTATCTTTAATTTTTCATACCAAATGCTTCTATGTTTTGTCTTTGATTTCAGGTTATAACTCGAAGCTGAACGATCATCTGCTTGAGATTCTAAGTCAATTTAAAGTGTGAGGTTGACACATATATTTTCAGTGGAACTTCTGTCAGTGCACGTTACATATTAGGGGAGTTTCAGTTTTTCTATTTCTTACACTTATATTATTTTAATTACTTATATCTATTTGTTCGAACATTAGGGACAATTTTCGATTTAAGTGTGGGGATGGGGTTAATTGGCAATACTGAAACATTTTGCAATTTAATTTGATAATAATGTAAAATTTTAATTAATCCTTGAAATTCAAAAATAATGAGAAAAGAAAAACAAAAAAATGAGAAAAAATATATAGAAAAAAAAAAGAAGTGAAAAAAGGCACTAAATACAACTCATCCAAGCATATAAACACGACTTGCACGAATCATGATATGATGCTGATTAGCTCTAACTAGTTAGACCTAGAGCATGAGTTACTTATTAAAGTCACTTTATTAAGTTAACTTAACAAGTGGTTTTCAAAATAAAATGGTATAGACTTCTAATTTAGTGAGGTAAATAGAGAAATAATAAACGTGCACTTGTTCACAACATATACCATGATTACCTCCATTTTCATGTGAGATTGAACCTTTAATTCTTGATTATTTGCATTTCACATGCATTTCTTTGTTTGAGCGTTTATATCACACGATCACGCGTATTTTAGAACTTGTCTAAGTTATACGTGTCAAGACCATGAACTTTGAACTTGCATAAAAGTTATAAAGGCACCTAGAATTTAGCCTTGTGTTTAGCATGTGACTACCCTACCCCGAAATTCTCCACTAGTTAGCATGTTGAGCTATTTATTCATCATTTCCTTCTGTTTACACCCATGTCAAACCTAGCCTTTGTTAATTTAAGCCCTTTTTTTATGTTAACCCGTGTGTTTAAAAAAATATCCAGCTAAGTTACTGTTTAAATAGTATGATTCAATTGTTATGTTTGATTAGTTAATCTCTGTTAAAAAAAAGAGAGACAAAAAATAAAATAAAAAGAAGGTGAAACAAATGACCCAAAAAAAGAAAGAAAAAAAAGTCTATTAGTAGTTAGTTTGTTACAGGATTCAAGTTTGGTCCTTTGTTTTTGTTTATCATTTGCGTATTATGTTCATGTTTAGGCTAACGATGTAGGATTTATCTAGACACCTTAGCCTTGATTTTCCACTTATTTATTCTTACCCATCACCTTAGCCACGTTACAACCTATGTTAAGACCTACTTGATTTGGGCAAAGTTTAGTTGTTACTGGTGTAGATGTGATATATATACAAGCTTATGACAATGTCTTATCGTTATGGCATCAAGAGTACCATAGATATACACTAGTACATCTTATACTAGTCCACTAAACAAACCGAGATGAGAGAATATTGTGAGAAATGGTGGATTACTGTGTATTTAGAGTCTTTAAATGAATAGAACTTAGTTAGTGCGTCTATTTTTATAAAATTAGTATCACGGTTGCTTGTTAAGTTGTAATTTATTGATTGTGACTACATAGTCATTATATCTTTATGTTGGAGCTGGAAAAGATAGTCTATATTATCAACACAATGAAAGTCAACAAAAGTCAACGTCATGGTCAAAGTCAACAAAAGTCAAACCTGACACGTTCGAGACGAGGAACCGAGACAAGACGTTGAAGATTTAAATGACTAGGAGTTTTATTGTAATAAATATATTTTGTGTGAACAAAATATATTTTACTTTCTTTGAGTTATGTTTTAGTCTAAATATATAGTCTAGGGGGTTATGTGTAAATATGGAAACTTAAACTAGACTATAAATAGCCTAATTGTAATTAGAATTAGGTGAATGGTTGCATGACCAAGAGATTGAGGGATTATTTGTATACACATATTTTTGCAATCTAATTGAAGATCAAAGGGATTTTGATTGTGATTATCATATTTTGATCTAATTCTTCATGATTTGATTCAAGTTTGATTATCCTGGAGTTACACTTTATGAAAAGCGGGTGGCGTTAATTGATTTTCATATTCACGTATTTAAACTTGTTGATGCTAAATATGTCGTGTGATGAGTTTTGCTTAGGGACAAGAAAAGTTCAAGTGTGAGGATATTTGATATGGTCTAAAGTATACATACTAAATATAAAAGATATTCTATGCTTTTGAGTTACTTTTGAATGGTTTTATAAATAATTTTATATTTGTTTTATATTCGTATTTTCTAGGTTTCAAGAGACCATAAGCTCAAAAGATATATTTTTTTAAGATCACCGGTAATAATAAAATAACTTGATTAAAGTTGATACTTGTGAATATTTAAAATCGTTTATTATATAAGCAAATTTAAAATACAAGTTATCACAATATAAACAAGATTAAACGTGGCTAATACTCAAACATAAAATCAATTACTTGAATTAGATGAGATGTATATCACTCAAATTTTATTAATATGTTTGTGTGCATGATGTATCAGGTTTATGGAAAAAAAGACACAACAAATAAATGAAGTGGAAGAAAAAAAAGTCAATGTTGACGGAAGAATAAAAGAATGATAGCCATCAATTTGTTGAAGTTCAAAAAAGAAGGTTACGGGACATTTAGAAAATTGAAAATAGAGTTAATGGGCTAAAGACCCATTATGAAGATCAACCCATTCACTTGGAGATGTGCACGTAAAGAAAAAAAACCTAACTAAGAAGACATAAATATAAAGTGAATGAAGCGACGACAGGATATAGACGAGAAGAAAATAATAAAGGTTTTTAATTTTTTGATTTAACTTGGAGTTTTGAGCACGAGTAAAAAGTAATTTTAAAGCGGAGAACAAGATTTAAAGGCGTAGGATTGATTCAAGAATAGAAGACCCTCCGGTTTCAATTCGTTCTTGATTTTTTTCTTTGTTTTGTCAATTCATTTGTTTGTGTTTTTTAAGTTTAAATCTTTACTTTTGTTCTTAATGTTTATAAACGTTATGAGTTGCTAACTTTTTAATACTACCTAGGTTGGGTTGAAAACTATTCATGTTTTGATTAAATATTTGGTTTTAATTTCGTATATTTGTTTATTAATCTTAGAACTTGATTTTATTTTAATTTAAATATGAATATGTGTATTGTTTTATGCTTGAAAGTTATTGCCATGCTTGTGTATGCTTGATCTTGATTGATTGTGTGACATCTGCAGTTGCCGTTGAAAAAAGAGGCTTTGAATGGAGCTTTCAGGTAGAAGATGCATCTCCAAACCAAGCACTGATGTCTGACCACCATGACGCCAAGGTACTGGAACATCCTTGTACATCTGAATGTATTGCTAAAGTTAACAGATATAGGTCCTATAACTTAGAGATGAGATCTTGAGTCTTTAAACATCTTAAAATCTGATTTCAAAAAAAGGTGAAAATGATTACAAACTTAAAATAGAAGATTTAGAGAAGAACATTTCCACTCTTAACCATGAACACACCAACTACAGGACTCAAATCAAAGATCTCAACACTAAGTTAACTGAATGCCAGGCTGAGCTTGTGATCAGCAAAGCCATGGCAGAAAAATGGGTTCTTGAAGAAAAGACCTTCAAGAACATAATATTCTCATCCTTGCGTGCAAAAGTTTGTTATCAGAATAAGCAGGGACTGGGATCTACTAAGATAGCTCCTCCATACACAATATTGTTTGTAAGATCTCCAAGGTGTGAAATTTGTGAAGATGAGCTTCCCCTCATAGACCCCATAATTGAAGAGGATGAAGAGGAGAGAGTGAAGGATGACTCTGGGAAGAGTGAAGAGGAGCATTCTAAGAAGGGTGACTATTCTTCTAAGGAGAGAAAAGGAGTTCGGATAACCAAGTCTAGAAGGAAGAACTTGAACAGAAAAGCCAAGAGGAAGTTCAAGAAGGTTTAAGAGATCAATGCCACTTTCAACTCTATGCAGAAACAAGTGTTTATCTCTGCAAGATTTGAAGTGGTTAAGGCTGAAGACACAAACATGAACTCTAGTACCAGGAGTTGTAATTCTTGTCCAAATCATTCTAGCAACATGAAGAAGACCGATCAATTGTGTACCACTGCTACATAACCTGAACTATCCAGCTCCAAAGGTAGGTTTTACCCTAAAAGAATTGCTACATCATCTGCAAAGATAAAGATGGAGAAGGAAAGTGATCAAGATTAGACTTCCTCTCAAAGGAAGATTCTCAAAAGGAAGCAGATGGAATGTGTCATGTGTGGCAGAACTTCTCATTTAGCCAAGGATTGTCTCTACAATCCAAAAAGTATTATTCATATGAACAAGAAAGAAACTTCTAAGAAGATCAAGAAGAAGCTAGCTTCGGAAGGAAAATTAATGTGTTGTAAAACACATCCGTTCTATTTCATGTTTTCGGGTCACTTCCGTTAAAATTCTAGTTAGACTCATTAGTTTTTACTTATCATATGTTATTTTGTATTTCAATATGTCCTTGGGTTCTTAAAACTGAAGAAAACGCTTGGGAAACGAAGAAAAGAACCAAACAATGGGAAAAGATCAAAACTTAGAATTTTTTCTAAGTGAAAAACTAAAAGTATCTGGAAAATCCCATCTATGCGATACGCACAGCAGTAGGGCTCCTCCTTCGCATATATCATAGATCATGTTTTAGGGTTTTGGTATTATTTAATCTATGCGATACGCACAGCAAAAGGGCCTCTCCTGCGCGTATCGCATAGATGGTGTTTTCGGAAAATTTTACAAAGTTGTATTTAAACAACTTTTCTCACCAAAAACAAGGGGGTCGACTAGTAGCCGTTTCAAGAGCATTCTTAAGGACGAATTGAAACTTTTGCAAGGATTTGAAGCCTAGGATTGAAGCTAGGATCGTAGGAACATTCACAAACATTTGATCACGGGTTTTCATCTTGTAACTTTGTTGATTTAGACTTTGTTTTGAACATGTTGATCTTGTTTTCATTGTTTGAGATGATGTTTCTACTGAATATCAGTAGCTAAGATCATATTACTACCTAGTTTGATGATTAGTTTGTGTTACTCGAATGAATTTAGCTATTGAACGGTTTTGTGGTTATTTTGTAATGACGTTTATTCCAATCTATTGATGTGTTTTGTGTTTTAGAATAATTGTTGATGATTACTTTATTCCATATGTTAGTTGTTATGTCTTTCATAGAAACTTTAATATTTAAATCGATTACTTTGTGTTTTTGATTAGTTGATGGTTTGCTAGACGTAGTAGCAATAGGAATCGGGTTGAATTGATTGGTAAGCCTTAATGTTGTTTTTAATTTGATTCCGAGAGGTGAGGATTAATTGAATTGTCTTTCTGGTTAGTTGCTTAGAAGTTAGCGGTTCGAAAGAAGGTTTCTCTAAGCTAGTTAATTGCTTTACTTTTTTGTGTCCAATAGATTGTTTAAATGTTGCCCCTTTCATTATCAATGAATTGTGTTAGTTATATTAAGAGATTAGCTTTCAACCAGGCACATAAGTGTTAGGACCTGGTATTTGAACGAAATACCTAGAGATTAGCGTGTAAACCAAATCAAATAGTGCGGAATCCTATTTGATTGGCGATCCAATCAGTGAGAACGCACGAAGAATCAATAAAGTATTGAATCTCACGTTAAGAATCGATTGGGAATCGATCTAATGCGTTCTATGAACTTGGAGAACGAATTGGGAGGCTTCTGGACGGCTAGGGTACGTCTGGGGTCGAAATAGAATGAATGCTTACGTTTTTCCATGAATTGGGTTGTATTTATAGGTTAGTATTGTTCATTCGTGCGACTGGACCATAAGTATGGTTCAGTCGTGCGATTGAACCATGCGGTTGATTCATCCGCACGACTGAGTGTGACTGAGCCAATCTTATGTTACAATCATGCGACTGATCCAGTCTCCTGGTTCAGTCGTGCGACTGAGTCAATCGTATGAAGTTATTCATGCGTATGGTCCATTCGCATGGGCCATTCGCATGAGAACTTCATTGTGCTAAGTTTGAATGTATTAATTAATATAACATTATGTGTAACAATTCAAACAACCACAAACCTAATTAACCAATTCAACATCGACTTATTAATGAAATATTAAACATTATAAATCACAAATAACCAATATCATTTCATTAACAATCCAAACATTACATCAATATCAGACAAACAAGATCTATTACATTTGTATCCTGATCTAGGGACATACATGTATCAACAAACTCCCCCTTGGACCTAGATCTCTCTAATGTCTTGTTTTCTGCATCACCTCCTCATATTTCGTGTACTTATCCTCTTTTGTGACTCCCGCGTGAATCTCAAACGCGAAGCAGAGTCTTATGACATTCTGGAACAGGAGGGCTTGTACAATATCCTGCGTATCATAGAACAGTGGCCACTTGTATAGCGTGTAGACATCATTAGCTGACAAGTTGGTAAGCCACATTGGGTCGAATACCCTGATAGTATCTATTTGGCCCTCTTTGTTTAGGACTATGACCGCTTCTCCTGTCCTCCAATCATAGTACCACCACTTAAAGTGTAGAGTGAAGTCCTGTGGCATTTCCCTGAGCGGGATTCTTGACATCGTGCGTGGAGGACTCCACTTCAACACTATCTTTGGCTTTCCAGTAATGGCATCAACTTCAGACCTTCTGATATACCTTGTAGGCTGTTGGGGTCTGAAGTTAACCCACCTGGTGTGGTACTCCTTCCTTAGGGCAGCCTCAAACCAGCCTGGCATCTTTCTCGGGTCAGCGTACAACAACTTCAGTTTGGCCAGCTGGTTGAGCTCAAAACCTGGTAGAGTCTTCAGATCATGTGGGAATCTGAAGTACTCTATGCCCTTCTCCCTCTTAACTGCATATACTTTAAGGTCCTCAAAATACGCCCACGCTATGATCCTGCCCGACACCTTATGATGTTTCTTGACTCGGTAGAGTTTGGTGTAGGCATCCTGTTAGGTGCAGCACGTTTGGCTCGAACTTCTTCAAAACACGCAACCCACTCAGCCTTTCGGATATCGACATCATCATTTGAGGCTTGGGTTGTTCCCTCTGTCTTCTCTGACTCTTGCTCCATTTTGTCTAACACCTAAAACGTATCACTGACAAGGGATTCACCCAAATTGGGGACCACATTTCCCTCATTGTCAGCATACTGAGGGTAGTGCTCGGCAGTGACATCTTCTATCTCTATTTCATCAACGTCGTTGAGCTCTTTGTCACTTGTCGAGTCGCATGTCGGAGCATCCTTCACAATCTCATCTGGATTTAACTTGAAGATCTCTGCTAGTTGTTCGTTTGATAGATCGTGAATTATTTCCCCTTCTTCAGGGGTATAACTCACCGACCTCCTTACAATCCCTTGCAGATCAAGAATCATAGTTAACTGAGTCTTGACCTGCTGAAGGGGAGCAACATCGAACTCATCCCTCTGAGAGTTTGTATCTGTTTGATTTAAACATTCAACACAACAACCATTAGTAATTAATCAAAACAGAAATGCATTAAGCTTAATATAAACATTGAATACATAGGTTTAAATACATGATTCAAATACAAAAGTAACCTAATACATAGACATCTAATCATTACTTTTCTCTTGAATCACTGGATCGTCACTTGGTGGCGCAGAGGAGGAAGCTTGTTGGTCTTGTCTATTCTTGGATCTCCTCTCCTGACCTTGAGCAGAGGCCGATGCAGCTGCATCTCCTCCTTCTGCATCATCATCCTCATCCTTCTCCTCTGTCCTCTCTTCTTCAGTCTCCTCATCCTCCTCAGTCTCATCATCATCATCCTCATCGTCATCCTCATCATTGTCATCACCATTATCTCCATCTCCCTCTTTGATCTTCAAGGGCTCCTCCTTAGATCCCTTTAGCTTTAGCATGATTGTCTTCTTCGCCTCCTCCAACTCCTCTATCTTCTTGGCAGATGTGACACTGTGCTCCTGGAGTTGGGCGATCTCATGGCTCTGAGCAGCCATTTGTTGGGCCTGCTCCTCAATCAATCGAGCCTGCTCTGAGATCTGGCGTGACTGTACAGCAGTAAGATCAGCCAGCTGGCGGATCTGAGCCGTCTTCTCCTCATCCGCAGCTAATAAACGCATCACCATCCGGTTAAGCGCAGAAAGTTGTTCCTCTACCCCAATTGGAGGTAGAGGTGATCCATATGTATGTGAGGGATGGGCTGAGGGTCCTGCTTGGTGGCTAGTGGTGGTGGTGGTGGCTGTAGTAAAGATGGGGCTAGGTCGGTGAGGTAGTGGTGGTGATGTGGGAGTGAAAGATATGGTGGTGGTTGGCATCTGTACAGTGGTGGGAGGTGAGGTGGTGGTAGTGGTAGCTGTGGTGGCTGTGATGGTGGATGGTGTGGCTGTCTGGGTGGTAGTGGTGGTGGTAGATGTAGTGGCTGTGGTGGTGATGAAGGTTAGTCTTCTTTTCTTCTGCTTCTGGCCGTGGGGCTGAGCCATCCTTTTCCTCCCCGTTCCCTTCGAGGTGGATGCTCCCCCTAGGACACGGCTAGCTGACTCGGGTGCATAACTGGGATCTGCAGCTGTCTCTCCTGAATCTCTTGGGCGTTCACCAACCGCCCTTAGCCTATACTCTGTGGGAACAACCTTGCTTCCCACAGTTCTCGTTAAGGGCTCCTCATCAGACTCTTCTTCCTCCTCACTAGGAATAAAGTCCTGATGGAAACCAGCAGACTCAGCTATGTCACCAGCTGGGCGGATACTGGAGGTATAACATCTGAAGCTGTGCCCCTCGGTGGAATAGGCATATCATCCCCAGCATCCCCACTGTCGTCATCATCGGAATCATGCTCTGGGAGCGATAGCCTCTCGTCGTCTGAATCACTATCATCATGACGCCACTTTCGTCTCCCTGGCGCCACATATCTCTCATTGGCCAAATGGCCGATCAACCTCTTCACTTGGGGCTTTACCTGCTTGCCCCTATACACTCTCATACGACCCAAAGTCGTGTCATCCATAATCTCAAGTGCCACAGCATCATGGCTCTCCTTGGGAAGTAATGGCAGCTTCTCGTTGAGGATTAGCTGCAGAAACCTGGGGTGCATACAAAAACCCTCCTTCCCCTTAGCCTCCAGGTTCTCCACCAAATATGAGAAGATCATGCTCGAGAAGCTGAAGGGGTGGTTCAGCACCAGTGCCACGTAGGCATTCTGAATCTGGTCTGATAGGTCATCGAACCCACCCCTCCTTGAAGCAATACACTTCAGGATCACATGCGCCAAGTACTTGTACTGGGGACACAGGTTGCTCTTGTTGAGCACACCTGATTTTATGTCCCCAGCGTACTTAATCCTGAGGAAGCAGCCTCTAACTGTAAGTGGATGTAGTCTGGTGGGGTGATCAGTATCGTCCCCACACTCAAGAACTCTCTGGATGTCTGCTGCTGTAATCTCAATATCATGACCATGGATAGAGCTCCGTATACTGTAAGGCTCACGAGAACGATCAACTGAGGCATTCTCCCAGAATGCCTGATGTAACGACCTGTAAGGCGTACACGGTGTAGATATGGCCTTATGTATCCGAGAACGTCGAAGGAACGCAATAATCTCTGTAAACTCGGCCCCATTCCGAGTCGTGTGGTCCAAATGAGCACATATGTTGTGCTTTGGATTAATGGACCATCTATCAGCCATTTTCCTGAAACACAAGACACAGAACCAATTGTACATAATACATCAAAATTCAGTTCTAAGTGTATAGTTTAAATTCAGTCTGATTCATTCATGCGAATGGATCATGCGACTGAAGTCAGTCGGTTGTCCTTTCATGCGACTGAGCTCATTCGGGTGAATGAGACATGCGACTGAGTTCAATCTGCTAACTGAGTCTGCGATTGGTTCAGTCGGCCGACTGAGCTCATTCGCATGGTGCATTCGGCCGATTGACCCAATCGCAAGATTCAATCGTGCGATTGGAGTTCATCCGGACGACCAGTCGCTTGTCCTACTGTTCAGTCGCCTGCTGTTCGAATCTTGACCAAAACAAGCAATTTAACATGGTTTACCGGTTCAATAGACTCGCCATATTGTCACTAATAACCTATTAAACTTAATTTTAACATTTTGCTTAGCTTAGGTTGGTTATTAGGTCATTTATAGTCCGTTTCTTGTTTTCACTCGAATATCACAAATTAGGGTTCCATTTCCTCAGATTTCGGTGAGATTTCACTGCCATATACCTGTATAAACGTCAACGAAAGTTAGAAGATCAATAATGGTGTGAAAACAGGATCTAGAGAAATTGTGGTAGAGTAACGGGAAGAAGTGCGATTTAGGAGCGATTGAGGGTGATGAGTGAAATGTGATCGATTGTGGCCCTTTAAATACCGAAGCTGAGTTCAATTGGCCGACTGGCTTCATTCGCTCAGTTCATTCGGGCGACTAAAGCTCAGTCGTGCGATTGGCCCAGTCAGTCGCATTCAATTGGCCGACTGAGGTTCAGTCGGTCGACTGACTCATTCGTACCCTTTCATTCGCATCTTCAGTTGACCGACTGAGTCTCAGTCGGTCGACTGACTCATTCGCACCCTTCCATTCGGTCGAATGGATCAGTCTGATAAGCCATTCGGGTGAATGGCTCAATCTCATGTCCAGTCGTGCGAATGGGACCCATTCGCATGGTTGGTCTATACTTATGGTCCAATCATGCGAATGGGTTATACTTATGAAATTTTCTGCCATTTTGACCATTTTACATTCAAAACCCTTTTAACTTTTGAAATTAACATTATGAGCATTTGATCATCTCAGACATGATCATTTTAACTTGAAAACTTGTGATCACCTCAGACGTGATCCTTTTAAACAATTTAGTCACCTCAGACGTGACCTTTTTAAACTTTGAAAACACAAGTGGTCATCTCAGACATGACCCTTTTAGTGAGTTGATCCCATACTGATTTTCATGATGTAGTCCGACAAACAAACAAACTAAAATGACTAACTAACTAGAAAGTTAAAATAAAATACAAAAATTGAACTTGTTTTTGGCCTTTTGTGAGAGATAAATCCTAAGATAGAAATCTACTGGATTTGGTTCCGGAATAGACAGCTTCAACTTAGATTGACCACACCTGGACCAATTCAATTTTGGAATCATACAGGCAAGTCAAATCATTTGGGACTTGTTATCAAAATCTTTTGATGCTTAATTCTTGGTGTTCATCCAGAGTCGTTAGCAAATTTAGGAAATCACACTGGTACTATTCGATTCCCAAATTGATTTGAACTTTCAAGAATTGCAGCCACAATGATTGTCAATATGTTTGTCCTCTTAAATCCATACACAGACTTTAGACACAAACTGTTGTTAGTTTTAGGTTTAATTATTTCAACTAACATTTGTGGATCCCACACTTATATGGTAATCAACATTCCTCAGGAACTTTTGAGCGGTCTACGGGTATTATTACAAGAAGAGACTATTCTTAGAGCTTTCAAAGAGAAGCCAATCCTCAGGTCAGTGCCATCGCACAGCAGAGAGGCGGCAAACAACAATGAATTCTAGAATATCTAGGTTATGCTTATCCTCAGGTCAGTGCCATCGCACAGCAGAGAGGCACACAACCTATCTTCTTGTTAGAGCAGCTTAATTTTATTTTGCACAAAATGCACCAACAACATAAGTCATTAGTTTGATAGTATTTGTCTTTCATTTTTTTCGTGCTTTGCTCTATTTATGGTCATCCACACACATTCGTGGCGTTTACATGCTCATTACCCCTTATTGGAATATTGTTGATTGTGTTAACCAGTGATAAGATGGAAGCCCACAGTCAGTTGAACAACTTAGTTTTATCTTGAGATCACCAGTCAGGTCTAATCATCTATTGTGTTGAATCTACCGACATATCATTTGTGGTCTAGCAACCTCTAGGTCTACTTTCTTTGTGTTACCTTAGTAGTTACCAGTTTTTCTATCATCTTTCCTTTTATATTGCTTAGACTACACAGACTTATACTTTGAATCTTTCATCTTTTCTAAATTAAATTTTAAAGTCCCTTTTGATTTGTTCCTGTGTACTATCATTTTCCAAAGGTTTTGAATCAGTATCACAGATACGATCTACCTTATATCACCTTTCCACTCCTTCTCCCTCGTTTTTTTTAATGTTATTGGCTGACTTATTCTCCCCCTAAAATACTAAAATCATAACTGGTTTAATTATTTTAGGATTTTAATAAACAACGAAATAACATGAATTTAATTTAAATAGAATAAAATAAATAAGGAAAATAAAATAAAATAAAATAATTTAACTAAAATGCATCGGACTACACATGATCATCATCAGGAATAACATCACTTTTCTTTTTAACGCCGTTGACCTCTAACAAATATTGAAAACGTGGTTTATCAAAGGCTTTAGTATAGAGGTCAGCACGTTAAAAATCATAATTAATTTTTACCACATCAATTAAGTTCTTTTCAAAACAGTCTCTTATGAAATGGTATTTAATACCGATGTGTTTTGTCTTTGGATGTTGGACCGGATTTTTAGTTACTGCAATTGCAGCAGAGTTATCAACAAAAATAGGAGTAGAAGAAAATTTTAAACCGTAATCCCGCATTTGCTGTTGAATCCATATGATTTTTGAACAGCAACTTGCAGCAGCAACGTATTCGGCTTCACAGGTTGACAATGCAACCGATGTTTGCTTCTTACACTGCCAGGTAAGTAATCTCCTCCCAAAGAATTGACACCCTGCTGATGTAGACTTGTAGTTCATCTTGCAGCCCCCGTAATCTGAGTCACTATACGCCGTGAGCTCAAAGTCATCATCATGAGGATACCACAAACCAAGTCTGGGTGTACCCTTCAGATAACGAAATATACTCTTGACCCCGATCAGATGGTTCACCTTAGGCTTAGCCTGATATCTAGAACATAGACATGTAGCATACATGATATCATGTCTTGAGGCAGTGAGGTACATTAGGGATCCAATCATTCCTCGGTACATTGTGGCATCTACCAGATCTCCATTTTCATCTGGTGCTATATCATGATTAGTAGCAAGTGGAGTCCCAGCAGCAGAAGCATTCTCTATGTCAAACCGACTGAGAATGTCTCTCACATACTTGGTCTGATGTAGAAAGATCCCATTTGGTGTTTGATCCACCAATAACCCGAGAAAGAACGTCATGTCCTCCATAGCACTCATCTCAAACTTTTTCTTCATAACTGCTTCAAACTCTTTGCATAATTCTTCGTTCTTTGAACCGAAAATTATGTCATCAACATAGATCTGTACTAGCAGTAGGTCTCCATCTTTTTCTTTGATGAACAGCGTGCAGTCAATGACTCCTCTGCGAAAGCCGTGCTTCACAAGATGAGTCGAGAGTTTCTCATACCAGGCCCTTGGAGCTTGATGAAGCCCGTATAAGGCCTTGTCGAGTTTGTAAACTCTGTCCCGATGATAAGGATCTTCAAATCCCTCGGGTTGACTGACATAGACTGTTTCTCTAATTTCCCAATGAAGGAATGCACTCTTCACATCTAATTGGTAGACTTTAATCTTCATGTACGATGCATAGGCAAGGAAGATACGTATGGCTTCCATCCTTGCCACGGGTGCAAACACTTCATTGTAGTCAATCCCCTCGACTTGGCGAAATCCCTGAACCACCAGTCGAGCCTTGTTCCTGATAATGACCCCTTGGTCATCCTTCTTGCATTTTAAGACCCATTTGGTGCCAATGACCTTAGCACCTTTAGGTCTATCTACCAGAGTCCATACACCTAACTTCTTGAACTGAAGAAGTTATTCTTGCATGGCACTCACCCACGCCTCATCATTTAGTGCATCACTGACGTATTTGGCTCAAACTGCGAGACAAAACACCGATAAGCACCATCATGAATATATCCCTTTTCCATTACAGAGGCATAATCAGCTGAGTATAGCTAATTTCGGGTTTGAACTCCTGATCTGACATCCCCAATGACATTGTCTAAGGGATGATAGACGTTTAGACGCGATCCTGGAGTAGTAGGAACAGCTACCTCAGAGTCAAGATTATGAACATTTGGTTCTACATCTGAGGTAGTTGGAGTTTGAGGTTCCGAAGTCGAAGGTGCATCACTAATAGATGCTTGTGGACTTTCAGGGATTGGAACCTGCTCCTCCTGACTGTTCTGATCATCTTCTTCAGCTTCATCTTCTGAGGAGGAGTCACTGTCGTCGACTACTCCCCCTGACTGAGTAGATGATTCTCCCTGTGAGCTAGATGATGTTGAATCATGAGATGGTGTATTCAAGATATCATACATCATCCGAGTAGCTAACTCATCATTCGAAGGAGAGAAAGTAGGCGGGTCCTTTGCTAGTAGGAGGTGTGGTATATCTCTGAACATCAACATTACACCACACTTCTACTAGACCCGTTGAGTTGTTGTAAACTCTCTTGTTCGGTATGTTGTATCCTAGAAAGATTCCTTCATCAGCCTTCTCACTGAATTTACCTTCTTGAGTCTTCTTCAGAAGTGTGCACGGCGCGCCAAATGGTTCTAGATACTCCAAATTCGGTTTGCGTCTTTGTATTAGCTCGTAACATGTCTTTCCATGGCGCTTGACTATCAGAGCTCGATTTAATGTATAACATGTATTAGCCACTGCCTCATTCCAGAATTGGATAGGCAGTTTCGAGTCTGCCAGCATTGTCCGTGCTGTCTCTATCAAGCTTCTGTTCTTTCTCTCAGCAACGCCATTCATCTGAGGCGTGTAGGCAGAAGTGAATCGATGCACAATTCCCTTTTCCTTGCAGTAAGCCTCCATCCACTGGTTCTTGAATTCAGTCCCGTTGTCTAAGCGTACTTGTCTCACCTTCAGCTTGTTGAGAGATTCCAGTGTGGTTACTAACTCCTTGAATGAATCAAATGTTTCTGATTTGGACTTCAGAAACATTACCCAAGAGAACCTTGAGTAGTCATCAGTAACCACAAAACAGTACAAGTCGCCTGCAATGCTCTTTGTACTGACTGGACCAAACAGATCCATGTGAAGAAGTTCAAGAGGAAGTTCTATTGAATGAACTTTCTTTTCTTTATGAGACTTCTTCGTCTGTTTGCCTTTCTTGCAAGCTACACAAAAGTCAGGAAGCTGGAAATTCTTGACATTAACTCCTCTCACAAGATCCTTCTGAATCAAGTGATTCATCTTCCTTTGACTAATGTGTCCCATTCTCCTATGCCATGAGATGGAGTCCTTCTCAGATGCTTTTAAGAGAAAGCACTGAACTTCATGATCCGTTGTAGAAGCTGTTGACAGATCCAAAACATAAAGGTCTTTATATCTTGAACCGGTCATCAGAACTTGATCCTCCGGAATCACGTAGTCTTTCTTTAGCACGTAACACTTCTTGTTGTCTAATATGACTTTAAAACCCTTATCACAGATTTGGGAAACAGAAAGTAAGTTGTTTTGAAGTTGTTGAACGTAGTTCACCTTATCAAACTTAACTTTCTGATTCCTAACTTCTCCCTGAGCTGTGATATAGCCTCCCTTGTTTCCAGCAAACGAAACATGCCCTCCTTTTATTTGCTTGACGTTTGATAAAAGAGCCCTGTTTCCTGTCATGTGCCTGGATGCTCCGCTGTCTACAATCCACGTGTTGGTTTCAGCACTGTAGCGAACACCCTGCGCATACAATGTAAAAGATTAGTTTAGGTTAGGAACCCAAGCCTTTACTGGCTTGGGTTTCCCAGAGGCATCACACATCATGAATTCAACCCATTGAACCTTAGAGGGTGAGGGTAGCTCAGGTTCCTTCTTGTCATCATTATCAGACACAGTGGATGACTTCTCTTTCCATAAGCCAGATTTGTGCAAAGCCTGTTTGTGATAAACAGTAGACTGGCTAACGGGTTGAACTTTAGGTTCACTAGTTCTTCTAGGTGGAGTTAAAGAACTCCTTTTAGAAGACCTAGGTTTTGAGTCCTGAAGTTCAATCTTCTTTCTAGGTGTCTGATAGTAAGGACAATAGGAAGCAATGTGTCCATACTCTCCACAGTTGTAGCACGACCTGCTATCAACTTTATGATTAAACTTTCTTTGTGGAGATGTGTGTGACACTCTAGTAACATCATTCAGTTTAGGTTTTGACTCTGGTTCTTTTGATGTTTTCTCTTATTTAACAAAATTAATTGTTTTAACGTTTTGAACATCTTTTTCTTTTTGGTTAACTGGTTTTTGACTTGAAACTTGTGAAAGATTAACATTAGTAGTCCTTTTAGGTTCTGATTTGACTCTGTTTGACCCTGACTTAATATTAACCTTTTCAAATTCTTTTTCCATATTAACACAAGGCATTTTACCCTTTGGCTTTGAAGTGGCCTCCTTTTGTTTGGTTCCAGATTCAATAGATGAACATGAGGAATCTGGATCACTAACAAGAGGAGTAGACACCACATGATCCTTGATGGGGTTATTATTTATTGGTCTAGTCTTAGTGTTCATCAAGGTCTCAAGTGGTGGTGGAACCACTTTATAACCCAAACCCTCCTCGTTGTTTCTTTCTCTCACTAAGTGTTGGACAATGTGTGATGAACTTGTCCAACTGTGCAGTTTCTGTTTTAATGAGTTTACTTCTACTTCTAGAACTGCCTTTTGCTTCTTAGTGTCTTCTAGGGAGTTTAGGTAGTACCTAATGTCATTAGCTTGGTTAAATGAAACTACTTCAGTTTCCCTAAGCTGTTTAGTCAAAAGGTCTATCTTTTCTTTGTAACTATGCTCATTTTGTTTTAATACTCTATTAGCCTCAGTGCACAGTTGCAAATCTTTTACTAAGTTATCATTATGATCTAATAACCTAGCAAATTTATCATCTATGCTATTTCTAAAAGTATCACAATCAGAATGTTGATGCATGTATGTCCCTAGATCAGGATATGAAATGTAATAGATCTTGTTTATCTGATTCTGATGTAATTTGAAATGATTAATGAAATGATATTGATTGTTTGTGATTTGTAATGTCTAATATTTCATTAATGAGTCGATATTGAATTGGTAATTAGGTTTGTGATTGTTTGAATGGTTACATATAATGTTATATTAATTAATACATTCAAACTTAACTTAATGAAGCTCTCATGCGAATGGCCCATGCGAATGGACCACACGCATGAATAACTTCATACGATTGACTCAGTCGCACGACTGAACCAGGAGACTGGATCAGTCGTATGATTGACACATAAGATTGGCTCAGTCGCACGACTGAACACTCAGTCGTGCGGATGAATCAACCGCATGGTTCAATCGCACGACTGAACCATACTTATGGTCCAGTCGCCCGAATGAACAATACTAACCTATAAATACAACCCAATTCGTGAAAAACGTAAGCATTCATTCTATTTCGACTCCAGACGTACCCTAGCCGTCCAGAAGCCTCCCAATTCGTTCTCCAAGTTCACAGAACACATTAGATCGATTCCCAATCGATTTCTAACGTTAGTTTCAATTCTTGATTGATTCTTCGTGTGTTCTCACTGATTGGATCGCCAATCAAATAGGATTCCGCACTATTTGATCTGGTTTACAGGCTAATCACAAGGTATTTCGTTCAAATACCAGGTCCTAACAAGTGGTATCAGAGCTTTAGCTCTTGATTACGTGTGATTCAATCAAGATTGATAAAAAGTTTGTGTTCTTGCACTAAAAACGCAATCTTTTGTGTCAAAAGTGATCTTGGACGTTCCCTGCTCATCAAAGTTAGGTTACTACGGACTTAGGCGATTAGACCTTGCGAAATTTCGAATTTTTACGGCTAAAATACGTTTAACCTAGAAATTTTCGCAAAACAGCAGCTTCAGTCGCACGAGTGAGTTATTCGCACGACTGGACTTCATTCGAATAGCCCAGACGCACGATTGGACCTAGTCGCATCTCCATTCGTACGAGTGAACCGTTCGTTCGCATTGCTCATACGCATCAGCTTCATTCGCACGACTGAACCAATCGCTTAGTTCAGCCGCACGATTAAACCAGTCGCAGAGTTCATACGCACGACTAGACCATTCGCATCCTTCAGTCGCACCAGTGACAGTTTGTTTTATTAGACTTAAAGTTATTCGCCATGGAAGATCAAATGTCAGCCTTTACTGCTGGAAAGGACTCTAGGATCCTGAACCTGCTGTTGCTTGAGAGTGAGGTGGGTAATCATAATAAACCACCAAAGTTCTTGACGTTAGATGAGTTTCCCCACTGGAAACAACGTTTTGAGATCTACCTCAATGGTGTGGATCCGAATCTGTGGGAAGCTATCGAGATTGGGTATAGTACTCCGGTGGGAGCTGATGGAGTTAAGCTAACGTTAGGAGGGATAACTGACGCGCAGAAAGTTAAATACAATGCAGAGAAGAGAGTTTATGCATTGATTACACATTCTATCCCCAAAGACATCTTCCACCAGTACTCAGAGAATAAGCAGTCCAAGAAACTATGGGATGAGCTGGAAAAGAGGTACGACGGGAATGCTTCGTTGAAGGCAATCACGGCTAAGGAGTTAAAGAAGGAATTCGATAACTTCTCATCGATGGGAAATGAGAGTTTGGACGATGTTATAGATAGATTCTACCATCTGATGAGTGAACTGCATACACATGGGGTGGCTACTACCATGGAAGATAAAGTTACTAACTTTGCAGACGGATTGCCTGAAAAGTGGGCTTCATTCGTGTCTAACCTGAGACAGAATGAAATGCTGGTAAAGCTGGATATTAATTACTTCATTCTAAAGTTGCGAGAAGAAGCACTTAGAATGAAGTACAGAGCTCAGAAGTCTTCGTACACTCAAAATCCAGCTTTGTACAATGCCACGCCTCAAGCTAAGACATCTGGAGCACCTCTCCAGACTGCGTTTGCGTCTAGCTCATCGAGTCCTTCACATGCTTCTCCTTCAGGATCAGACGCGTCGGGGTCTTCTAGTACCCACTACATTGGATCTGAAGCAAACGCTACTGATTGAAGACCGAGAACCTCGGTAATGTGACTGTGGAAGTAGCTCGAGAGCATATGGATCTTTTGGCTGCAGTGGTTCATTCTTATGATGGACTTGTTACCGGGAAGATTGGAAACTGCCATCTGGCAGACGAGGACTACGAGCAGGTGGACGAAATGGAGCTTGAGAGGATGGACATAATGTGGGCCTTAGCTAGTGCTGTCCGGAGAGCGAAGAAGTTTGTTAAAAAGACCGGACAGAACTTGGTAGCTACTAAGGATACCACATTTGGCTTTGACAAGAGCAAAGTGACCTGCTTTAACTGTGGAGAGAAGGGGCACTTCAAGAGAGAATGTGTAAAACCAAAGAAGACGGGTAACGGGAACCCATTCTCGTCTTTCACTCGCCAAGACAAGCAAGCTACTAGTTCTACTTCATCAAGCAAGGATCCAAAAGTCTTGACTGCTCATGATGATGAAGGACAGGATTGGAGCTTTTGGTTTGTCTCTCCAGGGGAATCAAACATTGCAAGTGTAGAAGACATTGACGATGATTCCGCGAGTGAAGGAGATCTAGCAGTTGAGATAGCGATGTCAAATATTGAAGAGACAACTGCAACAGAGGTCAGTTACAAGCCTAAAGAGGAGACTACCACGTCAAAGACAGAAAAGACAGAATCACCAGAACCAGAAACATCTGATGCTGCGTTGATGGCTAACTCTTCTGAACCAACTCAGGTAAGTACCACTGACCAAATGTTTAATAATCATGCTTGTTCTGACTGTGATACTTTTAGAAATAGCATAGATGAGAAATTTGCTAGGTTATTAGATCATAATGATAACTTAGTGAAAGATTTACAACTATGCACTGAGGCTAATAGAGTATTAAAACAAAATGAGCATAGTTACAAAGAAAAGATAGGCCTTTTGACTAAACAGCTTAGGGAAACCGAAGAAGTTGCATTTAATCAAGCTAATGACATTAGGTACTATCTAAACTTCCTATAAGACACTAAGAAACAAAAGGCAGTTCTAGAAGTATAAGTAAACTCATTAAAACAGAAACTGCACAGTTGGACAAGTTCATCACATATAGTCCAACACTTAGTGAGAGAAAGAAACAACGGGGAGGGATTGGGTTATAAAGTGGTTTCACCACCACCTGAGACCTTGATGAACACTAAGACTAGACCAATTAATAATAACCCCATCAAGGATCACGTGGTGTCTACTCCTCTTGTTAGTGATCTAGATTCCTCATGTTGATCTATTGAATCTGGAAACAAACAAAAGGAGGCCACTTTAAAGGCAAATGGTAAATTGCCTTGTGTTAATCTGGAAAAGGAATTTGAAAAGGTTAACTTAAAGTCAGGGTCAAACAGAGTCAAATCAGAACCTAAAAAGACTTCTAATGTTAATCTTTCACAAGTTTCAAGTCAAAAACCAGTTAACCAAAAAGAAAAAGATGTTAAACATGTTAAAACAGTTAACTTTGTTAAACCAGAGAAAACATCAAAAGAACCAGAGTCAAAACCTAAAGTGAGTGATGTTACTAGAGTGTCACACACGTCTCCACAAAGAAAGTTTAATCATAAAGTTGATAGCAGGTCGTGCTACAACTGTGGAGAATGTGGACACATTGCTTCCTAGGTCGTGCTACAACCTAGGAAGAAGATTGAACTTCAGGACTCAAAACCTAGGTCTTCTAAGAGGAGTTCTTTAACTCCACCTAGAAGAACTAGTGAACCTAAAGTTCAACCCGTTAGCCAGCCAACTGTTTATCACAAATAGGCATTGCACAAATCTGGCTTATGGAAAGAGAAGTCATCTTGTGTGTCTGATAATGATGACAAGAAGGAACCTGAGCTACCCTCACCCTCTAAGGGTCAATGGGTGGAATTCATGATGTGTGATGCCTCTGGGAAACCCAAGCCAGTAAAGGCTTGGGTTCCTAACCTAAACTAATCCTTTACATTGTATGTGCAAGGTGTTCGCTACAGTGCTGAGACTAACACGTGGATTATAGACAGCGGAGCATCCAGGCACATGACAGGAAACAGGGCTCTTCTATCAAACGTCAAGAAAATAAAAGGAGGGCATGTTTCGTTTGCTGGAAACAAGGGAGGCTATATCACAGCTCAGGGAGAAGTAGGGAATCAGAAAGTTAAGTTTGATAAGGTGAACTACGTTCAACAACTTCAAAATAACTTACTTTCTGTTTCCCAAATATGTGATAAGGGGTTTAAAGTCATCTTCGACAACAAGAAGTGTTACGTGCTAAAGAAAGACTACGTGATCCCAGAGGACCAAGTTCTGATGACTGCTTCAAGATATAAAGACCTTTATGTTTTGGATCTGTCAACAGCTGCTACAACGAATCATGAGGTTTAGTGCTTTCTATCTAAAGCTACTGAGAAGGATTCCATCTACTGGCATAGGAGAATGGGACACATTAGTCAAAGGAAGATGAATCACTTGATTCAGAAGGATCTTGTGAGAGGAGTTAATGTCAAGAATTTCCAGCTTCCTGACTTTTGTGTAGCTTGCAAGAAAGGCAAACAGACGAAGAAGTCTCATAAGGAAAAGAAAGTTCATTCAATAGAACTTCTCTTGAACTTCTTCACATGGATCTGTTTGGTCCAGTCAGTACAAAGAGCATTGCAGGCGACTTGTACTGTTTTGTGGTTACTGATGACTACTAAAGGTTCTCTTGGGTAATGTTTCTGAAGTCCAAATCAGAAACATTTGAGTCATTCAAGGAGTTAGTAACCACGCTGGAATCTCTCTACAAGCTGAAGGTTAGACAAGTACGCTCAGACAACGGGACGGAGCTCAAGAACCAGTGGATGGAGGCTTACTGCAAGGAAAAGGGAATTGTGCATCAATTCACTTCTGCCTACACGCCTCAGATGAATGGCGTTGCTGAGAGAAAGAACAGAAGCTTGATAGAGACAACACGGACTATGCTGGCAGACTCGAAACTGCCTATCCAATTCTGGAATGAGGCAGTGGCGAATGCATGTTATACACTGAATCGAGTTCTGATAGTCAAGCGCCACGGAAAGACATGTTACGAGCTACTACAAAGACGCAAACCGAATTTGGAGTATCTTGAACCATTTGGCGCACTGTGCACACTTCTGAAGAAAACACAAGAAGGTAAATTCAGCAAGAAGGTGGATGAAGGAATCTTTCTAGGATACAACATACCGAACAAGCGAGTTTACAACAACTCAACGGGTCTAGTAGAAGTGTGGTGTAATGTTGACGTTCAGAGATATACCACACCACCTACTGCCAAAGGACCCGCCTACTTTTTTGACTATGATGGATTCTTCAAGTTCTTCAACATCCCTCTCTCTCCTTCGGATGATGAGTTAGCTACTCGGATGATGTATGATATCTTGAATATACCATCTAGCTCACAGGGAGAATCATCTACTCAGTCAGGGGGAGTAGTCGATGACAGTGACTCCTCCTCTGAAGATGAAGCTGAAGAAGATGACAAGAACAGTCAGGAGGAACAGGTTCCAGTACCTGAAAGTCCAAAAGCATCTACCAGTGATGCACCTTCGACTTCGGAACCTCAAACTCCAACTACCTCAGATGCAGAACCAAATGTTCATAATCTTGGCTCTGAGGTAGCTGTTCCTACTACTACAGGATCACGACTAAACGTCTATCATCACCTAGACAATGTCATTAGGGATGTCAGATCAGGAGTACAAACCCGAAATCAGCTATACTCAGCTGATTACGCCTCGGTTATGGAGAAGGGATATATTCATGATGGTGCTTATCGTTGTTTTGTCTCTCAGTTTGAGCCAAAATACGTCAGTGATGCACTAAATGATGTGGCGTGGGTGAGTGCCATGCAAGAAGAACTTCTTCAGTTCAAGAAGTTAGGTGTGTGGACTCTGGTTGATAGACCTAAAGGTGCTAAGGTCATTGGCACCAAAATGGGTCTTGAAATGCAAGAAGGATGACCAAGGGGTCATTATCAGGAACAAAGCTCGATTGGTGGTTCAGGGATTCCGCCAAGTCGAGGGAATTGACTACAATGAAGTGTTTGCACCCGTGGCAAGGATGGAAGCCATTCGTATCTTCCTTGCCTATGCATCATACATGAAGATTAAAGTCTACCAACTAGATGTGAAGAGTGCATTCCTTCATGGGGAAATCAGAGAAACAGTCTATGTCAGTCAACCCGAGGGATTTGAAGATCCTTATCATCGGGATAGAGTTTACAAGCTCGACAAGGCTTTATACGGGCTTCATCAAGCGCCAAGAGCCTGGTATGAGAAACTCTCGACTCATCTTGTGAAACACGGCTTTCGCAGGGGAGTCATTGACTGCACGCTGTTCATCAAAGAAAAAGATGGCGACCTACTGCTCGTACAGATCTATGTCGATGACATAATCTTCGGTTCAAAGAACGAAGAGTTATGCAAAGAGTTTGAAGCAGTTATGAAGAAATAGTTTGAGATGAGTGCTATGGGGGAGATGAAGTTCTTTCTCGGGTTACAGGTGGATCAGACACCAAATGGGATCTTTTTATATCAGACCAAGTATGTCGGAGACATTCTCAGTCGCTTTGACATGGAGAATGCTCCTGCTGCTGGGACTCCACTTGCTACGAATCACGATATAGCACCTGATGAAAATGGAGATCTTGTAGATGCCACGATGTACCGAGGAATGATTGGATCCCTCATGTATCTCACTGCCTCAAGACCTGATATCATGTATGCTACATGTTTATGTTCTAGATATCAGGCTAAGCCTAAGGTCAACCATCTGATCAGGGTCAAGAGGATTTTTCGTTATCTGAAGGGTACACCCACACTTGGGTTGTGGTATCCTCATGATGATGACTTTGAGCTCACAGCGTATAGTGACTTGGATTACGGGGGCTGCAAGATGAACTACAAGTCTACATCAGCAGGGTGTCAATTCTTTGGGAGAAGATTAGTTGCCTGGCAGTGTAAGAAGTAGACATCAGTTGCATTGTCAACCTGTGAAGCCGAATATGTTGCTGCTGCAAGTTGCTGTTCACAAATCATCTGGATTCAACAGCAAATGTGGCATTACGGTTTAAAGTTCTCTTCTACTCCTATTTTTGTTGATAACTCTGCTGCAATTGCAGTAACTAAAAATCCGGTCCAACATCCAAAGACCAAACATATCGGTATTAAATACCATTTCATAAGAGATTGTTTTGAAAAGAACTTAATTGATGTGGTAAAAATTAATACTGATTTTAAACACGCTGACCTCTATACTAAAACCTTTGATAAACCACGTTTTTCAATATTATCTAGAGGTAAACGGCGTTAACAAGAAAAGTGATGTTAATCCTGATGATGATCGTGAGTAGTCCGATGTAGTTTAGTTAATTTTTTCCTTTTATTTTATTTTATTTGTTTATTTTAGTCTGTTTAAATTAAACTCATGTTATTTTGCTGTTTATTAAAATCCTAAAATAATTAAACCACTTATGATTTTAGTTTTTTAGGGGGAGAATAAGTCAGCAAGTAACATTAAAAAAAAAAAACAAGGGAGAAGGAGTGGATAGCTGAGATAAGGTAGATCGTATCTGTGATACTGATTCAAACCCTTTGGAAAATGATAGTACACATGAACAAATCAAGAGGGACTTTAAAATTTTGATTTAGAAAAGATGCAAAAGTTCAAAGTATAAGTCTGTGTAATCTAAGAAATAATAAAAGGGAAGATGATAGAAAAACTGGTAACTCCTAGGGTAACACAACGAGAGTAGACCTAGAGGTTGCTAGACCACAAATGATATGTCGGTAGATTCAACATAATAGATGATTAGACCTGACTGGTGATCTCAAGATAAAACTAAGTTGTTCAACTGACTGTGGGCTTCCATCTTATCACTGGTTAACACAATCAACAATATTCCAATAAGGGGTAATGAGCATGTAAATGCCACGAATGTGTGCGGATGACCATAAATAGAGCAAAGCACGAAAAAATTGAAAGACAAATGCAATCAAGCTAATGACTTATGTTGTTGGTGCATTTTGTGAAAAATAAAATCAAGTTGCTCTAACAAGGAGATAGGTTGTGTGCCTCTCTGCTGTGCGATGGCACTGACCTGAGGATAAGCATAACCTAGATATTCTAGAATTCATTGTTGTTTGCCGCCTCTCTGCTGTGCGATGGCACTGACCTGAGGACTGGCTTCTCTTTGAAAGCTCTAAGAATAGTCTCTTCTTGTAATAATACCCGTAGACCGGTCAAAAGCTCCTGAGGAATGTTGATTACCATATAAGTGTGGGATCTACAAATGTTAGTTGAAATAATTAAACCTAAAACAATCACCAGTTTGTGTCAAAAGTCTGTGTATGGATTTAAGTGGACAAACATATTGACAATCATTGTGGCTGCAATTCTTGAAAGTTCAAATCAATGTGGGAATCTAAGAGTTCCAGTATGATTTCCTAAAGTTGCTAACGACTCTGGATGAAAACCAAGAATAGAGCATCAAAAGATTTTGATAACAAGTCCCAAATGATTTGACTTGCCTGTATGATTCCAAAATTGATTTTGGTCCAGGTGTGGTCAATCTAAATTGAAGCTGCCTATTCCGGAATCAAATCCCGTAGATTTCCATCTTAGGATTTACCTCTCGCAAAAAGCCAAAAACAAGTTTAATTTTTTGTACTTTAGTTTAGTTTTCTCTAAGTTATTTAGTCATTTTAGTTAGCTTTGTTTGCCGGACTACATCATGAAAATCAGCATGGGATAGATTCACTAAAAGGGTCATGTCTGAGATGACCACATGAGTTTTCAAAGTTTAAAACAGTCACGTATGAGGTGACAAAGTGTTTAAAAGAGTCACGTCTGAGGTGACTAAATTGTTTAAAAGGATCACGTCTGAGGTGATCAAAAAGTTTTCAAGTTAAAATAATCATGTTTGAGATGATCAAAAGCTCATAATGTTAATTTCAAAAGTTAAAAGGGTTATAAAAGTAAATTGTTCAAAATGGCAGAAAATTTACTAAGTATGACCCATTCGCACGATTGGACCATGAGTATGAACCAACCATGCGAATGGATCCCATTCGCACGACTGGACATGAGATTGAGCCATTCACCCGAATGGCTTATCAGAATGATCCATTCGACCGAATGGAAGGGGGCGAATGAATCAGTCGACCAACTGAGACTCAGTCGGTCAACTGAAAATGCGAATGAAAGGGGACGAATGAGTAAGTCGACCGACTGAACATCAGTCGGCCAACTGCATGCGACTGACTGGGCCAATCGCACGATTGAGCCTCAGTCTCCCGAATGAACTAAGCGAATGAGGCCAGTTGGCCGATTGAACTCAGATTCAGTATTTAAAGGGGCACAGTCGATCGCATTTCACTCATCACACCCAATCGCTCCCAAATCGCACTCTGTACCGTTACTCTGCCAAAATCTCTGTAGATCTTGTTTTCATCTTGATATTGATTCACTGACGTTCGTTGTTGATTATACAGGTAGATTGAAGTCCTATTTCACCGAAATCTGAAAGATGAAACCCTAATTACGTGATGTTCGGATGAACGCAAGAAATGGACTGAAACTTGACCTAATAACCAACCTAAACTAAGCAAAATGTTAAAATTAAGTTCAATGGGTTATTAGTAATTAGATGGTGAGTCTCTTGAACCGGTAATCCATGTTAAATCATGTGTTTTGATCAAGATTCGAACTACAGGCGACTGCACAGTGGGACATGCGAATGGTCGTCCAGATGAACTCCAATCGCACGATTGAATCTTGCGATTGGGTCAATCGGCCGAATGAACCGTGCGAATGAGCTCAGCCGGCCGACTGAACCAATCGCAGACTCAGTCAGCAGATTGAACTCAGTCGCATGTCACATTCAACCGAATGAGCTCAGTCGCATGAAAGGACAACCGACTGACTTCAGTCGCATGATTCATTCGCACGAATGAATCAGAATGAATTTAAACATTACACTTAGAACTGAATTTTGATGTATTATGTACTAAAGGTTCTGTGTCATGTGTTTCAGGAAAATGGCTGATAGATGGTCCATTAATCCAAAGCACAACATCTGTGCTCTCTTGGATCATACTACTCGGAACGGGGCCGAGTTCACCGGGATTATAGCTTTCCTTAGACGTTCCCGGATCCATAAGGCTATATCTACACCGTGCACGCCCTACAGATCATTACACCAGGCATTTTGGGAGAATGCCTCCGTGGATCGTTCTCGTGAGCCCTACAGTATTCGGAGTTCTATTCTAGGTCATGATATCGAGGTTACTGCTGCAGACATCCAGAGAGTTCTTGAGTTTGGGGATGACACGGATCACCCCACCAGATTACATCCACTGACTGTGAGAGGCTGCTTCCTCAGGATCAAGTACGCTGGGGACATAAACTCGGATGAGCTCAACAAGAGCAACTTGTGCCCCCAGTACAAGTACTTGGCGCATGTGATCCTAAAGTGCATTGCTTCGCGGAGGGGTGGGTTCGATGACTTATCAGACCAGATTCAGAATGCCTACATGGCACTAGTGCTGAACCACCCTTTCAGCTTTTCTAGTATGATATTTTCTTACCTGGTGGAGAACTTGGAGGCTAAGGGGAAGGAGGGGTTTTTGTATGTACCCCAGGTTTCTACAGCTGATCTTCAACGAGAAGCTGCCACATCTTCCCAAGGAGAGTCATGATGCAGTTGCTTTGGAGATCATGGATGACACGACTTTAGGTCGTATGAGGGTGTATAGGGGCAAGCAGGTGAAGCCCCAGGTGAAGAGGTTGATTGGACACTTGGCCAATGAGAGATATGTGGTGCCGGGGAGACGCAAATGGCGTCATGATGATAGTGATTCTGATGATGAGAGGCTACTGCTCCCAGAGCATGATTCTGACGATGGTGATAGTGGGGACGCTGGGGACGATATGCCTACTTCACCGAGAGGCACAGTTTCTGATATTATACCTCCAGTGTCCGCCCCAGCTGGAGATGTAGCCGAGTCTGCTGGATTCCATCAGGATTTTGTTCCTGGGACGGAGGAGGAAGAGGAGTCGGACGAGGAGCCCTTGACACGTACTGTGGGAAGCAAGGTTGTTCCCACAGAATATGGGCTAAGGGCAGTTGGTTAACGCCCGAGAGAATCAGGAGAGACAGCTACTTATCCGAGTTATGCACCGGAGTCAGCTAGCAGGGTTGTAGGGGGAGCATCCACCTCAATGGGGATGAGGAGGAAAAGGATGGCTCAGCCCCATGGTCAGAAGAAGAAGAAGCGACGTTTGACCTTCGTTACCACCACAGCCTCTACTGCTACCACCACCACTACCACTTCCACAGCCATACCATCCACCACTACCACCACCACAGTCACCACAGCCACCACAGCTACCACAGCCACCACCACACCTCCCACCACAGTACAGATTCCATCTACCACCATATCCTTCACACCCACATCACCTTCACCATTTCATAGACCCATCTTCACTACAGCCACCACCACCACCAGTACCCACCACGCTGGTCCCTCAGCCCATCCCTCTCATACTTGTGGATCACCTCTACCTCCAATCGGGGTAGAGGAACAGCTGTCTGCGCTTAACCGGATGGTGATGCGCCTTTTGGCTGCAGATGAGGAGAAGGCGGCTCAGATCCGCCAGCTTGCTGACCTTACTGCTTCACAATCTCACCAGATTGCAGAGCAGGCTCGATTTATTGAGGAGAAGGCCCAACAGATGGCTGCTCAGAGCCATGAGATAGCCCAACTCCAGGAGCAAAGTGTCACATCCACTAAGAAGATAGAGGAGTTGGAAGAGGCGAAGAAGACGATACTGTTAAAGCTAAAGGGATCTAAGGAGGAGCCCTTGAAGATCAAGGAGGGGGACGGAGATGATGGTGATGATGATGATGAAGATGATGATGAGGATGATGAGGATGAGACAGAGGAGGAGGAGGAAACTGAAGGATAAAGGACAGAGGAGAAGGACGATGATGATGAAGCAGAAGGAGGGGATGCAGCTGCATCGGCCTCTGCTTCAGGTCAAGAGAGGAGGTCCAAGAACAGACAAGACCAACCAGCTTCTTCCTCTGCTCCTCCAAGTGATGAGCCAATGATACAAGACAAAAGTAAAGATTAGATGTTTATGTATTTATTTACTTTTGTATTTGAATCATGTATTGAAAACTATGTATTTAATGTTTATATTAAGTTAATGCATTTCTGTTTTGATTAATTACTAATGGCTGATGTGTTAAATGTTGTAATCAAACAGATCCAAATTACCAAAGGGATGAGTTTGATGTTGCTCCCCTTCAGCAGGTCAAGACTCAGCTAACAATGATTCTTGATCTGCAAGGGATCGTAAGGAGGTCGGTGAGTTATACTCCTGAAGAAGGGGAAATAATTCACGACTTATCAAACGAGCAACTCGCAGAGATCTTCAAGCTCAATCCAGATGAGATAGTGAAAGATGCTCCGACATGCGACTCGACTAGTGACGAAGAGCTCAACGATGTTGATGAAGTCGAGATTAAAGATGTCACTGCCGAGCACTACCCTTAGTATGCTGACAATGTGGGAAATATGGTCCCCAATCGGGGTGAATCCCTCGTCAGCGATACCTTTGAGGTGTTAGACAAGATAGAGCAAGAAACAGAGAAAGCAGAAGGAACGGCCAAAGCCTCAAATGATGATGTCGATATCCGAAAGGCTGAGTGGGCTGCATGTTTTGAAGAAGTTAGGGCCCAACACGCTGCACAGAAACAGGATGCCTACACCAAACTCTACCGAGTCAAGAAACATCATAAGGTGTCTGGCAGGATCATAGCGTGGGCGTATTTTGAGGATCTTAGCGTATATGCAGTTAAGAGGGAAAAGGGCATAGAGTACTTCAGATTCCCACATGATCTGAAGACTCTACCATGTTTTGAGCTCAACCAGCTGGCCAAGCTAAAGCTTGTGTATGCTGACCCGAGGAAGATGTCAGACTGGTTTGAGGTTGCCCTAAAGAAGGAGTACCACACCAGATGGGTTAACTTCAGACCCCAACAGCCTACTAGGTATATCAGAAGGTCTGAGGTTGATGCCATTACTGGCAAGCCCAAGATAGTGTTGAAGTGGAGTCCTCCGCACACAATGTCAAGAATCCCACTCAGGGAAATGCCACAGGACTTCACCCCACACTTTAAGTGGTGGTACTACGATTGGAGAACAGCAAAAGCGGTCATAGTCCTAAGCAAAGAGGGCCAAATGGATACGATCAGGGTATTCGACCCGATGTGGCTTACGAACTTGTCAGCTAATGATGTCTATACGCTATACAAGTGGCCACTGTTCTATGATACGCAAGATATTGTACAAGCCCTCCAGTTCCAGAACGTTATATGACTCTGCTTCGCGTTTGAGATCCACGCGGGAGTCACAAAAGAGGAGAAGTACAAGAAGTACAAGGAGGTAATGCAGAAAGCAAGACAATAGAGAGATCTAGGTCCAAGGGGGAGTTTGTTGATGCATGTATGTCCCTAGATCAGGATATGAAATGTAATAGATCTTGTTTATCTGATTCTGATGTAATTTTAAATGATTAATGAAATGATATTGATTGTTTGTGATTTGTAATGTCTAATATTTCATTAATGAGTCGATATTGAATTGGTAATTAGGTTTGTGATTGTTTGAATGGTTACACATAATGTTATATTAATTAATACATTCAAACTTAACTTAATGAAGCTCTCATGCGAATGGCCCATGCGAATGGACCACACGCATGAATAACTTCATATGATTGACTCAGTCGCACGACTGAACCAGGAGACTGGATCAGTCGTATGATTGACACATAAGATTGGCTCAGTCGCACGACTGAACACTCAGTCGTGCGGATGAATCAACCGCATGGTTCAATCGCACGACTGAACCATACTTATGGTCCAGTCGCCCGAATGAACAATACTAACCTATAAATACAACCCAATTCGTGAAAAACGTAAGCATTCATTCTATTTCGACTCCAGACGTACCCTAGCCGTCCAGAAGCCTCCCAATTCGTTCTCCAAGTTCACAGAACACATTAGATCGATTCCCAATCGATTTCTAACGTTAGTTTCAATTCTTGATTGATTCTTCGTGTGTTCTCACTGATTGGATCGCCAATCAAATAGGATTCCGCACTATTTGATGTGGTTTACACGCTAATCACTAGGTATTTCATTCAAATACCAGGTCCTAACATAGAACAAGCATGATGTTTAAACATTTGGTCAGTGGTACTTACCTGAGGAGGTTCAGAAGAGTTAGCCATCAACGCAGCATCAGATGTCTCTGGTTCTTGTGATTCTGTCTTTTCTGTCTTTGCTGTGGAAGTCCCTTCTTCAGGCTTGTAGCTGACCTCAGTTGCAGTTGTTTCTTCAATATTTGACATCGCTATCTCAACTGGAATATCTCCTTCACTCGCGGAATCATCATCTAAGTCTTCTACACTTGCAATGTTTGATTCCCCTGGAGAGACAAACCTAAAGCTCCAGTCCTGTCCTTCATCATCATCAGCAGTCAAGGCTTTTGGATCCTTGCTTGATGAAGTAGAACTAGTAGCTTGTTTGTCTTGACGAGTGAAGGACGAGAATGGCTTCCCGTTACCCGTCTTCTTTGGCTTTACACATTCTCTCTTGAAGTGCCCCTTCTCTCCACAGTTAAAGCAGGTCACTTACTCTTGTCAAAGCCAAATGTGGTATCCTTAGTAGCTACCAAGTTCTGTCCGGTCTTTTTCACAAACTTCTTCGCCCTCCGAACAGCACTAGCTAAGGCCCACATAATGTCCATCCTCTCCAGTTCCATCTCGTCTACCTGCTCGTAGTCCTCATCTGCCAGATGGCAGTTTCCAATCTTCCCAGCAACAAGTCCATCATAAGAATGAACCACTGCAGCCAAAAGATCCATGTGCTCTCGAGCTACTTCTACTATCACATTATCGAGGTTCTCGGTCTTCACTCTAGTAGCATTCGCTTCAGATCCAATATAATGGGTACAAGAAGACCCCGACGTGTCTGATCCTGAAGGAGAAGCATGTGAAGGACCCGATGAGCTAGACACAAATGCAGTCTGGAGAGGTGTTCCAGATGTCTTAGCTTGAGGCGTGGCATTGTACAAAGCTGGATTCTAAGTGTACGAAGACTTCTGAGCTCTGTACTTCATCCCAAGTGCTTCTTCTCGCAGCTTTAGAATGAAGTCATTGATATCCAGCTTTGCCAGCATTTCATTCTGTCTCAGGTTAGACACGAATGAAGCCCACTTTTCCGGCAATCCGTCTGCAAAAAATTTGTCACTTTTTCTTCCATGGTAGTAGCGACCCCATGTGTATGCAGTTCACTCATCAGATGGTAGAATCTATCTATAACATCGTCTAAACTCTCGTTTCCCATCGATGAGAAGTTGTCAAATTCCTTCTTTAACTTCTTAGCCTTGATTGCCTTCAGCGAAGCATTTCCGTCGTACCTCTTTTCTAGCTCATCCCATAGTTTCTTGGCCTGCTTATTCTCTGAGTACTGGTGGAAAATGTCTTTAGGGATAGACTGTGTGATCAATGCATAGACTCTCTTCTCTGCATTATACTTAACCTTCTGCGCGTCTGTCATTCCTCCTAAAGTTAGCTTTACTCCATCGGCTCCCACCGGCGTACTATACCCAATCTCGATAGCTTCCCACAGATTTGGATACACTCCATTGAGGTAGATCTCAAAACGTTGTTTCCAGTGGGGAAACTCATCTAACGTTAAGAGCTTTGGTGGTTTATTATGATTACCCACCTCACTCTCAAGTAGCAGCAGATTCTGGATCCTTGAGTCCTTCCCAGCAGTAAAGGATGACATTTGATCTTGCATGTCGAATAACTTTAAGTCTACTAAAACAAACTGTCAACTGGTGCGACTGAAGGATGTGATTGGACTATCCGTGCGAATGAACTATGCGACTGGTTCAATCGTGCGGCTGAACTAAGCGATTGGTTCAGTCGTGCGAATGAAGCTGATGCGTATGAACACTGCGAACGAATGGTTCAATCGTGCGAATGGGGATGCGACTAGGTCCAATCATGCATCTGGGCAATGCGAATGAAGTCCAGTCGTGCGAATGGCTCACTCGTGCGACTGAAGTTGCTGTTTTGCGAAAATTTCTAGGTTAAACGTGTTTTAGCCGTAAAAATTCGAAATTTCGCAAAATCTAATCACCTAAGTCCGTAGAAACTCAAACTTGATGAGCAGGGAACGTCCAAGATCACTTTTGACACAAAAGATTGCGTTTTTAGTGCAAAAACACAAACTTTTTATCAATCTTGATTGAATCACACGTAATCAAGAGCCAAGGCTCTGATACCACTTGTTAGGACCTGGTATTTGAACGAAATACCTAGAGATTAGCGTGTAAACCAAACCAAATAGTGCAGAATCCTATTTGATTGGCGATCCAATCAGTGAGAACGCACGAAGAATCAATAAAGTATTGAATCTCACGTTAAGAATCGATTGAGAATCGATCTAATGCTTTCTATGATTTTGGAGAACGAATTGGGAGGCTTCTGGACGGCTAGGGTACGTCTGGAGTCGAAATAGAATGAGTGCTTATGTTTTTCCACGAATTGGGTTGTATTTATAGGTTAGTATTGTTCATTCGTGCGACTGGACCATAAGTATGGTTCAGTCGTGCGATTGAACCATGCGGTTGATTCATCCGCACGACTGAGTGTTCAGTCGTGCGACTGAGCCAATCTTATGTTACAATCATGTGACTGATCCAGTCTCCTGGTTCAGTCGTGCGACTGAGTCAATCGTATGAAGTTATTCATGCGTATGGTCCATTCGCATGGGCCATTCGCATGAGAATTTCATTGTGCTAAGTTTGAATGTATTAATTAATATAACATTATGTGTAACAATTCAAACAACCACAAACCTAATTAACCAATTCAACATCGACTCATTAATGAAATATTAAACATTATAAATCACAAACAACCAATATCATTTCATTAACAATCCAAACATTACATCAATATCAGACAAACAAGATCTATTACATGTGTATCCTGATCTAGGGACATATATGTATCAACAATAAGTGTTGTCAAAGAGACTTAGCAGTAATTTGAGTAATCGGTAGTTTTATTCATCTTCTATGTCTCCTTTTGGTCACATCCGGAGAATGATCCGAGATCCTTTTAGTATCTTAGAAGTTTGTTTCATTAGATCCCGATTCCACAATAGTTAAATAGCCATTTGAAGTTTGAGGGTCACAACTAGGATTTACCTAGGTAGTATCTTTCTTATTATTGTTTGTTTATGTGTTCTAATTTTCTCGTATTCTGGTTGGTAAGTCGATTGTCTTTTTAATTAATTAAAGTAGTTTTTAGTTATGTAGGTTATTTATAAAAATAAAATATCCCTCCCATTATTAAATCTATTTTTGTTTTGTCCTTTCCAAGTGTAGTTTTTTTTCTATAATAGTGTCACTAGGGTTCGATTCTGGTCTTCCTTAGTCTTGCCTACATTAGATTAGATTCACTTGCCTATCTAGTGGTCTAGGTCTAGGTTTTTTTGGGTAAAATTTGAGTTTCCAGATTGTGTCTAATTTGGTTTATTATTAGATCACTTTGGGAGCATCAAGTTTTTGGCGCCGTTGTCGGGGACGCTTAAGTTTAGAGTTTTCTAGATTTGGTTATTTTAAGTTTTGGTTAAAAGTTTTTCCTTTGTTTTTAAAGTTTATTTCATTTAGGCCTTGAGTCAGTTATCATTTTTATTTTTTCTCCTATTTCTTAGATCTTTTTATTTATTTTTTTCTTTTTTCAGTTGCATGCCACACACCCGTTCGAAAGGTTCACCTGAGTTTTCTGCTTTTTCTGACCATGAGCGAGAGTATCACGAGAGGCACCCTCCATCTTGTGTGCGCTTTCATGCAATCTTAGATTCTAAGGTACGTTCCATTCCTTTTCTTGATTTGATTCACATGGGTAATGCTAACCCCCCTAGGCGTACGGTTTACGAGAGAGCATCGCATGATTTCACCAGAGGCAGATCGTCGATCAACCGTCCCACGATTAATAACGCGAACAACTGGCAGATTCCCTCTTATGTCATGTCTACAATCACCAACGCTACCTAGTTCCACGAACTGGATGATGAGGATGCCCCCAGTCACGTCTTACGTTTCGTTCGTATATGTGACACCTTTAACATTTCTGGTGTGACAGAAGATGCCATTTATCTTCGTCTCTCTTCGTTCACTCTACAGGGTCGAGCTGCTTCGCGGCTCGACACATTACCCCAGGATTCCATCACTACTTGGCCTGATTTGTAGACAAAATTCCATAAGAAGTATTATCCACCGTCTAAGGTTGCCCAAATTAGGGAGCATATTCATTCTTTTCGCATGGATCCTGATGAACCTTACTACATGGCATGGGAACGTTTCAACAAGCTTCGTAGTAAATGCCCTCTGCATGGGTTGATCGAGTGGGAACTTGTCGAGAACTTCTACAATGGTCTCACCTATGCAACTCAGCTCATGTTCAACACTGCAGGAGGGGGACACATTATGAAGAATAATATTGCAAAAGAGTGTGAGCATATTTTTAAGAGTTTTGCATTGGCTGAGCAGCAGCATCCGCAAGCTAGGAATTCCACTATAGCCTCCGATTCCTCTTCGAGGGATGTTCATCACGTCACAACTGATACTAGTGTGGTTGCTACCTTAGAAGCTATGCAACGTGAAATCCGATACCTGAAAATGAGTGTTAACAAGTGTGAGGTTTGTAGAGGTGGCCATGATACGAGACAATGTCTGGTTATGAGTCAGGAGCAAGTTGATTTCGTGAGTGGTCAGGGTAGGGGTTCGAGTGGTGCATTTTTTGGTTTGTATAATCAGGGTTGGAGAGGCCACCCTAACTTTGGTTGGAGATATGGGGGAACCCACCTGGCTTTCAGCAGAGGAAATATCAGGCGGGTGGAGGAGATACAAGCACTAATGCAGGTGCTAGTGGGGGTATGGACAAGGAGTTGAAGGACATACTCGCTACCCAGACTCAGCTACTCACTCAACTGATCAATAAAGATCAAGAAACTCAGAAAAGGTTGAGTGAGCATGACGTTCTGTTGAAGAGTCAACAATCCGCTTTCCTAGACTTGCAAAATTCCATAGGTGACATAGCTAAGAAATTAGAACACTGACCTGTAGGTTCATTCTCAGGAAGCACTCTCCCGAATCACAATCCGACTGCAAAAGATGTGACAACACGAAGTGGCAGAGGAGGCGAAAAGGAGAAGCTTGTGACACGAGAAGAAGAGGAAGTGGATGAGGAGATTGAAATGGAAAATCCAAGAGGGGCGCAACAGAGGCTAGACCCAGTAATTACCGTGCCGAATGGTGAGTCTCCACAGGAGGAAGTAGCGGAGAATAAGAAGGTTGAAGTGAAGAAGACAAATCCTGAAACAGATTTTAGTCGATTTCCATATCCTGCTCGTCTGATGAAGCAAAAATTTGCTAAGGATTATGGACACTTTCTGGAGTTGTTTAAACAACTAAAAATCAATCTTCCGTTCGTAGAGGCGCTCCAGCATATGCCTAAGTATTCCAAATTTCTTAAGGATCTTCTTTCCAACAAGAAGAAGCTGGAGGACCTCTCACTCGTTACTCTAAGTGAGCATTGTTCTGCGGTGGTTCAGAGTAAACTACCAGAGAAATTAGCAGATCCGGGTATTTTCACTATCATGTGTTTGTTTGGTAGTTCTATTGTAAACCACACCTTGGCTGAGCTTGGTGCTAGCATAAATTTGATGCCTGATTCGATTTATAATAAGCTAGACCTTGGAGATCCGACTCCAACGCGCATGAGTATATCTTTAGTCGATGGATTGGTCAAATTTCCACGGGGCATTGTGGAGAAGTTGGTGAAAGTGGAAAAATTTGTGTTCCCTGTGGATTTTATCATCCTTGACATGGAAGCTGACGATAGAGTCCCTCCCATTTTGGGACGCCCCTTCTTGCACAGCTAAGGCATTGATTGATTTCCATGAAGGTAAGATCACACTTCGTGTGGGGGTGGAAACCGTTATTTTTGATGTCTCTAAGGTGATGAATCATTCTGGTAGTCAAGATGATTCGGTCTATTTTCTTGATGCATTATTTTCTCACATGGATCGTTGCTAGGACTACATCAGTGGAGCAGATCTGATGCCCACATCTGACCTCGATGAGGAGATCAGAAAGTTGAGATAGAGGGTGACCCCGATACTAGTCTTAACTACCTGGTCACTGAGCTTCCTCAGTATCCAGAGGTGTTTTCAGTTGGAGATGTTACTGAGGAGGGGGGAAGCCTTTAGTAGAAACATCCCCATCTCTTAAGTTGAAGGAGTTACCATCATATCTAGAATACACATTTCTAGATGGAGAGGCAGGTTTACCCATCATCATATCTTTACATCTGATAGAGGAGAAGAAAAGAAGGTTGATTGAAGTGCTCAAGGAGCACAAACAGGCGATTGCGTGGAAACTCACTATTCTTAAGGGCATCAGCTCTTCCTTTGCACACATAAAACACTCATAAAGGATGAGTATAAGCCTGTTGCTTAGAGACAGAGGAGGCTCAACCCTAACATGACAGTGAAAGATGAGGTTCTCAGGCTCTTTGATGCCAGATTGATATATCCCATTTCCGACTCCACTTGGGTTAGCCTAGTTCAGGTCGTCCCGAAGAAGGGTGGGATGACAGTAATCATGACTGATAAGAACAAGTTGATCCTCTCAAGAACAGTCACTGGATGGAGAGTTCGTATCGATTATAGAAAGCTGAATGAAGCGACCAGGAAAGACCATTTCCCCCTTCCATTCATTCATCAGATGTTGGAGCTTCTATCTGGGCAGCAGTTTTATTGTTTCTTAGATGGTTTCTCTGGTTATTTCTAGATTCCCATTGCACCTAAGGATCTGGAGAAAACCACTTTTATATGCACACATGGGACTTTTGAATACCGTTGGATGCCGTTCGGGCTGTGTAACGCTCCAGCCACATTTCATAGGTGTATGATGGCTATCTTCCAAGACATGATAGAGAAATCCATGGAGGTGTTTATGGATTATTTCTCTATTTTCGGGAGCTTATTTGATCATTGTTTGGAGAATTTAGAGAGGATGTTAAGGAGATGTGTAGAGACAAACTTAATGTTGAATTGGGAGAAGTGTCACTTTATGGTGACTGAGGGGATTGTTCTTAGGCACAAGATTTCACATGTGGGTTTCAAGGTGGATAGGGCTAAGATAGAGACCATCAGCAGACTACCTCCACCAACCAATGTGAAATCCATTCGTAGTTTTCTAGGTCATGCAGGGTTTTGTCGTAGGTTCATTCGCGATTTCTCCAAAATTACCCGACCCATGACCCTCCTTCTTGAGAAGGATCTTCCATTTGTTTATGACGAGGAATGTCTTAAGGTGTTTGAGTTTCTGAAGGAGCAGCTTACGAGCGCCCCTATTCTTGTGGCTCCCGACTGGAGTTTACCCTTCGAGATGATGTGTGATGCTAGTGACTATGCAGTCGGGGCCATCCTAGAAGAAAAGAAGGATAAACATTTCCATCCTATCTATTATGAGAGTAAGACACTAAACAAAGCTCAAGAGAATTATACGACAATTGAGAAGGAGCTTCTAGAGGTCGTCTTCGCATTTGACAAGTTTCGATCCTATCTCGTGCTTTCTAAGATCATTGTGTACACCGACCATGCAGCTTTGCGCTATCTTTTCGCAAAGAAAGAAGCCAAACCGCGACTTATACGATGGATCTTACTTCTTTCTGAGTTTGATTTCGAGATTAAGGACAAGAAGGGGCTAAGAATGTAGCAGCGGATCACCTCTCGCGACTAGAGGATCCGAATATAGAGGAGATACGAGAGGAAGCCATTGGGTCAGATTCTCCTATGAGGACTTGAAGTATGTGAGAGCAAAGGAGGAAGGTATGCCATGGTTCTCTGATTTGGTGAATTACTTAGTCAATGGTGTAGTGATTGAAGGGATGACATCTCGGCAGCGAAAGAAGTTCTTTTCAGATGCTAAGCAATACATATGGGATGCGCCTTACTTATTTCATGTGAGTGTTGATAAGTTATTGAGGAGGTGCATGAGTAGAGAGGAAGGATTGGAGATCCTTAAGCATTGCAATAAGGGTTTGACAGGAGGTCATCATGGGCCATCATACACAGAAAAGAAGGTGTTAGATTGTGGGTTTTATTGGCCGACAATGTTTAAGGATGCGAGTGAGTTAGTAAAGAGTTGTGATGCGTGTCAGTGGTCCGGTAACATTTCAAAGCGTAATGAGACGCCCCAAAACCCAATTTAGATAGTAGAGGTTTTTGATGTTTGGGTTTAGATTTTATGGGTCTATTTCCCGCGTCTAGAGGAAATAGGTACATTCTTCTGGCTATAGACTATGTGTCCAAGTGGGTTGAGGCTCAAGCCTTGCCTACTAACAATGCGAGAGTGGTCCTATCGTTTCTGAGGAAGTTGTTTAGTCGTTTTGGTACTCCTAGGGCATTGATTAGCGACAGAGGAACACATTTTCGTAATTCCCAATTGGAGAAAGTGTTAGCACGTTATGGAGTTACATATAGATTATTCACCGCCTATCATTCCCAAACTAGTGGTCAAGTAGAAAAATGCAAACAGGGGGTTAAGAGGATATTAGAGAAAATGATCAGAACAAATCGTAAAGATTAGGTGGATTTTTAGATGATGCACTATGGGCCTTTAGAATAGCATTCGAAACGCCTATAGGGACTACCCCGTTTAGGATAGTTTATGGTAAGACGTGTTATTTTCCGGTAGAGTTAGAGCAAAGAACAAAGTCGTTGCACGATAGGAAATTGAAAGAGGTGAAAGAATTTAAGTGTGGGGATAGAGTTTGGTTGTATAATTCAAGATTGAAACTATTCCCGGGAAAGCTTAAATCTAGGTGGAGAGGACCATTCATAGTGAAAGAAGTGTTTCCATATGGTGTGATTGAAATTCAAGATAATTCTGGTAGTTCATGGAGAGTGAATGGACACCGATTGAAACATTACATAGGAGAATCAATGGAGAATGAGACACAGGAGGATGTAGCCCTCCTTGATGTACCTAAGGTTTGCGAAGTGTGCGGATGTTTCCCGAAGTGTAGAGTTTGTAAAAGTTTTTTGTATTAATTCGTCTTTAGTTTGACTATGTGTTCATTTTCGTCTTTCTTTTGATATATAAGTAGATTTGAAGCAAGTTGGGGAGTAATTTGTGGTTTATTATGACAAAATCTACCAATGCATAAAATACAAATGGTGTGGAAACTTAAGTCTGGGTATTGTCAAATGTTGCTATCAGGTTTAAATTTGTTGAGATTTTGTTTAGGGTTTTTAGGTATTTGCCTAAATCAAGTTTTTCTTGCTTGTACTCAATCTCCATTCAAGCGAGAGAAATCTGATTCTTTTTGGTTTTTGTTTTTGTTTGACTTTTCTTTGTTTAAATTATCTATTTCCCTTAAATTTGTTTTGTTCTAAAGACTACGAAAGAAATGCTATACAATCGTTGGATTTTGCATAACACCTCATATGACTAATAAATGTTTTTAAATTATCAGATATGGATAGAGGTGCAAGTTTATCACAATAAGAGAAACGAAGAGCCAGGGGAGCTCCTGAGGACAACCCACGTGCTCATGTTATTACCAGGACTATCAGATATGATGCACCTTATGTGGTGTTAAACCCAGACGATCAAACAATTCCTAAAGACGAGAGGGATTTTATGAGTCACACTTTCCTTAGATTTGCACTGGAGCTGAGGAATATGAGAAATTTTTGAAGTTTGCCGAAATGGAATTATTGAGACATAGGACAATTGATTGGAACTTGATGAGCCAGTTGGATGTTACTTAAAGAATCTGTTAGTTTTTGGGACCCAAATGGCTTAATGCTATTCAGTGTGTTGAGCCACAATATTCAGAGCTGACTGTGAGTTTCATTCCACTTTGAAATATAAGGCGAGCAGGTACAACTGGGCTAATACAGTATCATTTTCCTTGGGGAGACAAGTATATGATGAGTGTTAAGTAATTTGGTGTGGCTGTCGGGATGTATACAGACCTGTAATAAAGCACAGGCTAATACGAGCCGACCAGAAGAAGCAAGGCTTTAGATTACCAGATCCTGGACACAATCTTCCTAGAGATGGAGAGCCCCTGCCATTTCTAGCCTAGGTTGCTTGAGCCAATCCTTAAATCGTGGGATGCCAAGTATTGAGCTAGCTTTGAGGGGTGAAGATAAGAAGGATGTGGAACATACGGTTTCTCAAGCCGTATTGGGTGAGTTTTGGTAATCGATTAGGGATGGTCCGTTTTCATCTAATATGGTTGCATCTGCCATCACCGACCCATTTCTGAAGTACATTCATCGTCTACTTGTGGGTACTATTGTTGGTAGAAAAGGAAAGGACAAGGTGATGAATGTTGACTTATTTGGTTTATATTGTATTGTGAATAGAAGAGACATCAACCTAGCGTGCTATCATCTGACTTCATTCACAAGGGGTAAGAAGGGTGGCCTCAATGCTAGATTAGATCTTGGCCGTTATGTCGCATGAATTGCAAAACAGTTGCGTTTTTTTATCGTTTTCCGGAGAATCATTTGACTAGAGGGCCAGACATAGGTGTTTTTGGATTGCAGGAACTTAGGCAGCCCAACATTATTGAGCAGGATGAGCCGATCAGATGGGTTGGTGTTCGTCTAGGCCCGCTGGTTCCACCACCAACGGGTTCTGCAGTTGCCTACACTATCCAGATGGGTGCACCAACACACACTCAGAGAGAACTATCCGTCGTGCTCGCCACGAAATCCCTCAGCAACAGTACCCCTTGAGAGAGTTTCCGCCCGCACCATTTGACTTGCTGGGTCTACAAGACCAGTTGTTTACATGAATGGATGAGCAGGACAAGATGTACCACAACCAATTTCAAACACATGATCAGATGGTTAAGGGTCGATTGGATCGCCAAGATTGGGGCGATCAGATACATGATGGAGCAGCAACACATGCCAGTGCCTCTATGGTTTACTTACCCGTACCAAGGGTATCCTCCTTACTATGGAGATTATGGAGGGCAGGGTGGTGCTAGTGATGCTGGCGGCGCGGGTGGCGTTGATGATCAGGAAGATTAGACGACCTGAATAGGACAAGACTCACGTGGATTCTCATCGCATACACCAGGGTAATCTGTTCCACTTTATCACACTTTATCTTTATTTTCTTTTTTTTTTGTTTCTTAATGGTCATTTGTTTAAGTTTTTTTGTTGCGTAATCTTTCAAGCCATATTAAGGATAATGTGTGTTTTAAGTGTGGGTATGGGGGATTTACGTGTTTGTTTAGATAATATTAAAAATAACTAACAATAAAAAAAACCGACGAAATGTTTTCGAAAGAGTTGTGCAACTTGTATGGAAAATGATAGAAAAATTGAGAATTGGTTTTTCAAAAGAAAAAAAATTGATGATTTTTTTCAAACAAACAGTGATTTGTCACTTTGTAATAAGTTAGTGACCCATCTAGCTTTGAGGGTGTTCTTTAAGTGTTTAGAAAATGACCTATTTGAATCCAGGAATCTCGTGGGTTATCATCTTAGGGGAAACATGAATGCCTTAACTAAATAATTTGGAACTGGTGTAAACTTTAGAACTTACACTAGTTAAGAGTGATTGCCATAGAAGGAATTCATAGCACGTCTCTTTCTTTTCACGAAAATGAATCCGAAAGAGGTGGCGCTCCACCAATGTATCTCATCAAGCATTAGACCGAGAAAAATATTAATAAATAAAGTAAGCCAACAACTTACGTGTTAGCCTCTGGGATGGCGACTTGGAGAATACACCCATGCGTGAGGTGAACTATGAATAAAAAAGAGAAGAATGCACCGGTTAATGCTTGCTAATTCACCCAGTATTCTGTCACCCTGATATGGCAATGATTCTTAAGTGGAATAAGTTCCCTGGTTCGCATTGGTAGGAGAACTCTAATTGGGTTAGCCTATGCCTCGCCAAGTAATCAATTAAACAGGCTGAATTGTAGCTTCCTAAGTGTGAGACCTTGTAGATGAATTGAAATCACTTGAACATAAACAGACACGAGAAGAAACCGGATTAGTTAGTTTTGGATAAAGTGGAAACAATACTAATGATTACTATGACATGTTGCTTGTTTGTGGGAATAACTGGAATGTTTTAGTGTGATGGAAAACTTGATTCCTAATTATGATTCCATTTCATATTTTTTTCGAGGACAAAAAGATATTAAGTGTGGGTATTTTTATGTGTTGTAAAACATATCCATTTTATTTCATGTTTTCAGGTCACTTCCATTTAAATTCTAGTTAGATTCATTAGTTTTCACTTATTGTTTGTTATTTTGTGTTTCATTAGGTGCTTGGGTGCTTAAAAGTGAAGAAAACGCTTGGGACACGGAGAAAAGTGCCAAACAATGGGAAAAGATCAACACTTAGAATTTTTTCTAAGTGAAAAACTAAAAGTCTCTAGATCCTATCTATGCGATACGAACAGCAGGAGGGCTCCTCCTACGCGTATCTCATAGATCATGTTTTAGGGTTTTGGTGATTTTTTGATTTATGCGATACGCACAGCAGGAAGGCCTCTCCTACGCGTATCGCATAAATGGTGTTTTCAGGAAAATTTTACAAAGTTGTATTTAAACAACTTTTTCTCACCAAAAACAAAGGGGTCGACCAGCAGTCGTTTCATGAGCATTCTCAGGGATGAATTGAAGCTTTTTCAAGGACTTGACGCCAAGGATTGAAGCTAGGATCGGTGGAATATTCACCAACCTTTGATCACGGGTTTTCATCTTGTAACTTTGTTGATTTAGACATTGTTTTGAACATGTTGATTTTGTTTTCATTGTTTGAGATGATGTTTCTACTGAATATGAGTAGCTAAGATCATATTACTACCTATATTGATGATTAGTTTGTGTTAACTCGAATGGATTTGACTATTGAACAGTTTTTGTGGTTAATGCTTATGTAATGACGTTTATTTCAATCTATTGGATGTGTTTGAGTGTTTTAGTATAATTGTTGATGATTCCTTTATTCCATATGTTAGTTGTTGAATGTCTTTCATAGAAATTTGCATATCTTGATCGATTACTTTGTGTTTTTGATTAGTTTATGGTTTGCTAGATGTAGTAACCATAGGAATTGGGTTGAATTGATTGTTAAGCCTTAATGCTCTTCTTAATTTGATTCCGAGAGGTGAGGATTAATCGAATTATCTTTGTGGTTAGTTGCTTAGAAGTTAGCAGTTCGAAAGAAGGTTTCTCTAAGCTAGTTAATCGCTTTGCTTTTTCGTGTCCAATAGATTGTTTAAAGGTTGCCCCTTTCATTATCAATGAATTGTGTTAGTTAGATCGAGAGATTAGCTGTCAACCGGGCACATAAGTATTGTCAAAGAGACTTAGTAGTAATTTGAGTAATAGATAGTTTCATTCATCTTCTAAGTTCTCCTTTTTGTCACATCCGCAGAATGATCCGGGATCCTTTAAGTATTTTAGAAGTTTGTTTCATTAGATCCCTATTCCACAATAGTTAAATAGCCATTTGAAGTTCGAGGGTCACAACTAGGATTCACCTAGGTAGTATCTTTCTCATTCTTGTTTGTTTTAGTGTTCTAATTTTCTCGTATTCTGGTTGGTAAGTCGATTGTTTTTTTAATTAATTAAAGTAGTTTTTAGTTCTCAAGGTTCTTTATAAAAAGAAAATATTCCCCCCATTATTAAATCTATTTTTGTTTTGTCCTTTCCAAGTCTAGTTTTTTTTCTATAATAGTGTCTCTAGGGTTCGATTCTGGTCTTCCTTAGTCTTGCCTACATTCGATTGGGTTCACTTGCCTATCTAGTGGTCTAGGTCCAGGTTTTCTTGGGTTATATTTGAGTTTCTAGACTGTCTCTAATTTACGTTGTTTTGATAAGATCACTTTGAGAGCATCAAAAATCTTTTCCTTTCGGAAGCTCCAAAATGAGGAAGAATACAAGTGAAAACTTGCCTTCCGTGGAAAAATTGGTCTCGGAAGAAAGAAATACTTCCAAAGCACTAAAGCCTGCAGCAGTGTTTGCCAGATCTACCGAAAGTCCAGTTTCCAAAACTTTCGAACTTGTTAAAACTTCCGAAGTATTGAAGGTCAAGTCTATGATTTCAAAAGTGGTGTGGAAGACAAGGGAAGACCATGTGACTAAAAGTTCTTCATTTACATTAGCAAATGATTCTTAATATTTGACAATATGATCAATTACTGTTGCATTGTCTTTAACTTTTTTTGACAAGCCTAAGACCAACAAGGCTTGGGTTTCCAAATGTAACTAACCATCTCTTTTGTGCGGGAATAGCTCAAGACCAATAGGAATGTATGGATCATTGATAGTGGCTGTTCCAGGCACATGACAGGCAATGGCTATTTACTTCAAAATTTTGAGAAAATTGATGGAGGGTCAGTTGCTTTTGGAGGAGATGCCAGAGGTTACATTACTGGAAGGGGCATTGTCACAAATGGTAAGCTCAGCATTGAGAAGGTAAACTTTATCAAGGAGCTTGGATACAATCTCCTGAGTGTATCTTAATTTTGTGACCAGAGACATAACATGCTTTTCATTGAGCATGAGTGCATTGTTCTCAAGCCCGAGGTGGTCATTCCTCAAAAGCATATTATGCTCAGAGCCCCAGGAAAGGTAACATGTACAAGATGGACTTGCAAGAAACATCTCCTTGAGGAGAAGTTTCATGCTTTCTATCTAAAGGAAATAGTGATGAGTCCTTCCTCTGGCATAAAAGAATGTGCCATGTAAACTTTAAAAACATGAATAAATTAATTAAGAATGATTTGGTAAACTAGAATGCCAAAGAAAGAGTTTACAAGTGATGACCATTGTGTTGCATGCCTGAAAGGGAAGCAACATAAGGTATCTCACAAGCCAAAGGAAAGAAACTCCATCACTGTTCCCTTACACTTATTACACATGGATCTCATTGGCCCTACTAGTGTAATGAGTCTAGGAAGGACCTCATACTATTTGGTGATCATAGATGACTTTACAAGATTCACTTGGGTTTTCTTTCTTAGAACTAAGGATGAGACTCCTGAGATCCTAAAAAGTTTCATCTTGAAAATTAAGAATCAATGTGATCACAAGGTCAAAACCATAAGATGTGATCAAAAAACTGAATTTAAGAACTAAATCCTTGATACATTTTGTGATGAAAAAGTTATTACAAGACAATATAGTGCTCCCATGACTCCTCAACAAAATGATGTTGCTGAGAGGAGAAACAAGACACTAATCGAAGCTGCAAGAACCATGTTGTTTGATTCTAAACTACCCATCACACTTTGGATAGAGGTAGTGAACACTACTTGCTATGTGCAAAACAAAGTTTAAGTAGTCAAGACTCATGATAAGACTCCTTATGAATTTTGGCATAAGAGGAAACCTTTTATTGGTTTTTTAGGTCATTTGGATGTCCTTGCACCATGTTGAATACCAAAGATCAAGTAGCCAAATTTGATGAAAAATCAGATGATGGACACTTTATTGGATACTCTTCTCAAACTAAAGCTTATAGAGTATACAATCTCAGAACTAGAGTAGTTGAGGAGTCACCCAACGTGACTTTCAATGAGCACACTCCTAGTGTGAAAGGTTCTGCTCCTAATTGACTGTTTGATCTTGATTTAGTTACCAACTGTTTTAACAAATCTTGTGAGAATTTTGTGAATCCAAGGATCGCAATCAGGAATTAACAGTGTTAGATTGAATTCGAATAATGATTGCGGAATTATCACTAATCGTTGTTCAATTGATTGAGTATGTGATGTGCTTCAAATTATACATAAAAATCCTATCAAAAGCACATCAATTATTACTTAATATCCTCCTTAAAATGATGAAAATGTACTTAAAAGTGTTAAATTGTGTTTTCAGGTGTTTAAAAGGGCAAGATGCACAAAAGGAGTATATTTAACAAGAAATTGATGTGATCCAAGCTTTGGACTCCAAGCATGGGACCGTGCCTCATTAAGCACACCCCCATGCCTTGCTAGAAACACACCCCCGTGCTAAATTAACACACCCCCGTGCTTGGACATCTGACAAGGACAAAAGTACTGTCCCCTAAAAGTAGACACGGGGCCGTGCCCCATAAGGCACGGGGCCTTGCCCCTCCTCCAACACGGGGCCGTGCCCCATTTAGCACAGGGCCGTGCCCGACACAACCTGCATGTACGAGCCGACCAACTTTCGTAAGCATTGTACTAGTACGGGGCCGTGCCTTTTAAGCACGGGGTCGTGCTTAAACACTCCGGAAAGCCTATAAATAGAAGCCTAAGCTCACCATTTTTGGCAAGCTTTGGTGGGAGAGTTACTCTGCTGAATTCTCTTGGGAATCAAGACTTCAAGATCATTCGGAGGCTTGGGAGGTATATACAACACTTGGAAGAAGCTTGGGATCACCTAAACGTCATCCATTGTGGATTATCGGTTTGATTGTTCCATTTCACCGATGATCACTTATCTATCTTCTTTGTTATCTGTTGTTATGTTAAAACTCGTCATGAGCTAAACTCTATTTATCATCCTAATCGGATGAAACTTATGTAATTTGTGATGAACTAATGGTGTGATAAATATTATGTTAATGTTATGGTGGTCTTGGGAAAACTATTGATGGGTAGCATCTACATTTGAACGGGAAGTTATAACTTTATACTTTGTGATTGTGATTGTCATACAAGGTTGAAAACCGTATGATTAACTCTCATTCGCGAAACCGGTCTTCATAATAAATCCATGGCTAATGAACTAGAAATGGTTATTAGAAATCATATCACTTTAACTTTCTGATCATTTGCGGGTTCCCTTTTATTAGTTCGGAAACTTCAGTAATTGTTACGGTTTTCTAAAATTAATGGTATGTTAGGAAGGAACCTGATCAACTCTCTTTTTAACATTAAATTATGTTTTCAGAAATCGTATGTCAAATAGGACACAAAAGATTCACCTACATTACTAGGGCTTTGATCTGAGCAGTAAACTAAGCTTGACAGGATCAAGTCACTACGGCAGCAGGATAGACGAGAAATCGTGCCGGCTCATCTTTATAAACATTAACATAATTACATTAATCAATATTTTTAAATCACATCACCAATTCATCACAATTACATAAGTGGAGTCTAATTAGGATGATAACTTTTATTCCCTGATTTTAAATCCAAACGCTTCAAATCTTAGTTTATTTTCTTTTTATTATTGTTTACTTTTAAACCCTAAAAATCATTCCAATACAAAATATCACTTTCTTTAACAAAAACCAAATCTGATAGTCAAACATCAAGTTTGTTGAGTAGGCTAGGTGTGTCCAAGGATTGATACTCGGTTCTTAACAACACTATATTACCACATGACAGGTACACTGCCTTTTGTGTGTGTGGTTTAGTATTAGTAACAATCAATTAAAACTGAATCTGTGCAATAAATCTTTATCAAATATATACTATCTGCACCCAATCAAGTTTTTGGCGCCGTTGCCGGGGACACACGGCAGTTTGAAAGACAAACTAAATTTTTGACTATCTTGTATATAACCTGTTAATATATTTTTGTTTAACTTCATTTTTATTTGTAGTTAGTTTGCCTTTGTTAGTTTAGTTATTTTTGCCTGATTCATTTTAAGCCTTAGTTAGTTTATGCTTCCTTAAGTTAGTGTATGTCTGACTCGTCTAGTTCTGAACTTGTTCCGCCTCTTCCGAAACCCGAACGACTTTTCCGTCAAAGATTGCGCAAAAGATCACAACAAGAAGCACCAGTCATTGAAGAAGACATTTTGGAAGATACACCATCCGAAGAAGACATGGCTAACCAAGACGAGGAAATGAAGATGACACACTATGCCACACCGTCAATAGATGGTTATGAGTCTAGTGTTGTCCAACCAGCAATAGCGGCCAACAATTTCGAGATTAAGTCTAGTATTATCCAACTTGTAGAAAACTCTGTTCAGTTCCATGGGTTACAAGACGAAGATCCTAATGCTCACATCTCACGATTCCTTCGAATCTGTGCGACCTTCAAAATCAATAATTGTTCAGACGACGCCATTCGACTAAGACATTTTCCATTTTCACTTCGAGGCCGAGCCATCGATTGGCTTGATTCACTTCCGCCTGGTTCCATCACCACATGGGCGGGAATGGCTGAACAATTCCTTTTGAAATACTTTCCACCCGATCGTATTGCCAAACTAAGAAGCAGCATCACAAGTTTCCGTCAAGACGACGATGAATCATTACACGCAGCATGGGAAAGATATAAAAGTCTCCTTCGGAGATGCCCACATCACGGACTTGATCTGTGGCTGCAGTGTCAAACCTTTTATGATGCGATTAGCGGAGCTCACAAGCAAGCGGTAGACCAAAGTGCGGGAGGAGATTTTGGAAGTGTCACGCCAACAGAAGCATATCAAGCCTTAGAAAGAGCAGCTAAGAAGAGCTTTGCTTACAATCCTTTAAGAACCAAACCCAGTTCTAAAGGTATTCATCAAGTAGACTCTAAACCCTAATTGCAGCCCAATTAGAAGCTCTAACCAAAAATTTTGAACAATTGCAAAGCGAGCTAAAGAAAACTCCAACACGATGCAACACATGTGGAAATTCACACAAGACCAACAAGTGCCCACAAGGCGTTATGATGGTTGAAGATGTTGACTACGTAGGAGGCCCAAACAACTCATACAATTCAAATTGGAGAAACAACTCAAATTACAGAGATGTTGGCAGTAACCAACAATCATCTGGATTCAACCGAAGGCCACCTTACCAACAACAAAAACCACCATACCAAGGTCCAAGCAGTAGTAACCAAGACCGTGGAGCATCATCAATGGAAGACTTATTACAGCAATTGTTGTTAACCACACAAGCTACAGATGAGTACATCCGGAAATCTGATCGAAGAAATGAGGAGAGGTTCCAAAGAAACGAAGCTGACATCAAAAGCAACAAAGCATCATTACAGACCATAGAGCACCAAGTAGGTCAAATAGCACAACAACTCTCGGAAAGACCTCAAGGAGCTTTGCCCAGCAACACTGTGACAAATCCTAATGCTCAAGTCAAAGCCATCACCACCAGGAGTGTCAAAACCACTCAAGGTGATGCACCCGCATTACAACCCATCCTTGAAGAAGTAGAAACTGAAACTCCAAGTAATGCGAGTGATAAACAAAAGCAACTTGTTGTTATTGAAGAACCAGCAAAGAAATACGTTCCACCACCTCCATATCAAGGTCGTTTAAGACAACAAAGAATGGAGGCACAATATGGCAAATTCCTTGGGTTGTTCAAGCAACTCCACATCAATCTGCCCTTGGTGGAGGCCTTAGCACAAATGCCAAACTACGCTAACTTTCTAAAAGGTGTCTTGTCAAACAAAAAGAAGCTGGAAGAGTTATCACACGTAGTTTTGAATGAGGAATGCTCTGCAGTTCTTCAAAACAACCTACCTCAAAAGATGACTGATCCAGGAAGTTTCACCATACCTTGCCTAATAGGAAATCTTTCTGTCAGTAATGCATTAGCTGATTTAGGTGCTAGCATTAACCTTATGCCTTATGCGGTTTTTGAAAAATTAAACTTAGGTGAGCCTTGACCTACCCGTATGAGCATCCAGTTGGCTGACCATTCTGTCAAATATTCGAGGGGCATCATTGAAAATCTCTTAGTTAAAATTGACAAATTCGTATTTCCCGTTGATTTTGTGATCCTAGACATGGATAAGGACAAAAATGTTCCTCTTATCCTAGGTCGACCTTTCTTAGCGACTGCTCGAGCCCTCATTGATGTTTGTACAGGCAAACTCACGCTTAGAGTAGACGAGGAGGAAGTAACTTTTGATATAGGCCAATCCATGAAACACCCTCAACATCATGATGACTCACTCTATTACGTTGATGCTTGCGATTCGATCATGAGCTGTCATTTGAAGGAAGCCCTTCAAAATGAAGCTTGCAATACTCAATTAATAGAAGTCACAATCACCGAACCCATCTGTGAAAACAAAACCATTCCAGAACTTGAAGTTGACGAAACATCATTTCATCAAGAAGCATTTGAGATCATTGAGCAAGACTTTGAACCAAAAGCCAAACCTTCTATCAAAGACCCTCCAGTATTAGAGCTCAAAGAACTTCCATCTCATCTCAAATACGCTTTTCTTGAAAACACATCTCAACTTCCTGTCATAATCTCATCCGCCTTATCAATTGATGAGAAGAACAAGTTGCTCAATATGCTTAAGGCACACAAACGAGCAATTGCATGGAAAATCATGGACATCAAGGGAATCAATCCATCCTTTTGCACTCATAAAATATTAATGGAGGAGAACTTCAAATCTGTCATTCAACCTCAAAGACGTTTAAACCCGAGCATGCAAGAGGTGGTGAAGAAAAAAGTAATCAAACTGCTAGATGCCGGTTTGATTTACCCTATTTCTGATTCGCCTTGGGACAGTCTCGTCCAAGTTGTTCCAAAGAAAGGAGGAATGACTGTTGTAACTAAAGAGAAGAATGAGCTTATTCCCACTCGTACGGTTACAGGATGGAGAGTTTGCATAGACTATCGCAAACTCAATAAGATCACTTCCCTCTTCCTTTCATCGACCAAATGCTTGAGAGATTGTCTGGAAAAATGTTCTATTGTTTCCTGGATGGTTTCTCAGGTTATTTTCAAATTCCTATTGCTCCCGAAGATCAAGAAAAGACAACATTCACCTGTCCATATGGCACATTTGCTTATCGGCGAATGCCCTTTGGCTTGTGTAATGCTCCTGCTACATTTCAAAGATGCATGGTAGCAATTTTTCATGACATGATTGAACACTCAATGGAAGTTTTCATGGATGATTTCTCCATCTTTGGAAACTCATTTGAGCAATGCCTTGAAAACCTGGAAAAGATGCTGGTTAGATGTGAAGACTCCAACCTTGTTTTAAATTGGGAAAAGTGTCACTTCATGGTTACGGAAGGAATAGTGTTAGGACACAAAATCTCTCGAGCGGGGCTTGAAGTCGATCAAGCCAAAGTCGACACTATTTCTAAACTTCCGCATCCCACAACCGTGAAAGACATCAGAAGTTTCCTAGGACATGCAGGATTCTATCGTCGTTTCATTAAAGATTTCTCAAAAATCGCTCGACCAATGACTCAACTTCTGGAGAAAGACACGAAATTCGTATTTTCTGATGAATGCATTAGTGCATTAAAATTGCTTAAGGAGAGATTAGTAACGACTCCAATTATGGTTTCCCCAGATTGGACGCTACCATTTGAACTCATGTGCGATGCAAGCAATTTCGCGGTAGGAGCTGTATTAGGTTAAAGGAAAGACAAGCAATTTCACCCAATTCATTATGCGAGCAAAACCCGAAACGACGCACAAGAAAACTACACTACCACCAAAAAAGAACTTCTTGCGGTTGTTTTCGCATTCGATAAATTCCGCTCGTATCTCATCCTTTCAAAGACAATTGTTTACACCGATCATGCAGCCCTTCCTTATTTGTTCAATAAACAAGATGCAAAGCCGAGATTGATTCGTTGGATTCTTCTGCTTCAAGAATTTGATATTGAAATTCGTGATAAGAATGGAGCGGAAAATCTAGCGACTGATCATCTCTCGCGTCTTGAGGATTCAAGTCCTTCACAAACTGAGGAAGCCAAAATAAACTACAATTTTCCTCATGAATTCCTTATGCACATTCAATCCTCAATTGATGAACATCCTTGGTTCGCCGATTTTTGCGAATTACTTAGCAAGCGGAATCCTTCTCAAAGGAATGACTTATCAGCAAAAGAAGAAGTTCTTTACTGATATAATACATTACTATTAGGAGGATCTGTATCTGTTCAGAATCGATGCAGACCAACTCATTCAAAGATACGTATACGGAAGTGAAGCAGAACAAATTCTAAGGCACTGTCATGAAGGACCCACAGGAGGACATCATGGAGCAACCTTAATAGCCAAGAAAGTATTCGACTCTGGATTTTACTGGCCCACGATCTTCAAAGATGCTCATAACATGGTACGCACCTGTGATGCATGTCAAAGAGCAACCAATATCTCAACACGGGATGAGATGCCTCAGAAACCAGTTCAAGTATGCGAGATATTTGATATATGGGGTATTGATTTCATGGGGCCATTCCCGGTGTCATTTGGCAATCGTTACATATTGGTAGCAGTTGATTACGTTTCAAAATGGGCTAAAGCTCAAGCCCTGCCTACTAATGATGCCAGGAACGTTGTCATGTTCCTTAAGAAACTATTTTCTCGTTTTGGTGCCCCAAAAGCTCTGATTAGTGACCGAGGAACTTATTTCTATAACAATCAACTTGAAAGAGCAATGGCAAGTTATGGAGTTCACCATCGCTTTACAACTGCTTACCATCCACAAGCGAATGGGCAAGCCGAAGTCACTAACCGAGGTATTAAACAAATCCTTGAGAAAACTGTAGGTCAAAATCACAAGGACTGGTCTACCAAGTTAGATGATGCATTATGGGCTTTTCGAACAGCCTATAAGACTCCCATCGGCACAACACCGTTTAAACTATTTTATGGGAAGTCGTGTCATCTACCTGTAGAACTAGAGCACAAGGCCTTTTGGGCACTTAAAGCAGCAAACCTGGACCAAGACCTTGCAGGAAAGAATCGATTCCTACAAATTCACAAATTGTAGGAATTGAAGGAACAAGCGTACGAAAACGCTAGGGTTTACAAAGAAAAGACAAGGAAATTCCACGACGCTCGATAAAAGAGCGCAAAACAATTTCATGTGGGAGAACGTGTCTTACTGTATAACTCTCGTTTACGGTTATTTCCCGGAAAACTAAAATCACGTTGGTCTGGACCTTATACGATCAAAAACGTGTTTCTGAATGGTGACATTGAAATTTACAACCACGCAGGTTTAAGTTTCAAAGTAAATGGTCATCGTTTGAAACCGTATAACGATGGACCAACCAAGATTTCTTCGGAGGAATTAAACCTCCACCCCAACGAAAACTAAGTGTGGGGAAGGGTCATGTCGAAGACCCGAAACTTAAACGCGACACCTGTACATAAATTTTTCTCACTTTTTAGCAATTTTTAGGACTTCACAAGCACAAGCACGGGGTCGTGCCTCATCAAGCACTCCCCCGTGTCTCTGACAAAATTTTTCCACGATCTCCGCTGACGACTCTGGAACGTTGCAGGTCGAATTTAAGACGATTTCTGACAAGCACCGGGCCGTGCCTAGCCAAGCATGCCCCCGCGTTCACTCTTCACGACCTGTGTATAAATACCACACTTGTTCCATTCTTTAATCACACTCATTCCTGCTCAAAAACATCAAAAAATTGAAAGAATCAAGTCACGGAAGCTCAAACTGGAATCCTGCGAAGAAACCGCGTTCTGAAACGCGAGAGCCGACGACTCAAGAGTATTTCTTCAAAATACATGAACTAATCAAGCAATTGACAGAAATGAACCTTGTTGCTTCCCAACGCTTAGCTAAACTTATCCAAAAAGTTCAGCAGATGAGCGAGGAACTCATTTCCATTAACCAACAGCTTGCGGAATTGAGCAACCACACTTCTCACTATCCTATGCCAAACCTTCCACACAAAATGTGTGGAGGTTTCTTTTAGAAGCATTCCTTGATGTGTTAAGTCCGCTGTTGCGCGTTAAAGAGTCTGGTTTTGCTGTTTCAGATTCTCGGCGTTTAACGTATCGTGTAACCGTAGGATCCTAAGGAATGTAATTTTCAATTTGGCTTGTGTTATTTAACTATAGGACTCTTTTCGTATCTTTTCTGATGATTTGGAAGTGATAAAACTTAACCGGGAAAATTACATAACGCGCAAAACTGAAAAACGGAACAACAAAAGACTGAAACCGAACACTAAAACTTGAACACGGCTCCGTGCTCATAGAGGCACACCCCCATGTTCGACAATAAATGACACCACCTGACATTTTTCAGCCTTTTGTCTTGTTTCCCATCAATGTTGCATGATAAAAACCGAACTAATGTGCCTGCAAAGTCGTATCCACTTTCAATTCCATCTTCTTTTCCATTTTTCTTTCATTTTTTCAAGTGTTCTTGCAAGAGTATTTGGCCAAGAGGTTAGTATACTAATTCCTTTGATTATGAAAGTCATTCACATGTAGTTAGGTGATTAGGTCTCTAAACAACCGAAATCCTAGCAATTATGTGTAAACACTTGTTCTTAAACGTGTTATGGAATGATGAATGCTTTTAACCTACTTATTCATGTTTATTCTTGTAGTAGATTAGTGTTAATTAGTGTCTTTAGTTAGATATTAGTATGTTTAGTTAGTTAGTTAGTTGTTTTCTTTTATTATTAACAAGACTATCTTCATAATTCGTGGTGAAACCTTTGTTAATCATGTTCAATTTACAAGAATTCTCAAGTGATGTAAAACAATATATATTTTTTGAGTATCTTGAATTATTAACAAATGATTAAAATGTTCAACGTATAATCTTTGATTTTTAAAGCAAGAAAATGTTAAACCCATGCTTAATCAACGATTTACAAACAAAACCACGATTGCTCGAGTCAAGAATTCATGCCCAAACATGTTAACCGCACCCCCACGTTGTACAAAGCGCACCCCCATGTTCAAATTTTTTTCCTTGGATGATAAATTCTTAACTATTTTTGAACATGAATTGAATCATTATGATGTTCTGTCTTGAAAAATCTAACACCCGGAAATTTCCTTTGTAGCCGACGAAAGAAGAAAAAGAAATAAAGTCCAAAGTCGAGGGACCAAACCCGCCAACGAGAGAAACTTTGACGCACGGGAGTATAAAAGGGGGAAAACACCCCTATTCTCCTCATTTTCAGCCATCAAGAAGAGAAGAGAGAAAGAAGAGAAAAGAGAAGAAGTGTTGGCCCGGGTTGGTTCGAGTAGCCAAAATCGACGTGGAGCAAGTCAAATCGAAGCTCTATTCGACGGGATCATTAAGGTGAGTTCTAGGACCCCTCTTTTACACGTTTTCAACTGATTTTGGGGCTGGAACACGTCCAAAAACCTATTTTTGAGTTTTTGGGTGAAGACCCATTTTGATGCATGTATGTATGTGTGTGATGTGTTTGAGGCTCGATTTCTTGCTTGGTTATGCTTGTATGAGGTCATGGTATGTTTCCCTAACCTTTAGAAGGGTTTATTTGAGCTTAAAAGCGGCTTGGAAGGGGTTGGAGGTCGAAAACCCACGGCTGCAGTCGACCTAACTGCACTCTGCACCAGCTAGGGCTAGGCGACCGACTGGAGGGCGACTGGAGGCCATTCGGCCGATTGAAGTGCGACTGAGGTCCATACGCACGTTTGTTATGCGACTGAGGTCCATACGCATGATGGTCATGCGATTGGAGTTCATGTGCTTGGGAGCCATGCGATTGAGGGATGGTGCGACTGAGGTTCATTCGCACGGAGGTTATGCGACTGAAGTCCATGCGCCTGGAGGCCATGCGACTGAGGTTCATTCGCATGAAGAGTATGCGACTAAAGCCCATACGCTTGAAGTCATGCGACTGAAGGCCATACGCATGAAACCTATGCGACTAGGAGTCCATTCGCATAGAGGTTCATTCGCCCATAGTCCATTCGCATAGATGCCCATTCGCCTAAGTGTTCAGAAATGATAACCGAGATGAAATTCCTCGATGATGTGAAGGGCATGGACGGTATAAGGTAAGGCAGGATGATGAGATTATGATGTGGATGTTGATGGAGATGATGATAATATGCATGATGTTATGTGTTATGTTAGGCATGGCGGTGCGTGTGATGCATAGTATGTATGATGTGCGTGATGTGATGTATGATTGATGCGTATGTATGACGATGCCGTATGTTTATGTTTATGTTGTGTTCCTTGCTATGTATGATTATCTTTCTATGTCTTTGCGTTGAACGTTAATGAATGAAATGAAAGTATTATGTAACGTAAAGTGAAAGATAAAGAAAAGAGGAACGTAATGAATGAATGCATGCATTAATGAATGAATGAAATCGTGTGAGGTATGTATGTGAAGCGAAGTGAAGTGCACGGCTCTGATGCCTTAGGCTCAACCGTGAGAGGTTCAGCTAGTCTATAGCGTGTACGCAAGGGTTCCAGTCTTTGTGACTGACCTTCGATGAGGTACCCATGTTGATGGGGGTGATGTACCCACTTCGGTGGAGGTGATGTACCCACTTCGGTGGGGGTGATGTACCCACTTCAGTGGGGGTGATGTACCCACTTCGGTGGGGGTGTAGTACCCATAATGTTGGGGGTGTAATGTATGATGGTTACCCGGGTTACGCATAACTCCGGGGGTGTAGCATGAAGCTATGCATATGTAAGAGGTGAGCAACCCGGTCATTGCAAAAGACTCGAGTACGTGCTATCGTGATGTTGCCTTGGGGTGAGCAACCTTGTTGTTGCAAAAGGCTCGGATAGCTTGCTATCATGATGGGCAATGAGGTGAGCAACCCTAGGGGTGCAAAAGACTCGGATAGCGTGCAATCATTGAGATGGCTATTGAGGTGAGCGACTTGGTGTAGCAACAGCCTCGGATGGAGTTCTATCCCGGTGATTGACTCATATGGGATCTTTGTCGCGTATCCCGGTGTTGTGTCAGTCTTCGGACATGATTCGGGGGCTTGTGAGCAGGTCCCGGCACAACATCAGCTTTCGAGCATGAGTCGGGGATATTGCATGAGATAAGATTCGAGTAATAAAGAGTAACGAGCAAAGTAATGAAGGAAAGAATGAATGTATGAAATGAACGTTAACGTAGGATACTAATAATGTATGAAATGGGATCCTTGTCATTCGACCTCAGTAATCGTGGCTATGTGCCATGAAGAGGGTAAAGTCTGACAGGATCTAGAATGAAGTGAAAGATAATGATAATGATGAATGATGAATGTAATGAACGAAATGACGAAGATAATAATGGTATTATCTGTATGAACGTATGATGTGTGAACGCATGTATGTAACGAATGTTTTTTTATAAAGAGGTAAAGAACGGTTTTACGAAAGAAAAGTAAGTTTTATTTTCAAACTAGAACTCACTCAACAACGCTGACTTTGATGTGTTTCCAGTTGGCAGGTATGTTGCTGAGGATGGCACGGGGCGGCTACTCAGCGTATTTTGGATGGCATCTTTATGTTTAATGCTTTTGTAATAAATATGTCATGATATTGTTAAAAAAACGATTGTACTATTGTGCAAAAGTATTTTGATGGAATGAAATTATGTGTTTAATGTTTCCACTGCAACTATTTATGAAAGGAAAATGTAAATATATGTTTTGAGTGCGATGAATGTCCAACTGTAGGTGTCCCGGGAACGGGGCCTTACAAGTTGGTATCAGAGCCAAAGTTTAAGTGAATTAGGTAAATGTTTTCAAAAACCTAATCTTAAACTGAGAATGGGACGAAAAGGGAATGGGATGCCAATCTGAGTAGCTGCGTGCCATCAGGTATGTTTTTGTAAAGTTAACCGGTTTATGTGCACATGTTATATGGTTTATGTGTTGCTGGTAGATTTAGATACTGATATAGTCAGGACAGGTAATGCTTGGGGTATGAAGAGTAAAGTAGGTGGCTAATCACAATTGGCCACTGTAATTAGGGACTTACTATACTTGACATAAACTGAGCTGTTCCTTGAATGACCGTGTTAGTTTTTGAATCTTTCAGTGTGTTTAGAGAATGGCCGGTGGAAGATCTTCAAAAGCTCCTCGTGGTGGAGGTGACGGTGGACGTGGTGCTGAACCACGAGTCACGAGAGGAAGGGCAAGAGCCGAAAGGGTAGTTCATGAGGAACCCGAGACCCCTCATCCTGAGGGCGGTGACGAGAATGCTAATCAGAGGGCCTCGATGAGAGAGGCGGTCGTGGAGGAAATGCATCAGGTCATGCAGACGATTCTACCGTCTGTGGTGACCGAAGTTATAAAGGCTGTTAGAGATGAGGAGAGAAGGGAAAGGGGTAGACCTTCGGGCGAAAGGAGACGACCCGAGACTGAAACGGTTCTCTCCGATGACGAAGAGGAAGAAGAAGAGGAAGAGCCTACGCCGGAGGCGGCACGAGGCTGTAACAATGGGGCGTTTCAGCGATGTAAGCCCCCTACTTTTGATGGTAATGGCACTGCTGCTGCTGCTCACCGATGGGTGAGAGAGATGGAAGCTGTTTTAAATATCAGCGAGTGCCGAGAAGATCAGAAAGTAAAGTTTGCTACCCACTCTTTCGTGGACTCAGCTTTGTGCTGGTGGGACAACATAGTCCAAGTTGAGGGAAGCAGAGCTATCGGAAGGATGAGATGGCCAGAGTTGAAGAGGCAGGTGATTGAGGAGTTCTGTCCTCACCGTGAGATGGATAAAGTTGAAAGAGAGTTCCTGCAGCTGCAGGCGGGAACAATGACGCATCAGCAATACACCACCAAGTTCAACGAAATGGCACGGCTGGTGCTGGATCAGGTGACACCCCTCTCACGAAAGATCAAGAGGTATATCCATGGCCTGCCAACGGACATTCGTAAGCACATGATCGCTGCCCGACCAAGCACGTTTAGGTCGACGGTTGATTTGGCGGGGAGATTGTACGGCGAAAAATTGATGGTGGTGACAGAAGGTAGCAAGAAAGGAGATGGTGATCGAGATTGGAATGGGAAGCGATTGGAACACGGCGGAGCCGCTCCAAGTGGCAAAGGTGCACGGGTGGACGACCAGCGTGTGGTCATAAATGACGTGGGTTCGGAAAGGTGTGACAAGTGTGGACACAGGCACCCTGGGGAATGTAGATTGGGAACTGATGTCTGCTTTCGTTGTGGAAGGACCGGGCATGTAGCGAAGAACTGCGGTATGGGGAAGTGTTATTCTTGTGGTGAGGAAGGTCATAAGAGCAGGGACTGTAAGAAGCAAAGGGCTGGAGGCTCGGGAGTGAAGAAGATTGGAGGAAGCTAGGACGGACTTCGATGTTGTGTCAGGTATGTTCCTAGTAAATAGATCCTTAGCTTGTGTTATTTAATGTTGGCGTTAGTAAAAGTTTTATTCCTACTGCTTTCTGTGCTAAATTGCCTGTTAATGGTAAGAATATGGATACGCCATTCGATATAACCCTATGAGTGGATTGTTTGACGGACTACGGAGCGAATACTATGTGTTGCAAAAAGACGATACGGTTGATAGCGCCTAAGGGGATCATGGTGATGGCTTAAGGTGATTGAGTCACGACGATTCCGAATGTGATTTCGATGACCGTGGAGGGAAGGTGCATGAAGCGCGGTATGGTGGAGAACGAGGTTAAATGCCTTACTTGTTTAAAAATGAAGGCCGAGCACCAAATGCCGTATAGAAAGAAATGAGGTGATCGAGGCCACGATCGAGAAGCTCGAAAGGATTAAAGCATTGATGAAGCTAGCCAAAGGTAGATAAGAAGTCGTGTGTGGATAAACGACGTAGACCGATTGAACTCCAGGTGGTAGACTGGAAAAGAGATGAGGCAGAATTGCTCGCGACGGTTTAAGGAATAACAGGTTTCGGGGACGAAACCTGTATAAGGGGGGTGGACTTGTAACACCCGGAAATTTCCTTTGTAGCCGACGAAAGAAGAAAAAGAAATAAAGTCCAAAGTCGAGGGACCAAACCCGCCAACGAGAGAAACTTTGACGCACGGGAATATAAAAGGGGGAAAACACCCCTATTCTCCTCATTTTCAGCCATCAAGAAGAGAAGAGAGAAAGAAGAGAAAAGAGAAGAAGTGTTGGCCCGGGTTGGTTCGAGTAGCCAAAATCGACGTGGAGCGAGTCAAATCGAAGCTCTATTCGACGGGATCATTAAGGTGAGTTCTAGGACCCCTCTTTTACATGTTTTCAACTGATTTTGGGGCTGGAACATGTCCAAAAACCTATTTTCGAGTTTTTGGGTGAAGACCCGTTTTGATGCATGTATGTATGTGTATGATGTGTTTGAGGCTCGATTTCTTGCTTGGTTATGCTTGTATGAGGTCATGGTATGTTTCCCTAACCTTTAGAAGGGTTGATTTGAGCTTAAAAGAGTCTTGGAAGGGGTTGGAGGTCGAAAACCCGCGGCTGCAGTCGACCTAACTGCACTCTGCACCAGCTAGGGCTAGGCGACCGACTGGAGGGCGACTGGAGGCCATTCGGCCGATTGAAGTGCGACTGAGGTCCATACGCACGTTTGCTATGCGACTGAGGTCCATACGCATGATGGTCATGCGATTGGAGTTCATGTGCTTGGGAGCCATGCGATTGAGGGATGGTGCGACTGAGGTTCATTCGCACGGAGGTTATGCGACTGAAGTCCATGCGTCTAGAGGCCATGCGACTGAGGTTCATTCGCATGAAGAGTATGCGACTGAAGCCCATACGCCTGAAGTCATGCGACTGAAGGCCATACGCATGAAAGCTATGCGACTGGGAGTCCATTCGCATAGAGGTCCATTCGCCCATAGTCCATTCTCATAGATGCCCATTCGCCTAAATGTTCAGAAATGATAACCGAGACGAAATTCCTCGACGATGTGAAGGGCATGGACGGTATAAGGTAACGCAGGATGATGAGATTATGATGTGGATGGTGATGGAGATGATGATAATATGCATGATGTTATGTGTTATGTTAGGCATGGCGGTGCGTGTGATGCATAGTATGTATGATATGCGTGATGTGATGTATGATTGATGCGTATGTATGACGATGCCGTATGTTTATGTTTATGTTGTGTTCCTTGCTATGTATGATTATCTTTATATGTCTTTGCGTTGAACGTTAATGAATGAAATGAAAGTATTATGTAACGTAAAGTGAAAGATAAAGAAAAAAGGAACGTAATGAATGAATGCATGCATTAATGAATGAATGAAATCGTGTGAGGTATGTATGCGAAGCGAAGTGAAGTGCACGGCTCTGATGCCTTAGGCTCAACCGTGAGAGGTTCAGCTAGTCTATAGCGTGTACGCAAGGGTTCTAGTCTTTGTGACTGACCTTCGATGAGGTACCCATGTTGATGGGGGTGATGTACCCACTTCGGTGGGGGTGATGTACCCACTTCTGTGGGGGTGATGTACCCACTTCGATGGGGGTGTAGTACCCATAATGTTGGGGGTGTAATGTATGATGGTTACCCGGGTTACGCATAACTCCGGGGGTGTAGCATGAAGCCATGCATATGTAAGAGGTGAGCAACCTGGTCGTTGCAAAAGACTCGAGTACGTGCTATCGTGATGTTGCCTTGGGGTGAGCACCCTTGTTGTTGCAAAAGACTCGGATAGCTTGCTATCATGATGGGCAATGAGGTGAGCAACCCTAGGGGTGCAAAAGACTCGGATAGCGTGCAATCATTGAGATGGCTATTGAGGTGAGCGACTTGGTGTAGCAACAGCCTCGGATGGAGTTCAATCCCGACGATTGACTCATATGGGATCTTTGTCGCGTATCCCGATGTTGTGTCAGTCTTCGGACATGAGTCGGGGGCTTGTGAGCAGGTCCCGGCACAACATCAGCTTTCGAGCATGAGTCGGGGATATTGCATGAGACAAGATTCGAGTAATAAAGAGTAACGAGCAAAGTAATAAAGGAAAGAATGAATGTATGAAATGAACGTTAACGTAGGATACTAATAATGTATGAAATGGAATCCTTGTCATTCGACCTCAGTAATCGTGGCTATGTGCCATGAAGAGGGTAAATTCTAACAGGATCTAGAATGAAGTGAAAGATAATGATAATGATGAATGACGAATGTAATGAACGAAATGACGAAGATAATAATGGTATTATCTGTATGTACGTATGATGTGTGAACGCATGTATGTAACGAATGTTTTTTTTATAAAGGAGGTAAAGAACGGTTTTACGAAAGAAAAGTAAGTTTTATTTTAAAACTAGAACTCACTCAGCAACGCTGACTTTGATGTGTTTCCAGTTGGCAGGTATGTTGCTGAGGATGGCACGGGGCGGCTACTCAGCGTATTTTGGATGGCATCTTTATGTTTAATGCTTTTGTAATAAATGTGTCATGATATTGTTAAAAAGACGATTGTACTATTGTGCAAAAGTATTTTGATGGAATGAAATTATGTTTTTCATGTTTCCGCTGCAACTATTTATGAAAGGAAAATGTAAATATATGTTTTGAGTGCGATGAATGTCCAACTGTAGGTGTCCCGGGAACGGGGCCTTACAAAAAACATATGATTTTCACTAACATCATGAGACTGCTTAAGAAATTTGTCTTGTCTAGATTAACTTATTTTTAAAATTTCAGGATCATGGATCATCCCTACTTACATTTTGGAGGATCCGCGAGAGATGGTGTCATGATAGACTTCAAAGATTGCTACAAAGGGTCGAAAGATCCCACTTACAAGCAGATGAAGAAACACTAGTGGCAGTCGGATAACTAGAAAGATATAATAATTTATTAAGTGTTCAGTGGAAACGTTTATTTTCACAAAATAGACCTTCCGTTTATGAACTAACTCTTCAATTTTTAGCATCTTTTAAATTTAGAATGAAAGACTCTGATCCATGGGATGAAAGTGCAGTTTCATTCAGACTAGCTGGGAATTGGCATAAAACATCCATTGCCTTGTTCGGTGTCTATCTTGGAATATACAAGGAACAAGAAATGGAGGAGTAGGCAATATCTGGAATGTCGGCGTATCATACCTTCCCGGACGAGGAAAGTAGAGACGTGGAAAGTGGTGCAATGAGGAAAGCATTTTGGGAGCGGATTGGAACCGGGGGGTTCAACTCGAGCAAAACAAAAAGCAGTCAGATACGAGACCCGCTGCTGCGATACATTCATCAGTTACTCAGTCATTCCATAACAGCTCGTGGTCAAAGCGAGGGAGTTGTTAATTTGAGGGACTTGTTTATTTTATACTGTATGGTTAATCGGTTGCCATGTAATATTGGGTATTTGTTTTGTAATCTTTTTGCTAGTAAAGCGATTGCAGGTGCTCCAACACCCATGTTTGGAGGAAGCTGGATTTTGAACTTATATGAAAGCTATGGTTATAACACTGAGGAAACCGTAGGAGTGATGCCAGGACTGTTAGACTTGAGCATTTGTACAAGTATGTACATGGTGACAAGCTTACCAAATGGGCAGCCGAGATTCATGGATAAGAAGGGACAAATCTGGGATCCAGCGGATCCCGAAGAAATTGCAGGATCGGGTTTTGTCACTTAACACTTGTATTTCTCTCAAACTCACTTATAATAGTCACTCAAACAAGATGAAGCAATGTCTTTGACAAGAGTTGATAATAATATAATAAGTAATCAAAGCAACAAGCAGAAATATTTTCAAGGTACTTGTATATATTACTTCTCAACTCAAGATTACAAGACACTTACAAGCTTAGAACATGAGTTACAATGAGAAACTATATATACTAGATCCTACAGCCGGTTATACTTGATACCAGCTGGAAACCTAAGACTAAAGCATATACTACAATGCTATAGTTAAGGTATCTTAGATAAAGTATTATCTAAGATATGGTAGTCATGACATGTCCATGACTTACCTTTTGTCACCAACTAAAGATGGCAACTGTACTTAACATAAAAAGGTAAACAGTAGATTAAAGTATGGTCAACTACATGGCTTTTGAGAAAACGCCATGCAGTATCTCAGAGATTTGCAGCGGACTGTCAGACAGACCATACTTATGTCTACTGGATAATAGAAGTGTCTTCCGAAGGTTAACTGGCTTCGGAAGAGCAAGTTCTTCCGAAGCCACTTATACTTCGGAAGATGCTTCTATGCTTCCGAGGCTTTTAAGGACTTCTTTATACTTCGGAAGTTGACTTCAGATCTTTGTCTTCAAGTCTTGAACCTTCGGAAGTAGCTTCTTTACCTTCGGAAGTTGGAGTTCTCCTTCGGAAGTGTATTTTACACTTAGACTTCGGAAGAGCTCTTTCTTCCTTCGGAAGTCCCACACTTGGCTTCGGAAGTCCTTTGTATGTAGTACTCAAAATCTTCTAAGTGATATGGTTTTGGTTGCAACAGCCTCTTATGATCCAACAAACTCCCCCTAGGCTGATGCTACCAAAACTTCACTTATCTCTACTTCTCAAAGTTTTCAGCACCAGGGACAAAAGATATTTGTCTGTCTCTCTGTTCTTCCCGGAAGTAGTGCTGAGAAGCTTGTACAAGTCATTCGTGGATAGGAGATCCAGTCTATCACTTTGAATGACATGCACCCTTTGTTGTGACCCCCTGAAGAGAGTTAGTTGACGGGAGTTGTAGTCATACTCCCATCTAACTATGGACTCAAGTTCAGGACCTTCAACCATTTGAAGAAGGGCTTTGCCTTTGGTTGCTGATCCTTTCCTTTCCTCCTCCTCTCTCAGTTTTGACTCCTCTTCGACCTTGCTTCTTGCAGTGAGCTCGGCCATGTGAAGGCTGCCTAGATGATTTCTGATGTGAGCAGCTACTTTGGAGTTTGAGGGGTTGGAGAATGGTTTCTCTGCTAACTCAGCAATATCAAATCTGCTTAAGTGTAGCAGAGATGAGGCATTCAGCCTGTTAATCTCACCATTCTCTCTCTCAACAACAAAGTTGTGAGAAGAGTCTTCGAACCTCCACTGGACTATCTTCTTTCTGGGTACAAGAGATTGTCTTGGTACCCTATCTCCTTTCTTTGTGTCCAGCAGAGTCACCAGCCTTCTCCTCAGCTTCTTTTCTTCCTCATTCAATGTATCTGAATTGAGGCCAAAGAGTCTTGCGGCTTGGTCCAAAGTTCCTCTTGGCAGATCAAGAAACTCATCTCTTGTGAGGGAACTTGAGGATCCATCAACATAAGTCAGGTTGACTGTATCCTCCTCACATGAGATGTCGCTCAGAGTAGTGCAGTTGATGAGCTTGGTTTTGATCTCCTTGAATTCCTCCATTGAGAGATGTTTGGAAGGCTGAGGGGATGGTTTGATTGGTTGTTGGGTAGGTTTAGGAGGTTGGGTTCTGGGTAAGGCTTTAGGTTGGATGATGGGTAGTTTAGGTGGTTGAGGTGAGGGAGTTGGTAGATGTGAAGGTGTAGGTTCAGGGGTGAAAGGTTCAGGTTCAGTTTTGATTGGGAAGGGAAAGGGTATTGGTTCAGGTTGATGTTGGGTTTGGATATTTGGCTGAGGGGTGGCTTTGAAGGTCATCCCCTGTCCCCTTCTATACATCTCCTTTCTTCTCCCTGCACGAATGTCAGCCTTGATGTCACTGACATGTCGTTGGAGAGTCTTCTCAGACATTGGACCCACTTGCCTGCCAGAGAAGCCGTGAGCTTTAAGATAGTTCTTCATCCAAGCTTTGTCACCTATCTTCTTGGCGGCAGACAGTCCAGCCTCTTCTTCCTTCTTCTTCTTCTCTACCAGCTTCTCCCTTGCAGCTCTCTTTCTCTCCTTCTCCATTTGATCTTGCTCTTTGTTAAAGAGCCACAAGATCGTGTCACTGTTGTGTGGAGATAACTCCTCTTGAGAGAATCCTCTAGAGAGTAGAAAGTGATTCTTTCTCTCCTGAGCTGCAGATCAGCTTCTCTTTCTTTTCTCAGCCTTTCTTCTTCCAAGGCCAACCTTGCAGCTTCTTCTTTTTGCTGTTTTTGCAGCAAGGTTGCCTTTTCAAGCTCTATCAGCTCCTCTAATGGTAGCAGGAGTACATCTTCCGAGGCAGCCCCTAGACTGACAAGTCTATCAATTACCTCCACCCTTCTTCTATTGTTGATTGCCTCTTGGTTGGCTGCAGCTGCTTTTGAACTTGCAGCTAACAGTTTCCCAGTTGGCAGTCTTCCTTTCCTTTTAAGTTTCTCCAGCCTTTCTTCTTCCCGAAGCTCTTCCGAAGTCATCTTCCTTTTGCCTTTAATGTCTTCGGAAGTGCTAGACTTTGGTGGTTCTTGGGTAGAAGATTCAGGTTGGATGGTGGAGGTAGGAGCTGAGGTCAATGCAGATGTAATGGCTAGTGGTTGGCTGAGAAAGTCCTCCCTATTAACCTCAGATGCAAGTTCCAGAATTGCATCTGTGACTATTAGATCATCGGAAAGAGAGAACAGTCCTTCCGCAGCAGCAATTTCAGCTTCGGAAGTTTGAGTTGGTTCTTCCGAGGCTTCGAATTGTGCTTCGGAAGCCTGTGAAAACACACCTTCTGTCCCAACTGTTTCAGTTGCTGGGCCATCAGTCCTAGTTTCCCCTTCGAAATCAATCTCAGGTTCCACTTGGGCCTTAGGTTGACCAACTTCCTCAACAGTGGTAGGAGGTGCATTCAACCTCTAAAGCTCTTGAGCTCCAAAGTATATCACAGACATATCCGGACTAGGTTGATCAATGAGGGACTCTAAAAGGAACTTGTTGAAGATCCTATTTAGATCCTGAAGCATCCTTTGATCCACTTGAAACACAACTGGAGGAGGCTCAGGGAAGATGGCAGCTTGTTGTCTTGAGCTCAAAGAAGTGAGAGCTTGACTGATGGAATCCTGTCTTTGACTTTGTTCCTCAACATTCTCCCCCTTTTTGGTAGCATCATCTTGAGAGGTAGATGAGCTAGAGGAAGAGGTCAAGGAGACTTGAACGGGTACATGCCTAACAGATCTCTCAATCTGTTTCTCAGCTAGTTTGACCTTGAGACTTTCAATCTCAAGTTGCTGAGTGGCAGACCTATCCTCTAAAGTCTTAACCTTTGATTCAAGGTTTGAGACTTTAGAAAGTAGGTCTCTTATTGTGAGTTGCATTCTTCCCTCATCTTCTTTGGAAGAATCACGGGGAGATGAGGTAACATACCTAGTATGTTCATCCTCACCACCAGATGTGGTTTCTTGGCACCCTGGTTTCCCTTGCACAATGATGTCTCTTTCAGAGGCATCATAGGGCATGGTTGCCGTAGATTCAGTCTGACTATTGTTACCACTGTCCTGAGGATCCAATGAGGCTCCTTAGTAGTGGCAGCTGAATCTACATGAGTCCCCTCCACATCAGTGGGACTCACCTCAGTAGGGCTTTGCTGGTGTGGGCTAGAGACAAGAGGTTTCTCTAGGCTCTGTTGATCCTTAATGGGGTGTTGTGGATCAACTTCATTGCCTTGGAGAGACATAGTCTCTTCACCAGCTCCGGTCAATAGGTCAGTAAAAGAGAAGGAATGAAGACCTAAAGACCCGGGACTTTGATCAATGTCAAAAGGCATTGAGCTGTCCCTTGGTGGCTGCTCAGGGGAGTATAGAGACTCACCCTGAGGGCTATCAGCTGGGGTTATGGGCTCATGGGTCTGAGACTGAGGAGACTCAAGACCCATATTGAGGTCAATAGTGAAGGATTGGGGGACCTCTGGCTGAGTGGGAGCCCCTTGTTCCACTCTAGCCTTTTTGGTTTGAAGAGGAGGGGCTTGTTCAATCAGAGTAGATTGAACAAGGGTTCGTTTGGTACGTCTCTGATAGGTGACTTTTATTGGAGGAGAAGGTAGATTTGGAATGGTGAGGGTAGTTGCTGGTGTGGGTTCATCACCTGTGGGGAAAACAGGGATGTCACCAGGAGCCATTGGCTCAATCATACCTGGAAGTAGTGCGGTATCCCTTCCAGTGTAGTTGGTAGACACTCTCTTCAAAACTTTGAAGATGGTCGGCCTCATTTGAGGAGCAGACAGAGCAGCTGCACAGACAAGCTTACTCTGATCTAGCTCGCAGTTGATTATGTGCTGTAGAAATCTGGGATACATAAAGAATGTGTCCCTTTGCAGATTTCCCATGAGGTTAGTCAGCACAAACCTGGAGTAGTTGAAGCGCAGGCCTTGTACCAACCCATGAACTAGGCATCCGAGTTCATAGGGAATTTGATCCCATCCCCCGGATTTGTTAGATAAGCAGTGAAGAACCACATGTAGCAGGAACTTCCACTTGTAGGAGAAGTTGAATTTGTAGACTGTAGACCTGCTTACATCTCCACCGTATCCCATTTGGAGATAAGAGTTATCTAACTCAGACTTGGGGAATTCCGTCGGTGCGCCTTCATCATGGAGCTCAAGATGCTCCCTGATGATTTGTTCAGTAACGACCAACTCTTGGCCACATACACTTGACCTGATAGCACGAACCCCATTTAGGGTTTCAACCCGACTATTTGCCCAGAATTCGACATTTGGTTGGTGTAAATGGTAGGGTTTACAGTCAGTGCTGTGTAGTATGAAGATTGGGCTAAGAAAGAGATAATATCAGAGAAGTCAGCATCCCTTGAAGAGTCAAGGAGTGCGACTTGGTTGTGCTGAGGGTTTAGAGCCATTTAGAAAGATAGCAGAGGAAAAGTTCTTGAGAGAGAGGTAAATTGGAGAAGAAGAAAGCTTTTAGGGCAGTGAATTTGGTAAAAAGAGTGTAAGTGATTAACCGGAAGTATTTAAATGGGTGAAATGGCGGTTTAAAGGGTGGTTTGGATAAGATGATGTGAGGGTTCAGAGGATGATGTGACAGGGGCGGTAAGGTTAAGCCATTTAAATAATCCGACATCATTAACAAAATCTTTACTTTTTACAGAGTGGGGCCCAAAAGATTTCCGTTACACAGTAAAATCCTTCTTCCGAGTATAAGGTATTTCCGAAGGTAAAGTTCTTCCGAAGGCAAATGTACTTCCGAAGGTAAATAAATTGCTTCCGAAGACACATGTTGCTTTCAAGTGGAGAGTATTAAGTGCTTCGGAAGTAGATCTGAGATTACCTCAATCGCTTCTTCCGAGACTTAGTACACTTCCGAGAAGAAAATTATCCTTTGAGAAATTTGCTTCGGAAGTTATGCTAGATATCTTCCGAAGGCAAGTTTCTCTTCGGAAGAACTTATACTTAGTTAAATAAGAAAGGATCTTTTGTAACAGGGCTTAGATTGTATTGACATAAGACTTTACATATTGAAAAGGTTTTCAATTGAGATTGACTAGTCAATGTTTATCATCCCAATAGCTGTAATAAGATACTTAAATCTTTGTTCATCAAATGCTTTGGTGAACAAATCAGCATATTGTTCATTTGAATCGACTTTGACTAGTTTGATAAGATTTTTCTCATGAATATCTCTAATGAAATGATACCTGATGTCAATGTGCTTTGTCTTTGAGTGCTTTACTGGATTTTCAGTGATGGATATAGCACTGTTGTTGTCAATGTGGATAGGAGTGCTCATGAAGTTGAATCCATAGTCAATCATCTGGTTTTGAATCCACAGCAGCTGAGCACAGCAACTTGCAGCAGCAATGTATTCAGCTTCAGCAGTTGATGTAGAGACACAGGATTGCTTTTTGCATTGCCATGAGATGATCCTTCCACCAAGAAATTGACATCCACCTGATGTTGATTTCTTGTTGATGTTGCAGCCACCATAATCACTGTCAGAGTAACCATAGAGATTAAAATCACTATTTCTTGGATACCAGAGACCTAACTTAGGTGCTCCTTTGAGGTATCTGAGGATTCTCTTGACAGCAATTAGGTGAGACACCTTTGGAGCAGCCTGATATCTTGCACAAATGCAGGTTGCAAACATGATATCAGGTCTACTTGCTGTAAGATACATCAGAGAACCAATGATTGCTCTATACTGATGTTGATCAGTATCCTCCCCCTCAGAGTCAGGGCATAAATCATGGTTTCTGGGTATGGGTGTCTTTGCTGCTTTACAATCCTTCATATCAAATCTCTCTAAGATATCATTGACATACTTAGATTGATTGATGAAAAACCCTTCCTTCAGTTGCTTTACCTGAATTCCAAGGAAAAAGTCCATTTTTCCCATAGAACTCATTTCGAACTTCTTCTTCATAATGCTCTCAAAGTCTTTGCACATTTGGTCATTTGAAGAACCAAATATGATGTCATCGACATAGACTTGAACTAGCAAAATGTCTTTCCCAGACTTTCTGATAAAGAGAGTCTTGTCAATGGTTCCTCTAGTATAGCCATTCTTCAGAAGAAATTGAGACAATGTCTCATACCACAGCCTAGGTGCTTGGTGCAGCCCATATAGAGCTTTATCCAATTTGCACACATAGTTTGGATGCTGTGGGTCTTCAAATCCTGGAGGCTGGCATACATAGACTTCCCTATCTATATCCCCATATAGAAAGGCACACTTGACATCAAGCTGGTAGACAGTGAAATTCTTGGATGCAGCATAAGCAAGGAAGATCCTAACTGCCTCAAGTCTTGCAACAGGTGCAAAGACATCAGTATAATCAATTCCTTCCTCTTGAGTGTATCCTTGAACCACTAGTCTTGCCTTGTTCTTGATAATCAAGCCTCTGTCATCTCTTTTGTTTCTGAAAACCCACTTGGTGCCTATAGGTACTTGACCAGATGGTAGCGGACATAGGTTCCAAACCTTCTGTCTTTTGAATTGAAGCAGCTCCTCTTGCATTGATTCAACCCAGCTACTATCCTTTAAGGCATCTTCCACCTTCTTGGGTTCCATTTGGGATAAGAAGCATGAGTACAGGCAGACATTCCCATTGTGAGTTTGTCCCCTTGTTCTCACACCCTCAGAGACTTCCCCTATGATGTTTTCAGCTGGATGAGTATTGTGAATTCTAAGTCTTGGAATTACCTCCAGCTGCAAAGATAGGTCCAAGTTGGACATATTTTGCTCTGGAGCTTGAATACTTGGTCCAGCTGTTGTTTCAATCTCATTCAATGAGGACTGATTGAATGAAAGAGAAACATCATCATTTCTTTGCTGTGAAGCATCATTAACAGTTGCCTGTTCCTTCAAAATGCTGCTTCATCAGCTTGGTGTTGTGTAGGATCACCTGAGGAGACTTGAAGATCATCAGGTGAATCCCTTGTTGAAGTTCCACTATTTCTTGAAATGGTTATACTGTCAGATCTTTCAATAGTAGGAACTTGATTTGTTGTTCTTGGAGAACTTGGAGCAGGTCTGGGAAGCTCAAATAGTTGATCTTCATCAGAATTGCCTTGAGCACCTGTTCCAGCTGAAACATTCTCACAAGATGGTTTAGAATAGTTTGGAAACAATTCTAAATCAAAAATATGATCAGGGCCATTCCCCCTAACACAAGGAGTGTGCTCATTAACTACAATGTTGGAGGATTCCTCAAATTGTTGGTTTTTAATGTTATAAACCCTGTAAGCTTTAGAATGGGAGGAATATCCAACAAAGATGGCATCATCTGACTTTTCAGCAAATTTTGCTAAATTGTCTTTTGTGTTAAGTATGGTACACCTGCTGCCAAAGGACCTTAGAAAGCCAATGAACGGTGGCCTCTTGTTCCATAGCTCATAAGGGGTCTTTCCATGTGGCTTTACTACAAGAACTCTGTTCTGCACATAGCATGCAGTGCTGACTGCCTCTGCCCAGAATGTTAGAGGCAGCTTTGAATCAGCTAACATAGTCCGAGCAGCCTCAATAAGTGTCCTATTTCTCCTCTCAGCAACACCATTTTGTTGAGGAGTTCTAGGAGCACTGTATTGTCTGGCAATCCCTTTTGAGTTACAGAATGAGTCAAGAACAAAGTTCTTAAACTCAGTCCCTTGATCACTTCTAATTATTTTAACCTTGTGATCAACTTGATTTTCTATTTTAAGAATAAAAGATTTTAAAGTTTCAGCAGTTTCATCTTTAGTTCTTAAAAAGAATACCCATGTAAATCTAGTAAAATCATCAACTATCACAAGGCAATATGATTTCTTCCAATGCTCATTATACTTGTGGGACCAAATAGATCCATGTGCAATAAGTGTAATGGAGTAGTGATAGAGTTAACAACTTTGGATTTATGAGAAGACCTGTGTTGTTTCCCTTTCAGGCAAGCAACACAGTTATCTTTGCAGAAAAATTCCTTTTTAGGCAAACCATGTACCAAGTTATTTTTAGCCAATTTATTCATTGTCTTAAAATTGACATGACACATTCGTTTATGCCACAGTGTTGACTCATCACTATCAGCTTTGGAAAGAAAGCATGATACTTCTCCCATTGGGGAAGCATTGTTCATATCAAGCTTGTACATATCCCCTCTCCTGGGAGATCTAAGAAGCACCAATTCCTGAGGAATTGTCATCCCAGGTTTGAGGATGATGCACTCATGTTCTGTGAAAAGCATTTGATGCTTTTGATCACAAAACTGAGAAACACTAAACAGGTTGTGTTCAAGCTGTTTGACAAAATTAACTTTGTCAACTTTTAATTTTCCGTTGGATATACTTCCTCTGCCAGAAATATATCCTCCGGCCTCACCTCCAAACTGGACAGGACCTCCATCATAATGTTGAAATTGTTGAAGGAGAGATCTGTTCCCTGTCATGTGCCTGGAGCATCCACTATCTACTATCCAAATGTTGTTATTCTTGTCATATGGATGTCCCTGCACATAAGGTGAGATAATTAGTTTTGATTGGAAACCCAAGCCTTTTTGGTCTTGGGTTCTTCCAATGAAAGTGACATGATTGAACCAAAGTTTATGCATGGGGGTTCAATGGATGTCTTTGAAGAAGAGGTTTGGGCTACAGCATCTTCCTTGATCTTCCATTCCATCCCTTGGTTGATCATAGAAGATGAGCTTGATGAAGCTTTTGTAGCTTGGCATTCTTCCGAAGCTTCTTTCTTTTCGGAAGAGACCTTCACCACCTTTTCTTCCGAAGCAGTCTTCTTCTGGGATGGTTTCAAGGGGACTCTTTTGTGAGTCTTTACAGCTTTCACTTCCGAAGCCTTTTTCCTCTCGGAAGAAGAGTTTTCTTCCGAGACAAGCCTTGCTTCGGAAACAAGCTTTCCCTTTTTCAACACTTGAACCATCTGATATGGTCCAAATGTGAAACCTTCCCTGACTCCTTCTCTTTTAACATTATTTGCATAATGTGTGCTAGCAGGATTGTAATAACAATCTTTAGCCATGTGATTTTGCAAACCACACATTATGCATGCAATGTTAATTTTCTGGGAATTGGAGGGTTGCTGTTTCTTGTTCTTTTTCTCCTCATCAGCAACCTTTCCCTTTAACTTCTGATCCTTTGGTAGGACAGGAGTACTGGTATTATACTCCTTTCCTGAATCAGAAGGTCCAACCACCTGGAATCCTGCTGATATGAATACACCCTTTTGCTTTGGGTCTATCTTCAGCTTGGATTCAGCCACCTTCTTGGCAGTTTTTCTGGCTGCTTTAGCCCTGCTTCTTCTGGCTTTGGTGGTCAGGGATTGATCATCATTGGTCTGGGAGGGCTCAATTACCTGTTCCTTCCCTGTGATGGTCATGGTCTCCACAGTTGCATCACTCTTTGACTCTTTACAAGGTGGGTCAACAGATGGAACCTCTTGCTCTTCAGTACCACATCTTGGTTGTCTTACAGACTCATAAGAGTGTGGTGGAGCAATTTCATTGGTTCCCAACCCACTTTTGTTTTGATAACAAAGTTTGGAGTGAGAGGATGATGCAAGTATGGCTTGGAAGTTTTGCTCAGCAATAGCATACTTCCTGGCTTGAGCCTCAGCTGTGACAAGCTGGGCTTGAGCCTCAGTCAATTTGGATATTAAATCCTTGATTTGAGTCTTGTAGTTGGTGTGTTCATGTTTTAAAAGAGATACAGTTTTCTCTAACTCCTCAATTTTCTTTTGGTAGTCAGATTCAGCTCTTTTAAAGTCAGATTTTAGCACATTTAAAGACTCAATATCGGATTTAATTTCCATATTGTAGTCCTGGTACAACTTAACCTTAGCAATACAAGCAGGGGTACAGAGATGTTCATATACCTTATCTTCATCTGTTCCTGCCATGAGTGCTTGAGCAGGAGTCACATCTTGAACCATGAAGCTCCAGTCAACTTCTTGAGCCATAGCTGCAGTTTCAGTTGACTTCCCATTGGGCTTTGGTGTAGAAGGATGTGTGGAGGCCAGTGAGGTTCCCGGGTTGGACTTGGGAGCCTTGCATTCCCTTGCAAAGTGGCCAAGCTGGTTACAGTTGTAACACTTAGCCTTGCTCTTGTCAAACCCAAACTTGCTAGTGATTGGGTTTTGAGGGAATTGCCTTCCAGTTCTCTTAAAGAACTTCTTCGCTCTGTAGGTAAGGAGAGCCATTTGCTGGACAATGTCCACATACTCTATGTCATCTGGACTAAAGCACTCAAGATCATCAAAGCAAAACTGATGATCATTGGAGTGTCCACTCCCTGAGACAAACGCATAGCCCTCCTGAAAGGAGCTTTGCTGAGCTTGATGAGACCTTGGAGTCTCAGGGAATGTGATGTAAGGCCCAGATGAACAAGATGGCTGCTGGGTGTATGACAGGTACTGCTGAGACTGAGAGATACCTGAGCCTTCAGCAACCATTAAAGCGTTGCTAGCAGGAAGGCTCAAGGGTCTGCTTGCTTGGTGACCCTTCTTGCTTTCCATTTCCAAACGGTATCCATCAAGGATCCCATAGAGTTCGGTCATGGTGAGAGTGTTTAAATTCTCTGTTCTCTTAATGGAGACACAGTAGAAAGTCCGCTCATTGGGTAGAGCACTCATGAACTTTCTGGTAAGGTCTCTAAGTTCTTGAGTGATTCCCACAGATTGGAGGGAGGAGATAAGATCCATATACCTGAAGTATTGCTGGCTAAAAGTTTCTCCAGCAACATAGGTGAAGTTCTCGAACTGCTGCTTCAGTGAGTCCTTCTTTGAATCATTAGAGCTCGAGTACATTTGAGCAAGTGCATCAAAGAGTTCTTTGGCTGACTTGCAATGCTCAAACCCCACCATGATGGAGTTTGGGATTGCAGTCATGAGAACAGTCATAGCATTGCTGTCAATGTCGAGCTTCTTCCTGTCTTCATCGGAGTAGTCTTCAACAGCCTTCTCGATCATGGCACCGTTTCCACCAGCAACTTTTGGCTTGTACGGGCCATTCACAATGGACTGCCACATCTTGCTATCCTGGTATCTGATGAAGCCTTCCATTCTTCTGCTCCAAGACCTGAAGTTTTCAGGATCGATGATGGGAGCTTTGGTCATCGTTCCCATTTCAACTTCAGATTTGATGAGGGCCATTTTTGAGTGAGGTATAAGGAGGAGTGAAAAGAACTGGTTGATTAGGATGGTAAGATCTCACAATCAAGAGCCTAAAAAGCTCTGATACCAATTGCAGGATCGGGTTTTGTCACTTAACACTTGTATTTCTCTCAAACTCACTTATAATAGTCACTCAAACAAGATGAAGCAATGTCTTTGACAAGAGTTGATAATAATATAATAAGTAATCAAAGCAACAAGCAGAAATATTTTCAAGGTACTTGTATATATTACTTCTCAACTCAAGATTACAAGACACTTACAAGCTTAGAACATGAGTTACAATGAGAAACTATATATACTAGATCCTACAGCCGGTTATACTTGATACCAGCTGGAAACCTAAGACTAAAGCATATACTACAATGCTATAGTTAAGGTATCTTAGATAAAGTATTATCTAAGATATGGTAGTCATGACATGTCCATGACTTACCTTTTGTCACCAACTAAAGATGGAAACTGTACTTAACATAAAAAGGTAAACAGTAGATTAAGGTATGGTCAACTACATGGCTTTTGAGAAAACGCCATGCAGTATCTCAGAGATTTGCAGCGGACTGTCAGACAGACCATACTTATGTCTACTGGATAATAGAAGTGTCTTCCGAAGGTTAACTGGCTTCGGAAGAGCAAGTTCTTCCGAAGCCACTTATACTTCGGAAGATGCTTCTATGCTTCCGAGGCTTTTAAGGACTTCTTTATACTTCGGAAGTTGACTTCAGATCTTTGTCTTCAAGTCTTGAACCTTCGGAAGTAGCTTCTTTACCTTCGGAAGTTGGAGTTCTCCTTCGGAAGTGTATTTTACACTTAGACTTCGGAAGAGCTCTTTCTTCCTTCGGAAGTCCCACACTTGGCTTCGGAAGTCCTTTGTATGTAGTACTCAAAATCTTCTAAGTGATATGGTTTTGGTTGCAACAGCCTCTTATGATCCAACAGAAATTATCATGGACCTCGACATGCCGATACAGCCGGAAGGAGCCGGAGCTGGATCTTCAAGTTCACGTACAAGGGAATTCCCAACCATGTTAGACCTTTATGAGTCAATCCAAACCACTGAAACCCATGCAAGGCGATCATTTGAATATGCCCAACGAGCCTTCAACCGAGTCGAAAATCTGCATTCCCGAGCCGATGACTTGATCAAAGATGTCACGTACATCAGAAACCGAATGTACCACGAGTGGGGGGATATCCCACCACAAAGTCCTTAAAAACCATATCATTTTCGGGGCCCCGACACAGTTGTTTTGTGCCAATCTATCTTTTAATTTATGTCGTTTTGTTTTTATTTTGTGTGTTTAGGATTTTAATGCTTTCAATAAATTGGTGACATTTCAGGTGATATCGAGGATTCTAACAACGCGAGGGCAACCAAACACAAGTGAAAAATTCATCATTTTTAGGGGAGTTATTTCATTACCTTTTCTCGATCCTGAATATGTTAATCACATTGTGGACAATGTGAATTTTAAGTGTGGGAATGGGAGTAATGCATTTGACTTTGCTAAAAAGGTCCAAATTAAAATTTTTAAGAAAAGATCACTTACCAAGTAATTTTTATGTCAAGAAACCAAAAATTTAATATAATTTTTGATAAACCAAATAATAAATATACGTTTTCGGGAAATAAAGAAGTAAATCCATGACGTCCAAATAAAAATTGAAAATGTTTTTTGTGATATCCTTAAAAGCAATATTCTAGTAAAATATTCAATCATGTAAAATGAAACAATTTTACCCAATTTCATCCGTATGTGAGTTTATTTTTGAGCCTTAAACAAGCTTTTGCAAGTTGTAATTCTACTTTTATTCTGGATTTAATTGAGGGTGCATATGATACGTGTGATTAGAACTTGCTTTGGGTATACATTTCAAGACCTTAATTAGTATTTGTTGCATAAAAATGAGTTAGGCACTAGGAAACCTTAACCATTCAAGCCCCAACTATTGTCTTTAATTTTCCTTACCCGAACGTCAACCCTAGTTAGCCCCGTTGAGCTTAAACGTTTTTATCTTTCAATCACCCAAGTCACCAAGTCACTTAACCAAAAAGCCTTCAACAAAACCTGTTTTCGTTAAAGACATGTTTTTGGCTTATAAAAAAAATGTATTTGGTCTTTTACCGGCAGACCTTAAAGAACTGGAATGCATTCTTTTGATTTCAATTTGCTTTGTTGCCTTCATCACGCAAAACCGGGACTTCCCCCGGAAATCCGCGAACAAATTTTCAATCTCACGTTTGACGCAAGAAAGAAATGGCGAAAAAAGGAACAAGTTCCGCCATTTTGTGGGATTTTAAAAAGTGCTATAAAGAGACGGGCAAAAAGATATGAAAGATGCTCGAATTGTGGAAATTTGTCCCATAATGGAAAATGCAAAAAGACTCAAACTGAATCTTAATACGAATACACAGAATTAATCCGATGGGGTGCTATTAGGCTTCAAGCCGAACGATCCTTGAGAAAGGAAAGTTTTGTGTATCTTCGGGTAAAAGATGAAGTACGATTCTTGAAAGCAAAATACGGTCTTGACAATCTGACCTTAAACGAGTCCTCAAGCTAGCATATCCCTTCTAGCTTGAAGTATTGTATAGGGAACCTTTATTGCTTTCCTTGTAGTTTATGTTAGAAAAATAAGCCAAGATCGTCGTCTTTAGCAATTAGCCACTATTTCCAAATATTCCATACCCGAGCCCGAGCCAAGTTACAACCCATCAAAGACCTAATGATTTATGCAAATAAATACCTAAGTAGGTGGAGATTTGATCCCTTAACAAGCATATGATTTCACACGTATTCATACTAGGCAATTGAGTGTATTAGTCATACTTAATCTTGATTATGACTCCATATATTTAGCTGAGTGTGAGTGCATCTTATGAGAAGTGTGGATTTTTACATGATAATAATCTTTACTAACCAACCTATTGCTTGCTAGGATATCAATTTACATGTGCTTCGAATATTTATATTTGGATGAAAATAGTATTTACTTGCATTCTTCTCGAAAGACATGTTTATAATTTGATTTATTTGGTTTTTGGTGGAATTGTCATTTTAAGTGATTTTTGCTTGAGGACAAGCAAAGTTCAAGTGTGGGGATGTTTGATGTGCTCCAAATTATACATAAAAATCCTATCAAAAGCACATCAATTATTCCTTAATATCTTCCTTAAAATGATGAAAATGTACTTAAAAGTGTTAAATTGTGTTTTCAGGTGTTTAAAAGGGCAAGATGGACAAAAGGAGTATATTTAACAAGAAATTGAAGTGATCCAAGCTTTGGACTCCAAGCATGGGGTCGTGCCTCATTAAGCACGCCCCCATGCCTTGCCAGAAACACACCCCCGTGCTAAATTAACACACCCCCGTGCTTGGACATCTGACAAGGACAAAAGTACTGTCCCCTAAAAGTAGACACGGGGCCGTGCCCCACCTCCAACACGGGGCCGTGCCCCATTTAGCACGGGGCCGTGCCCGACACAACCTGCATGTACGAGCCGACCAACTTTCGTAAGCATTGTACTAGCACGGGGCCGTGCTTAAACACTCCGGAAAGCCTATAAATAGAAGCCTAAGCTCATCATTTTTGGCAAGCTTTGGTGGGAGAGTTACTCTGCTGAATTCTCTCGGGAATCAAGACTTCAAGATCATTCGGAGGCTCGGGAGGTGTATAAAACACTGGGAAGAAGCTTGGGATCACCTAAACGTCATCCATTGTGGATTATCCGTTTGATTGTTCCATTTCACCGATGATCACTTATCTATCTTCTTTGTTATCCGTTGTTATGTTAAAACTCGTCATGAGCTAAACTCTATTTATCATCCTAATCGGATGAAACTTATGTAATTTGTGATGAACTAATGGTGTGATAAATATTATGTTAATGTTATGGTGGTCTTGGGAAAACTATTAATGGATAGCATCTACATTTGAACGCGAAGTTATAACTTTATGGTTTGTGATTGTGATTGTCATACAAGGTCGTATGATTAACTCTCATTCGTGAAACCGGTCTTCATAATAAATCCATGGCTAATGAACTAGAAATGGTTATTAGAAATCATATCACTTTAACTCTCTGATCATTTGCGGGTTCCCTTTTATTAGTTCGGAAACTTCAGTAATTGTTACGGTTTTCTAAAATTAATGGTATGTTAGGAAGGAACCTGATCAACTCTCTTTTTAACATTAAATTATGTTTTCAGAAATCGTATGTCAAATAGGACACAAAAGATTCACCTACATTACTAGGGCTTTGATCTGAGCAGTAAAGTCAGCCTGACAGGATCAAGTCACTACGGCAGCAGGATAGACGAGAAATCGCGCCGGCTCATCTTTATAAACATTAACATAATTACATTAATCAATATCTTTAAATCACATCACCAATTCATCACAATTACATAAGTGGAGTCTAATTAGGATGATAACTTTTATTCCCTGATTTTAAATCCAAACGCTTCAAATCTTAGTTTATTTTCTTTTTATTATTGTTTACTTTTAAACCCTAAAAATCTTTCCAGTACAAAATATCACTTTCTTTAACAAAAACCAAATCTGATAGTCAAACATCAAGTTTGTTGAGTAGGCTAGGTATGTCCACAGATTGATACTCGGTTCTTACCAACACTATATTACCACACGACAGGTACACTGTCTTTTGTGTGTGTGGTTTAGTATTAGTAATAACCAATTAAAACTGAATCTGTGCAATAAATCTTTATCAAAATATATACTATCTGCACCCAATCAGTATGAAATAACAATTGTAATCGAAAGTAATAATGAAGAACAAAACAATTCAAGTGCAATAAATCAATGAACAAGATTTGATTCAAAAGTATTTCATTAATAACATATTAATGATTACAAAAGATCAAATAGTAATTGTTGATGATGATGTTTGCTATAATACTATTGATGATTTTTGAGTAATTGAAGTGGCGCCTGCTAGGGTTTTATGATTGATTGATTGTTTTGATTGATGTATTTTCAGGTATTCAGCCGTGTGAAAAAGTGTGAGCCTAGGCCTTGTATTTATAGGCTCAGGTATTTACTGTTAGGGTTACAGTAAATCTCTTGGAATCAGTAACTTTCTTATCATAGTAAGAAAGTTACTCAGAGAATTTTATAATGTGACATTCTCTGACTGAGTCATTCGTAGGAGTTGAGTTTATGACATCACTCAGTGTTTGACTGTTGACTTGATGTACTTGGTGAAGTACATGCAAGTTGAAGATCAATATTAGGTTGGACTCATCTTAGATTAGCTTTTGTTTATGCTTAAATGTAATAGGTTAAATGTTAGTTTACTTTTGTAAGTATGTTAGTTATTTGTGTTTTGCTGCGTAGTGTAACTATGAGCAAAACTGCAGTTTCGCTCATAGTCAGTAGTCTGTTTCACCTGGCGAGACTGTGTTTCTCAGCCGGGAGAAACTAGGCTTGGGCATGATAGTTTCGTTGACTGCGAAACTATCAGCGAAACTATCATCTCTATATATAGATATTGTTTCTTTCATTAGAATTAACCTTGCAAAACCCTAATTCCTCTAATCCTTGTTGCAAGTGTATTTTGTAAGCTGGAATTACATTGAAATGTTATTGAGCTTTGTTCTATTCATTGTATTAGCTTTGATTAGTTTACTTTTGACTACTTTTGGTCTATTCTTCATCATCAAATGTTTCTATTGTGTGTTTGTTAGTGATATTGATCGATTCATTGTACTGTGATTCGATCTGTTTGGACCAACAAAATGGTATTAGAGCCTTTGTGCTATTGATTGTTCGGGGTTTTTGGTTGGTTGAGTTCAATATCACTAGTTCATCAATTCCGGATCAAATTTGACTGTATTTGATATGGAATTTGATTGAAATTGATTAGTTCTTGGTTGGGAAAGCTTTGGTAATTATCAGATCTCAAGTTCATTGAGTTTTGAGTGATTTCATATTGATTTCGTGTTGAAAAAGTAATATAGAATCATCTAGTGAAATTACAGTTCTTTCAGCGAAACTATGGGCTTTAGTCAGTGAAACTACAAGTGTTTTGCTTATTATGATTGTTTCAGCAAACTTAGCGAACGTACCATCATTGAACAAAAGTTCAACAGTGCTTGTGATCCATTATCAAGCGAAATTGGTACCGAATTTACATTTGAACGGAAGTTCAAGCTAGTTTCCAGCAAAATTGTCTGCGAAACTAGCATAACCAAGCAGTTAACTAGCGAAACTACTACCGAAATTACAAGCGAAAGTAGCAGCGAAATTACCCAATCCAGCGAAACTATCAATTCTTCTGTGAAACTACAATGTCAAAGATGACTACTCTCACCCTTGCTGATTTGGAAAGTGTTGCACCCAATAGACCCCGAGGCTGATCAATGGAGATAACTTTGAGGATTGGAAGAGATGTCTGAAAGCATTCTTTTTCCACATAGATCATAATCAATGGGAATCAATCATCTCTGGTCCACACATACCAACTGTTACTGTTAGAGATGTCGTTTCTCAAAACAAGGACCCATCAATGTTTAATGAAAAGGATCTGAAATTGATTGATAGGGATCAGAAAGCATTTGGAGCTTTAACTTCGTGTCTCGCACCAGATATTTACAACCGCTTTGCTGAGCACAAAATTGCCAAGTCTCTTCATGATGCATTGTGTGAATTTTATGACGAGAATGATGAGTTAGTGAAGGACAAAGGTATTCAGGCTGAGAAAGAGATTAACTCATTTGTGGGTTACAAGAATGAGAGTTTTACTGATCTGACAAACCATTTTCTGACTGTCTCGAGCACGTTAAAGAAGTATGATGAAAAACTCTCAAATAGTGAACAAGTGAGTAGGTTGTTGGATTCACTCCCACCGCAATGGAGCCTACAGGTGTGGATGCTAAAACAAGAGAGAGGATTCACAGATTACAAGCTTATGGACATCATCAACAAGCTTAAATCATTTGAATTAGACATGAAAAGAAGAGAGGTTAATCAGTCCATGATGCCATCATCTGGTTTTCCATAGAATGTTGCATTACTTACTTCCGCTGCAAGCTCACCAATGCAAGCATCAAGACAAGGAGAAGTGAATACAAGTGTCTTATGTGATCAACTTGGTGGTGGTGTTAATTCAGTTAGGGATCAAACTAACTCAAAATCTACTTCTGTAACGTCAATCCCATATGAGACAATGGCATTGTTTGGAATGTTTGTGCAAAGCTACGAGGCACTGGTGGCTGGGGAACTAAAGGGGAGAGGGATGACTATGGAAGACATGTATCAGGTCGATCCGAATGATTTGGAAGAAACTGATATTCAATTTAAAATGGCGATGTTGACTCTCAGAGTAAGAAGGTTTATGGAGAGAATAGGAAGAAAGAACTTTGGAGGTCAAAATTCTAATTCTAAGTTAGGTTTTATAAATTCCAAATTGAGGTGTTTCAAATGCAAACAGTTAGGAAATTTCAAAAGAGAATGTCCATTGCCAATTGTCCCTGATCCTAGCAACTCTGGCGTTCCAAGATTAGCTTCGGGTAGAGATAAGGAAGAGAGTAAGCAGAAGAAACAGACAACTTTGATAACAAGTTTTGACTGGAGTGTAAAAGCTGAAGAAACTAAAGAAGAAATCAATCAGGCCCTTGTTGGCGAGGTTATAGAAGAGGAGGCGAATGTGGATGAGTTTGATCTGTTCAAGGATTTCAGAAGTGAAGCTGAAGTATCTCAAGGTGTTAAGAATGAGAGGAAGGTGTGTGTTGAGAAGAATGAGACTGGTAATCTGCTGGCTGATGATTTGAAAGAAGATAAAGGTGAGAAGGTAAAGTTGGCAGGAAACCAGACAGAAGAGAAAAGCAAAGAGAAGAACGATGCTACAACCACTGTTGAGGAAAACTTGAAGAGTACTCCAGTGTGTCAATGTGAAAAGGCTTTAGCAGCTATGAAAGTGGTGATGGGCCTCCCTTATGAGGTAATTCAAAACATGTGTTCTTCTACTTGCAAGATAAGGTTATTTAGTGTGTATAAATCAAATTGTCTGTTGATTTACAATGAAAAGGATTCAAAACGAATTAATGATGAGCTTAAACAAAACGAGTCAAAATATTTTGTTAAGTTAAATGAGGCTTTAAAAGAAAATAAACATTTAAAAAGAATCGTTTTAGAAAGAAATGTTAAAATAAATACTTTGACAGAAAAAGTTGCACTTGGTGAGTTTGAAACAAGCAAACTTCAGTCAAAGCTTGATAAATGGACAATTTGTGGAATGAAACATGATGATTTGTGTAAATCTCAATGGGGGGCTCCTCCTCCTTGTACTTATTGTTATTCACCTATGCCTGTTCCACACCTTCCAATGATTTGATTCAAATAGATACTAACAGTTTGTCTGCGGGTTTAGAAGGTGTGAATTCTGAGGACGTGCGAGAAGAGTACGGTTATGGACCGACTGGTGGGCTTGGATGCAATAGTTTTAGTACACCTACACCTTCACGTTCTATTTTAGATCATAGCTCTAGTTTAAGTTCATTTTTTGTTTCACAAAAGTCTGTCTCAGACATTGACTTTGTTTGTTCTAATGGTGGTTCTACTTCTTTTTTAAATGATTTCAGATGTAATGTTGATGCTTCTAATGCTTGTGTGAATGATATTGTGAATGATTCTGTTATCGAGAGCAAAGATAAAATTAAAAGTAATTGTTTTGAAAAATTCTTTTCTCATCCCATTCCATCATTTACCCCAATTAATATTTCACAATCCAATGAAAGGGTAATGTCATCTTCGTGTGCAAGCACAAGTGGTACAAGTACCACATGAACTTTAGATGAGAATGCATCAACATTAGTAAATAACCATTCTATAAAAGACAATATTAGAACAAGATAAATGTATGAGACATATACTGATGTTGATTCTAGATTGTCTCAGTGTGATGAGGAAATATGTATAGATAAAATTCCTGACTTGTTGCATAATAGACCTAGATTAAAATCTCATTTCTTTAGATGTGGTAAAGATGAACATGTTGTTAAAAACTATCCTGAGCTTCATCACAGACATGTACATAAGAATTCTTTTGGCAGTAGATTAACTCATCTTGTTAATAATTTCTTTTGCAAAAAATCATCATCACCAAAGCCCAAAGATGTTCAAACAATGGTTCATGTTTCAACCGGTTAATCTGTTCATTTTATTTTTGTAGGATTCATTCTCTAGAGCTGTAAATATTGTTTGTCATGTTGATAGTGGATGCTCAAGACATATGACAGGGTTGAAGGACTTGCTGAAAAATTATCGCATCATCAATGGAGGATATGTTGCATTTGCTGGCAACAAGAAAGGTGGTAAAATGATTGGTCAAGGGGAGGTCTCTAATGGATCTCTTACTCTGGAAAAAGTCAATTTTGTGCCAGGGCTCGCATTCAATCTTTTGAGCGTCTCTCAGATTTGTGATAAAGACATTCTGCTTCTTTTTCTTTCCAATGAATGTCTATTTCTAAAACCCGGGTTTGATGTTCCTGAGGAGATGATGCTCATGCAAGCTCCGAGAAGGAATGATACAGATGTTCTTGACATGGGATCTAAAGAATCAACGTCCACTGTCACCTGTCTTTAATCTGAAGCTTCCATCTATGAATCCTTCTTGTGGCATCGCAGATTCGGCCATGTTAATTTTAAAAATATTAGCAAATTGGTTAAAAACAATCTTGTTAGGGGATTACCATTAAAAGACTTTTATGTTGTTGTGAAATTGGCATGTGCCAAATAAAAACAACATAAAAAACCTCATAAACCAAAACTTGAAAATAGCATTTCTAATCCCCTCGAGTTGTTACATACTGATTTGTTTGATCCAGCCAGTATTAGGTCTATTGCTAAGAAATCTTTTTGCCTTGTTGTTACAGATGATTTTTCAAGGTATTCATGGGTGAGATTTATAGCACATAAAGGAGAAGCTGCTGAAGAGTTGCAGAAGTTAATTGTTTTAATCTAAATGATAAGCAAGAGGAGGTAATGGCCATTCGAAGCAACAATGGTACCAAATTCCAAAATCAGATCTTTGACTCCTTTTGTGCAAGCAAAGGTATCTTGAGATAGTTCAGTGCCGCCAAAACACCTCAGCAAAACAGTGTTGCTGAAAGAAAGAATCGCACTCTTATAGAAGTCGCTCGAACCATGTTGGTTGAATCTGGTTTGTCAATTATATTCTGGGCGGAAGCGGTGAATTGTGCATCATATGTCCTGAATCGGGTTCTGATTGTGAAGGATAAGATGAAGACTCCTTATGAACTGTTTCATAAAAGGAAGCCATTGAATGATTTCTTTCGTCCCTTCGGATGCTCATGTACCCTGTTAAACACTCATGCTCAAAAGATGAAATTTGGAGCTGTGTCTGATAAGTGTTATTTTGTTGGCTATTCCTCCTCTCAGAAAGCTTATCGGGTGTATAACAAGAAAACTCGTATCGTGTAGGAATCATTCTATGTTGATTGGTTGGAATCTAATTCTTCTGATGTCAGAACAGAACCTGCTTGGTTCTTTGACTCCAATACTGTCTTTAACTCCTTCAATCTTCCAGTTTTTGATGATGATGCGTCTTTCTCCAATGTCTAGACAAACATTATTCCTCCCGATCCATTACCTCAAGTCCCTCCAGTTCCTCCCACTTCATCATCTGATCATCCCACCTCAGTTGACATTCCCTCTTCTTCATCATTTGACATTCCACCCCCACCAGCTTCGACATTTACCCCTTCAATATCAATCTCTACTCCATCTCAAAGTTTTCCATCATCCCAACCTGATCAACCCGTTCCATCCTCATCTCCATCATCTACACAATCTCAATCCTCTAGCCCACCTCAATCCAATCCATTACCTTTAACGTCTGATTTCAAATAAAAAAGGATCATCCTCACGATAACATAATCGGTTCAATTTCTGATGGTGTTAGCACGCAGAGTCAATCTGGTTTGATAATTGTGTGCATGTTCTCTTGTTTTATATCCCAAATTGTTCCAAAGAATGTTCATGTAGCTCTTCAAGATCCATGCTGGATTAAATCGATGCAACTGTAGCTTCAACAGTTTCGGAAACTCAAAGTGTGGACGCTTGTTGATCTTCCTCCAAACAAATGCCCAATAAGCATGAAATGGGTGTTCAAGAACAAACCCGATGATCGTGGTGTTGTGGTGAGGAATAAATCCCGTTTGGTGGTTTAAGGATTTGCCCAAGAAGAAGGGATTGACTACACGTAAGTCTTTGCTCCAGTAGCTCGTCTTGAGGGCATCTAGATTTTTCTGGCTCATGCAGCACACAAGCAATTCAAAGTCTGTCAGATGGATGTCAAATTTGCCTTTCTCTACAGAGACATTGATGAAGAGATATATGTTTGTCAACCACTAGGGTTTGAGGATCCAGACTTTCCTGACAAAGTATGCAAGCTTTATAAATCTCTCTATGGTCTACATCAAGCTCCTCGCATCTGGTATGAGACTCTAACATAGTATCTTTTGAGCCATGGTTTCTCGCGTGGCACTATTGATATGACTTTATTCAAGAAGGAGGTGGATGGTGAGATGCTAATTGTGCAAGTCTACGTTGACAACATTATTTTTGGCTCCACCAATCCAAAGCTGTGTCGGGAGTTTGAGGAGGTTAGGCGAAGTCGCTTTGAAATGAGCATGATGGGGGAGATGTGCTTTTTCCTTGGATTGCAAGTCGAACAAAAGTCAGAAGGAATTCTTATTCATCACGGGAAGAATGTCAAAGAGATTCTGAAGAAATTCAAGATGGATGATCCTTCTTCTGAATTAACTCCATTTACAGCTCAAACATGCCTTACTCCAGACGAGAATGGGAAATCAGTTGATCCTCATCTGTACAGATCAATGATTGGTTCTCTGATGTATCTCACGGCGATTCGTCCTGACATAACATTTGTTGTGGGGTATTGTGCTCGATACCAATCTGACCCTAAGGAGTCTCACAAGAAAGAAGTCAAACGGATCTTTCGCTATCTTAAAGGCTCGACTTGTTTGGGTCTTTGGTATCCTTATGGTGGGAATTTTGATTTACATGCTTTCTCTGACAGTGATTCTAATGGTTGCAGGTTAAACAGAAAAGTTGTCACTAAAGGCTGTCAATACATAGAAAATTGTCTGGTATCATTGCAGAGCATGAAACAAACTACTATGTCTCTTTTCACGGGGGAGGCAGAGTATATTGCTGCTTCAAGTTGTTGCTCACAAGTGTTGTGGATACAACATCAGATGATTGACTATGGCATCAACTTTCTCCATACTCCTCTATTCTGTGATAATGAAGCGGCCATCGGAATCGCAAAGAATCTAATTCACCATTCTCGCACCGAGCACATCGAGACAAGGATTCATGCAATCCGTGATGCTCAGGAGAAGGGTTTTATTGATATTATTCCTATTGGTACTAAAAATCAAAAAGCTGATCTTTTCACTAAAACATTCGATAAACCTCGTTATCATGAACTGATCTCCATGTTAGGATTATTATCATTTTGAAACAGTTTTCTTGCTTGTCTCATGTAAATGTACATAATTTTCTTCTTTCTTTTTCTTTCTTTCTTTCTTTTATTTTTCTTTATGCTCCATAGACCTTCATTCTTTTATTTTTCTTCATGCTTATCTCCTCTGCTATGTGTAAACATTGACCTGGAGTGATGATCTCCTCTATTATACGTAAGTATAGACCTGGAGCTCTTATCAACACGTTATTCCGCCAAACTCTAATTTTCCAGAAAATCTCTTCAGTTTATCTTATCTCTATATCCTTCTACCTTCCTTTCTTTATTTTTCTTTACTTTTTCTAAATGTTGTAAAATTTTGTTAGGTCTTGCGGGGTATTTTTGAATCTTATAATTCTTTTAGTCTTCGTCTTAATTTCTACTCTTAATAATTAAATATTAAAAAAAATAGAAAACTCTTAAGTTTTTGTGTCCAGCGAAATCATAGATTCGCTGGTACAGATTCGCCAGGTACTTTCGCTAATCTCAGATCCATTCTCATCCAAATTGTTACCGGGCATATAGTTTCGCTGCCAGCGAAATTCTATATATGCGGTAATGCAAAACTAAATGCTCATTTTCGCACTATCATACTATTGGTTGCCGAGAGCCCTAATATATTCTCCCGTTTGATTTTGATTTTTAGTGTGTTTTTTAAAGTGTTTGTTGATTGTTTAAATTTAAGGTGGGTGTTTCGAACCTTCGTACATAGGTTAATCTAGGTTTAATTAATGTTTAATGGATGTATTTGATTTCGACTCTTCGGTACCTTCACAGTTCTTACTACGAAAGTACAGATGCCTCTGCAAAACTAAATGAAAGTTCAATGGTTTTCAGCGAAACTGTGAAGTTATGCTGTCTGAGCGAACTTGAAAGTTTCGCTTGATAAAACTTAGTTTCGCATGGCCGAAATTAGAGTTTCGGCTTATCGAAACTACTCCTTCGGCTGGCCGAAACTACTCCTGATCATTTGCCGAAATTGCACTTTCGCGTGCTGAAACTACTGCAGCGAAACTATAGTTTGGACCATCAAAATTAATTTGGTTTTTCTTTATTTTTATTCTTTTTAATTTTTATTCTTTATTATCTATTATGTCACATCGTTCTAACGTGTTTCATCTATTTCTTTTCAGATAAATGGAAAATCTGAAATTTGACGAGTGGAACAATATAACCGCCATTCTGGATGATAGGAATCCTAAGGCTTTGGGTTTTCACGACTACATATGTTGGCTCCAAGGATCTCCTATAGCTTATGCCATCTCTCACTCCCCAACTATATATGATCTTCATATCAAAAACTTCTGGAGATCTGCCGAGTATGACACGAGAGCTAATCCTCAGAGAATTGTAGCTAGGGTCTTGGAGAATGATATCTCCATCACTGTGGAAATCATTGCTCGGGTGCTAAGATAGTAGGAGGATTGTGGGGATGAGATTGAGTTATTTGATCAGGAGGTGTTCGCGTCCTTCAGGAGTATGGGGTATGAGGGTCCTCCTTTCGGGACAAGGAAAGAAATCAAAAAGTCTTTCTTGTCCAAGGAGTGGTGGTATATTGCTCATGTCTTTATCATGTATTTGGAACCTAGACTAGGCCAAAGCTATGGTTATTTGTTACAAAGGGCAAAAGGCCAACATAGCTAAGCTTATATTTGATTGCATGGCCGTGAATGTGATGGCGCTGAAGAAGGATAAGTAGTTGTTATACCCAAGTTTTCTTTAGATGCTGATAGATGATCTGATCCCAAATGTGCCTAGACATAGAGAAATAAAGAGATTGGTACAGATAAACACCAGAATATTTGTTGACTGCTCTACCATCAGGCATGACTTTAGTGGGAAGATCACTCATCTATGGGAAATCATGTATCCAACTGAAAGGTGGAACTACATCAGGAGGGTGATAGAGGCTGATAATAAGCATGCTGAGGAGACAAGGGAAAAGCAGGCTGAGTTTGTTAAGAAGAGGAAGAGATAGCTAAAAAATTATTATGACTTTGAATATGAGATAGATGAGGTTGAACAGGAGTTGAGAGCTGAAAGGGAAAAACGATCAAAGAAAAAGGTGGATCAGGGTGAGACTTAAAGGAGAACAAAGCATAAGCATGAATCATTTACTGAGCCAAAAAAGGAGAGAGGAGAGGGGAAACTTGGATGAGGATGTTATCAGGAACCTCAACTCATCTATGGCTAATGTGTTGAGCATGATAAAGACGAAACTGACAAATCAAGAGTTGAGGGAGAAGAGAAAGGATGATATGTTGGAAGGGATGTCGAAGATGCTGGTTAATCAGCAGAATTTGATCAAGAGGCTGTTGACAGATAAGCTAACTCAATATGAGTTAAATGATCTTACTAATATATCAAAGTACCCATTTCTGAATGTGGGTACCTCTTCTAAGGCAGGAGAAGGCACAAGTGGTGCAACAGATAAGACTACAGGAGGCTGAGGTGTTAGAGATGATGATGATGAGAGAGAGACTGAGACAGGAAGGAAGGAGACTGAGAAGAATGTGGAGAAGGTGGTTGAAGCACAATTTATTGATTTGGGATTAGATATAGATAAAGATTTGGTTGTAGAGTAGATTGTGAGATATTCGACTATAGAGGGTGTTCAGAAGACGGCTGAGAGGAGATTGATTGATGAGGAGGAGGATGATGAACATTTGGTGGATTATGATTCAGAGCCCAAATACTATGAAGTTGATGAACGACCACTGACATATGTGGCCATGAAGGGCTCTACTGATGGTGATGTGTTTGAGCTTGAAAAAGATGATTGGTTTGTGAAGGAAAAAGAGGCTGAAGAGTTGATACATTTATTCCAGCATATGCAAGGGCCAACCAGGAAAGAGGCGGATAAGAAGATCATAAGCTAGAAGTACAACACGGGACTGAAAATGTTCATGATCAAAAGGAGAGGTGGAGGGATATCATATCTACATAAAAGGAAGGCGTTCAAGACCTTGCCGAAATGGGATCTGAGGAGGTTGGCAGAGATTCCAATGATAGATTGTCATCTAAGTGAGCGAGCCAAGATGTTGGAAGAGGAGATTAAATAAGGACGGAACACCAATTATGAGTCCTTTGGATATATGAAGGTAGAGAGGAGAAGGTCAAAAAAGGATATGGACTGGGAGATAGGAAAGGGGAGGATAGTGCTAAGGGTGAAGCCCCCAAAGACAGTGAGTAGGGTAAGGATATCTGATCCCCTCCCTTTAACGCCCCGAAAATTCGAAACTAGCCAATTAATAATAATGAGCTTACTTGGGGGTTATTTAATATATAAAAAAAGAGAGAAATGGATTATGGACCAAATTAACCTAATGAGTTATGTGTTAGACGAGTTTAAGGTCCCGTGAACACCCGGTATATAAATACAAATCATCCATATTTTTTCTCATTGGCAACTCAAACAACCAACCTTCGAGAGAGAGATTGTAGAGAGAAAAAGTGGAGAAAAGTGAAGATTTGGAGTTTTATGGATCAAAGGATTGAAGATATGCGTTTTTGGGCATTAAACAACAAGGAAATAGCTAGAATCCAGGTAAGAATCATCATCCAAAAGTCCCTTTTAATCATACCCGGATTCTAAGGTTTTGGGGTTTTGAAAACTGGTAAAGAGTCAACACAAAAGTCAAGTTTTTATGCATGAAATCATGTAAAAAGCTTAGATGTAAGTTAATGGATGAAAAACTAAGGATTTGGATGTAAAAAGTTGAAGTTTTGGGTTAAAAACGGGCTGGATCGTCATTTTTATACGTCCAGAGAAACTGTGAGTTCGTCCAGAGAAACTGTCAGTTCGTCCATAGAAACTGTCAGTTCTTCCTGCGAAACTATGGATTCATCTAGAGAAACTATAGTTTCGCAGCCATGCATTCCAACAAAAGCTGGGCGAAAATCCCACGCGAAACTAGCTGCGAAACTAGCAGTGAAACTAGCAGCGAAACTAGCAGAGAAACTAGCAGAGAAACTGTGTAGAATATGACCTGTTCGTATGTTAACTCATATGCAGACTATGTATCGTGAGCATACTTTAGGTGAAGTTATTTGTGGAGACCAGGTGAGTTCTAGATCCCCCCTTTTACAAGTTTTCAATGGTTTTTGGGGCTATTTTGCACCTTCGTGATACCTTTGAGATGTTAGCCGTAAGATGTATGATTACTGTACGAGAAGTGGATGAATGGTTAAGCTAGTGTTCGATAGGCTAAGTGATACGAATGTGCCTACTTATGATGCTTTATGAGGTTTACGATGTATTATGATGCCTTAAATACTTTCTCTCATGATGAAAAAGATTTTTTATGAAAGCTTTACTTGAATGATATATGTGTACTAAGTAGAGTATTATGTAAAGAGAAGGGAAAGCTAATATTAATGAGAAGTGGAACTTAACGAATGTTACTCCGGGCCAGTTTGATGATGAAAAGTCTTGCAAGCACTATGATAGACTTCACTTATGTGAGTCTAACTTGTTTGCAAGTGAAGGCAGAGCATCAAAACCCATATAGGAAGATCCAACCCTTGGAAATAACCGAGTGGAAATGGGAGCACATGACCATGGAATTCATTACAAAGTTGTCGCGTACGGCAAAGGAATACGATGCCATATGGGTGGTAGTTGATCGTTTAACGAAGAGTGCTCACTTCTTGTCGATCCGTGAGACGTTTTTATCTAAGAGATTGGCGGATCTATTTATCAAAGAGATTATAACTCGACATGGTGTACTGGTGTCTATCATGTCTGACCGTGACACTTGGTTTACATCAATGTTTTGGAAGAGATTTCATGATGTGATGGGGATGAGGTTACATATCAATACGGCTTACCATCCTCAGATAGATGGTCAGTCGAAAGGAACCTTTTGACACAAGAAGATATGCTTCGGGCATGCGTAATTGATTTTGGTGGGAGTTGGGACGAACACTTACCATTAGCCGAGTTCTCATATAACAACAGTTATCATGCCAACATTAGTATGCCCTCTTATGAGATGCTATGTGGTAGAAGGTGTAGGAAGCTCGTGTGTTGGGGCGATATCGGGCAGAAGGAGTTGGGATGCATTGAGGTTATTGAGGCTACGACCGAAAAGTTGGAGAAGATCAAGGCCTTTATGAAAGCAGCAAAGGATAGACAAAAGTCGTACGCCGACAAGAGACAGAGACTGATCGAATTCAAGGTCGGTGATAAAGTGATGTTGAAAGTTTCGCCTTGGAAAGGAATCATCATGTTTAGGAAGCAGGGGAAAGTTAAACCCAAGGTATATAGGATCCTTTCGAATCTTTGCTCAGGTAAGGGAAGTTGCCTATCGATTAGAGTGGCCCAATGAGCTAAGTAGGATTCATCCAACATTCCATGTAACTTATTTGAGGAAGTGTTAGCCGATGAGGATATGGTGGTTCAACTTGAGGATATCGAGGTGGGAAAAACTCGATTATATGGAGCAAACAGTGGTCATCATTGACAGAAAAGATAAAAGGCTAAGGAATAAAGTGGTTCCACTTGTGCAAGTACAATGGAAGCACAGAAAGGGATCAGAATCTACGTGGGAGACCGAGGAGGAGATGAGGAAACATATCTTCAATTGTTTAATGACTGATAGGTTTCGAGGATGAAACCTAAATAAGTAGGGGGGACTTTTAACGCCCCGAAAATTCAAAACGAGCCAATTAATAATAATGAGCTTAGTTCGGGGTTATTTAATATATAAAAAAAGAGAGAAATAGATTATGGACCAAATTAACCTTATGGGTTATGTGATAGATGAGTTTAAGGTCCTGTGAACACCCGATATATAAATACAAATCATCCATATTCTTTCTCATTGGCAACTCGAACAACCAACCTTCTAGAGAGAGTGTAGAGAGAGAGAGTGGAGAAAAATAAAGATTTGGGGCTTTATGGATCAAAAGATTGAATATCTGCGTTTTTGGGCATTAAATAACAAGGAAATAGCAAGAATCTAGGTAAAAATCATCATCCAAAAGTCCATTTTAATCATACCCGGATTCTAAGGTTTTGGGGTTTTGAAAAGTGGTAAAGAGTCAATACAAAAGTCATGTTTTTGTGCATGAAATCATGTAAAAAGCTTAGATATAAGTTCATGGATGAAAAACTAAGGATTTGGATGTAAAAAGTTGAAGTTTTGGGTTAAAAACCGGCTGGATCGTCATTTTTATGCGTCTAGAGAAATTGTGAGTTTGTCCAAAGAATCTGTTAGTTATTCCTGCTAAACTGTTGATTCATCCAGCGAAACTATAGTTTCGCAGCCCATGCATTCCAACAAAAGTTGGTTGAAAATGCCACGTGAAACTAGCCGCAAAACTAGCAACGAAACTAGCAGATAAACTAGCAGCGAAACTAGCAGCGAAACTAGCAGAGAAACTAGCAGAGAAACTGTGTAGAAAATGACCTGTTTGTATGTTAACTCATATGCAAACTGTGTATCGTGAGCATACTTTAGGTGAAGTTATTTGCGGATACCAGGTGAGTTCTAGATCCACTCTTTTACAAGTTTTCAATGGTTTTTGGGGCTATTATGCATACCTCCGTGATGTTAAATGCTTAACTATATAACCTTTGAGATGTTAGACGTAAGATGTATGATTTATGTACGAGAAGTGGGTTGCATAGTTAAGCTAGTGCTCGATAGGCTAAGTGATACGAATGTGCCTACTTATGATGCTTTATGAGGTTTACTATGTATTATGATGCCTTAAACTACTCTCTCTCACGATGAAAAAGATTTTTTATGAAAGTGTTACTTGAATGATATATGTGTACTAAGTAAAGTATTATGTAAAGAGAAGGGAAAGATAATATTAATGAGAAGTGGAACTTAACGAATGTTACTCTCAGCCTGTTTGATGATGAAAAGTCTTGCAAGCACTATGATAGACTTCACTTATGTGAGTCTGATGTATGATGATGGATCCGTATTCATGAGCGGGCTATGTGCCTTGTAGTGTGGATCAACGGTCGGGGGTTAGCTACCATGATGATGTGTACCGACAGGGATTGCCATTCGTTGTCGATCAACAAGGATCTCTTGCTTTGTGCAATCTCGTTTATGATGAATTGAAAGATAACGATAGAATAAAAGATAATGAACATGTTTATTAAGACGCAAGAAATGTTATGTATTATGATGTATGCATGGTCATTATAAGAAGGATAAAGTTTATATATTCTTATATTAACGAAAACTAGAACTCACTTAGCAAAGCTGACTTTTATGCATAATAGTTGGCAGGTAATGATACAGCCTAGGAGTGCAGGCATGGATGAGATAACTACAGGAACGTTCCGAGTCTGGCATTCTATATTTTGAGACGATGATCGTAATTGTCAAGTTTTTATGATACAACTGTAAGAACAATATTTTGTCATGTATTTACAGTTATATATGAAAAGTTTAAATTCCGCTGCAAAATGTCATGCTTTAAATGTTTTACACTATGAATGACCAACTGTAAGTGTTCTGGAAATGGGGCCTTATACTCCCCTAAAGGCTTAAAAGGTTTGAAAAATGGTTTTATGACAACAATACTGGGGAGGCGGTGATTAGGGTGAAGGATGGAATTGAATATAGACTTTTTGATCCTATGGAAGTATTCTCGTTCTGTGATGAAGATTTGGTGGTGTTGTGTGAGAACCACATTAAGGCTGGGGCAGAAGCAGAAACGAGACAAGAGGTAGGCCTGTTCATGAAGGTTGCCAACAAAGCCCGAGGTCTTAGAGCTGAAGTTAGAGAATTAGCCGAAAGGATCCGTGAGGCGGACAAGGTGAGGATGGACGTGCAGGATTTGGCTAGACAGTTGAAAGAGCTAGTGCACATGGTGAAGATGAGAGTACAACAGGAGCCGAAGCTGAAAGTAGATCAAAGGCTGAAGATGACACTGGAGCTTGAGCGCTAATCGAAGATGATCCAGTCGTTGAGGTCCAACCTAGGGGGAACATTAAAGATTAAGATTAGGTTGGACTTACCTTAGATTAGCTTTTGTTTATGCTTAAATGTAATAGGTTAAATGTTAGTTTACTTTTGTAAGTATGTTAGTTATTTGTGTTTTGCTGCCCAGCGAAACTATGAGCGAAACTGCAGTTTCGCTCATAGTCAGCAGTCTGTTTTACCCGACGAAACTGTGTTTCTCAGCTGGGCGAAACTAGGCCTGGGCATGATAGTTTCGCTGACTGCAAAACAGTCAGCGAAACTATCATCTCTATATATAGATTTTGTTTCTTTCATTAGAATTAACCTTGCATAATCCTAATTCGTCTGATCCTTGTTGCAAGTGTGTTAGATCTAGGAACAATAGATCTAGATCATTTTGTATAGGCTTAGAACTTTAATCAATAGTTGTAATGAATGATTATAATTGATTAGTTTGATGTATGTTTGTGTATATAGGTTAACCCATATGTGTGTTGATTTGTGTATGATTGCAGGTACAAAAATAATACTTGGTCAATTATTGAAATTGACCAAGTGTAAGAAACATCTATGGGTGAACAGTTTGTTCTTCCGTAGATATGTTTCTTACAAGTAACTAACATCCAAAGATCCTCTGCAGATGAACAATCGGTTCTACAATTCAAGTGAAGTCGATCAAAGAGTTCAAGTGAAGACTCCTGCGGATAAGCAAATACCTTCGGAAGATCAAGTACCTTCCAAAGAACAAACATCTACGGAAGACTAAGTACTTTCGGAAAAAATAAGTACCTTCGGAAGAACTAAGTACTTTCGGAAGAACAGAGTACCTTCGGAAGACTATGTAGCTGCGGGGTCCAAACACTTGTTTTTAAATAATACAAGTGTTACAAGTCAACAAGTCAACAAGTCAACAAGACAGTTGTGCAAATCACAAAAGTTCCGGTGTTTCCTTAACTGAAACACGTGTGCCTATAAATATGGATCCTAGGTTTCACATCAATGGTGAACACACACGGAACACGAACATACGAGCAACAATACGGAAAACCCAAACATCACATCAATTCACACAAACACAAACCCTAGCAGCCGTCACATCAACATCAACATCAACACGTTCAAAGCATTTATTGTTTATTATTTATTCATCTGTAATCATTATTTAATTTTAATGAAATACGTATGAATCAAATATTTATTAATTGTGTTCATATCATTGTGTTCGTCATAATCATTAATCATTATATTTGATATTTATTTATTAAACAATTAAACAAGGTTAATGTTGATTTCGCAAACATTAACTTGATTCCCTATTAACACCGATAATTTCTGATTGCGATCCTTGGATTCACAGGTGGTATCAAAGCACTAACTTGGCTTTTGGGGTAGTAGAATAAAAAATTTAAGGGGAGTAGAATCATCAAAATAAGTTAACAACAAAATTGTCAAATGAATTTTCAATATGAAGGAATTGGAACCTTAGCACTAACTTGGCTTTTGGATACATGAAGTTTTTAAAATATAAACCTTCTTGGGCATAATTGTCATGAATACAAAGCCTACAAGGTGTCTTTGAAAAGCAATGAATGAAAAAGTTTTTAAAAACAAAAAGGCGGATCCAATCAACATAATGGGAGAGATCAAAACGTTGAGTTTTTTATGGATCACAAATAGATCAAAGTTAAAATGGGCCAGTTGGGATTTTTGGTGTAATTTTTCTTTTGTTCATCATTTGTAATCTTCTGCCTTTACTAGCTACTTGCTAGTTGGCTTTTTAATATAAATCTCGCCGTTCAAAAAAAACAAAGTCAACAAGGTCCAATCGCAATAAATGTTTCTATCAGTTGATTAGAACCATACAACAGAATAAGTTTCAATCGTGGCATTTTTAACATCAGCAGAAGCTATAATGCATGCTTAGCATCAGCAGAAGCTACAACGCATTTTATGCATCTGCAGAAGCTATGGTGAAACTTAAGGGGGAGTAAAATATGACTATCTGTAGATTGGTAACCTACGAATGAGTTAATATTTTACAAGTATAATTCATTTCCATAAATTGGTAACGTATGAAAAATCAAGTTATACTTCAAATCAATTTTAAATTTTAGTTTTTTTAAGTTAGGCATCCGCAGATGTCCTACATATGAACTGAAATCTGCGGAACAAATAAATTCCCCGGATGAGTAATAAGAAAAGTAGGACCCACTTCATTAAATAAATGAAATAAATGTGTTCGAGGGAGTATAAATGATGTTTTTGACTTGGAATTCATTATTCACTTTTACAGAACCTTTTTGACCTAGAAGTTCGTTAGTCAAAACCTCATCCCTCCCTTATCTGATTTCAAAATTACTCAAATCCTAAACATCAAACAAAGCTTAAAACTAATTTCAAGTTTTAATCTCAAGGTAAAACATATCATAAACATCAGTAATGAACTGATTGATTCATCGTTTTCGTTTAAACTCTTCGTATTCGTAAATATGATGACTTAGTTCTAACATAATCGTATTCATTCTTTTGAACAGATGGCTAATCGATTTGCAAGGGAGCACAATGTGTGTGCGTTCTTAAATCCAGACGACCCTGTGTCGAAAGGATGTAGAGATATCATAAGATACTTACGACGATCCAGGCTCTTCTATGCTTAAACAGCAGAGCCTGTGATTCATCAAGATCATATAGTCGATTTCTAAAACTCAGCGCAAATTGAGGAAGATGGTGACTCTGAAGTGATTGTTGTTGATGTTAAAAATGAAAGACTGAGGATTACTGAACAGACTATCAGAAGGGTACTCAAGTTTGGAGAACAAGAAGCTGGTCACCCTGATGTATTTGAGAATGAATACATAGAGAAAGTCTTCTATCTGATGGGGTATGATGGTGATTTTGAGAAGGGAGAAATAAAGAAAGGAAGATTATGTAAGCCATATAGATTTCTGTGTCACACTTATCTCAAGTGTATCTCCAACAGGAAATCCTGATTGGATAGATTTTCTAGACACATTTCTTCTGTAATCATTGGCATATTTGAGGGGAGGGCATATAACTACTCAAAGTACATCTTTGGGTGTCTGAGTGACCAAATTAGAGTACAGAAAGCTGAAAAGATGTATATGTTCCCAAGGTTTTTACAATTGATCAAAAATGCTGAGCTTCCTGGAATAGACCGAGATGGTGATGTGTTTGTTCAAGCACATCTAGGAAGATCTGTGCTCAACAAGATAAGTGGAAAATACCAAGGTGAAGACATGCCTATGTTTGCTCATGTGCCCGACCCTAATGCCAACTTTCCTCAAGAATTGATATGGGAAGAACCACATCGAAGCTCACCTACTAACTTGAAGCCTCACCTTCACCTTATCAATCACCCATTCACCAACATCATAAATCTCCCCAACCACAATCACCAGCCAGTCAAAACACTCAACCAATCTCTCCAATTCACCCTCCATCACCAAATCAACTCCAAATACAACTTTTTCAACAACTTCCAACTCCAGAAAATTAATCCACTAAGAGCATTTACACCGGGGAGACAGAGTTAGCCTCACAAGCAAGTACAGTTCAACTGTCATTAACCAAGATTGAATCCCATGTCCATTCAAATGATACTGAACATGTCTCTCCAGTCACTAACCATCGGTAACAACAACAACCACATCAAGAACAGGCAGATCAAGCCATTGAGTCTAGTTCAAGCTCAGCAAGTGTAGCCCCTGAAGAAGTGAATAATGATGAGATTGTTGCTCAACATCAGGAAGAAGAAAAGGAGGCCAACTATGTTGATGTGATTGCTTACAATGAATATGATCTCAGTGATAATGATATCTCAGTCAGCAAAAGTTATTTGGTTGCTGAATACAACAAGCTTGTAGTCAAGTCTAAAAATAGAAAGCAACGAATTCAAGAGTTGAAGGGGATGATAAAAGAAAAAGATGATCAGCTGATGAAGCAAGAATCTAGTCTGAAAAGATTAAGAGAAAACATAAAAAAAACAATGAAGTCATTGATGCTCTGCATGAGCTTGTCAAAAAACAAAAAGAGTCCATTGCACATGAGAAGGCTAAAAAAGAAAAGCTTGTGTTGGAGAGCAACAAAGCTAACAAGACTCTACAAGAACAATTTGCTCAGCTAAAAAGAAAGGATGATAAGATTGAAAGACTGAGAAAGAAGATAAAAGACATTGAAACTAATGCTCCTGCATCAAAACAAACAAAAGAATCCGTTGAAGCTTCAATGCCAATCATTCAATATTCAAGGAAAAGGAAGTACTTGGGTCCTGTTAAGAAGGAAGTGATTGAAGTACAAGATTCTCCTAAAAGATCAAGGCCTACATCACCTGAGCACACTCCTTCAATGGATGTATCAACTTCAAAGCCTATGTCTCATAATGAAACAGATAGTAATGATGAATGGAAAGAGCTCACTATATAAGAAACTCACAGAGATCAAGGAGAATCAAAGGCTAATAATCTTCTGACAACAAAAGACATATTAGAAGAAAGGCCTGAGTCAACAATGTTTATGACCCTTATCAACCATGGGTTTTCATTTGATATGGTTGAGAGGATGAATGTGACTGAGATGAAAGATCTACTGAAAGAGTTTGAGCTTGCTAGATTCATGATCCCTAATTGTGACTATGAAGCATTCACAACATTTCAAGCCATTCAGAAAATCAAGGAAAATCCAGGCCACTATGACACAACAAAGCTTAGTAAGTACAATATGATCTGTTGGCTACAGGGTCACAACTACAAGGCACATGAGCTTAAGGAAAGAAAGGTTGGTGAGCTTAGGAGGATGATGGAACATGTAATGGCTGTTGAGCTTGACACAGGAATGAGATTCAGAACTGAAGCTCCAAACCCATCTTATGATCAACAAAGCAAACTCCCTGCTGATCCTATAACTGTTGAATCTAAAGATCAGCACAAAGGGAAAGAAAAACTAATAAGAGAGCCCCGAGCAGTTATCCCTGGGAAAGTATGGCCTCTAGGAACAATAGCCAGGGAAATCACTGAACAAAAATCTACCCTAATAGAGCTATATGACCATGTCACAACTCCCAGTTCTGTGGAAGAAAACAGGATTATGGACTAAAAATATGATCCAGACTGGGATTGTGCAATCATCAAGAGGACATCTGGAAGAATTGAATACTTATATGATGTAGTAGCATTACTGAGACTTCCTAAAAGAGACATTAAAGACTTGCAAAGCCTAATCATCTCCAACTATCCAATCCATCCAAAGGGGAGAGACTTTTCTGTGTCAATGGGTAGGATGAAAACAAGGTTTATAGATGATGTGCTGAATGAGGCTAAAACAGAAGATGCTGAACATAAGAAAAGACTTCAAAAGGAAAGAAGATAAAACACCAACTCCTCTACTATGGTTGATGATGAATTCTTAAGGTGGGTTGGATACTCAAACAGAAAAACAACAGCCATCAAAGTCATAGCAGGAAATCAATATACTATTCCCATAACTGAGTGGGGACATGTTGAGAAAACAAAAGAAATGGGACTACTGAGGAATGCTAAAGGGAAGAAAGGTGAAAAGATAAGAATTTTTGACCCAGTAGATATCAAACTGCTCCACCCTAGCTACACGTCATAATTGCATGACAAATTCTTCCCAAAGCTGTCTGAGCACAGAATGATCTATGCTTATATGTGTACATGATATAAGTGGTGGATAAATTGCATGCAAAAGAATATAAGAGAAGAAGATATGATGCTGGGCTTTTGAAAGGAGTTAACATTAAAGAAGTATCAGAACTAAGAATCACTGAAGAAGATGAGCTTGAAATAGTTCACAATCAAAGTATTGTGGAAACTCTAACAACTGTAGAAGACATCTTGGGACTAAGTTTTGAGACCCTTCAAAAGATATGCATAATGGAGATCAAGTACAAATACAATGATCAAAAGGATGCAGTATCTTATTTCAACAAGAAGATGGTGTCAAGATTGAAGGAGCTTTTAGTTTTGAAGAACTCATTAGAAATGTCTAAGCCTAAGGGGGAGTATTGTTAGATCTAGGAACAATAGATCTAGATCATTTTTTATAGCCTTAGAACTTTAATCAATACTTGTAATGAATGATTATAATTCATTATTTTGATGTATGCATTGTGTATATAGGTTAACCCATATGTGTGTTGATTTTGTATAGGCTTAGACCTTCATAAGAACTAAGTACCTTTGGAAGAACAAAGTACCTCCGGAAGAACTAAGTACCTTCGGAAGAACAAAGTACCTTCGGAATACTATGTAGCTGCCGAGTCCAAACACTTGTATTTAAATAATACAAGTGTTACAAGTCAACAAGTCAACAAGTCAACAAGACAGTTGTGCAAATCCCAAGAGATCTGGTGTTTCCTTAACTAAAACATGTGTGCCTATAAATATGGATCCTAGGTTTCACATCAAAGGTGAACACAGACGGAACACGAACATACGAGCAACAATACGACAAACCCAAACATCACATCAATCCACACAAACACAAACCCTAGCAGCCATCACATCAACATCAACGCGTTTGAAGCATTTATTGTTTATTATTTATTCATCTGTAATCATTAATCAATTTTAATGAAATATGTTTGAATAAAATCATGTTTACTTATTAATTGTGTTCATATCGTTGTGTTCGTCATAATCATTAATCATTATATTTGATATTTATTTATTAAACAATTAAACAAGGTTAATGTTGATTCTGCAAACATTAACTTGATTCCCTATTAACACCGATAATTCCTAATTGCGATCCTTGGATTCACAAAGTGTATTTTATAAGCTGGAATTACATTGAAATATTATTGAGCTTTGTTCTATTCATTGTATTGGCTTTGATTTGTTTATTTTTTAATACTTTTGGCCTATTCTTCATCATCAAATGTTTCTATTGTGTGTTTGTTAGTGATATTGATCGATTTATTCAATCAACTGTATTGTGATTTGATCTGTTTGGACCACACAAGTGTTGGTCTTCCGTGCAACATTAGTCTTCCGTAGAAGTTTTGCCTTCCATAGGAGTCTTCACTTGGTAGACTTCATTGGAATGCAAGTTTTTCATCCGCAAATCTTTGGTCTTCCATAGAGGTCCCTTGACTTCACTCGCAGATAAGTGTTCTTCCACAGAAGATCCTCGGATGCACTTAGTGTAAGAAGATTATCTACGGAAGAACAAAAATGTTCATCCGTCGATGTTTCTCACACTTAGTCAATTTCATGAAATTGACTAAGCATGATGTTAAAGCTGCAATAAAGTTATGGGTTAACCTATATATATATAATGCATACATTCAAATAATGATTTACAAGAGTTTATTACAAGAGATTGTATTAAAGTGCTAAGCCTATACAAAATGGATCTAGACCTATTGTTTCTAGATCTAACAAATTTTTCAGGGTCTACAGATATCTTATTAACAGGAGATCCTGACCCAAGATTTGAGGTGAGAAGACCTACAAGTTACACTACTTCAGCTCCAGTGGTAATCAACCCAGCAGATGGAGTTCCTATCAGCACAATCATGACAAATCCAGCAGATACATCTGTGGTCCAACAAATTTCAACTCAAAAGAACAAAACTCAAATAAAGGAGATTCAAATGTAGGAGGAAATGGTAGTGGGACAGTGATCACGAGTTTCTTGATGCTGACAATCACTCCATGAAAGACAACATCAATGATGTCACACACTCAATGGATCAAGTCTCTCTTGATAAGTGTGTTGATGTGGTGGGTAATACTCCAATGGGTGTGTTGATGTGGTGGGTGATACTTCAATGGCTTATCTAAAATTTCAATTTTAGATCTTTCCAAGCAACTTGCTGTGATCCCTCAACTCAGGATCCACAAGTTTCACCCCATCACAAACTGTAAGGTTTATTGTAAGGCTGATGTACCTAAACATCTTAAGTCTTTCATGTATGCATGCACTAAAGTACAAAGTAGAAATGCTTCGGAAGTTTTAGATCATGCATCAGAATTATTCCAAGTGTAAAATCTTCTGATGCCAAGACAAATATCTTCCGAAGCCAAAAATGAAGTCTTCCGAAGCTTCAAAGACAAAGTTTTCCGAAGCCAAGACATGAAGACTGATTTCTTCTGAAGACTTTTGGACACATGCTTTATCTGATGTATTTTACCATAAAGCTGGACCACTTTTCGCTACGACTCTGTTTAGTCACCAACTTACATAAGTTGGTGAAAAGATCCATGCTTTCGGTAACTGTACTTTGAGGTCTTGAGTCTTTTGCTTTCTACTTTATGTACTTTTATCCTTTTTATAATATATTAGCATGTGAGCTATGGCATGTCATAGTCATTAGTCAAAAGGCAATTTGCCTTTTGACTCTACATATGATTTTGTTGTTGTCTAGTTCAAATGTTTCTAGCTGGCTTTCTAAGTATGGGCGGCTGTAGGATGTAGTATAAAGTATCTCAGGTCCTTGTATCTTTTCTTATGCTTTTGTAACACTTGTAAAGAACTTGAGAGCAATATACAGCATTCTTGAAAACCATATACTTGTGTTGTTTGTTCTTGTTCTGTCTCATATTTGCTCGTGTTCATAGTATCAAACTATAACAGTTCACAGTTCCCTATATGATCTATTAAGTGTTCTAAACACTCTCCTCAGTATGTGTTGTGTTGTAAGTGGTCATCCCTCAAACGGTTCTGCAATTGGTATCATAGCATTCCAGGCTCTTGATTGAAAATCTCACCATCTTAAGATTCCCCAGACAAGCAAAATACTTAACATCTCAAATGGCAGCTCTTACTAAAGCTGATATGGAAACTGGGGCAATGACAAAGTCCCCACTGACACTCATGAAGACTTTGACACTTGGGGCCAACAAATGGAAGGGTTCATCAAGTCACAAGACTCCAGGATGTGGGAATCTCTTATCTCAGGGCCTCACATATCAAGCACCTCTTCAGCTACTGCTGGAGGTGGTATGATTCCAAAGGCTGTGGCTGACTGTTCTTAAGAAGACAGGAGGAGAATAGACATTGATCAGAAAGCCATGACAGACCTTCAAACTACTCTTTCCAACTCCATATACAGAGGCTTCAAGAAGTGCAAAACAACAAAAAAGTTATGGGATGCATTGAAACTGATGTATGAGGGGTCAACTAAAGCCAAGGAGAACAAGAAGGATCTTTTCAAGCAGCAGTTTGAAAACTTCACAAGCAGGTGAAACCATGACTCAACAATACTTCAGGTATGTTGAGATTGTGGACACTATAATGGATGTTGGAGTCACTCTTGAGAATAGGAACATTGTAAGGAAGTTCATGTCCTCTCTTCCTAGACAATGGACACATTATTGTGTGGTTATCAAGAGAACTAATAAACTTAAGACTCTTACATTGAGAGAGTTGTATGGTATTCTTAGTGGATACCAGATGGAGATGAATATGCAAGGTTGATCTTGTAACTCCAGCAATCAACTGAGTTCAGCCCTCCATATGGTTGAAAGGGGTAGTAGAGAACCACAACTTCATCTTATCTGCTATCCTGACAACTCATAAAAAGGTCCTTTCATCATCTTTCGGGAGACAACAAGAGAAAGGTACACTCAAGGGAGCCCATTTCAAGAGACAAGCTCTTCACAAGCTTTTGTCTCTTCTGATGAAAGCATAGGCAACTTTCTTTTCACCCTGAAGATCTGGACTGTATCCATCCAGATGATCTGGAATACAGGGAGATAGTTCAGCAAATGGCTCTTCTCACTCATAGAGCCAAGAAATTCTGCAAGAAGACACGGAGGAAGTTTCCAAGCAATACAACCATTGGAAAGTTTGGGCTAGAAAAAAGCAAAGTAAAGTGTTACAACTGTAACCAGATGGGTCACTTTTTAAGGGAGTGTAAGGCACCAAGGACAAATGGTGGCCAAGCATAAGCCATGCCAAACTACACTAAGAGAACCACCCACAATGAGAAACCAAAGCAGCAAACTGTAGTTGCTATTGAAGAAGGAGGCTTTGACTGGAGCTTTTAGGTGGAAGATACATCTCCAAACCAAGCACTAATGGCTGATAATGATGAAGCAAAGGTATTGGAACATCTCTGTAAACCTGAATGTATTGCTAAAGTGAATAGATACAGGTCCTAGAACTTAGAGATGAGATCTGATCTTGAGTCTTTAAATATTGTAAAATCTGATTTTAAAAGAGCTGAAAATGATTATAAACTAAAGATAGAGAACTTAGAGAAAACCATTTCAACTCTTAAACATAAACATACCAACTACAAGACTCAGATCAAAGATCTCGTAACCAAATTGACTCAGAGTAAAAGGGTTGGGATGACCTAGTCAAGAAGAAAGAACTTGATCGGAAAGGCCAAGAGGAAGTCCAAAAAGGCTCAAGAGATCAAGACCACCTTTAACTCTATGCAGAAACAAGTCTTTATCTCTGTAGGATTTAAGGTGGTTAAGGCTGAAGACACAAATCTGAACTCTAGTACCAGGACTTCTAGTTCATGTTCAAATCATCCCAACAACATGAAGAAGGCTGACCAGTTGTGTACCAGTGCTACACAACCTGAACCATCCAGCTCCAAAGGCAACTCTCACCCTAAAAGAATTGCCACATCATCTACAAAGATGAAGATGGAGAAGGAAAGTGATCAAGTTCAGCCTTGTTCTTTAAAGAAGACTCTCCGAAAGAAGGAGATGAACTATGTTATGTGTGGTAGTACTTCTCATCTTGCTAAGGATTGTCTCTACAAACCAAAATGTACTGTTCACATGACCAAGAAGGAAGCTTTTGCGAGTTTGAAGAAGAAGAAAACTTCGGAAGGAAAATCATTTTATTTTAGAAGCTGCAAAACAAAGGAGAACACAAGTGGAAACTTTCCTTCGGAAGAAAATTTGGTCTCAGAAGAAAGGAATACTTCCGAAGCACTGAAGCCTACTACAGTGATAGCAAGATCTTTTGAAGGTTCAGTCATTATCAAAACTTTCAAAGGGATGAAGGTCAAGTCTAAGCTTCCAAATGTGGTGTGGAAGACACAGAAAGACCAAGTGACTGAAAGTTCTTCATCAACATCCGGAATGATCCTCAAAACATGACAATAGGATCAATTACTGTTGCATTGTCATCAACTTCTTTTGATGAGCCCAAGATTAATAAAATTTGGGTTTCCAAATGTAACTAACCATCTTTTTTATGCAGGAACAACTCAAGACAAACAGGAATATATGGATCATTGATAGTGGCTGTTCTAGGCACATGACAGGTAATGGGTTACTACTCCAAAATTTTGAGAAAATTGATGGAGGACCAGTTGCTTTTGGAGGAGATGCTGGAGGTTATATAACTGGAAGGGGCAGGGTCAGAAATGGTAAGCTCAGCATTGAGAAGGTAAACATAGTCAAGGAGTTTGGATACAATCTTTTGAGTGTATCTCAATTTTGTGATCAGAGTCATAACATGCTTTTTATTGAGCATGAGTGCATTGTTTTCAGCCCGGGGTGGTTATTCCTCATGAGCATATCCTGCTCAGAGCCCCCAGGAAAGGGAACATGTACAAGATAGATTTGCAAGAAACATCTCTCTCAGGAAAAGTTTCGTGCTTTCTATCTAAAGCAAATAGTGATGAGTCTTTCCTCTGGCATAAAAGAATGTGCCATGTAAACTTTAAAAACATTAATAAATTTATTAAGAATGATTTGGTAACTGGAATTCCAAAGAAAGAGCATATAAGTGATGACCACTGTGTTGCATGCCTAAAAGGGAAGCAACACAAGGTATCTCACAAGCCAAAGGAAAGAAACTCCATCACTACACCCCTACACTAATTACATATGGATCTCTTTGGCCCCACTAGTGTAATGAGTCTAGGAAGGACCTGTTATTGTTTGGTGATCACAAATGATTTTACAAGGTTCACTTGGGTCTTTTTTCTTAGAACTAAGGATGAGACCCCTGAGATTCTAAAGAATTTCATCTAAAAGATTGAGAATCAATGTGATCACAAAGTCAAAACCATAAGATATGATCAAGGAACTGAATTCAAGAACCAAATCCTTGATACATTTTGTGATGAAAAGGGTATTACAAGACAATATAGTGCTCCCAGGACTCCTCAGCAAAATGGTGTCGCTGAGAGGAGAAACAGGAAACTAATTGAAGCTGCAAGAACTATGTTGTCTGACTCTAAACTACCCATCACCTTCTGGGTAGAGACAGTGAACACTACCTGCTTTGTGCAAGTTTTAGTAGTTAAGACACATGGTAAGACTCCTTATGAACTTTGGCATAAGAGGAAACCTTTCATTGGGCTTCTCAGGTCATTTGGATGTCCTTGCACCATCTTGAATACCAATGATCAAATTGCCAAGTTTGATGAGAAATCAGATGATGGATATTTTATTGGATACTCCTCTTAAGCTAAGGCTTATAGAGTATACAATCTTAGAAATAGAGTAGTTGAAGAGTCAGCCAATGTGACTTTCAAAGAGCACACTCCTAGTGTTAAAGGTTCTTGTCCTGATTGGCTATTTGATCTTGATTTAGATACCATCTGTTTTAACAAATCTTATGAGCATGTTTCAGGATCTACAGATATACTACCTACAGGTGATCCTGATCCATGATTTGAGCTAAGAAGACCTTCAAGCTATACTACTTCAGCTCTAGTTGTAACTAACCCTGCAAATAGAGTCCCTATCAGCACAACAATGGCAAACTCAGCTGGTACTTATGGAATGCCTTCTAATTCTAGCATAGAGGCATAAAACTCAGATGAAGGAGCTTCAAATTTAGGAGAAAATGGTGGTGGTGAAAGTGATCAAGAGTTTTTTGATGCTAATAACCACTCCGTTGAAGACAACGTCAATGATGTCACATACTCATTGGATCAAGTTACACTTGATAAGTGTGCAAATATGGTGAGATAAACTTCAATGCCTGATCTAAATTCCTCTCATTTAGATCTCTCCAAACAACTTGTGATAATCCCTCAACTAAGGATTCACAAGTCTCATCCCACCACAAACATCATTGGAAATGTGGATACTAGGGTAAGAACAAGAGGACAAACCAATGATGCAAATGTTTATCTCGACTCTTCTTTCATATCCTAGATAGAGCCGAAGAAAGTTGATGAGGCTTTAAAGAATGGAAGTTGGGTTGAAGATATGCAAGAAGAGCTACTTCAATTCAAATGGCAAAAAGTTTGGAACCTATGTCCTCTTCCTCAAGGGAAGACTACCATAGGAACCAAATGGATGTTTAGGAAAAAGAAGGATGATAGAGGATGTTGGGTCTGAGAAGGATAGTCTATATTATCAACATAGTCCAAGTCAAGAAAAGTCAATGTCACGGTCAAAGTCAACAAAAAAGGCAAATAAAGCATTCGAGACAAAGACCCGAGACGATACGTTGAAGATATATTGTGACTAGGATCTTTATTGTAATAAATATATTTTGTGTCAACAAATTATATTTAATCTAGTTTTAGTCATGTTTTAGTTTATTTGTAATTTTCCCTAATTAATCTAAATCGAGGGGTTTAATGTGTAATTAGTGGATTTTATATTCACTATATAAGGATAAGAGTAATTAGGGTTTAAATGCTTGAAAGAGAGCCAAGGATTGGGAGGTTTTCATGTAAACAATATTCTTGCAATCCTTATGGATCAAAGTGAGGATTTTCATTGTGTTCTTGAGTGTTCTTCCTTGTTCATCAAGATTATATGTCATTTTGATTCAAAAAATCTTCATAATTTCCATTGATTCAAGTGCTTGTGGACCTACAATTTGGTATCAGAGTCTAATTGCTATCCATCTTGAATCAAATGTGAAGATTTGTTACTGTTTTCACACCCACGAACGCACACATATGCTTCTGCTTTATTTGATATTCAAGAATTCAATTAACACAACCCTAAATTAATTCTTCCTCAAACATCTTCAATTGTGAAACATAGTTTTACAAACTTTAACCTCATACACATGATTACCCTTCACACGAACTTGATCCCCTTTGAAATATGATTACGGTTTAAACAACATAGATCAAACACACACTATCGACCTTTGATTGTTCAATTTGAGATTGAAATCAGAGGATGATCTGATTTTGATCAGAAATTTGGTTAAGGTAATTGGTCCGACACAGTGCAGTGTTGTATGATGGAGGCATTGTGAAGGCACACAAGGTTTATTAGACTATTGTTGAAAAGAGGGGTTGTTTCAGTTTTGGTTTTGGTTGTGACAACGTGCAGGGTTGCAGGTTGTTTAGTTTGTCGGTAATGGTTTTGTGTTGAGTTAATGAGTAATAGTTGAGGTTAAATGCACATGGCTGCAATGGTTTGAAATATAAGTTTGTAAAGCAGCTGGTTTGGAGTGTTTTAGTGAGGCTTCAAACAGTGGTAGTATGATGGTTTGTAGGCTGCAGTTTTGGTCACTTGAAGGCTGCTAGAGGTGGTGATGGTAGTTTGAGTGATGAGTATAGTTGGGATTAGGTAGCATATTTGGTGTCTTGATGAGTATGGAACTAGTGAGGATAGATTAGTGATGGTGGATGGTTTGTATTTTGTTATAGACCCATGTTTACTTTGAAAGAAAAATCTTTTAAATTATATTACTTAGATTTTTGAACATTTTGATCATTTTCTCTTTCGGAAGATATCTATCTACCTTCGAAAGAAAATTACGTCATCAAATCAAATAACTACTTATGTCGATTTACCTTCGGAAGAAATCTTCAATATCTTCCGAAGCTTAAATTTATTCATAAGTACTTATCTGTTTTTTTAGGAACAATTTTCTTCTGAAAGCAATTAAGTCTCGGAAGTTTTATTTTACTTAGAATGAAACTAACAAGACTTGATCTCTTCCGAAACTTAACATCTCTTAGAAGCGAAATTTTCCTTCTGTAGCAAAATTTTCAAAACTCTTTGAAATATCTTCCAAAGTCATTTTGGCTTCGGAAGCATTTTTATCAAAATTTCCGAAGACAAAATACCTTTAGAAGATTTTAGTCATCCAAGAAAACTACCTTTTTGGGCACTTTTTCAAAGGTGGGATGGACATCTAGATTTCAAAGTTTTTCATGTTTCATTAACTTTGTCTCAGATCAATTTCATATATATATATATATATAGATAGATATAGAGAGAGAGAGAGAGAGATAGAGAGATAGAGAGAGAGAGAGAGAGAGAGAGAGAGAGAGAGAGAGAGAGAGAGAGAGATAGAGAGAGAGAGAGACAGAGAGAGAGAGAGAGACAGAGAGAGACAGACAGACATAGAGATATACATAGATATAGAGATAGACATATATACAGAGACATACAGATATATAGATATAGATATATATATATATATATATATCTATATATATATATATATATCTATATATATATATATATATATATATATATATATATATATATATGTATATATATATATACCCAACGGTTCCTCACTTTCACTCTCTCCATCATCTGAAATTCTTCTTTAACTTAAATTCACCACAACCAACCTTGTTCTTATCTTCCTTCACTCTTAAGCTTACTCAAATGACCATCCTTAATCGCAGAAACAACCCTGATTTTTCCATGCAACACCACAGGCAGCATAGTCAAGTTGCTCTGTTGGACTCTAAGAAAAATCCAAGTTTCTCAGAGGTCTGCCGTTTTCTTTCTCTATCAAACTACTTCACCTCCCTCACCATTGATCCTCCTCTCTAGAGGATCAACTTTTGGACTTATGGAGGACCTGTCAAGAGGTCACCATGGATTTGAAGAAGGCACCGTCTGCCACAGAGCAGGGGAGGACAATCTTCATCACTCCAGCCATCATAAACACACATCTTTAGCTGGATGATGTAGAAGGTGATTCGTAAAAGCTGTTGTTAACCACTCACTTGAGCAAATGGGATATGAGGGAGATTTCTCTATAAATACCTTCGGGAAATGGAAGGTCTCTTCTCAATGGAAGTACCTCCTCCATGTCGTTATCCATAGCTTATCAAACAAACATGGAGGATAGGACCAAAATTCTGAGGATCTATCCTTCATAGTTCATGGAATGGTTCATGAAGTCAAGTTCAGGTACTTACAATTTGTGTATACTAACTTACTTGTAAAATTAGACTTCTTAGAATATTACATGTTCCCTAGATATGTCTAGCACTTTCACAACTGTGAACTGGGCTCACAGTGGAGGGGAACAGGTAAAGCTCTTGAATTAGGACAGATGAAGCCCGACATCTTCAAAACTGTGAGGAAGCCATTTGTTCGCTTCTCTAGGATAGAAACAACCCTTGTCCCAAAAATGTTAGAGATTATTGCTCAAGGTAACAACCTAGCAGCACAAGCTAGTGTTGATCCCACACCTTCTACTTCTCAACCACCAAAACAGCCACAAATGATCCTCACCTAGAAAGAAAATCCAAACAAACCCCTACACAAGCTACTAAGTTTGTGCAGCCCCCATATCAACAACCATACAGGAAGAAGTGGACACTAGACCTCCCATTTCTCATGAGGAGCATACCACTCAAATCTCACAAATGATTAGTGCTGAGGTTCCTCATGCTCAGCCTGATGAGCTCATAAGCCAAACAACCTTAAGCCTTCATTCAGAGTCTCAAAACTCTAATGAACAACATTCAGTGGAAAGTTACTATCCCCAGACTCTTGATCTTAACCAACCAATTCCCAACCTTGAATTCTATGATGATTAAGACATGAGATTCAGTGAGTACCATGAGTCTCTCTTCTCTTCCCCAACTCAAAGAGAGATGATTAGTCTTGCTTCTCCCCTGTCTAGCCCACATCATTCACCTATCATTGAGTTGGATCTTCCTGAACCTTTTTAGAAGATCCATATGGAAGAGGCTCTCACTTCTAAAAATGATTACATCATTAAGACCTTAACCATGGCAACCCAGCCCATTGATACTTCACTTGAAGTTTTCATTGACCAAGGGAAATCCAGCAGGCAAGAACATCATGCTAGTGATAAGGAAGAAGACCTTGGTCCTATTCTCTCATCCCCCATGATTCTTTTGATAAAGATTAGGGGAACAAGAGACTGAAGGTGCGAAAGCTTACTCACACCTGCTTCTATTTGGTCTCTAAGGTTAGTCACTTAGAATCTCAAATGACTACCCTGCAAAGAAGGGTCAATGATTAGCAACTTGGGATTTCTAATCTTAATAAAAAAACTAGCTAGGAGACCTTTAAGAAGAGCCTAACCAGGAACACAAAAACCTGTGGATGTGATAGACCTAAATCCTAGCTCACCTATGCAAGAGGGTGATGCTACCAAAAAGGGGGAGAAAGTCCAAACAATCACAAAACCCGAGAGTTCTTCACAGGGTATGGATATTAAGGATTCATCACCCTCACAAGCAATTTTCCATACTCAGTAACCTCCTCAAGTTCACATTAATGTGTACTCTCTGATTCAAATCTTGTTTGAGGTGGGTATTCCAAGAGAAATGTCATCCCCCCAAGAAGCCATTAATGAAATACTAGGGTAGAGGTATGATGATGATAAAAGAGCCCAGATACTGCATAAAGCTCAAGGGCAGCAAGAGGTCTTCAACTTTCAGACCTTGACGTTCTCTGACAGTCTTCCTCTAGTCAACATGCCACTTGCCAACCCAAGTCAACTTAGACAAGCTGACAGAATGGCTGAGAGGATTCAAGGCAGGATTGTTGAAGAATTCAGAAGAAGTAAAAGACAAATGTAAGCAGACAATGTCATTGGTCAACTAGATGGTAAGGTGGACCCTAAGATTAACTTTAAAGGGAAAACCTTAACTGAATGCCCAGTGATAGAACCTATGAGCACAGTCACAAAAACCACTACTTCAATATCCTTTACCCTTAGTGAGGCACCAGCTGGTGATGGTGTTTCACAGCCTCTTTCTCGCCAGAGTCTGACTATTACATCAGGCAATGAAGGCCAAAGCTTTGTCCACCCCGAGTCACAAAGGTCTCTAGGTGACAAAGGGAAACGGACATTGACTCCTGAGGAGATTGAGGAGGAGGATAGAGAGGAAGAGGAAGCTAAGGGAGAAAGTTCTATTGGGTCCTCAAGCTTCATCGAATCTACTATCAGGGCTGCTCCTAGGCCAAACACTCAAAATGATGGGCTGAGGGCAGCCAGTATTAATTATTTAGGGACCTATAAATATGACATTGACGAGATTATCTCTCTCTCTTTAGAAGAATTGAATGAACTGGCAGACATGGAAATGTGTAAGGAGAGGAAAGAGGCAAAGGATGCAGAATTGCTCCTCAAGATTAATGAAGAAAGAAGACAGAAAAGGCTTTACAAGCATGCTCCTACCCTCTCCCTAGTTCAAGAAAGTCCTGAGACAGAGGCTATGGCAACTGAACAACCTTAGGTAAACAAGGAAGCTGATAAACAAAACATGATAAATTACCTGAGTGCCACGAGACTTTATTGGGCAGATGCACTTCTTCCTTTTCATATGAGTACATTGAGGTTTGAGTACCTCAAGCAGTTTGAGCTACTAGTTCTCAAAGAACAAAAGGCTGCTAAGATGAAGATGAAGGAAGAAGCTATAAAGTCAAGAGCCATCATCCAAAAGAGTTAAAAGAAGTATGTTGACAGACAAAGGATGATAAGCTTCTTGAAGCTGTATGGATTCTCCGGAAAGAGAGATGGTCGAATGTCTCTATCCACCATGGATGAGCACATTAGAGTGATCAAGTAGAAGATTAAGAGAGGAGAGCTTGTTGACTTACACTCCCCACCAAGTCAAGCTCCTCCTGAAGTTGAGGTTAAGGTGGAACCCTTTGAGACAACACAACCTGGACCTCATACGGGATCATAGCAAACTTCATCTTCTAATCAACAGCAAGGTCAAATTCCTTCTCCTTCTAAACCTGTGAGGGAAGAGGACCTAACTGAGAAAGACAAAGCAGAAAAACCTGGTGTTGAAGGCCAATCTTCTTAGTTAAAGACTTCAAAGAGGAGGAAAAGGATGACTATTAAAAGTGTATCCAAGAAGAAGCCAAAACATCCACCTCCAGAGCTTAGGATGAGTCAGAGCATCCTAAGAAAGTGCAAGAAGAGGCTGCTCAACCAATTCCAACTCAAGTAGAGCCTCTGGCACCAAGAAGACCCATCTTGTCCTGGACCTTTGTGCTAATCCAGACAGATGGTATGTCATTAGAGATCAAGGTGGTTAAGATGTCTACAACTGGCAAGACATGCTTAACCTACTTCTACATGATTTCTTTGACATGAGAAGGTATTTTGAAAGTTTGTGTGATCATGACCAATTAATAAAGAAAGGGAATGGTTATGATCATGATGAGGACTATCAATATCTAAATCACTTCTCTGTTTTAGTAGCATCGGGCTAGGGGGTTTGTAAGTTTATTGCATGGCTGATGCACCCAAAAAAACCAAGTGCTTACTACAATCATGCATTTGGTACTTAGTAGAATTGCTTCGGAAGTTTTACACTCTGCACAAGAAAATATTCTAAGTGTATAATCATCTGAAGCCAAGACCAAAATCTTCCAAAGCCAAATATGAAGTCTCCCGAAGCTTCAAAGACAATGTCTTCTGAAGCCAATGAAGTGAAGACATATTTCTTCCAAAGACTAAGAAGAACATGCTATCTCTGATGTAATTTTGCATAAAGCTGAACCACTTTCCGCTGCAATTCCGATGACTCACCAACTTATATAAGTTGGTGAAAAGGTCCATGCTTTTGCAACTGTACATTAAGGTCTTGAGTCTGTAACTTTCTATTTTATGTACTTTTATCCTTTTTATAGTATATTAGGATGTGATCTATGGCATGTCATAGTCACTAGTCAAAAGGCAAATATGTTTTTTTAACTTACATTGATCTTGTTGTCCAGATTAGTGTTTCCAACTGGCGTTCAAAGTATGGCCGGCTGTAGGATGTATTATATAGTATCTCAGTTCTTGTATCCTTTCTTTTTGCTTTGTAACACTTGTGAAAAAACTGGAGAAGAAATTTACTACAATCTTGAAAACCATACTTTGTGTGTTGTTCTTAAGTTTCTGTCTCATTGTTTTGCTTATGTTCTTAGCATTATCATAATATAGTCCGGTTTCCTATTTGATCTATTAAGTGTTCTAACACTCTCCTTATTGTGATACTGATTGTATTGACCATCCCTTAAAAGGTCATGCAATGTATTTTTAGAGATAGCCATACGAGTTATTACCTTTATGTCATCACATGTTTAGTTGCATTCCTGCCTAGTTAGTTATGTAACATATTTGATCGTGTTCAAATTTACTCGTTTGAATTTTTATTTGTCTATTTTACCCGTCATATTTAAATTAATTAATTTTAGTTAAATTATTTTTCTTAGTAACAATTACTTAAAATAATCTAATTAATTAGGTTAGAAGTCGATAGATGTTTAGTAATGAAAGCCGACAAACGTGTCTCTCGGGCGGACTTACCTAAACTTTACTATATCACGAACGGTACACTTGCCGTTTATGTGAAGTTTAGTTAGGAATTTACAAATTTAAAACTAATTTATGAAAATCATTTTCAAAATAAAATAATATATATTTTCACATATCAGCATACATGGAAGCAATATGTTTTAAAAGATTAGTTAACATTTTTCTTGCCTAGGAGTAAGTGAAAGTAGTAAAAGAGAGGCTACGAGAAACTTATTATTGACTTGTAGTTGATCACATAGATTGATAAGTGGAAGTAGACACTGGCCGGTACCTATATTATTGAGAAATACCATATGGTTTAATTCTCATTCAATTGAAGTTGCAGTAAGTATTCTTACCATATCCTGTAATTGTTGCGGAATCATTGGGTGTGGAACATGGGCAACTTCACAGTAGTTTAGTTTCGGTGGATCATTGGTGACTTAGGTGTATTCACATGAAGTCATGTGATGTAATTAACTTTCTTGTATTATATTTGAATATATTGTTAAGTTTGTGCTGATTTCATTACTTTTTTTGAAAGCGCGTCAAGTAAGTTTTGTGAGTGTTTATGTATGTATACATTATAAATGCATGCATATTGGTGTATTGGAAATATCATGCCTCGATGCGCTAATCTAATTAGTACTGTAAATTTATGTTGGTAAAATTTCAAGTGTCAAAATCTGTTGAGTAGTATAACGTAATGATGTCAAAACCAAGTTTTCATCGAATCGGGGCCCAAATCAAACTGGGTATTTTATACATATTATTTCTTATAATTTTGTTTCCACATTAGGTTTGTAACTCAGAGTAGTTATAAATAAATAGCTAAGTAAATTATAAAAATAAAATAATTCAAAAATGGGGTGATAGGGCCAAATCATCAGGTTAGTAGCCGATTTAGTGGATTTATGTTCTTGTTGGGTTTTGGGATATTATTTACTTAAAAGTGTGTTAATCATTCTTTGACTAATTAGGTTACATTTTATAAAAAATGTGTTTTGGATTTTGTTGGGCCTTATTAGGCCGTAAGCTTTAGACCTACTAAATGTGTAGCACGTTATGTTTTTATTATTGTTACTTTGGGGTTGTTTCACCTTAGTTTTTAAGTGACATATCATAGTTTTTAAATGCCAGAATTTTAACCTTTGAGTCTATTTTGGGCTGTTTCATAGGTGTTTAGCAATGCTGGTTTGGTTACAATTTACGTTGATATAACTAAGGTTTGTTGCTTTTCAAACGAGTTTTAGTGGGGTATCTTCTTCGAGTCTCAATTTCGGGTCGAATGGCCACTGTTTTGGGCCTAATTTCCCTGAGTTTATTTAGTTTATTTTGTTGAATAAAATCATTTTAATACTTATACATTGTAACCTGAAGTTCAAATATTTAAAACAAGTTGTATCAAGGTGGGTGGGCCTAAGTTATTGGGCAAGCATGCCACGATTTTCGGCCACCCAGACCTAAGGTGTGGGAAGTCGAATAGCAGCCCTCGAGCTCATTGTCGAGCCTCACCCCTTGGCCTAACACTCGTGTATTTTTTCTTTGTTATATGTGTGTAACGTTTTGTCATGTTTGAGTTTGAGTTTAGAGATATTCACATTTTTGTGAATAAGCAACCGGAGAACTTAAAGATACTTAGCGTATGTATAGTTTAATGAAAACAAGTGTAGATAGTTGTTGTTGCTTAAAAACAAGGTCGTGTACGACACACGTTTAAATCTTAACTAGAGTCTAAGTGGAAAATGTTGAAAAATGTCATGTGGATTCTAGACATTTTGATTAGTTAGCATAAACTATGTTAGATACCCATTTGGTACACGGGCTGAAGTAAAAAATTATAATAGATTATATATATGTATAATCTAAAATATATTTTAGATAGCATATCTATAAAATTATTATATATAACAAACATATATATGGTATAAACAATAGTATAAAAAGAAAAAAAGATTTTATTATTCATAAATATACATAAACCTTTTTATATATATCTTTAAAATTTATTAGTTGTAACAATGTTAGCTACAAAACAAACTATAATTTAACAAAATTAAGTCTTACTAAAGTAGTTTTAATAATATATTATTTATTTCTAGAAGAAAATTATCTTTATTATTATAGTACTAGTTTAGAAACCTGTGTTTTACACAGATTAAATTAAAATATTAGATTAATAGTTAGTAGGTTATATTTAGAATTTGTGAATCCAAGGATCGAATCAGGAATTAATAGTTTAGATTATTACAATTAGTGATCACGGAATTACCACAAATTGTTTGTTTGATTAATTGTTTATGATATTTATAATATGTAACGATGAACAATGAAGAACAAATGAAATAAATCGAAGTACAAATTAAAATAAGAACATCAACACAACAATTACTTCAAAATGGTTTCCATTAAATACTAAATTGGTTACAATTTGTATTTTGGATAATAAGCTAATTTCTATATGATGGTCTTAATTGTTTTTACTATTTTGTTGTTTTTTGATGATTTGGTGTAATCGTCAATGATATATTGTTTCTAGTCATTTTGGAAGTGGAACTATGCCTTCTATTTATAGGAAGTGGGTTAACTATTATAGGGGGTGAAATTGTAACTTTCTTATCGTGGTAAGAAAGTTACATCAATGAAATTCTGATATGATGTGATTTGACACATTCTTGAATGACATCAGTCTTCCGTAGATGTTACTTGTTGACTTCACTTTTATGAGATGACTTGTTGACTTCACTTCTGTGAGCTGTTGACTTCATGGATGTAGTTGCTCTTCCGTAGGAAATGGTCTTCCGTAGGAATGGATCTTTGATCTTCAACTTCTTCAGCAGCATCAGATATAACTTCTTCACCAGCAACAGATACCCTTACATCAGTAGCAACTTAACTTCCAAGATGTCTTCCGCAGGAGATCTTCCGATGCTTGATCCTTGACTTGTATTGTTTCGGAGAACATCTACGGAAGAACGCTTTGTTCATCTGAAGATAATTCTTTACTTGTGTCAATTTGAGAATTGACCAAGTGTGATGTTTTTCTGCAATCATGATTATAAACAATACAAGCATATATATGGGGTTAACTTATATATATCATAATTACAAAATGTTAATAGATTACAAGAAATCATTATAAGAGTTAAGTGCAGGACCGGTGAAGGGTGTGCACTTACAACACAACAACACAATGAGGAGAGTTGCTTAGAACACTTAACAGATCAAATAGGGAACTGGTTAACTTGTTAATGAAAGATGCTAAGAACACAAGTAAAAGTGAGACAGAGCAAGAGAACACAAGTGATTGGTTTTCAAGGATGCAGTATATTGCTTTCTCAAGTTCTATTACAAGTGTTACAAAGCATGAAGGAAAAATACAAGAACATGAAATACTTATACTACATCCTACAGCCAGCCATACTTTGAAAGCCAGCTGGATACAATTGACTAGACAACTACAAAATCAATTGTAGAGTCAAAAGGCATATCTTCCTTTGACTTGTGACTATATCATGCCATAGCTCACATCCTAATATATTACAAAAAGGATAAAAGTACATAAAGTAGAAATCATGGACTCAAGACCTCAGTGTACAGTTACCAAAAGCATGGACCTTTCACCAACTCATGTAAGTTGGTGACTTTACAGAGTTGCAGCGGAAAGGTGGTCCAACTTTATGCTAAAGTACATCAGATAAAGGCATATCTCTAAAAGTCTTTGAAAGAAATCTGTCTTCACTCTTTGGCTTCGAAAGACTTTGTCTTTGAAGCTTCGGAAGAATTCACTTTTGGCTTCGGAAGATATTGGTCTTGGGTTCGGAAGATTTTACACATAGAATATTTCTAGTGCATGGTGTAAAACTTCCGAAGCATTTCTACTTCAGTTCTTTAGTGCATGCTTGCAGAGAGACTTTGGATATTTTGGCTGCATCAGACTTATAGGAATCCTTATACCAAAACATTTATAAGATCTTTAGATGTTTGTAGTCTTCAGCACAATGATGACCATACCCTTATTCATTAAATGGTCAGGATCATTCAAACTCTCATAATATCTTCTCATCTCAAAGAGATCATGCAGAGGTAAGTTGATTATGTCTTGCTATGTATAGACATTCTCAACACCTTGATCTCTGATCACATGCCATCTCTCTGGATTAGTAGTGAAGGTCTAGGATAAGATGGGTGTCTTAGCTGCAAGAGGAGCCACTTGAATTGGAGTTGATTGGGCTGCCTCTTCATGCACTTCCTCAGCTTGATCTTACTCAGCCTGAGGTGTAGAGGTGGATGATTCAGGCTTCTTCTTCTTATACTTTGGTTTAGAAGCCATCCTCTTCTTCCTCTTAGAAGACTTTAACTGAGAAGACAGGTCTGCAACACCTTGTTGATCATCCTTGTCTTTCTCAGTTGGGTGTTCCTCCCTGACAGGTTCAGAAGGAGAGAGAGTTTGACCCTGCTGTGGATAAGAAGATGAAGCTTGCTGAGGCCCAGCAGGAGGTCCAGGTTGTGTTGTATCAGGTTGTTCAACCTTAACCTCCATTTCAGGTGGGATTTGACTTGGAGGAGAGTATAAGTCAATCAGCTCGCCACTCTTGATCTTCTGCTTGATTACCCTGATATGCTCATCCATTGTGGATAGAGACATAGGACCAAGTCTCCTTCTGGAGAATCCATACAGCTTCAAGAAGCTCATCATCCTTTGTCTGTCAGCAGACTTTTTCATACTCTTTTGGATGATAGCTCTTGACTTTGCAGCATCTCCCTCATCTTTCTTTTTGTTGCCTTTTGTTCTTTGAGCACTTGAAGTTCAAGCTGTTTGAGATACTCAAACTCAATGTACTCAAAGGAAAAGGGAAGAAGTGCAGATGCCTAGTAGAGACCTATGGCACTCAGGTAGTTGATCATGTTTTGCCTATCTGTTTCCTTGTCTACCTAAGGTTCTTGTGTAGCAGCCACATCCTCTTGCACAAGACTCTCCTGAACTAGGGAGAGAGTTGGAGCATGCTTGTATAATCTTTTCTGTCCCTTCTCTTCTTTCAATTGGAGAAGTAATCTTGCATCCTCTTTTTCTTTCATCTCTCTTGACACTTCCATGTCAGCCAGTTCATTTGATTGCTCTAAAGGGAGAGATATATTCTCATCTATGTCATAGTTCCTGGTCTGCAGGTAAGTAATCCTGACTGTCCTCAACTCATCTTCTTGAGTGTTTGGTCTGGGGGCAGCCCTGATTGCTGCCCTTGAACTCTGTGAAGAATGAGGGCTCTTCTATCATCATCATACCTCCACCCAATAATGTAGTTTGAAGTTCCTTGAGGTGGAGATGACATAGCCCTTGGAATGCCTTCCTCAAAGAGACTCCTAATGACAGAGTCAATTATGTCCACGTTAATGTGAACTTGAGGAAGTTGCTGAGAATGCACAGTTGTAAGTGAGGATGGTGAATTCTCAATGTCCATACTCCCTGAAGAACTCCCTATTCTGTGACTGTAATGACTTTCTCCCCCTTTTTGGTAGCATCACCCTCTTGCATAGGTGAGCTAGAGGTTAGGTAAACCATATTCACAGGTTCTTGTGTTCCTGGTTGAGCTCTTCTTAAAGGTCTCCCAGCTAGTTTTTCCCTGAGATAAGATATCTCATGTTGCTGATCATTGACCCTATTATGCAAGGTAGTCACCTAAGATTCAAGGTGACTAACCTTAGAGACTAAATAGGAGCATGTTTTTGACAGTTTTTGCACCTTTAGTCTCTGATTCCCCTCTCCTTCATCAGAAGAATCATTGGGGGATGAGATGATTAGACCAAAGTCCTCTCTCTCACCACCAGCCTCAGGTTCTTGGCTGCTGGATTTCCTCTACACATTGACATTCTCAGTTGAGGTGTCAATGGGCTGAGTAGCCATGGTTGAGGTCTTAATGATGTAATCACTTACAGAAGTGAGAGCCTCTTCCATATAGATATCCTGAATAGGTTCAGAAGTATCCACCTCAGTTATAGGTGACTAATATGGGATAGACAAAGGAGACTCAGTAGTACTCATCTCTCTTTGAGTAGGAGAGGAATAAAGAGACTCATGGTACCCACTGAAACCTAAGTCTTCATCAGTATAGAATGAGAGGTTGGGAATGGGTTGATTTAAGTGTAATGACTGGGGATGGTAACTGTCCCCTGAAGGTTGTTCACTTGAATGTTGAGACTCAGAGTGAAGGCTTAAGGCATTTGGGCTTATGAGCTCATCAGGGTGAGCATGAGGAACCTCAGCCCTGATTGTTGAAGAGATGGGAGTGGTTTGCTCCTCAGGGGAAGTGGGAGCTCTAGTGTCCACTTCTTCTTGTATGGGTGAGTATATGGGGGCCTGCATGGACTTAATAGCTTGAGCAGGGGTTTGTTTGGATTTTCTATGGTAGGTGAGGGTGAGTTGGGGCCTTTTTGGTGGTTGAGAGGTAGAAGGTGTGGGTTCAACACTAGCTTGTGTTGCCAGGTTGTCACCTTGAGTAATGAGCTCTAACATTTTTGGGACTAGCGCTGTTTCTACCCCTGAGAAGCCTACAGTTGGCTTCTTCATAATTTTAAAGATGCCGGGCTTCATCTGTCCCAATTTAAGAATATTATATGTTTCCCTCTATTGTGAGCCCAGTTCACAGTTGAGAATATGTTGAACATATCTAGGAAACATATAATACTCTAAAGAGTCCAAGTTAGCAAGCAAATTTGTATAGACAAATTGAGAGTACTTGAACTTGACCCCTTGAACCATTCCATGTACTATGAAGGAGAGATCCTCAGGAATCTGGTCCCACCCTCCATGCTTGTTTGACAAGCTGTGGATAACCACATGAAGCAGGTATTTCCACTGGGATGAGACCTTCCCTTTCCAGAAGGTCTTTACAGAGAAATCTCCCTCATAGCCCATCTGCTCAAAGGAATGATTTACAGCTTCCTTTGGGAAGGACAACTCACCTTGTTCATCATCCAGCTGAAAATGAGTGTTTATGATGGCCGGAGTGATGAAGATTGTCCTCACTTGCACTGTGGCAGACAGTGCCTTCTCCCCATCCATAATGACCTATTGGCAGGTCTTCCAAAATTCAAGCAGATGATCCTCATAGAGAGTAGGATCAATGGTTAGGGATGTGGAGTAGTTTGATAAAGCTAAGAAACGGCAAATCTCTGAAAAACTTTCATCTTTCTCAGAGCTTAACAGAGCAACTTGGTTATGTTGCCTGTGAAGTTGCATGGAGAAATCTGAGTTGTTTCTGATGTTTAGGTTGGCAATTTTAGAAGCTTAAGGATGAAGAAAGATGAAGAACAAAAGGCGGTTTGGGAGAATTTAAGTTTAAGGAAAAGTGTAATTGAGGAAGATAGTGAAAGAGGAGGGAACCGTTGGGCATTTATGTGAAAAGGATTTGAGACAAAGTTAATGAAAGAGGATAAACTTTGAAATCCGGATGTCGGTCCCACCTCTAAAAAGTAGTTTACTTTTGCCCAAAAAGTAGTTTTCTTGGAAGTCGAGACATCTTCCGAAGGTTATTTGCTTCGGAAGTTCTGAAGAAAAAGATTCCGAAGGCAAATTGGCTTCAGAAGAGATTTCAAACGTTTTTGAAAATTTTGCTTCGGAAGAGAGTTTTACACTCATATATTTTTATTCTAAGAATCATAAATACTTCCGAAGGTAATTTGCTTTCGGAAGAAACTCGTTCTTTGAAAACATACAAAGTACTTAAGTTGATTTTAAGCTTCGGAAGATATTTCAGAAATTTCTTCTAAAGGTAAAATTACTGAAGCGATTATTTATTTACTAAGACATAAACTACTTCCGAAGGTAATTTTGAATCTTCCGAAGAGATCAAGATTTTCAAAAATCTAAGAAAAGACTTTTGAAAAGATTTTTCTTCCAAAGAAAACAAAGGGCTTATGAAGGTGATATAATAGACAACTTAGGACACAAAGGTTATAGAAATAAATATGATTAAGTTATAAGAAAAGCTATTCAAAGTTAATCATCCCAATAGCTGATACAAGATATTTAAATCTCTGCTCATCAAAAGCTTTGGTGAACAGATCAGCATATTGTTCATTTGTGTTAACTTTGACTAGTTTGATTAATCCCTTTCAAACTTATCTCTAATCAAATGATACTTGATATTGATGTGCTTTGTCCTTGAGTGCTGCACAGGATTCTCTGTGATGGAGATAGCACTATTGTTGTCTATGTGGATGGGAGTCTCTTTAAAGTTAAATCCATAGTCCAGCATCTGATTTTGAATCCAAAGCACTTGAGCACAGCAACTTACAGCAGCAATGTATTCAGCCTCAACAGCTGATTCAGACACACAAGATTGTTTCTTGCATTGCCAAGAGACTACTCTTCCACCAAGAAATTGACATCCCCCTGATGTAGACTTTGCAGTCATGTTGCAACCACTATAGTCACTATCTGTATAAGCATATAGATTAAAGTCAAAATTCTTTGGATACCAAAGGCCAAGTGATGGAGCACCTTTGAGATATCTTAAAATTCTTTTGACAGTGACCAGATGTGACATCTTGGGGTTGGCTTGATATCTTGCACAAATGCATGTAGCAAACATGATATCTGGCCTGCTAGCTGTGAGGTACATAAGAGACCCAATCATTGCCCTATAAAGGTGTTCATCATCATACTCCCCCTCAAGATCAGGTCCAAGGGAGTGATTTCTGGCTATGGGTGTCTTAGTAACCTTACAATCAGTCATGTTAAACCTTTTAAGTATGTCCTGTACATACTTTGACTGACTTATGAAGATGCCATTGTCAACTTGCTTCACTTGAATTCCTAGAAAGAAATTGAGTTCCCCCATGGCACTTATTTCAAACATGTCCTTCATCAGCTTCTCAAAGCTTTTACAGAGCTTTGGATTAGTTGAACCAAAGATAATGTCATCTACATATACTTGAACTAGCATTATGTCATTTCCTGTTCCGTTGATGAAGAGAGTTCCATATATAGTACCTCTTTTGTAGCCATGTTGACAGAGATACTCAGATAGAGTCTCATACCACTTTCTTGGTGCTTGGTGCAGCCCATATAGAGCTTTATCAAGCCTGCATACATAATCAGGATGATCAAGATCTGCAAACCCAGGTGGTTGTGTGACATATACCTCTTCATCAATCACCCCATAAAGAAAAGCACATTTGACATCAAGTTGGTAGACCTTGAAATTCTTGGATGCAGCAAAAGCTAGGGATATTATAACAGCTTCAAGTCTTGCCACGGGAGCAAAAACATCTGTATAGTCAATTCCTTCTTCTTGAGTATATCCTTGAACAACTTGTCTTGCCTTGTTTTTGATGACAAGTGCTCTATCATCCTTCTTGTTCCTAAAAACCCATTTGGTTCCTATGATAGTCTTCCCTTGATGAAGAGGATATAGGTTCCAAACCTTTTGCCTTTTGAATTGAAGCAGCTCCTCTTGCATAGCTTCAACCCAACTTCCATCCTTTAGAGCCTCGTCAATTTTCTTTGGCTCTATCGGGGACAAGAAACAAGAGTGAAGACAAACATTTGCTTCGTGGGTTTGTCCTCTTGTTCTCACCCCTGAATCAACATCTCCAATGATGTTTGTGGTAGGATGAGACTTGTGGATCCTTAGATGAGGGATCACAACAAGTTTCTTAGACAGATCTAGATTTGAAAATTTTTGATCTGGCAAAGAAGATTCACCCTCCACATCACCACACTTATCTAGATTGACTTGATCCAATGAGTGTGTGACATTATTGATGTTGTCTTCAATGCAGTGGTTATCAGCATCAAGAAATTCTTGATCACTTTCACCAACACCATTTTCTCCAACATTTGAAGCTCCTTCTTCTGAGTTTTGTACCTCTAAGCTGGAATTTGAAGGCATCCCAGAAGCATCAGCAGGATTTGTCATTGATGTGCTGGTGGAAGCTTCATTTGCAGGAATAGTTACCATTGGAGCTGAAGATGTGTAACCTGAGGGTTTTCTTAGCTCAAATCTTGGGTCAGGATAACCTGTTGGTAATATATCTGTAGATCCTGAAACATTCTCACAAGATTTGTTAAAACAGTTGATAACTAAATCAAGATCAAATAGCCAATCCGGTCCAGAACCTTTCATACTGGAAGTGTGCTCATTGAAAGTCACATTGTCTGACTCCTCAACTACTCTAGTTCTGAGTTTGTATACTCTATAAGCCTTAGCTTGAGAAGAGTATCCAATAAAGTGTCCATCATCTGATTTCTTAGCAAACTTGGCAATTTGATCCTTGGTATTCAAGATGGTGCAAGGACATCCAAATGACCTGAGAAAACCAATGAAGGGTTTTCTCTTGTGCCAAAGTTCATAAGGAGTCTTACCATGTGTCTTAACCACTAAAACTCTGTTTTGCACATAGCAAGCAGTGTTCACTGCCTCTGCCCAGAAGGTGATGGGCAGTTTAGAGTCAGACAACATAGTTCTTGCAGCTTCAATTAGTGTCCAGTTTCTCCTCTCATCAACACCATTTTGCTGAGGAGTCCTGGGAGCACTATATTGTCTTGTAATACCTTTTTCATCACAAAATGCATCAAGGATTTGATACTTGAATTCAGTTCCTTGATCACATCCTATGGTTTTGACCTTGTGATCACATTGATTCTCAATTTGTAAGATGAAATTCTTCAGAATCTCAGGAGTCTCATCCTTAGTTCTAAGAAAGAAAACCCAAGTGAATTTTGTAAAATCATCTGTGATCACCAAACAATAGAGGTCCTTCCTAGACTCATTACACTGGTGGGGCCAAAGAGATCCATATGTAATAAGTGTAGGGATTAATGATGGAGTTTCTTTCCTTTGGCTTGTGAGATACCTTGTGTTGCTTCCCTTTTAGGCAAGCAACACAGTGGTCATCACTTGTAAACTCTTTCTTTAGTATTCCAGTTACCAAATCTTTCTTAATTAATTTATTCATGTTTTTAAAGTTTATATGGCACATTCGTTTATACCAGAGGAAAGATTCATCATTATTTTCTTTAGATAGAAAGTAGGAAATTTCTCCTGAGCGACAAGTTTCTTGCAAGTCCATCTTGTACATGTTCCCTTTCCTGGGGGCTCTGAGCAAGATGTGCTCATGAGGAATGACCACCCCCGGCCTGAGAACAATGCACTCATGCTCAGTAAAGAGCATGTTATGACTCTGATCACAAAATTGGGATACACTCAGAAGATTATACCCAAGCTCCTTGACAAAGTTTACCTTCTCAATGCTGAGCTTACCATTTGTGACCTTGCCCCTTCCAGTAATGTAACCTCCTGCATCTCCTCCAAAAGCAACTGATCCTCCATCAATTCTTTCAAACTTTTGGAGTAGTGACCTATTGCCTGTCATGTGTCTGGAACAGCCACTATCAATGATCCATATATTTCTGTTTGTCTTGAGCTATCCCTGCACAAAAGAGATGATTAGTTACATTTGGAAACCCAAGCCTCATTGGTCTTGGGCTTATCAAAAGAAGTTGAAGACAATGCAACAGTAATTGATCCTATAGTCATGCTAGAGGGATCATTTGCTGATGTTGATGAAGAACATTCAGCCGCTTGGTCTTTCTTTGACTTCCATACCATCTTTGGAAGCTTAGACTTGACCTTTAATGCTTCAGAAGTTTTGATGACTTTGGAAGTTTTGATGACTGGCCCTTCGGAAGATCTTGCTTTTACTGCAGCAGGCGTCAGTGCTTCGGAAGTATTCCTTTCTTCCGAAGACCAAATTTTCTTCCGATGGCAAGTTTCCACTTGTCTTCTTCTTCATTTTGGAGCTTCCGAAGGAAACATATTTTCCTTTTGAAGCTTCCTTCTTCTTCTCCAAACTCTTAGAAGTTTCTTTCTTTGTCATGTGGAGAGTACTCCTTAGATTGTAAACACAATCTTTAGCAAGATGAGAGGTACTCCCACACATAACACAATCCATTTTCTTCCTTCTAGAAGTTCTTCTTTGTGAACAAGGCTGAACTTGATCACTTTCCTTCTCCATCTTCACCTTTACAGATGCAGTGGCAATTCTTGTAGGGTTAGAACTACCTTTGGAGCAGGATGGTTCAGGTTGTACAGCACCAATGCACAACTGATCAGCCTTCTTCTTGATGATGGGATGATTTGGACATGAACTAGAACTCTTGTTGATGGAGTTCATGTTTGTGTCTTCAGCCTTTACAACTTCAAATCCTGCAGAGATTAAGACTTGTTTCTGTGCAGAATTGAAGGTAGCCTTGATCTCTTGAGCCTTTTTGGACTTTCTTTTGGCTTTCCTGATCAAGTTCTTTCTTCTTGACTTGGTCATCCCAACAGCTTTGCCCTCCTCAGAGGGATGGTAACCCTTCTTAGAATGCTCTTCTTCACTCTTCTCATAGTCATTCTCCACCATCTCCACTTCATCCTCTTCAGTCACAGGATCTATGAGGGGAAGCTCATCTTCACAAGTTCCACACCTAGGAGTTCTTACAGAGAAGATTGTGTGTGGAGGAGCTATCTCACAAGATCCTAGTCCCTGCTTATTTTGATAACAAACTTTTGCATGCAAGAATGAGGATATTATGTTCTTGAAGGTCTCTTCTTCAAGAACACATTTTTCTACCTTGGCTTTGCTGATCACAAGCTTAGCCTGGCATTCAGTTAATTTAGTAATGAGATCTTTGATCTGAGTCCTGTAGTTTGTATGCTCATGTTTAAGAGTTGAAATGGTTTTCTCTAAGTCCTCTAGCTTTAGTTTATAATTACTTTTAGCTCTTTTAAAATCAGCTTTTATAATATTTAAGGACTCAAGGTGAGATCTCATTTCTAAATTATAGGACCTGTATCTATCAACTTTAGCAATGCATTCAGGAGTACAAAGATGTTCCAATACCTTGGCTTCATCGTGGTCTGCCATGAGTGCTTGGTTTGGAGATGCATCTTCTACTTGAAAGGTCCAGTCAAAGCCTCCTTCTTCAACAGCAACTGCAGCTTGCTGCTTTGGCTTCTCATTCTGAGGGCTTTCCCAGTGTAGTTTGGTCTGGTTTGTGCTTGGCCACCATTTATCCTTGGTGCCTTACTCTCTCTTGCAAAGTGTCCCATCTGGTTACAGTTGTAACACTTTACTTTACTTTTGTCCAGCCCAAACTTTTCACTCAAACTTTCTCCCTGTCCTCTTGTAGAACTTCTTGGCTCTGTGAGTGAGAAAAGCCATCTGCTGGACTATCTCCATGTACTCCGGATCATCTAGATGGATACTGTCCAAATCTTCAAGAGTGAAGAGAAAGCTGCCTAAAGTTTCATCAGCAGAGACAAAGGCATGAGAAGAACTTGTCTCTTGGAAAGGACTTCCTTGAGTGTAGCTTTCCCTTGGAGTCTCTGGGAAGGTGATGAAAGGGCCCTTTTGTGAGTTGTCAGGGAAGCATATAGGATGATGCTGTGGTTCAATGCTTTCCCTTTCAACCACATGAAGGGCTGAACTCCGTTGATTGCTGGAGTTACCATATGAGTTTTGCATGTTCATCTCCATCTGGTAGCCACTAAGAATACCATACAACTCTGTGAGAGTAAGAGTCTTAAGGTTCTCAGTCCTCTTGATAACAACACAATAATGTGTCCATTGTCTTGGAAGAGAGGACATAAACTTCCTTACATTGTCCCTGTTCTCAAGAGTTAGTCCAACATCCATTAGAGTATCCACAATCTCAACATACCTTAAGTATTGTTGAGTTATGGTTTCACCTGACTTGAAGGTCAAGTTTTCAAACTACTGCTTCAGGAGATCTTTCTTGTTCTCCTTTGCTTCAGTAGACCCCTCATACATTAGCTTGAGTGCCTCCCAAAGTTTTTTGGCAGTTTTGCACTTCTTGAAGCCTCTGTAGATGGAGTTCGGAAGAGCAGTTTGAAGGGCTGTGATGTGCTCCAAATTATACATAAAAATCCTATCAAAAGCACATCAATTATTCCTTAATATCTTCCTTAAATGATGAAAATGTACTTAAAAGTGTTAAATTGTGTTTTCAAGTGTTTAAAAGGGCAATATGGACAAAAGGAGTATATTTAACAAGAAATTGAAGTGATCCGAGCTTTGGACTCCAAGCATGGGGCCGTGCCTCATTAAGCACGCCCCCATGCCTTGCCAGAAACACACCCCCATGCTAAATTAACACACCCCCGTGCTTGGACATCTGAAAAGGACAAAAGTATTGTCCCTTAAAAGTAGACACGAGGCCGTGCCCCATAAGGCACGAGGCCGTGCCCCACCTCCAACACGGGGTCGTGCCCCTTTTAGCACGGGGCCGTGCCCGACACAACCGGCATGTACGAACCGACCAACTTTCGTTAGCATTGTACTAGCACGGGGTCGTGCCTTTTAGGCATGGGGCCGTGCTTAAACACTACGGAAAGCCTATAAATAGAAGCCTAAGCTCACCATTTTTGGCATGCTTTGGTGGGAGAGTTACTCTGCTGAATTCTCTCGGGAATCAAGACTTCAAGATCATTCGGATGCTCGGAAGGTGCATACAACACTTGGAAGAAGCTTGGGATCACCTAAACGTCATCCATTGTGGAATATCGGTTTGATTGTTCCATTTCACCGATGATCACTTATCTATCTTCTTTGTTATCTGTTGTCATGTTAAAGCTCATTATGAGCTAAACTCTATTTATCAACCTAATCAGATGAAACTTATGTAATTCGTGATAAACTAATGATGTGATAAATATTATGTTAATGTTATGGTGGTCTTGGGAAAACTATTGATGGGTAGCATCTACATTTGAACTGGAAGTTATAAATTTATGGTTTGTGATTGTGATTGTCATACAAGGTTGAAAACCGTATGATCAACTTTCATTTACGAAACCGGTCTTCATAATAAATCCATGGCTAATGAACTAGAAATGGTTATTAGAAATCATATCACTTTAACTTTCTGATCATTTGCGGGTTCCCTTTTATTAGTTCGGAAACTTCAGTAATTGTTACGGTTTTCTAAAATTAAGGGTATGTTAGAAAGGAACCTCATCAACTCTCTTTTTAACATTAAATTATGTTTTCAGAAATCGTATGTCAAATAGGACACAAAAGATTCAACTACATTACTAGGGCTTTGATCTGAGTAGTAAACTCAGCCTGACAGGATCAAGTCACTACGGCAGCAGGATAGACGAGAAATCGCGCCGGCTCATCTTTATAAACATTAACATAATTACATTAATCAATATCTTTTAATCACATCACCAATTCATCACAATTACATAAGTGGAGTCTAATTAGGATGATAACTTTTATTCCCTGATTTTAAATCCAAACGCTTCAAATCTTAATTTACTTTCTTTCTTTATTGTTTATTTTTAAACCCTAAAAATCTTTCTAAATTCAAGTTATCACTTTCTTTAACAAAAACCAAATCTAATAGTCAAACATCAAGTTTGTTGAGTAGGCTAGGTGTGACCACGGATTGATACTCGGTTCTTACCAACACTATATTACCTCACGACAGGTACACTGCCTTTTGTTTGTGTGGTTTAGTATTAGTAACAACCAATTAAAACTGAATCTGTGCAATAAATCTTTATCAAAATATATACTATCTGCACTCCATCAAGTTTTTGGCACCGTTGCCGGGGACACACAGCAGTTTGAAAGACAAACTAAGTTTTTGACTATCTTGCATATAACCTGTTAATATATTTTTGTTTAAACTTCATTTTTATTTTTAGGTAGTTTGCCTTAGTTAGTTTAGTTATTTTTGCCTGATTCATTTTAAGCCTTAGTTAGTTTATGCTTATGTTAGTGTATGTCTGATTCGTCTAGTTCTGAACTTGTTCCACCTCTTCCGGAACCCGAATGACTTTTCCGTCAAAGATTGCGCAAAAGATCACAACAAGAAGCACCAGTCATTGAAGAAGACATTTTGGAAGATACACCATCCGAAGAAGACATGGCTAACCAAGACGAGGAAATGAAGATGACACACTATGCCACACCGTCAATAGATGGTTATGAGTCTAGTGTTGTCCAACCAGCAATAGCGGCCAACAATTTCGAGATTAAGTCTAGTATTATCCAACTTGTAGAAAACTCTGTTCAGTTCCATGGGTTACAAGACGAAGATCCTAATGCTCACATCTCACGATTCCTTCGTATCTGTGCGACCTTCAAAATCAATAACTGTTCAGACGACGCCATTCGACTAAGACTTTTTCCATTTTCACTTCGAGGTCGAGCCATCGATTGGCTTGATTCACTTCCGCCTGGTTCCATCACCACATGGGCGGGAATGGCTGAACAATTCCTTCTGAAATACTTTCCACCCGATCGTACTGCAAAACTAAGAAGCAGCATCACAAGTTTCCGCCAAGACGACAATGAATCATTACACGCAGCATGGGAGAGATATAAAAGTCTCCTTCGGAGATGCCCACATCACGGACTTGATCTGTGGCTGCAGTGTCAAACCTTTTACGATGCAATTAGCGGAGCTCACAAGCAAGCGGTAGACCAAAGTGCGGGAGGAGATTTTGGAAGTGTCACGCCAACAGAAGCATATCAAGCCTTAGAAAGAGCAGCTAAGAAGAGCTTTGCTTACAATCCTTTAATAACCAAACCCATTTCTATGGGTATTCATCAAGTAGACTCTGAAACCCTAATTGCAGCCCAATTAGAAGCTCTAACAAAAAAATTTGAACAATTGCAAAGCGAGCTAAAGAAAACTCCAACACGATGCAACACATGTGGAAATTCACACAAGACCAACGAGTGCCCACAAGGCATTATGATGGTTGAAGATTTGACTACGTAGGAGGCCCAAACAACTCATACAATTCAAATTGGAGAAACAACTCGAATTACAGAGATGCTGACAGTAACCAACAATCATCTGGATTCAACCGAAGGCCACCTTACCAACAACAGAAACCACCATACCAAGGTCCAAGCAGTAGTAAGCAAGACCGTGGAGCATCATCAATGGAAGACTTATTGCAGCAATTGTTGTTAACCACACAAGCCACAGATGAGTACATCCGGAAATCTGATCAAAGAAATGAGGAAAGGTTCCAAAGAAACAAAGCTGACATCAAAAGCAACAAAGCATCATTACAGACCATAGAGCACCAAGTAGGTCAAATAGCACAACAACTCTCTGAAAGACCTCAAGGAGCTTTGCCCAACAACACTATGACAAACCCTAATTCTCAAGTCAAAGCCATCACCACAAGGAGTGGCAAAACCACTCAAGGTGATGCACTCGCATTACAACCCATCCTTGAAGAAGTAGAAACTGAAATTCCAAGTAATGCGAGTGATAAGCAAAAGCAACTTGTTGTTATTGAAGAACCAGCAAAGAAATACGTTCCACCACCACCTTATGTTCCACCAGCTCCATATCCAGGTCATTTGAGACAACAAAGAATGGAGGCACAATATGGCAAATTCCTTGGGTTGTTCAAGTAACTCCATATCAATCTGCCCTTGGTGGAGGCCTTAGCACAAATGTCAAACTACGCTAAGTTTCTAAAAGGTGTCTTGTCAAACAAAAAGAAGCTGGAAGAGTTATCACATGTAGTTTTGAATGAGGAATGCTCTGTAGTTCTTCAAAACAAACTACCTTAAAAGATGACTGATCCAGTAAGTTTCACCATACCTTGCCTAATAGGAAATCTTTCTGTCAGTAATGCGTTAGCTGATTTAGGTGCTAGCATTAACCTTATGCCTGATGCGGTTTTTGAAAAATTAAACCTAGGAGAACCTAGACCTACCCGTATGTGCATCCAGTAGCTGACCGTTCTGTCAAATATCCGAGGGGCATCATTGAAAATCTCTTAGTTAAAATTGACAAATTCGTATTTCCCGTTGATTTTGTGATCCTAGACATGGATGAGGACAAAATTGTCCCTCTTATCCTAGGTCGACCTTTCTTAGCGACTGCTCGAGCCCTCATTGATGTTTGTACAGGCAAACTCACGCTTAGAGTAGACGAGGATGAAGTAACTTTCGATATAGGCCAATCCATGAAACACCCTCAACATCATGATGACTCACTCTATTACGTTGATGCTTGCGATTCGATCATAAGCCGTAATTTGAAGGAAGCCCTTCAAAATAAAGCTTGCAATACTCAATTAATAGAAGTCACAATCACCAAACCCATCTGTGAGAACCAAACCATTCCAAGACTTGAAGTTGACGAAACATCATTTCATCAAGAAGCATTTGAGATCATTGAGCAAGACTTAGAACCAAAAGCCAAACCTTCTATCGAAGACCCTCCAGTCTTAGAGCTCAAAGAACTTCCATCTCATCTCGAATACGCTTTTCTTGAAAACACATCTCAACTTCCTGTCATAATCCCATCCGCCTTATCAATTGATGAGAAGAACAAGTTGCTCAATGTGCTTAAGGCACACAAACGAGCAATTGCATGGAAAATCATGGACATCAAGGGAATCAATCCATCCTTTTGCACTCATAAAATATTGATGGAGGAGAACTTCAAATCCGTCATTCAACCTCAAAGACGTTTAAACCCGAGCATGCAAGAGGTTGTGAAGAAAGAAGTAATCAAACTGCTAGATGCCGGTTTGATTTACCCTACTTCTGATTCTCCTTGGATCAGTCCCGTCCAAGTTGTTCCAAAGAAAGGAGGAATAACTGTTGTTACTAACGAGAAGAATGAGCTTATTCCCACTCGTACGGTTATAGGATGGAGAGTTTGCATAGACTATCGCAAACTAAATGACGCCACAAGGAAAGATCACTTCCCTCTTCCTTTCATTGACCAAATGCTTGAGAGATTGTCTGGAAAAATGTTCTATTGTTTCCTGGATGGTTTCTCAGGTTATTTTCAAATTCCTGTTGCTCCCGAAGATCAAGAGAAGACAACATTCACCTGTCCATATGGCACATTTGCTTATCGGCGAATGCCCTTTGGATCGTGTAATGCTCCTACTACATTTCAAAGATGCATGGTAGCAATTTTTCATGACATGATTGAACACTCAATGGAAGTTTTCATGGATGATTTCTCCATCTTTGGAAACTCATTTGAGAAATGTCTTGAAAACCTGGAAAAGATGCTGATTAGATGTGAAGACTCCAACCTTGTTTTAAATTGGGAAAAGTGCCACTTCATGGTTACAGAAGGAATAGTGTTAGGACACAAAATCTCTCGAGCGGGGCTTGAAGTCGATCAAGCCAAAGTCGACACTATTTCTAAACTCTCGCATCCCACAACCGTGAAAGACATTAGAAGTTTCCTAGGACATGCAGGATTCTACCGTTGTTTCATTAAAGATTTTTCAAAAATCGCTCGACCAATGACTCAACTTTGGAGAAAGATGCGAAATTTGTATTTTCTGATGAATGCATTAGTGCATTCAAATTGTTTAAGGAGAGATTGGTAACTGCTCCAATCATGGTTTCCCCAGATTGGATGCTACCATTTGAACTCATGTGCGATGCAAGCGATTTCGCGGTAGGAGTTGTATTAGGACAGAGGAAAGACAAGCAATTTCACCCAATTCATTATGCGAGCAAAACCCTAAACGACGCACAAGAAAACTACACTCCCACCGAAAAAGAACTTCTTGCGGTAGTTTTCGCATTCGACAAATTCCGCTCGTATCTCATCGTTTCAAAGACAATTGTTTACACCGATCATGCAGCCCTTCGTTATTTGTTCAACAAACAAGATGCAAAGCCGAGATTGATTCGTTGGATTCTTCTGCTTCAAGAATTTGATATCGAAATTCGTGATAAGAAAGAAGCGGAAAATCTAGCGGCTGATCATCTCTCGCGTCTTGAGGATTCAAGTCCTTCACAAACTGAGGAAGCCAAAATAAACAACAATTTTCCTCACGAATTCCTTATGCATATTCAATCCTCAATCGATGAACATCCTTGGTTCGCTGATTTTGCAAATTACTTAGCAAGCGGAATCCTTCTCAAAGGAATGACTTATCGGCAAAAGAAGAAGTTCTTTACTGATATCAAACATTACTATTGGGAGGACCCGTATCTGTTCAGAATCGGTGCAGACCAGATCATTCGAAGATGCGTATACGGAAGTGAAGCAGAACAAATTCTAAGGCACTGTCATGAAGGACCCACAGGAGGACACCATGGAGCAACCTTAACACCCAAGAAAGTATTCGACTCTGGATTTTATTGGTCAACAATTTTCAATGATGCTCATAACATGGTACGCACCTGTGATGCATGTCAAAGAGCAACCAATATCTCAACACGGGATGAGATGCCTCATAAACCAGTTCAAGTATGCGAGATATTTGATATATGGGGTATTGATTTCATGGGGCCATTCCCGGTGTTATTTGGCAATCGTTACATCTTGGTAGCAGCTGATTACGTTTCAAAATGGGCTGAAGCTCAAGCCCTGCCTACTAATGATGCCAGGAACGTTGTCAAATTCCTTAAGAAGCTATTTTCTCGTTTTGGTGCCCCCAAAGCTCTGATTAGTGATCGAGGAACTCATTTCTGTAACAATCAGCTTGAAAGAGCAATGGCACGTTATGGAGTTCACCATCGCTTCACAACTGCTTACCATCCACAAGCGAATGGGCAAGCCGAAGTCACTAACCGAGGTATCAAACGAATCCTTGTTAAAGCTGTAGGTCAAAATCACAAGGACTGGTCTACCAAGTTAGATGATGCATTATGGGCTTTTCGAACAGCCTATAAGACTCCCATCGACATAACACCGTTTAAACTAGTATATGGGAAGTCGTGTCATCTACCTGTAGAACTATAGCATAAGGCCTTTTGGGTACTTAAAGCAGCAAACCTGGACCAAGACCTTGCAGGAAAGAATCGATTCCTACAAATTCACGAATTGGAGGAATTGAGGGAACAAGCGTACGAAAACGCTAGGGTTAACAAAGAAAAGACAAGGAAATTCCACGACGCTCGATTAAAGAACACAAAACAATTTCATGTGGGAGAACGTGTCTTACTGTATAACTCTCGTTTACGTTTATTTCCCAGAAAACTGAAATCATGTTGGCCTGGACCTTATACGCTCAAAAACGTGTTTCTGAATGGTGCCATTGAAATTTACAACCACGCAGGTTTAAATTTTAAAGTAAATGGTCATCGTTTGAAACCGTATAACGATGGACCAACCAAGATTCCTTTGGAGGAATTAAACCTCCACCCCAACGAAAACTAAGTGTGGGGAAGGATCATGCCGAAGACCCGAAACTTAAATGTGGCACTTGTACATAAATTTTTCTCACTTTTTAGCATTTTTTAGGACTTCACAAGCACCAGCACGGGGCCGTGCCTCGTCAAGCACGCCCTCATGTCTCTGACAAAATTTTTCCACGATCTCCGCTGACGACTCTAGAACGTTGCAGTTGAAATTTAAGACGAATTCTGACAAGCACGGGGCCGTGCCTAGCTAAGCACGCCCCCGTGTTCACTTTTCACGACCTGTGTATAAATACCACACTTGTTCCATTCTTTCATCACACTTATTCCTGCTAAAAAACGTCTGAAAAAATGAAAGAATCAAGTCACGGAAGCTCAAACTGGAATCCTGCAAAGAAACCGCGTTCTGAAACGCGAGAGCCGACGACTCAAGAATATTTCTTCAAAATGCATGAACTAATCAAGCAATTGACTAAAATGAACCTCGTTGCTTCCCAACGCTTAGCTGAACTTATCCAAAAAGTCCAACAGATGAGCGAGGAACTCATTTCCATTAACCGGCAGCTTGCGGAATTGAGCAACCGCACTTCTCACTATCCCATGCCAAACCTTCCACACGAAATGTGTGGAGGTTTCTTTTAGAAGCATTCCATGATGTGTTAAGTGCGCTGTTGCGTGTTAAAGAGTCTGGTTTTGCTGTTTCAGATTCTCGGCTTTTAATGTATCGTGTAACCGTAGGATCTTAAGAAATGTAATTTTCAATTTGGCTTGTGTTATTTAACTATAGGACTATTTTCATATCTTTTCTGATGATTTGGAAGTGATATTAACCGGGAAAATTACATAACGCGCGAAACTGAGAAACGGAACAACAAAGACTGAATCCGAACAATACACATGAACACGGCCCCGTGCTTAAAGAGGCATGCCCCCGTGTTCGACAAAACATGACACCACCTGACATTTTTCAGCCTTTTGTCTTGTTTCCCATCAATTTTGCATGATAAAAACCGTACTAATTTGCCTGCAAAGTCGTATCCACTTTCAATTCCATCTTGTTTTCCATTTTTCTTTCATCTTTTCAAGTGTTCTTGCAAGAATAATTGGCCAAGAGGTTAGTATACTAATTCCTATGATTATGAAAGTCATTTACATATAGTTAGGTGATTAGGTCTGTAAAAACCAAAATCCTAGCAATTATGTGTAAACATTTGCTCGTAAACGTGTTATGGAATGATGAATGCTTTTAACCTACTTGTTCATGTTTATTCTTGTAGTAGATTAGTGTTAATTAGTATGTTTAGTTAGATATTAGTATGTTTAGTTAGTTAATTAGTTGTTTTCTTTTATTGTTAACAAGACTATCTTCATAATTCGTGGTGAAACCTTTGTTAATCATGTTCAAGTTACAAGAATTCTCAAGTGATGTAAAAGAATATATATATTTTGAGTATCTTGAATTATTAACATATGATTAAAATTTTAAAGTATAATCTTTGATTTTTAAAGCAAGAAAATGTTAAACCCATGCTTAATCAACGATTTACAAAGAAAACCACGATTGCTCGAGTCAAGATTTAATGCCCAAACATGTTAACCGCACCCCCACGTTTTACAAAGCGCACCCCCATGTTCAAAAATTTTTCCTTGGATGATAAATTTTTAACTATTTTTGAACATGAATTGAATCATTATGATGTTATGTCTTGAAAAACATATAATTTTCACTAACATCATGAAACTGCTTAAGAAAATTGTCTTGTCTAGATTAACTTATTTTTAAAATTTCAGGATCATGGATCATCCCTACTTACATTTTGGAGGGAGCTGCGAGAGATGGTGTCATGATAGATTTCAAAGATTGCTACAAAGGGTCGAAAGATCCCACTTACAAGCGGATGAAGAAAAACTAGCGGCAGTCGGACAACTAGAAAGATATAATAATTTATTAAGTGTTCAGTGGAAACGTTTATTCTCACAAAATAGACCTTCTGTTTATGAACTAACTCTTTAATTTTTAGCATCTTTTAAATTTAGCATGAAAGACTCTGATCCTTGGGATGAAAGTGCAGTTTTATTCAGACTAGCTGGGAATTGGCATAAAACATCCATTGCCTTGTTCGGTGTCTATCTTGGAATATACACGGAACAAGAAATGGAGGAGGAGGCAATATCTGGAATGCCGGCGTATCATACCTTCCAGGACGAGGAAAGTAAAGACGCGGAAAGTGGTGCAATGAGGAAAGCATTTTGTGAGTGGATTGGAACCGGAGGGTTCACTCGAGCAAAATAAAAAGCAGTCAGATACGAGACCCGCTGCTGCGATACATTCATCAGTTACTCAGTCATTCCATAACAGCTCGTGGTCAAAGCAAGGGAGTTGTTAATTTGAGGGACTTGTTTATTTTATATTGAATGGTTAATCAGTTGCCATGTAATATTGGGTATTTGTTTTGTATTCTTTTTGCCAGGAATGCGATTGCAGGTGCTCCAACACCCATGTTTGGAGTAAGCTAGATTTTGAACTTATATGAAAGCTATGGTTATAACACTGAGGGAACCGTAGGAGTGATGCCGGGACTGTTAGACTTGAGCATTTGTACAAGTATGTACATGGTGACAAGCTTACCAAATGGGCAGCCGAGATTCATGGATAAGAAGGGACAAATCTGGGATCTGGCGGATCCCGAAGAAATTATCATGGACCTCGACATGCCGATATAGCCGGAAGGAGCCAGAGCTGGATCTTCAAGTTCACGTACAAGGGAATTCCCAACCATGTTAGACCTTTATGAGTCAATCCAAACCACCGAAGAGCATGCAAGGCGATCATTTGAATATGCCCAACGAGCCTTCAACCGAGTCGAAAATCTGCATTCCCGAGTCGATGACTTGAGCAAAGATGTCACGTACATCAGAAACTGAATGTACCACGAGTGGGGGGATATCCCACCACAAAGCCCTTGAAAACCGTATCATTTTCGGGGCCCCGGCACAGTTGTTTTGTGCCAATCTATCTTTTAATTTATGTTGTTTTGTTTTTATTTTGTGTGTTTAGGATTTTATGCTTTCAATAAATTGGTGACAATTCAGGTGATACCAAGGATTCTAACATCGCAAGGGCAACCAAACACAAGTGAAAACTTCATCATTTTTAGGGGAGTTATTTCATTACCCTTTCTCGATCCTGAATATTTTAATCACATTGAGGACAATGTGAATTTTAAGTGTGGGGATGGGAGTAATGCATTTGACTTTGCTAAAAAGGTCCAAATTAAAATTTTTAAAAAAAGATCACTTACCAAGTAATTTTTGTGACAAGAAACCAAAAATTTAATATAATTTTTGATAAACCAAATTATAAATATACGTTTTAGGGAAATAAAGAAGTAAATCCATGACGTCCAAATAAATATTGAAAATGTTTTTTATGATATCCTTAAAAGCAATAATCTAGTAAAATATTCAATCATGTAAAATGAAACACTTTTACCCAATTCCATCCGTATGTGAGTTTATTTTTGAGTCTTAAACAAGCTTTTGCAAATTGCAATTCTACTTTCATTCTAGATTTAATTGAGGGTGCCATATGATACGTGTGATTAGAACTTGCTTTGGGTATACATTTCAAGACCTTAATTAGTATTTGTTGCATAAAAATGAGTTAGGCACTAGGAAACCTTAACCAATCAAGCCCCAACCATTGTCTTTAATTTTCCTTACCCGAACATCAACCCTAGTTAGCCCCGTTGAGCTTAAACGTTTTTATCTTTCAATCACCCGAGTCACCAAGTCACTTAACCAAAAAGCCTTCAACAAAACCTGTTTTTCGTTAAAGACACGTTTTTGGCTTATAATATATATATATATATATATATATATATATATATATATATTGGTCTTTTACTGGCAGACCTTAAAGAACTGGAATGCATTCTTTTGATTTCAATTTGCTTTGTTGCCTTCATCACGCAAAACCGGGAGTTCCCCCGGAAATCCGCGAACAAATTTTCAATCTCACGTTTGACGCAAGAAAGAAATGGCGAAGAAAGGAACATGTTCCGCCATTTTGTGGGATTTCAAAAAGTGCTATAAAGAGACGAGCAAAAATATATGAAAGATGCCCGAATTGTGAAAATTGGTCCCATAATGGAAAATGCAAAAAGAATCAAACTGAATATCAATACGAATACAAGTTCCGATTGGTCCCATAAGGAAAGTTTTGTGTATCTTCGGGGAAAAAGATGAAGTACGGTTCTTGAAAGCAAAATACGGTCTTGATAATCTGACCTTAAACGAGTCCTCAAGCTAGCATATCCCTTCTAGCTTGAAGTATTGTATAGGGAACCTTTATTGCTTTCCTTGTAGTTTATGTTAGAAAAATAAGCCAAAACCGTCGTCTTTAGCAATTAGCCACTCTTTTCAAATATTCCATACCCGAGCCCGGGCCAAGTTACAACCCATCAAAGACCTAATGATTTATGCAAATAAATATCTAAGTAGGTGGAGATTTGATCCCTTAACAAGCATATGATTTCACAAGTATTCATACTAGGCAATTGAGTGTATTAGTCATACTTAATCTTGATTATGACTCCATTTATTTAGCCGAGTGTGAGTGCATCTTGTGAGAAGTGTGGACTTTTACATGATAATAATCTTTACTAACCAACCTATTGCTTGCTAGGATATCATTTTACATGTGCTTAGAATATTTCTATTTGGATGAAAATAGTATTTACTTGCGTATTTCTCGAAAAACATGTTTATAATTTGATTTATTTGGTTTTTGGTGGAATTGTCATTTTAAGTGATTTTTGCTTGAGGACAAACAAAGTTCAAGTGTGGGGATGTTTGATGTGCTCCAAATTATACATAAAAATCCTATCAAAAGCACATCAATTATTCCTTAATATCTTACTTAAAATGATGAAAATGTACTTAAAAGTGTTAAATTGTGTTTTTAGGTGTTTAAAAGGGAAATATGGACAAAAGGAGTATATTAACAAGAAATTGAAGTGATCCGAGCTTTGGACTCCAAGCATGGGGTCGTGCCTCATTAAGCACGCCCCCATGCCTTGCAAGAAACACACCCCCGTGCTAAATTAACATACCCCCGTGCTTGGACATCTGACAAGGACAAAAGTACTGTCCCCTAAAAGTAGACACGGGGCCGTGCCCCATAAGGCACGGGGCCGTGCCCCACCTCCAACACGGGGTCGTGCCCGACACAACCTGCATGTACGAGCCGACCAACTTTCGTAAGCATTGTACTAGCACGGGGCCGTGCCTTTTAGGCACGGGGCCGTGCTTAAACACTCCGGAAAGCCTATAAATAGAAGCCTAAGCTCACCATTTTTGGCAAGTTTTGGTGGGAGAGTTACTCTGCTGAATTCTCTCGGGATCAAGACTTCAAGATCATTCGGAGGCTCGGGAGATGCATACAACACTTGGAAGAAGCTTGGGATCACCTAAACGTCATCCATTGTGGATTATCGGTTTGATTGTTCCACTTCACCGATGATCACTTATCTATCTTCTTTGTTATCTGTTGTTATGTTAAAGCTCATTACGAGCTAAACTCTATTAATCATCCTAATCAGATGAAACTTATGTAATTCGTGATGAACTAATGATGTGATAAATATTATGTTAATGTTATGGTGGTCTTGGGAAAACTATTGATGGGTAGCATCTATATTTGAACGGGAAGTTATAAATTTATGGTTTGTGATTGTGATTGTCATACAAGGTTGAAAACCGTATGATCAACTTTCATTCGCGAAACCGGTCTTCATAATAAATCCATGGCTAATTAATTAAAAATGGTTATTAGAAATCATATCACTGTAACTTTCTGATCATTTGCGGATTCCCTTTTATTAGTTCGGAAACTTCAGTAATTGTTACGGTTTTCTAAAATTAATGGTATGTTAGGAAGGAACCTGATCAACTCTCTTTTTAACATTAAATTATGTTTTCAGAAATCGTATGTGAAATAGGACACAAAAGATTCACCTACATTACTAGGGCTTTGATCTGAGCAATAAACTCAGCCTGACAGGATCAAGTCACTACGGCAGCAGGATAGACGAGAAATCGCGCCGGCTCGTCTTTATAAACATTAACATAATTACATTAATCAATATCTTTAAATCACATCACCAATTCATCATAATTACATAAGTGGAGTCTTATTAGGATGATAACTTTTATTCCCTGATTTTAAATCCAAACGCTTCAAATCTTAATTTACTTTCTTTCTATTATTGTTTATTTTTAAACCCTAAAAATCTTTCTAAATGCAAGTTATCACTTTCTTTAACAAAAACCAAATCTGATAGTCAAACATCAAGTTTGTTGAGTAGGCTAGGTGTGTCCACGGATTGATACTCGGTTCTTACCAACACTATATTACCTCACGACAGGTACACTGCCTCTTGTGTGTGTGGTTTAGTATTAGTAACAACCAATTAAAACTGAATCTGTGCAATAATTCTTTATCAACATATATACTATCTGCACTCCATCAGGCTGTCATGGCTTTTTGATCAATCTCTATTCTCTTTCTATCTGCTTCAGAGTAATCAGCCATAGCCTTAGGAATCATACCACCACCAGTAGCAGAAGTGGTGCTTGGTATGTAAGGTCCTTCAACAACAGAGTCCCACATCCTAGAGTCTTGAGACTTGATGAAGCCTTCCATTCATTGACACCAAGTATCAAAGTCTTCAGGAGTGATCAGTGGAGACTTTGTCATAGTTCCAGTTTCCATATCAGCTTTGGTTATAGCTGCCATTTGAGTTGTTAAGTATTTTGTGTGTGTGAGGGATCTTAAGATGGTGAGATCTTATATCAAGAGCCCGAAATGCTCTGATACCAAATGCAGGACCGGTGAAGGGTGTGCACTTACAACACAACAACACAATGAGGAGAGTTGCTTAGAACACTTAACAGATCAAATAGTGAACTGGTTAACTTGTTAATGAAAGATGCTAAGAACACAAGTAAAAGTGAGACAGAACAAGAGAACACAAGTGATTGGTTTTCAAGGATGCAGTATATTGCTTTCTCAAGTTCTATTACAAGTGTTACAAAGCATGAAGGAAATATACAAGAACATGAAATACTTATACTACATCCTACAGCCGGCCATACTTTGAAAGCCACCTGGATACAATTGACTAGACAACTACAAAATCAATTGTAGAGTCAAAAGGCATATCTTCCTTTTGACTTGTGACTATGACATGCCATAGCTCACATCCAAATATATTACAAAAAGGATAAAAGTACATAAAGTAGAAAGCATGGACTCAAGACCTCAATGTACAGTTACCAAAAGCATGGACCTTTCACCAACTCATGTGAGTTGGTGACTTTACAGAGTTGTAGCGGAAAGGTGGTCCAGCTTTATGGTAAAGTACATCAGATAAAGCCATATCTCTAAGAGTCTTCGGAAGAAATCTGTCTTCACTCTTTGGCTTCGGAAGACTTCACTTTTGGCTTCGGAAGATATTGGTCTTGGCTTCGGAAGATTTTACACTTAGAATATTTTTAGTGCATGGTGTAAAACTTCCGAAGCATTTCTACTTCGATTCTTTAGTGCATGCTTGCAAAGAGACTGTTGGAGCATATATTGTCATATATAGTGTGTCCGTCGCTTGTCGAATAGTCTAGACTTAATGTAATAAACCTGATATGTTGTAAACACATGAAACTGGGTCATTCGCAGGAGCATATGCGAATGAGACTCAGTCGTGCGACTGAGCCTTACTAATGGGCCAGTCGTGCGACTGAGAGATGCGATTGGGTCATTCGTAAGACTGAACCATAAGTATGGTCCAGTCACACGATTGAACCATACGCATGGTCCAGTCGTACGATTGAACCATACGCATGGTCCAATCGCACGAATGGGCCCAGTCGTATCTAATATGGGCCGAAGCCTATATATACCAGTTTCAATGTGAAGAGAGATAAGGGTTTGGGGAGGGAGTCTGCCCGGGGCCTAGGGCTGCCGGATGAGAGGGGAGATCATGCTCGATCTCCCCTTGCCAAGAGTCTTGATTCTTATGTTGTAACGAGCTTGTAATCGTTAGGTTTTATCAATGAAACCATTATATTATAGTTCGTGTGATTGATTGTCTCTTGGTTTTTGCTGTTGTTTATCCTTCCGTCAAGAACATGCTCGGATGTTTACCGATCCAGTGACTTCACAATTGGTATCAGAGCCGGTTACTGCTCGAATGATCTAACAATCATTCTAGCAACCCGAGCTCTTGATTTCTGGATCCAATTTCAGATCTTGACGTTAAACCCACTTCGTGTTCTTCGTGTTTTGCTCAGATCTTGTTACGTGTGTTGTTTCTATGTTAAAATCGAACTCGAAACCACGTTCCTATGACCCGTGCGAATTTGATGATGTCTATTTTGTTTCGGTTCATGTAAAATTCATCAAATTAGGGTTTTTGGCAGCTTTGGCGGCTGCTGATCTGAAAATCTGCGTACAGACCCATTCGTGCGACTGGACCATGCTAATGGACCATTCGTGCGACTGGACCATGCTAATGGACCATTCGTACGACTGGAATACGACTGGAATGCGACTGGAATGCGACTGGACCAGTCTTATGACCAGTCATGCTACTGGACCAGTCTTATGACCAGTCATGCTACTGGACCAGTCTTATGACAAGTCATGCTACTGGACCAGTCTTATGACCAATCATGCTACTAGACCAGTCTTATGACCAGTCTCACGAATATATCATTAGTATCATCCATTCACATGAATGTGATATTTGTCCTCCACGTCATACGGATGAATGGTGTTCCAGACCAAAAAAAAAAAAAAAAAAAAAAAAAAAACGAAAAAGTCTGGAACTACCTTTTGCATAGATTTGAGGATGAGCAAAGCACATTCACCCTGAGATTCTTTTGTCAAATAAGTTCGATGTATACCCCATTATTCGTCGGACTTCCAGAATAGGTGAATGAAGTTGGAACACGAAAGAGAGAAGAGAAGATGTCAGCAGTCAGTGCTGATTTTGTGGGGTAGTCAGGAGCATCTGACTATTTATGGGCCAATCAAGTTATATTTATCCGCACAGAGAGGATTCTCATTCTTAGGGGGAATCCATGTATAGAGAGATTGAAGACGCAATCAGAAAGTGATGATGTGAGCCGGTTTCCAATGAAGAATCTACATGCATGCTGATTTGTTTGATATTGTCAGCTGTGGATTGGAACCTTCAACCTTTTGCCCAATACACCGTATGAAGACGCCAAGAGAGCACAACGTTTATATATTGGGATATGCTGAATGTGAGGGGGAATTTCTGCAGGTGTTAATGTTAATCAGGTTAGCCTGTGTGAAGATTGAAGCAATGGAAAACTGTTCATGTCATTATCTGGAAAAATCAGTCATATGGGGAATCTTGATGCGGTGATGGTGTTCTGCAAAGTAAACGAAAGCTGTTGTGCCTAAATTCATTTTCAGGGATATGGTAGTAACCTGACGGAGTGGCAACGTTGGCTGATATGGTTTTCGTTTGATTCTATTGACAACCAGAGCAAAGATTGACTAAAGATTGTAAGAGGTGTTATCTACTATTCGCAAGCAACGTCCAAGGGGGAATTTGTTGGAGCATATATTGTCATATATAGTGTGTCCGTCGCTTGTCGAATAGTCAAGACTTAATGTAATAAACCTGATATGTTGTAAACACATGAAACTGGGTCATTCGCAGGAGCATATGCGAATGAGACTCAGTCGTGCGACTGAGCCTTACTAATGGGCCAGTCGTGCGACTGAGAGATGCGATTGGGTCATTCGTAAGACTGAACCATAAGTATGGTCCAGTCGCACGATTGAACCATACGCATGGTCCAGTTGTACGATTGAACCATACGCATGGTCCAATCGCACGAATGGGCCCAGTCGTATCTAATATGGGCCGAAGCCTATATATACCAGTTTCAATGTGTAGAGAGATAAGGGTTTGGGGAGGGAGTCTATGTTGGATTCTGTATGCCCAAGACACATAGAACATTGATGTGGTTAGTACGTTGTGATCCAAGTCGGGTCATACCCAATAACAAGCTTAGCAAACACCAATTAATATTTAATTGATGATATGATCATGCAATTAAATAATTACACCAATTTAGAAAATGGATTTTCTAAATAAATTATATGTGAGAATGAACAAATTATGAGGATATTTTGTTCATGGATATTATTTGTTATGTTGTTTAAATTAATCAAGCAACATCAAATAATAAAAGTGTGTGTGTGCATATTTTATATAATTAAAGGTTAATTATGTAATTTATAAGTTTAGTCAAATTAAAGGAGTCTTAAAAAGGGGAAAACCCTAATAAGGGTTAGATGATTTTCGGCCGCAAAGGGCCTCTTCCCTCTCCTCCTTTTTCTTGTTTTTGAAACAAGAAATTCTTGATGAACATACACACATCTGATCTCCTCCTCTTTCTCACATGAAATCGCACAAGAACTCGTATTTCTCTTATGGAAGAGAAGTCATACGGCTGGAACAAAGCCTTTGACATCTTCTTGATGTTTCACGGCTGAAAAGGTTTTCAGCAGGGTTTTTGATGCGATTTTTGGTGTCAAATCCTAGCAAATATGGTGTTTCTTGAAGGCTTGTGGGTATGTACACTTGAGGACACCTATCCTTGGTGTTTTGGCCATCCAAGGACAGCCACTTCTTCAACAAAACGAGATTTCCAGCAGCTCTAATGTCGGTTCTTCAAATCGCCCATAAAGGTAGTTTGTTGATGTTGTTTTGGTTGTTTTAGCTTGTTGATAACTAGTTTATTCACATACATATGATCCTATGTCTTTGGGTTTGTTGAAATTAAGTTATGAACATCAATTTTCAGATTACAAATGGTATTTGTTAAATGTTTATCCGCTGCGTTTTTCTTGTTTAAATGGTTAAACAACATTGTTTTGGTACAACAAACCCAACATTGGCATCTAGAGCCGGTTATGTGGATGATTAGTTTCATGTGTTCTTGTATAATTGGTTATATAAGGGTTAACAACCAATTAAAGGGCTGTTTTGAATTGATTTGATGATACCCCAATCTTTCAAGGTTATATCAAACATGCTAGTGATTAAACCTTGAAAGGAAAGATATCAATTTGGTTGATTGTGTTTTGTTTGGACAAAAGACCCTAGATTTTTGGTTTATGTTGGCTGAAAATTTAGGGTCAATGGGGTTCATTTTGGTTCTTAGTATGATGTATATGGATACATAATTTTAGTGCATAACATAGCCTTGACCATGGTTGTTTTGGGTTTGGTTGATTATGGAATTGTCGTGTTGATTGTATTCTTTCTTTATGGGTTGTAGTAATTTCTTTTGTGTTTCCATTTGGTTTGTAATTTATTTATTCATTTGGCAATGTAATAAATAGATTAGGAGCATTTGTTTTTCCTTTACTAGAAAATATGTATTAGGATGTATATATTTTGTAAAAGAAGATGCTCGGGAAGGAAGCACAAAAGGAAGACACAAAGGATGGACTTGAAGCATTTGGATGCAAGTTCAAGTGGGGGTCTTTGGAGATCTCATCATTTGTGTTGTGTTGAACCCTTAGGAAAAGACCTTATGACAACACTTGTGATGGCAAACAAGTGTAGTCAACTTAGTGGCTATGGTTATGCACATATGTTTGTATGATTATGCTTGTTTGTTTTATGTTGATTGTTTGATATATGAATATGCTTAACAATCTAAATAAATTATGATAACAAGCTGAATTTTATGGTTCTAAATCATTAAGTAATTAATAAAAGGTTATTAAAAGGATTAATGATTTCAAAATAAAAGAGGTTTTATTAAAAGAGAACCATAGGGTACCATGTATTTGAAAGCATGCAATTACAAGGTACATAGGTTTTTCAGTCTAAAATTAATGGAAACTTAAAACCCTTTGGTAACAAGTCTAACACCATCCTTTTACAAGACACTCGAATCACTTGGGAACTACTTGTGGGATAAAGGTCACCTAACCACTTGTAGGGAACTTGTGTCCTTGAGGTGAGTCTAACATACTTGTGGGATAAAGGTCACCTAACCGCTTATATGTAAAAACTCACACGTGTGTGTAAGTAGGACGACTTGAATTTGAAACCATGTGCTTAGGGTCACCGAAGCATGGCGTACAATGGTGTTGATGGGATTAAACATGCCGACTAAACATATGATGTTTAACCGATCCCATAAGACTAGAAGTTGCAATAGGTTGCAATTGTCAACTGTTGACTACCTTGTTAATTTAAATAATGGGATAAAGGTCACCTAACCATCATTTAAATGTAACGTTGGATTCTAGATTTTAATTGTTAATTGTCTATGAGACATTTAAGGGTATTAACGATTAAAATAAATTTATGAGAAATACTAATATGAACTTTGTCAATTTTGTTATGATGACCTCTATCTATAATGCTACCACCCCGATCGTCCTTTCCCTATCACTGAGATCTATTCTCGAGAGGGATAGTCCTAACCATAATTATCTTATGGACTCATTTTGAAACTTGAGAATCGTTCTCAAGAATGAGTAAAGGTCTATGTCCTTGACGATCCCATACCTCACCAACCCACCCTGTTGATGTTATGGCCTTTTGACGATTGAGTTAAGCACACTTAGGATTCTGTGCAAGCATCCGATCTCATGTTGGGAATATGATTCCCAGACTCCAAAAGGGTTTGGAGCCTCATGGGGCACATGACATGTTAATCTAAAAGGGAAATGTTCCTTCCACAAACTTTAATAAGATTGCTTTGAAACGGTTCAAGCACTTTATACATGTCACATGAAAAGACCCAATCGATATCATCTTATATATTCTTAAGATAAAAGGCCATATTGATAGCCTCAAGATGCTTTGCTGTCCTGTCTCAAAGTAGTTGGCCAAGGATTTGATCCTTGATTGCCTAACTAAAGGTTTGAGACATTCATAAAAAACTGTAATATGAACGGATGGGACAAGAGCATCGGTGAACCTCATGCAATGCTCAAAGCAACCGAGGCGGGGATAAGTAGAGAGGTTCTACCTATTCTCTCAATCAATAAAGGAGGCTATAAGAAGTGGCCCATCCCGATCCTAAAGCAATTATTGCTAAAGGAAAGGAATACGTCAAAGCAAAGGTTATAGCGAAACCTCAAAACCTAAGCTTATGAAGCCTAAGGTAACGGAGAACGATCCATGCTTTGAGTATGGAGAGATAGGACTATAAAAAGGGTATTGTCCCTTCTATCTCAAGGAGTTGAAACACAAGAAGGGTTTTGGGCAAACCTCAAATACAATTCCATGATTCATACGCTGTTTTAAAAGCCATTTCTTCAATCACATGGGTATTGGATACCGGATGTGAGACTCATACTTGCAATTGTTGCAAAAGGGTTCAAAAGAAATGTCCGCTTCAAGAAGGGAAACTCTATTTTGAGACCTTCAAATGGTTTGGAAGTTGTTCTCAAAACATTTTGTATGCACCTAGTTTGACTAGGAACATGATTAATGTTTCCTTTTAAAACAATATGATCATGATTCAAAATTTGTAAATAATGGTATTGAGTTTTGAATGATGTATATCATTTTAAGGATATGCCTTTTAATGACATCCATGAATTGGTTCATGGTAGATCATCCTATTATAACTCATTGATACACATTTAGCATTAAGAAACTTAAAATGGGTTTAAGTTATTACTATCTTTGACATTGTCGCCTTGGTCATACTAACCAGAATTAGATTCAAACACTTCAAAAGAATGGTCTTTTGGAAACAAATGAAAATGTTTCATTTGATAAGTATGAACCAAAGACTAATTAGGAATGATGCATTTGGATGCATATGATCCTTTTAAGACAATGTCTAAGACTGGTGAAAGATACTTCATTAATGTTACCGACGATTGCAGTCGCTATTATTGTGTGCACTTGATGACACATAAGTATGAAGCTTTTGAAATGTTCAAAATCTTCAATAATGAAGTAGAAAATCAACTCCTCATAATTATCTATGCTCTTCATTCTGATAAAGGAGAAACTGAACCCTATTTGGATATGGTTCAATTTATTATGGCTATGAGCTTACCACCTTTATCATTTTGGGTTTTCGCATCGCTCTCTAAGGCTCATATTATGAATATGACCCGGACAAAGAAAGTGTGTATTCATTTAGAATCCAAAGATACTGTATAAGATACCATTTCTTTGACTCAACGAATCAGAAATATTTATTGCTCCAAAGTCTATGGTTCTTGAAACCAAGTCCTTTATGGAAGGAATGACGTATAGAACTGTGGAACTTGATAAGGATCAAAATCCACAAGGCGATACACATTTGATTGACACTAGCAATCAGCAGGAGGTTGTTGATAAAGGTCAAGAGGTTGATCAACACCCACAAAACGTTCACAAATCTGGTAGAGTTAGTATTCCATCTGAAAGATAAGGATATTTCATGAATGGATGCTATGTGGTTATACCCTGTAGGCTAACCATACACCAAGATGTTATGTCCAATTTGGATTGGGACAAATGGCTAGAGGCCATGAACGTAAGGATGCAATTCATGTATAACAACCATGTTTGGCAATTGGTTGAACCTCCACTTAACTCCAAACCGGTTGGATACAAGTGGGTTCTCAGGATGAGAACAAATATACATGGACACTTGAATACTTATAAGTCAAGACTTATAGCATAAGGTTTTCATCAAACTCAATTGGTTGATTATGATGAAAGTCTTACACCCGTGGCAATGCTAAGGTCGATTAGGATGTTAAGTGCCATAACTGCATATTTTGAATATGAGTTTTGGCTAATGGATGTCAAAACCGCTTTCCTTAATGGACATCTCGTAGAGACTGTCCACATAGTTCAGCATGAAGGTTTTGTCGATCCGTGACATCCCAATAAAGTATACAAGTTAAAGTGATAGATCTATGGATTGAAACAAGCATCAAAAGGGTGTGTATATATGAAAGCTAGTGGGAGCAGAAGTATACTCTCAGTGTTGTATGCTGATGACACACTGCTATTTGAAAAATATATTCCAACCTTGGAAGGTGTTAAAACCTTGCTTGGAAGATGTTTTTCATAAAAGGATCTCTTTGAAATCACCCATATTTTGGAATAAGGATCTATAAGGATAGATCGAGGTGATTGATAGGGTCAAACCAAAGTGCATATATAAAATCTTGAAAAGGTTCAAGATGGAAATCTCTTAGAAAGGTATGATACCCTTTCCAAGAGAGACCATGTTGACTACGTCTCAATGTCCAAGCTCATAGGATGAGCAAAATCAAATGAAGGATATCCCATACGCATCTGCTATAGGATCCGTCATTTGTCTCATGATATGCACTAAACCGGACGAGTCATGCTTATCAGGTATGACAAAGTAGATACCAATAGAAATAACCATTGAATGGTTGTTAAAAGTATGTTGATGCACCTTAGTAAGACTAAGGATATGTTTCTAATATACGGATCTGTTGAAGTGAAAATCTGTGTAAAGGGTTGCACAGATGAGGACTTCCAAAACAGATCGATACAACTCTCGATCATAATCAGGTGTACTTCCATTATGAATGGAGGTGTGGTATCCTTGAAGTGTTCAAAGCAGGACACGGTAGCATTATTCAGTCTAAAATCCGAATACATAGCCGCTTCATTGGCAGCTTTGGAAGCTGCATGGATAAGCTTGTCCATTGCTTATCTAGGGGTGGTCTCTACCATTCAAGACTCCCTAAAGATCTTTGGTAAATACGTGGGTGGGATTGCTCAAATCAAGGAACCCCGTACTCATCAAAGACTAAGCACCTTGAGCGGAGATTCAACATCATAAGGGATGAAGTTGAAAAGGGTAAAGATATGTATTCGTAAAGTTCATTAAGATCAAAACGTTACGAATCCACTCACGAAGCTCCTTGCGAAGGCAAAGTATGAGGGTCATACTTGTGCCTTAGGACTTCGATATTCTAGCGATTGGAATTGATCTATTTAGTATTTAATGTATGGAACAATTGTAATTTTGACCTTTTGAGTCGTGTTCCCTTTTAGCATGTTTACATCCATGAATATGTTTATTATTCTAAATGTCCGTAGTCGGTCATATTTGTGGGAACAAATATGAATATGAGACTATTATGAACATGGATTGGTAGATATTCATAAGGTATGAATATAGAGCAATTGGTTGCTACCAAGGTTCATAGATATTTGTGGGATGCAAATATTGGACTGACCCGCATCTCAATTTTACTACATGGGATCTTCTAGATTGATCATAAGTAAATTTGAGTAAAGGCGAATATCATTTGGTATCCTCTGACCTGAGATACATATTGGGTTTTGATATTCACCAAGTGTTATACCTTGAGCTAGTTCTTCGCTGCTCTGAAATAATGGTCAGTACATAAGGCTATGTTTAGGTACAACATAAGGTGATTGTGAGAAACGTATGTAGTCAAGATGGAATTTGTTCCTCTTATTCGTTGAGAGCATGATGTCTAAGGCCTGATTAAGTTAAATCAACAAGGAATGATCATTCTGTGTCCTTGGATTTAACATGACATCTGTAACAAAAGGATAGATGATTGATTCACCTAAATCATTTCAAGTTGGATACTTGAAGGGGATGATGTTATTGAATGGCTTTAAGTCACGCGTATTAAGGGTAGTAAACCGTTGTTAGGCGGTATTTACTGCTTGCATCAATCTTCTATGTATCTTGTGCAAGTGGGAGATTGTTGGATTCTGTATGCCCAAGACACATAGAACATTGATGTGGTTAGTACGTTGTGATCCAAGTCGGGTCATACCCAATAACAAGCTTAGCAAACACCAATTAATATTTAATTGATGATATGATCATGCAATTAAATAATTACACCAATTTAGAAAATGGGTTTTCTAAATAAATTATATGTGAGAATGAACAAATTATGAGGATATTTTGTTCATGGATATTATTTGTTATGTTGTTTAAATTAATCAAGCAACATCAAATAATAAAAGTGTGTGTGTGCATATTTTATATAATTAAAGGTTAATTATGTAATTTATAAGTTTAGTCAAATTAAAGGAGTCTTAAAAAGGGGAAAACCCTAATAAGGGTTAGATGATTTTCGGCCGCAAAGGGCCTCTTCCCTCTCCTCCTTTTTCTTGTTTTTGAAACAAGAAATTCTTGATGAACATACACACATCTGATCTCCTCCTCTTTCTCACATGAAATCGCACAAGAACTCGTATTTCTCTTATGGAAGAGAAGTCATACGGCTGGAACAAAGCCTTTGACATCTTCTTGATGTTTCACGGCTGAAAAGGTTTTCAGCAGGGTTTTTGATGCGATTTTTGGTGTCAAATCCTAGCAAATATGGTGTTTCTTGAAGGCTTGTGGGTATGTACACTTGAGGACACCTATCCTTGGTGTTTTGGCCATCCAAGGACAGCCACTTCTTCAACAAAACGAGATTTCCAGCAGCTCTAATGTCGGTTCTTCAAATCGACCATAAAGGTAGTTTGTTGATGTTGTTTTGGTTGTTTTAGCTTGTTGATAACTAGTTTATTCACATACATATGATCCTATGTCTTTGGGTTTGTTGAAATTAAGTTATGAACATCAATTTTCAGATTACAAATGGTATTTGTTAAATGTTTATCCGCTGCGTTTTTCTTGTTTAAATGGTTAAACAACATTGTTTTGGTACAACAAACCCAACAGTCTACCCGGGGCCTAGGGCTGCCGGATGAGAGGGGAGATCATGCTCGATCTCCCCTTGCCAAGAGTCTTGATTCTTATGTTGTAACGAGCTTGTAATCGTTAGGTTTTATCAATGAAACCATTATATTATAGTTCGTGTGATTGATTGTCTCTTGGTTTTTGCTGTTGTTTATCCTTCCGTCAAGAACATGCTCGGATGTTTACCGATCCAGTGACTTCACAGAGACTTTGGATGTTTTGGCTGCTAAACCTATACAATTAACTAGACCTAACAATACCCCTCCTTAGGTTTAGCATAGTGTGATTAGTTCTTCAGAGACTTCAACTCCTGAAATCTTTCCAAAATCTTAATGTTAAAATAAACAACCATTGTTTTTGATCATCATACTTGAACTTGATCTTCATTCTTCCCATGACCTTTAAGGTCTCAAAACTAAGTCTAAGAATGGCTTCTTTAGTAGTTAGTGTGGCAGCTACTTTCTTGTTTGATGTTACTTCCAAATCATCTTGTTTTGAGTTTGAAGCTCTGTGATAGATGGGATTGTTGTTCCAATGAGTTGACCAGACTCAAACTTCTTTTGTATGATTTGGCATGAAGTTTGCCTATTACTTGGATTATGTGCACATATAAACATATGTCACCTTAAGCATCTTTCTTTGACAACTTTGGGAAGTATTTGTGTAGAAATTCTTCGGAAGTTTTACACCATGCACTAGAAATATTCTGAGTGTAAAATCTTTCGAAGCCAAGACCAACATCTTCCAAAGCCAAAAGTGAAGTCTTCCGAAGCTTCAAAGACAAAGTTTTTCGAAGCCAAAGAATGAAGATAGATTTCTTTCGAAGACTTTTAGAGATATGCCTTTATCTAATGTACTTTACCATAAAGCAAGACAACCTTTTCGCTGCTACTCTGTAAAGTCACCAACTTACATGAGTTGGTAAAAAGGTCCATGCTTTTGGTTACTGTACATTAAGGTCATGAGTCCATGCTTTCTACTTTATGTATTTTTATCCTTTTTGTAATATATTAGGATGTGAGCTATGGCATATTATAGTCAGTAGTCAAAAGGCAAATATGCCTTTTGACTCTATATTTGATTTTGTAGTTGTCTAGTCAATTGTATCCAGCTGGCCTTCAAAGTATGGCCGGCTGTAGGATGTAGTATAAAGTATCTCAAGTACTTGTAACTTTCTATCGTATGCTTTGTAACATTTGTAATAGCACTTGAGAAGCAATATACAACGTTCTTGAAAACCAATTACTTGTGTTGTTTGCAATCTTGTTTTGTCTCATATTTACTTGTGTTCTTAGCATCTTTAATTAACAAGTTAACCAGTTCCCTATTTGATTTGTTAAGTGTTCTAAGCAACTCTCCTCTTTGTGTTGTTGTGTTGCAAGTGCATACCCTTCATCGGTCCTGCAATTTGTCACGCAGGTATGAAGTATAGCTTGGATGAAGTAGTTTGATTTCCATGGGATCGAAAAGTCTTATGCTCTGACCCTTCTTCTTTTGGTCATTTCTTTGAAGAACATACTCTTTTGTTCTTTCCACATAATGCCATCCGGTTATGGGACATGACTATTGATTCCCTTCAATCTCCTTTACGCAAGCCATCCTTCTATCTGTATATCCAATCCTCTTCAGGAATTCATCATATACTATTTCAGATGATTTGGATTTGGAATTCTTTTGCTTTTGTTTTCTTCTTTTATGCTCATTATCATCCATCGTTGCTTCTTTAAAGACATCTCCTTTGAACACATTTCTATGTTTGGCAATCAAAACTGAGAAGTCTCTCCTTCTTGGGTTGATTGGATAGTTAGGGATTGAAATCCTTTGGGGATTAGCAACATCAGCATCTAGCAGAGAGATGATTGATTCCATCCATGGAAAGTACTGGATCATCCCAGAAGACCTTTTAATCACAACAGAGTCCCATTCTAGGTCAAATTTCCATGCTATAATCTTGTTTTCTTATGATGAGCTTGGACTTGTTAAATGGTCATACAACTGAATCAAGGTTGATATTCTCTCAGTGATCTCCCCCATAGTTATTCCCAGAGACCATACTTTTGTTGGAATGACATCTCGTGGCTCTCTTATAACCTCTTCTTTACCCTTTTGCATATCTTTGCTTTCAACAACAATCAGCACAGTAGGGGCTTGTTTTGCTTTTGCTTTCTCAGCTGGATAAGGAGCACGAAATCTAAACTTTACAACATTATCCAATTCGATATTCATAACATAATGCATCATGCTTTTAAGTTAAAACACTGATCTTCCTTTCAACTCATGAGATTCATAGTTGTGGTTTTGCAACCAACAAACCATGTTATACTCGGCAAGGTTCTTGGTATCATAGTGGCCCAACTCATTTATGATCTTTTATAGCCTGATACTTTGAAATGTTTCATAGTTGCAGATAGGCAACATGAATCCTGCTAAGTCAAACTCTTTCAGCACCTTCTTCATTTCATCCATGTTCATCCTTTCAACCATATCATAGGGAAAACCATTGTTGATAAGATCCATGAACATGGAGGATAGAGCTCTTTCTTTAAAAATGTCATCAGTGTAAGCAGCTCATCTTTTCTTTCATTATTAGCTGTTGGAGTATCATCCTTGGTCAAGTCTTTCCATTCAGCATCACTATCCTCTTCGTTATGCTAAATTGGCTTCAAAGTGTCTAGATTAGCTGAAGGAGTGCGCTTAGGGGACTTTTCATTTGTTTTTAATGGTGAATCTTCAACCACTATAGCTTCATCTGAAGATTTAGCTTTCTTTGATGACTCATCATTCTTTTTCCCTCACCAATACTTTATTTTTCTTTTGTATCGAATGGATGGTTCTGATGACTTAATCACAGGAAGATTGGCAGTTGGTGTTGGTTGAACATTCTCTTTAATTTGACCTTGATGACTGGCGTTTTCTTGTTCATTCACTTTCTTCTTTATTGCATCAATCTCATCATCTTTTGCTCTTAGAAGATCAGACTGATCTGAAATGGTTTTCAATGCTTTATTTAGCTCAGTCATATACTTCTATTTCTTTTTAATCTCAGAATCAATGGACTCAGCTATCAACTGATCCATAGTGATGAACACTTCATCATGAGACTTAATCTCTTCCCTTAACTTTTGAATTGTTGCTTCTTGTTTAGTAGCAACTTCTTCTTGTTGTTTCAACTTCCTTTTCAATAATCTCAACTTTTCTCTCTTTTGATTGCTTTTGATAGTAAGATTGTTGTACTTTGCCACCAAAAAGATTTTGCTTACATCAATCTCTTTCATCTCTTAGCTCATCTTCATTCAAAGCAATGATGCCAACAAATTGATCATCATTCTCATATTGTTGTTCCACATTCGAGGTGTCTATCTACTAATCAACCTCCTTGTCATTTTCCCTCATATTCTATGCATTCTTCTTCGTTATCAGTAATTATCACTTCATCTACATTCCCTTCATCAAGATTAATTACTTCAGTAAATGCCGAGCTTTCTATAGGTGAAGGTTGTTTGGAAGCTGGGGGAGTAAGACTTTGTAATGTTTTTGAAATGGATTGAGCTTGGTTGAGATTTGGTGATAAAGGTTCTGTTTCAGCTGAGTTTATGGAAGTGTGAGATTTAGAATGTGAAAGAGATTGAGTGTTGTCACTTGTTTGAGAAATGAGTTTAGTACGTGGAGAATCTGGTAAGTTAATCAAAGGGGTTGGAGGTAGGAAATTGTTTCTTGTTGAGGTGATGGCTGAGGTGGTATTGGAAGAGTGTGATCAGATGAAATTGGCTCAGTAGCAGCTATGTTCAGTGATGATTGTGAGAAGGCAGGGGAGATATGTTTTGTATGCTCATTGGGGGTAAGTTTATGTAAAATAATGGTGTTTCAGGCTGATTAGGCACAGGTGATGGTGGAGTTTAGTGGATATGGATAGGAGATATGGTTTCTTGTTCTGTTGTATAAGAGGAATCAGTAGATGATACTTCTTCTTCTTGATGCTCTATAAACATTAGCTCTTCAGGTGTGTTTGCATTCTCATCCATCACATGAGCAAACATTTCCATATCAGCTACTTGATATTTCCCACTTATGTTGTTTAAAACAGATCTCCCTAGATGTGATTACACAAGCACTTCACCTTCTCTTTCCAGAAGGGCAATAAATCATTGATTATCAGCTGAATGAATCTTGGGAACAAATACATCTTGTCTTTCTTTTGCACCCTTATGTGATCACATAGGCACCCAAGAATGTATTTGGCATAGTTGTATCTCCTTCCTTCAAATACTCCAATGATACCAGAAGAGATATGCCTAGAGAATCTATCCACCCCGGATTTTATGTTTCACATACACTTTAGATAGGTGTGACACAAAAAACCTATAAGGTTTGCACAACCTTCCTTTTTTGATCTCTACATTATCGTAGTCTCCATCATACCCCATTAGGTGGAATATCTTCTGAATTTATTCATGATCAAACACATCAGGATGACCTTGTTCTTGTTCTCCAAATTGTAACACCCTTCTGATTGTCTGCTCATCAACCCTTAATTCTTCATTTCTTATAAAGGCATAAATCACATTTCCATCATCCTCTTCTTCAATGCTTGCTGAATTCTAGAAGTCTATCATGTGGGATTGATATATAGTAGCTTCCACAGATAAATCATAAGAGATTCTGGAACTCCGCAAATATCGAATAATGTCTCTGAACCCTTCAGACACAAGATCTTCAGGGTTTAGAAAAACACATACATTATGATCTTTAGCAAATCTATTAGCCATCTGCATTATAACCAAAATCGTAAACACAAAGATATTTGAAGTAGTGAAATTCAAAACAAGAAATATGAAGTTGAAGAGTTTCGAACCCAATGAACTACATTTGATGTTGTTATTGATGATTTAACATAATAATGATAATCGATGAGTGATATATTGATGTAATTTATGGTTTGATGATGTGCGGAGAAATAAATTGAAATGTTGGCAGAAAAAAAAGGTTTTTGGAATGAGAACTTTTTGCTAGGTCTAAAAAAGTATAATGAAAATGACAACGGTCAAAGACATCATTTATAAACCCTTGGACTAATTGATTTCATTAATTAATTGTTGTGGGACCCTCAACTTATTTACCCTTAAGTGGAAGTTTGTTCTTCCATAGATCATCTGCGGAAGACAAACTTTGCTGATTTTATCCATATTCAATCTACGGAAAGCAAATTGTTAAAGTATAAACACATCCGTAGGATACCAATCTACGGAAGGTGAAACCTTGTATTTTATACTAGAACTTCTGATTTGAAGGACAGATGTTATGCATAATCATTCTTGTCCTTTTCTGATTTCATCATATTTTGTTGTATGATCCTAACATATTGTTAGCTCATTTGCTGTTGGACCTTGTTGACTTTACTTCATAGCAAAATATGCCGGAAATCTATTTGATTTGTAAAACTTTAAATATCCTGCATCCAAGTTAGTGCTCAAGTCTCAATTTTCTTCATTTGAAGTGTGTAAAACTCAGATTTCATGATGATTAACTACTCCCACTAAATTTGTAATTAATGATGAACTTGTTTATTTATCAGAAATTTATTAAGGGAATAGTATGTAAAACAATTGACTATCCAACCAAAGAAAACTAAAAAGAATATAAGCAAAATATTTTTGTATTTTTGATTATAAACATAAAGGAATTATAACATCTTTACAAGCATATATAATCATATCATGAGATCATACTATGACACTATGCAACCTCTTATATCAGTTTGTTTAATGATAGTAGACATGGATCTAGTGCGGATTGCAAGTATTATGATTCACATATATTCAAGCATAAGTATATGTTCAACTTAGCATGTTGTTTTATCATGTTGTGATGTTGATTAAAGATAGACAAATATGGACTCCACATTCAAACTACATTCAATTAGCATTTGTCCTCCGTTTATGAGTCAATTCATCACTTTTTCACACTTAAAACTACGTGCTTTAAGTTATAAGCTCTACGTTAAGATTTCTTTGAAATATTATCAATGCTTTGTTCATTAGCTCTTTCATATAACATACAGGTGATCACATTGGATTCTTTTAGAGCTTTTCCTTTTTGGAACTTTTGATAAGCATCAGATCACCATGTCTTTAGTTATGTAAAGCATAGGTGACTTTGAACCTAAGTCTTTGTTAACACAAAACAAAGGGTCCATGATGGGCAAAGATAGAGGTTATAAAGTGGTGTAACATAGTGTGCTTGGGTGAGTGAGTTGATCACATTAGGATAAGACTTACTTTCTTGTTCCTTAAAATGGAGTGCCCATAATTAGTCACCTTGGCATTATGTTATGCATGACTTTTGTTTATTTTCCACTCAAGCTGAACCTATCAACATATCAAAGCACTTTTGATCCGTCTGTAGATGCATGTGTACCTAGTTTCTGAGCTTAATGTAATATATCTTTATTCTCTTACACATATGTAATTGAATGGGTACTTAATGAAATACAATGTGTGGTTGTGCTTATAATGTTTATTATTTCATTGATTAGTAGTTTAACGCTTTTTGAACTGACTATATAGGTTTGAGGTTGTTTAAATGAATCTTAATAATGTAATGATTAATAAATACATTCAAACTGAGTAATATGAAGTTCTCATGCGAATGGCCCATGCTAATGGACCATACGCATGAACAACTTCATGCGAATGACTCAGTTGCATGACTGAACCAGGAGACTTAATTAGTCGCACGAGTGTAACATGAGATTGACTCAGTCGCACGACTGAACACTCAGTCGTGCGAATGGATCAACTGCATGGCTCAATCGCACGACTGAACCATGCTAATGGTTCAGTCGCCCGAATGAGAAACCCTAACCTACAAATACCACTTAATTCGTGGAAAAACGTAAGATTTGAGAACAATTCGACTACATACGTACCCTAGCCGTCCAGAAACCTCTAAGAACCTGTTCCAAGTTCATAGATCGCACTAGATCAATTCCATATCGTTCTTAACGTTTAGATTCAATCCATAATTGTTTCTACGTGCGTTCTCACTGATTGGATCGCCAATCAAATAGGATTACGCACTATTTGATTCGGTATACACGTTAATCAGTTAGTATTTCGTTCAATACACGATCCTAACAAGTGGTATCAGAGCATTGGCTCTTGATTTACGTGTCATTCAATCGTTTTTGATACAAAAAGTGTGTTTTTTTCAATAAAAATGCAATCTTTTTGTGTCAAACGGTGTCTTAGACATCTCCTGTTCGTAAAGTTTAGTTTTTCCGGCATACGGCAATTAGGGTTAGTGAAAATTCATGTTTTTGTGGCAAAAACACCTTAAACCTACGAATTTTCGAAATCCAGCAGCTTCAGTCGCACGATTGACTCAATCGCACGACTGGATACATACGCATCCCTCATACGCACGATTGGACTCATTCGTACCTCCATTCGTACGACTGAGTAGTCTATTCGCATTGTTCAACCGTACTTGTTCATTCGCCCGACTGAACCATCCGCATTAGTTCAGTCGCTCGATTGAACCATCCGCATTGTTCAATCGCACGAATAGTCCAATCGCACACCTTCATTCGTCTAAGTGAAATAGTTTGTTCCAAAGACTAAAGTTGATAGTAATGGAGGACCAATACTCAGCATTCACAGCAGGGAGACATTCAAGGATTCAAAACCTACTACTTCTGGAAAATGAAGTAGGGAATCACAACAAACCCCCCAAGCTAATCACATTAGATGAATTCCCACACTGAAAGCAACGTTTCAAGATCTACTTAAATGGAGTAGATCCCAATATGTGCGAATCAATAGAGACGGGGTATAGTATGCCAGTAGGTGTTGATGGAGTCAACCTTGCACTAGGTGGCAAGATTGATGGACAAAAGGTCAAGTACAATGCTGAAAATAAAGTTTATGCTCTGCTTACTCAGTCAATTCCTAAGGACATCTTCCATCAATTTTATGAGAACAAGCAAGCAAAGAAGCTGTGGGATGAATTGGAAAAACGATATGACGGGAATGCGTCAGTAAAAGCTCTAAAGGCTAAAGAGTTGAAGAAGGAGTTCGACAACTTCTCGCAATGGGTAATGAGAGCTTGGATGACGTCATCGATCGGTTCTACCACTTGATGAGTGAGCTACACACTCATGGAGTTACAACGACCATGGAGGACAAGGTGTCAAACTTTGCAGATGGGTTGCCAGAGAAGTGGGTTTCTTTTGTCTCCAATCTCAGAAAGAATGGTATGCTAACGAAGTTAGATATAAATGATTTCATTCTGAAGTTGAGACAGGAAGCATTAAGGATGAAAACAGAGCCCAAAAATCTTCTTATGCTCATAATTCGGCACTGTACAACGTGAATCCACAAGCCAAAACGTTTGGAGCACTACTTCAGACAGCTTTTGTGTCAAGTTCAGCTGGTCGTTCTCAAGCCTCTACTTCAGGGTCAGAAACGTTAGGGTCGTCTGGTACCCAATACATTGCACCTGAAGCAAATGCTACAAAACTGAAGACCGAGAATCTCGGTAATGTGACAGTAGAAGTAGCAAGAGAGCACATGGATCTCTTAGCAGCTGTAGTCCACTCCTATGATGGACTAGTTGCTGTGAAAATTGGGACTGCCACCTGGCAGACGAGGACTACGAGCAGGTAGATGAGACAGAGCTGGAAAGGATGGATATAATGTGGGCCTTAGCAAGTGCTGTCCGGAGAGCTAAAAAGTATTTCAAGAAGACCGGACAAAACTTAGTTGCAACTAAGGACACTACCTTTGGTTTCGACAAGACCAAGGTGACCTGTTTCAATTGTGGTGAATAGGGGCACTTCAAACGAGAGTGTTTGAAGCCCAAGAAAACTAGAAATGGGAATCCATTCTCGTCCTTCAATCGTCAAGATAAGCCAACTAGCAGTCCTATTTCGTCAAGAAGGATCCTAAAGCCTTGATTGCCCATGATGACGAGGGACAGGACTAAAGCTTTCGGTTTGTCTCTCCGGGAGAATCCAACATTGCTAGTGTTGAGGATTTAGATGATGATTCAGCTAGTGAAGGAGATATTGCAGTGGAACTCGTGATGTCAAACACTGAAGAGACTGCAACTGTGGTCAATTACATGCCTGAAGAAGGGACAACTACAACAACGTCAGAATCACCAGAACCAGAAACACCAGACTCTGCTTTGATTGCTGATTGATCAGAACCTCCTCAGGTAAGTACTACTGACCAACTTTTCAATAATCATGCTTGTTCTGATTGTAATAAATGTAGGGAGAGCATTGACTTGAAATTTGCTAGGTTATTAGATCATAATGATAGCTTAGTAAAGGACTTGCAACAAAAAGATGGACAAAATAAGCACAATTACAAAGAAAAGATAGACCTATTGAACAAACAGCTTAGGGAAACGCAAGTAGTAGCCTTTAACCAAGCTAATGACATTAGGTACTATCTTAACTCCCTAGAAGACACTAAGAAACAAAAAGCAGTTTTAGAAGTAGAAGTTAATTTATTAAAGCAAAAACTGCATAGTTGGACAAGTTCGTCTCATATTGTCCAACACTTAGTAAAAGAGCGTAATAATGGGGAGGGTTTGGGATATAAAGTGGTTCCACCACCACCTGAGACCTTGATGAACACTAAAAGTAAACCAATCAATAACAATCCAATCACAGATTATGTGGTGTCCTCTCCTCTTGTAAGTGATCCAGATTCCACATGTACATCAAATGAATCTGGAACTAAAGAAAAGGAGGCCTTGTCAAAGGAAAAAGGTAAAATGCCTTGTGCTAATCTGAAAAAAGAGTTTGAAAAGGTTAATATAAAGTCAGGGTCAAACACGGTCAAATCTGAACCTAAAAAGACCATTACGGTTAACCAATCACGTGTTTCATGTCAAAGTCCAGGTAAACAAAATGGAAAGGATGTTAAAAATGTTAAAATAATTAAATTTGTTAAACAAGATAAAACATCTAAAGAAGTAGAGTCAAAACCCAAACAGAACAATGTCACTCGGGTGTCACACACGTCTCCACAAAAACAGTTAAATCATAAAGTTGATAGCAGGTCATGCTACAACCGTGGAGAGTGTGGACACATTGTGTCTAACTGTCCTTACTATCAGACACCTAGGAAGAAAGTTGAACTTCGGGAACCAAAACCTAGATCTTCTAAGAGGAGCTCAATGACTCCACGTAGAAGAGCTAGTGAACCTAAAGTTCAACCCATTAGCAAGTCGTCTGTTATCACAAACAGGCCTTACACAAAGCTGGTTTATGGAAAGAAAAATCAACATCAATGTCTGATAATGAGGACAAGAAGGCACCTGAGCTTCCCTCACCATCTAAAGGTCAATGGGTTGAATTTATGATGTGTGATGCCTCTGGGAAACCCAAGCCAGTAAAGGCTTGGGTTCCAAACCTGAACTAATGTTTTCAATTGAATGTGCAGAGTGTTTGCTATAGTGCTGAAACCAACACGTGGATTGTCGATAGCGGAGCATCCAGGCACATGACTAGGAACATGGCACTCTTATCAAACATCAAACAAATAAAAGGAGGCCATGTTTCATTTGCTGGAAACAAAGGAGGGTATATCACAGCTCAAGGGGAAGTGGAAAATCAGAAAGTGAAGTTTGATAAAGTAAACTACGTTCAACAACTTCAAAATAACTTACTTTCTGTATCCCAAATATGTGACAAAGGCTTTAAGGTGATATTCGACAACAAGAAGTGCTATGTCCTGAAAAAGGACTATGTGATCCCAGAGGACCAAGTCTTAATGTCTGCCTCAAGATATAATGACCTTTATGTCTTTGATCTTTCAAAGGCCTCCACAACGGATCATCAAGTTCAGTGCGTCTTATCAAAGGCTACTGAGAAGGACTCCATCTCCTGGCATCGGAGAATGGGACACATTAATCCACAGAAGATGAATCACTTGATCCAAAATGATCTAGTAAGAGGAGTTAACATCAAAAACTTCTAACTTCCGGATTTCTGTGTGGCATGCAAGAAAGGCAAAAAGACGAAGAAGGCTCATAAGGAAAAGAAAGTTCATTCCATTGAACTTCCTCTTGAACTTCTTCACATGGATCTGTTTGGTCCAGTCAGTATAAGAAGCATTGCAGGCGACTTGTACTGCTATGTGGTTACTGATGACTACTCAAGATTTTCTTGGGTAATGTTTCTAAAATCCAAATCAGAAACATTTGAGTCTTTCAAGGAATTAGTAACTACACTGGAGTCTCTCTACAAGCTGAAGGTAAGACAGGTACGCTCAGACAATGGAACCGAGTTCAAAAATTAGTGGATGGAGGCTTATTGCAAGGAAAAAGGAATTCTGCACAAGTTCATCTCTGCCTACACACCTCAGATGAATGGCGTTGCTGAGAGAAAGAATCGCAGCTTGATAGAGACAGCACGGTCAATGCTAGCGGACTCAAAACTACCTATCCAATTCTAGAATGAGGTAGTGGCAAATGCGTGTTACACGTTAAATCGAGTTCTGGTAGTTAAACGCCATGGCAAAACGTGTTACGAGTTACTATAACGACGTAAACCTAATCTAGAGTATCTCGAACCGTTAGGCGCACCGTGCACCCTATTGAAGAAGACTCAGGAGGGAAAATTCAGCGAGAAGGCTGAAGAAGGTATCTTTCTAGGATACAACATACCGAATAAGAGAGTTTACAATAACTCAACGAGTCTAGTAGAAGTGTGGTGTAACGTGGACGTTCAAAGATACACCACCCCACCTGCTGGAAAAGGACCTGCCTTCTTTTTCGACTATGATGGATTCTTCAAGTCCTTCAACATACCTCTCTCTACTTCTGACGAAGAGTTAGCAACCAATATGATGTATGATGTCTTGAACACACCGTCACAAGATTCAACATCATCTAGTTCACAAGGTGACTCGTCTCACCACTCAGGGGGAGCACTCGAAGTAAGTGACCCCTCCTCAGAAGATGAAGCTGTGGAGAATGACCAGAACAATCAGGAGGAACAGGTCCCCATTCGTGCAAGTCCACAAGCATCTGACATTGATGCCTCTGCGTCTTCGGAACCTCAAACTCCTACTGCCTCAGATACAGAACCAAACGATCATAATCTTGACTCTGAGGTAGTTGTTCCCACCACTCCTGGATCACGCTTAAATGTCTATCATCCCATGGACAATGTCATTGGGGATGTCAGATCAGGAGTGCAGACAAGAAATCAGCTATATTCAGCTGATTATGCCTCGGTAATAGAAAAAGCATACCTTCACAACGGTGCTTTTCGTTGTTTTGTGTCTCAGTTTGAGCCAAAATACGTCAGTGAAGCCCTGAATGATGAGGCATGGGTGACTGCAATGCAAGAAGAACTTCTTCAGTTCAAGAAGTTAGGTGTATGGACTCTGGTGGATAGACCTAAAGGTGCTAAGGTCATAGGCACCAAATGGGTCTTGAAATGCAAGAAAGATGACCAAGGCGTTATCATCAGGAACAAGGCTCGACTTGTAGTTCAAGTATTTCGACTAGTCGAGGGAATAGATTACAATGAAGTGTTTGCACCCGTGGCAAGAATGGAAGCCATCCGCATCTTCCTTGCCTATGCATCGTATATGAAGATTAAAGTTTATCAATTGGATGTGAAGAGTGCATTCCTTCATGGTGAAATCCGAGAGACAGTGTACGTCAGTCAACCCGAGGGATTTGAGGATCCATATCATTGGGACAGAGTTTACAAACTCGACAAGGCTTTATACGGGCTTTATCAAGCCCCAAGGGCCTGGTATGAGAAACTCTCGACTCACCTTGTGAAACACCTCGCAGAGGTGTTATTGATTGCGCACTGTTTATCAAAGAGAAAGATGGTGAGTTACTGCTTGTTCAAATCTATGTTGATGACATCATCTTTGGGTCAAAAAACGAAGAATTATGTAAAGAGTTTGAAGCAATGATGAAGGCTGAGTTTGAGATGAGTGCCATGGGAGAGATGAAGTTCTTTCTCGGTTTACAGGTGGATCAAACACCAAAGGGGATATTTCTACATCAGACCAAGTACGTAGGAGATATTCTCAGTCGGTTTGACATGGAGAATGCTTCTGCAGCTGGGACTCCACTTGCTACAAACCATGATGTAGCACCTGACGAGAATGGTGATCTGGTCGATGCCACCATGTACCGAGGAATGATTGGATCTCTCATGTACCTCACTGCCTCAAGACCTAATATCATGTATGCGACATGTCTATGTTCAAGATATCAGGCAAAGCCAAAAGTTAACCATCTGATAGGGGTCAAAAGGATATTCCGTTATCTGAAGGGTACTCCAACACTTGGGCTGTGGTATCCTTATGACAATGACTTTGAGCTTACAGCGTATAGTGACTTAGATTACGGTGGCTGCAAGATGAACTACAAGTCTACATCAGCGGGATGCCAATTCTTTGGGAGGAGATTAGTGACCTAGCAGTGTAAGAAGCAGACCTCGGTTGCTTTGTCAACCTGCGAAGCCGAATACGTTGCTGCCGCAAGTTGTTGTTCACAAATCATATGGATACAACAGCAAATGTGAGACTACGGTTTGAATTTCTCTTCTACTCCTATTTTTGTTGATAACTCTACTGCAATTGCAGTAACTAAAAATCCGGTACAATATCCTAAGACCAAACACATCGGCATAAAATATCACTTTATACGTGACTGCTTTGAAAAGAACCTAATCGATGTGGTTAAAATAAATACTGATTTTCAACGCGCTAACCTCTATATAAAGGCTTTTGATAAACCACGTTTTCTATATTTGTTACAGGTCAACGGCGTTAAGACGAAAAGTGATGTAATTCCAGAAGATGACCATGTTTAGTCCGGTGCATTTAGTCCATAATTATTTTTATTTTCTTTATTTATTTTATTTTATGTTTAAATTAAATTCATGTTATTTCTTCGCCTATTAAAATCCTAAAAGCGCACGTTTATGGTTTTAGAATTTTAGGGGGAGAATAGGTTTAGTTAATTAAAAAAATAACAAGGGAGAAGGAGAGGCTAGCTGATAGAAATCAGATCGTATTTGTGATACCGATTCAAAAACTTTGGAAGATGATAGTACACAAGAACAAACCATTTGGGACTTTTAAAAGTTTAAATTGTATTAGATGCAAAATTCAAAGTATAATGTAGTCTGAGCAATATAAAAGGAAAAAATGATAGTAAAACTGGTTACTACTAAGGTAACACAAAGAAAGTAGACCTAGAGGTTGCTAGACCACAGATGATATGTCGGTATATTCAACACAATAGATGATTAGACCTTGTTGGTGATCTCAGGAACAAACTAAGTTGTTCAACAAGCTGTGGGTTATCATCTTATCCCCGGTTAACACAATCAACAAAATTCCAATAACGGGTGATGAGCAGAATAAACGCAGCAAATGTGTGCGTATAACCAAAATATGAGCAAAAGCACATGATGAAAAATATGCAAATGCAATCAAACTAATAACCTATGTTGTTGGTGAGATCTGTGCAAAAAGAATAAAAGTGCTCAAACAAGAAGATAGGTTATGTGCCTCTCTGCTATGCGGTGGCACTGAACTGAGGATAAGCATAACTTATATATTCTAGAATTCATTGTTGTTTGCCGCCTCTCTGTTATGCGATGACACTAACCTGAGGCTTGGCTTCTCCTTGAAAGCTCTAAGAATAGTTTCTTCTTGAATACTACCCTGTGACCGCTCAAAAACCTCCTGAGGAATGTTGATTACCATATAAGCGTGGGATCCACAAAAGCTTGTTGAAATAATTAAACCTTAAATTATCACCAATCTGTGTCAAAAGTCTGTGTATGGATTTAAGAGGACAAGTATATTGACAATCATCGTGGCTACAATTCTTGAAAGTCCAAATCAATGTGGGGATCTAATAGTACTAGTATGATTTCCTAAATTTGCTAACGACTCTAGATGAAAAACAAGAATAGAGCATCAAAAGGTTTTGATAGCATGTCCCGAATGATTTGACGTATCTGTATAATTCCAAACTGAATCAGTCCATTTATGGCAAAAATAAATTGAAGCTGCCCTTTCAGGAAAGGAATCTTTTAGATTTCAATCTTAAAATCTCTACCTCACACAAAACCACAAACACAAGTTTTAGTTTTGTATTTCAGGTTTTAGTTCTTTTACTTTGTTTAAATTTCGTTAATTTAGTTTGTTAAACATCAGACTATGCCATGAAATTCAATCGGGGATTTAATCACCTAAAAGGGTCACATCTGAGGTGACCACACATATTTTCAAATGTCAACTAAGTCACGTCTGAGGTGACAAATTGTTATAAAAGGATCACGTTTGAGGTGATCAAATGTTTTCAAAGTTAAAAGGATCATGTCTGAAATGATCGAATGCTAAAAATGTTTAATCAATAAGTTAAAGGGTGTAATATGTCAAATGGGCATAAAGTCAAAATCATGAGTATGATCCATTCGCACGACTGGACCATGAGTATGGACCAGTCGTACGATTGGAGGATACGAATGAGCACAATCGCACGATTAACCCACACGTATGGGTCATACGTGCGATTGGACCATAAGCATGAATAAAATCACACGATTGGATGACTAAAATGAGCCAATCGCATGGATGAAGGTGACCGAATGACACAGCCGCACGACTGACTTCTAGTCGCACGACTGAAGGTGACCGACTGTGCTAGTTGCACGACTGACGTTCAGTCATACGAATCAACTATGCGACTGGGCTGAGTCGCACGACTAAAGGAAACCCTAGTATAAAAAGAGGGGGAGTCGGTCGCAGTCGTTCATCACCCCCAAATCGCCCCTAAATCGCACGAAGCACCGTTACTCTGCCCGATTTTCAATAGAGCACTCTAGACCTTTGATTATTGCATACTGACGATTTGTAGTGACTATACAGGTAATGTGCGGTGCAATGAATGAAAATGTACATCGATTCTTGCCCAAAATCGACTGATTTGAACCCTAAAAAGAACCGAGACTTAGTTTAACTAAGAAACTAATTAAACTAAGTCCATTGTGAAATTAAAAGTTACTATGTGTTCTGTCGGTCAAATGCGAGCCTAATGAGCCAAACTACGATGTCTAACATTAAAGTTTGCTCAAAATTTGATTTTGAATTGAATAGTAAGTCTGTCATGCGAATGGACAACCTGATGAACTTCAGTCGCACGATTGAGCGGGGTGAATGGCTAAACCGCACGACTGAACCATGCGTATGAGTTCAGTCGCACGACTGATGTAAGCGCATGTGATAGCATACGAATGAGCCTAGACGCATGCTAAGTCGTACGTATGAGGTCATTCGCACGACTAGTTCTCAGTCGCACAGGTCATTCGCACGACTAGTTCTCAGTCGCACAGCTCATTCGCACGACTAGATCTCAGTCGCACAGGTTCATTCGCACAACAGAACAGAAAAATTCAAGTTCAAATGAATCAAATTATTACTCATTGAAGGAAACTAACGTTTATTTGCATTGTGTAACAGATGGCTGGTCGTTGGACTATGAGCACCAAGCACAACATCTGTGATCATCTAGATCTGATCTCAAGGAACGCTGCAGACTTCTCTGGCATTATTACTTTCCTACTGAGATCGAGGATCTTCCAAGCCATCTCGACTCCGTGCACACCATACCGCTCGGTTCAGCAGGCCTTCTGGGAAGGCGCGGTTGTTGACAGGACCTCAGAGCCCCACCAGATCAGGAGCTCTATTTTTGGTCAGGATATAGAGATCATAGAGGATGATCTTCGTACTGTTCTAGAGTTCGGGGATGATGCTGACTGTCCCACTCGACTACACCCCCTTACTGTTCGAGAATGTTTCATGCGAGCTAAGTACTCTGGGACCTCAACGCAGGGGTGCTCAACAAGAGCAACCTGTGCCCCCAGCTCAAGTACCTCGCACATGTGCTGCTGAAGTGCATAGCTTCACGGAAGGGAGGGTTCGACGAGCTCCCAGATCAGATTCCGACCGCTTACGCAACGTTGGTGCTGAACCACCTGTTCAGCTTCTCTAAGATGATCTTCGCCTATTTGGTGGAGAACATTGAGAGGAAAGGGAAGGAGGGGTTCTGCATGTACCCTCGATTCATCCAGATGATTATTGATCAGAAACTACCGTCGTTGCCTAAGGAAAAGGAGGACGTTGTAGTACTTGAGGTGATGGACGACACCACACTGGGTCGTATGAAGGTTTACAGGGGGAAGCAGGTTAAGCCCCCTGTGAGGAGATTATTCGGGCATCTGGCCAAGGCTGATTACATGGCGCCTTGAAGGCGAAAATGGCGTCACGAGGAGAGTGATTCAGATGTGGAGCAGATTACCCTCCATTCTGATGATTCCGATGACGAGGATGATGACACTGGTGGAGATTCTGAGCAGGGCTCCTACTAGGGGTCCCACTACCCATGGTTCATCACCACCACCCACTCGTGGAGATACCACCACTGCCAGCTTTCACCAGGATTTTTGTTCTCTAGATGAGGAGGCAGAGAGTGATGAAAAGCCTCTCACGATGACTGTGGACAGCAGGGTGGTTGCCACAGAGAGAGGTTTGAGGGCGGTTGGTGGACGCCCAGGGGTTGTCCGGGGATGCTGCTACTGATTCAGATCCCACATATGCCCCGGACCCGCCCAGCAGACAAGGGGGAGCCTCTTTGCCTAGAGGCTCAAGGAAGAAGAGGATGGCACATCCCTATGGCAAGAATGGGAAGAGACTGAAGTTTACCCTGACCTCAGCCACTACCTCAGCCACACCTTCAACCACTACCACCACCATAGCTACCACACCACCTACCACCACCTCTACCACCTCACTCACCACTACCACACCCACTCCATCACGTACCCACATCCAATCAACCACCACTACAGCTCATCCACCACCACCTACATCTATACCACCCCCAATCTTCACCACTGCCACCACCACCACCTCTAGCCACCAAGCAAGACTGTCATCTTACCCCTCATCTCCATCTGGATCATCTCTACCTCCCAGTGGGGTAGAGGAACAGCTCTCAGCACTGAACTGTATGGTGCTGAAGCTGTTAGCAGCCGATGACGAGAAGACAGCTCAGATTCGTCAGTTGGTAGAGCTTACTGCTGCACAATCTCAGCAGATATCTCAGCTGGCGCAACTGCTTGAGCAGCAGGCACAGCAGATGGCTGCTTAGAGCCTAGAGATGTCCCAACTCCAGGAGCAAAATGTTCACTCAGCAAAAAGGATAGAGGAGTTGGAGGCGACTAACAAGACCATCATGTTGAGGCTCAAAGGATCAAAAGATGAGCCACTAAAGATCAGAGAAGGAGATGGAGATGATGATGATGACAGTGATGATGATGATGATGATGATGGTGATGATCAAGGTGATGATACAGATGCAGGTGATGATGATGATGAAGAAGAAGGATATACATCTGCTATGGGTGCAACATCAGCAAGTGAAAGGAGGACCAAGAAAGCTCAAGACAAAGGTGCCTTTACATTAGCCCCGTCAGCAGAGGAACACATGATACAAGACAAGAGTAATGCATAGTTGTTTATGTTATTTAAAATCATGTGTAATTGAATATTGTATCAAACTAATGAATATAATGTTTATATTTTGTTAATTTGTTTCTATTTTGATTATTGACTAATGGTTGATGTGTTACATGTTTTAAATCAAGGAGATCCAAATTTTCAAAGAGATGAATACGACATTGCTCCCCTTCAACAGATCAAGACTCAACTAACAATGATTCTTGATCTGCAAGGGATAGTCAGGAGATCTGTGAGTCACACTCCTGAAGAGGTAGAAATACTTCATAATCTCACTGACGAGCAACTGGCCGAAATGTTCCGACTCAATCCCGATGAGATCGTGAAGGATGCTCCTATCGTAACCGTGGAAAGTGACGACGAGCTGGATGATATAGACGAGATAGAAATTGAGGATATCACGGCCCAACATTATCCAGAGTATAATAACAACAAAGGAAATGTTTTTCCCAATATGGGAGACACCTTGGTCAATGATACCTTTGAAAATCTGGATAAAATGCAGCAGGAGTCAGAGAAGGACAAAGAGAAAGCCCAAGCCTCAGACGCCAATGCCAACATCAGAAAGGCTGAATGGGCTGCATGTTTTGTAGAACTTAGAGCCCAGCGCAGTGCTCCAAAGTCAACTGTCTACACCAAACTCCATAAAGTGAAGAAACATCACAAGGTGTCAGGCAAAATCATAGCGTGGGCTTATTTTGAAGATCTTAAAGTCTATGCTGTTAAAAGAGAGAAAGGGATCGAGTACTTCAGATTCCCACACGATCTGAAGACTCTTCCAGGTTTTGAGATTAACCAGTTAACAAAGTTGAAGTTGCTATACGCTGACCCTCGTAAGATGTCAGGCTGGTTTGAAGCTGCTTTAAAGAGAGTACCACACCTAGTGGGTCAACTTCAAACCTCAACAACCAACAAGGTATATCAAAAGATCTGAAGTTGATGCCATTACTTGAAAGCCAAAAGTAGTGCTGAAGTGGAGTCCTCAGCGCACAATGTCTAGAAACCCTCTACGGGAAATGCCACAGGACTTCACTCCACACTTCAAGTGGTGGTACTACGATTGGAGAATAGGTGAGGCGGTCATAATGCTGAACAGAAATGGAAACATGGAAACTATCATGGTATTTGACCCAATGTGGCCCACTAACTTGTCTGTTGATGATGTTTATACCTTATACAAGTGGCCACTGTTCTATGACGCGCAAGATATTGAACAAGCCCTCCAATTCCAAAACGTGATCAGACTCTGCTTTACATTTGAAATACATGCAGGAGTTACAAGAGAGGAGAAGTACAAGAAATATGAGAAGCTTATGAAGAATGTAAGACAATATATGAATCTAGGTCCAAGGGGGAGTTTGTAGATACATGTGTACCTAGTTTCTGAGCTTAATGTAATATGTCTTTATTGTCTTACACATATGTAATTGAATGGGTACTTAATGAAATACAATGTGTGGTTGCGCTTATATTGTTTATTATTTCATTGATTAGTAGTTTAATGCTTATTGAACTGACTATATAGGTTTGAGGTTTTTTGAATGAATCTTAATAATGTAATGATTAATAAATACATTCAAACTGAGTAATATGAAGTTCTCATGCGAATGGCCCATGCTAATGGACCATACGCATGAACAACTTCATGCGAATGACTCAGTCGCACGACTGAACCAGGAGACTGGATCAATCGCACGAATGTAACATGAAATTGACCCAGTCGCACGACTGAACACTCAGGCGAATGGATCAACCGCATAGCTCAATCGCATGACTGAACCATGCTAATGGTTCAGTCGTCCAAATGAGAAACCCTAACCTATAAATACCACTTAATTCGTGGAAAAACGTAAGATTTGAGAACAATTCGACTACATACGTACCCTATCCGTCCAGAAACCTCTAAGAACCTGTTCCAAGTTCATAGATCGCACTAGATCGATTCCATATCGTTCTTAACGTTTAGATTCAATCCATAATTGTTTCTTCATGCGTTCTCACTGATTGGATCGCCAATCAAATAGGATTCCGCACTATTTGATTCGGTATACACGTTAATCAGTTAGTATTTCGTTCAATACACGATCCTAACACCGTCTTTATTGTAATTTTAAAAAGAAACTCAGGCAAGTAACAAAGGTATAGTGTAGCATCATTTCCCAATATATGAAAGGCTATCCAAGAAGACAAATTAAATAAGACAATATATATATATATATATATATATATATATATATATTTAAATTTGTCATAGGAATATATAAAAGGACAGACTCATGCTTTTCTTTATGATGATGATTAATCTAAGTTGATCATGCCTAAAGACTCAATAAGAAAATTAAATCTAACTGAATCAAAGGCTTTAGTGAATAAATGAGCAAGTTGATTTGTTATATCCACTCTGATTAACTTGATTAAACCTTTTTCTAAGCAATCTCTCAGAAAATAGTATCTAATTTCTATGTGTTTTGTTTTACTATGTTGCATTGGATTAGCAATGATGAACATAGCAGCTGAGTTATGTATGTGAATTGGTGTCTGAAGAAAATTGCAACCATAACCAAGTAACTGAATTTCCAACCATAAAACCTGAGAGCAACCGGCTGAAGCAATAATATACTCAGCCTCAGCTGTTGATACTGATACATTTGTTTGCTTTTTGCACGGCCAAGAAACTGGTATTGGTTCTATTAATTGACATCCACCAGTTGTGGATTTTCTGTTGTTATTACACGCTCCAAAATCACTATTTGAGTATGAGTAGAGGTGGAAGTCTCCTTGTTTGCGATACCAAAGCCCAAAAGCTGGCTTCCCTTTGAGTATCTAAAGATCCTCTTAACATCATTTAGATGTGACTCCTTAGGGTCTTGATACCTAACACAAACACAGACAATAAACATAATGTTAGCTCTACTGGTAGTTAAGTACATTAAAGAGCCTATCATTGAACTATATAGTCGTTGATCAACTGATTTCCCTTTAAGATCAGGTACAATCTTGTCTATTGTTGATGTTGGAGTTTTGCATAAAGAAGAATCAGCAAGGTTATACTTCCTCAATATTTGGTGCACATACTTCTCCTAGTTGATGAAAATTCCAGCTTTTTGGATGAACTTGTAAACCAAGAAAGAATGTCAATAATCCTATAAAGCTCATTTGGAATTCAGATTTCATCAAAGATTCAAAATCTTGACACAGTCTCTTGTTTGTTGATCCAAATATGATATCATCAACATAGATTTGGACTACCAAGAGGTCTTGATGTTCATATTTGAGGAAGAGAGTTTGATCAATTGTTCCCTTTTTGTAACCATGCTTGAGCAAGAAATATGATAATGTTTCATACCACTTTATTGGGGCCTCATGAAGACTATACAAAGCTTTGTAAAGCTTGTATACCCTATGTGGATAATCTGGAACTTCAATGCCTGGAGGTTGGGCAACATAGATTTCTTCATCAATTTTTCCATATAAGAAGGCATATTTTAGATCCATTTGGTAAACTGTAAACTTCTTATAGGAAGCAAAGGCAAGGAAGAATCTAATGGCTTTAGTCCTTGCAATAGGTGCAAAGACTTCATCATAGTCTATCCCCTCTTCTTGTCTATAGCCTTGAGCTATTGGCCTTGCTTTGTTTCTAACAATGATTCCTCTATCATCTAGTTTGTTCTTGAACAACCATCTTGTGCCAATTAGATATTGGCCTTCAAGAAGATCAACTAGATTCCAAACTTTCTACTTTTGAATTGCTAAAGCTCTTCTTGCATTGCTTCAATCCAGCTATTGTTCTTTAATATAGCAGTAATATTTAGGGGAACCACTTGGGACAGAAAAGAAGAGGAAAAGACATACATTGGCCGATCCCCCTTGACTTCTTGTGGTTCTTTCATTAAGATCACCAATGATGTTGTCAATAGGATGATACTTATGAATTCTGGATGTTGGAATTGATCCAGCTGGAATGGATGATTCCAAGTTGGTGATGTTGGTTGATAGAGATGCAACAAGCTATGATGGAGAATTAACAAATAGTCAAACTCTTCATCATTTCGATCTTCAGATGCTGAATAAAAAAAACTTCATGAACTTGATCTTCCGCAGAAGTAGCATTAACTTTTGAAGGAGTTACAGTATCAACTACATGGGTAGTTTGTTTTTCTTTTGATGTTGTTGATGCATTTGGAGTTTCTTCTGTTTGATATGGAACTTCATTTGATGGAACTAAATCATTTCTGGAAGCATGTGGCACATGTACTAAAGAAGGAATGTTTGCTCCGGATGCATTAGAAACTTCTATGGAGATAATGTTAACTTTTGTGGATGCATCATTTACTTCTTTATTTGTTGAATTATCATTTCCATCACTGTTTCCATGACTTGTATGAGATGAAGGACAAGGATCAGCAACACTTGAAGTCTGTGAAGATGATAGTCTTGAAGGATTAGCAGTTAATGGCTCTTCATTCATACTCGGAGGAACATAAGGATAACATGTATCTGCAGAACTTGCAACATTCAGATAACCATAGTTAAATGAATTTGTTAAAGCATTGTTGGACCCTGAAAGGATCATACATGTCAATTCAATTGGTGAGTTGATGGTTGTTCTGCTGGTAATCCCACAATCCAAGCATCACTGCTAATGAAGATTCTACAAAAAAGACAAGTCCGGCTAACCGCATTTGTATATGCGGATAGCCTAGAAGAAATGCTGACAAGTCTTGTACATCCGCATTAACTAATGCGGATGCCCGGCAACAAATGCGCTAAGTGTTTGCTCATCCGCATTTGTCAATGCTGATGACCAAACACTAATATTGAAGACAAAAGAAGAAATGCTGATCAAGATCAACTCATCCGCATTAGTCAATTCGGATGAACAAAAGAAATGCTGATGAAGACTTAGACCAGTTCTAATGTATTGGTTAGGGGTAGTTTAGTCATTTTGTAAAAGGCATCTTGTCAGCCTATAGATAGAATAGAAAACCTCGTATGTGAGGTGACTTTTGATTGACATTATAGACAATCAGAATATTTTGTTCACAAGGTGTATTGTTACCGTTTAAGGCTCAAACCCTAGCATTCATTGTAACCGATCACCTTCATAATACATAGAGCATTTATGAGTATTTCTTGCAATCAATGTTCATTGATTATTTGATTCCGCCATACAATCATTGACTCAATCATCATATTCGGTCCTTGTGAGAATATCAATCTCACACCCAGTCAATTGGTATCAGAGCTTTGGGTCTCGGTTCTTCTTAAGATCTTCCTAGATCTAAGCTGAACTCGGTTGATCTGGTGATTGAGTTGCTGTTAGAGTGTTCGACTATCTCTACTTAGCATACAAGTTGAAAACTGCAGAAACTCTAAGACAGTCACCGTTCATCCGTACACATCTTCAAGAACAAATCTGTAAACAGTAACTCAAACCTTAAAACCAACAGAAAATTACAAAACATCAGCAGATCTGAATTTTTAAGCTTGTTCTAGACTATTTGGACTAATTGGACTTAACAATCATTCTAATCATTATTCAAACAAGTTAAAAACAACTTATTAAAATTGGATTCACATAATTTCTATGAACTTGGTCACACTCCAAAACCTCCTATGCTTAAACATAAATCTGAGTTTAAGCAATTGAAAATCAGATTCATGAACTATATTACAGGTGTAGATCCTGAATACTGGATTTCAATATGCAAAGGGCCTCACATTCCTGTGACACTTTCTCCTGATGAGGCTTCACTTTACAAAACCACAAGAATACACATTGAGGATCTCACTCTTGATGATGATGACTACAAGAAGATAAAGGTTGATCTAAAAGCTTACTCTATACTCACTCAAGCACTGAAAATGGATGTGCTAAAAAGGCTTGAAAAGTATGGAACTGCTAAAGCTCTATGGGATGCATTGCTGATAATGTGTGAAGGGAGTAGTAAAGTGGCTGAAATTAACAAGGACAAACTTGTTAATCAATATGAAACCTTTCATCACTCCAAGGGGGAATCCATCTCTAAACAGCTACATAGATTTGTGCAACTGGTGAATGATTTAGAGATCATAGGAGTGACATACAAAGTCAAAGAACTAAACAAGAAGATGCTTCACAGCCTTCCTAAAAGTTGGAAACAAAATGTTACAATGCTGAAAAACACTCTTGATCTAGATAGTACCACGTTGGATATCATGATTGCCAAAGTAGAAGCCCTTGAATTAGATCAAAAGAAGCAGGAACCTTGGTGGACCTCGAGTTATTGAAGCTTACAAATTTCCATCAGACACTTACTCTGTGGAAAATGCATTCATCATTGAGGATGATGATTTTCTCTCCTCAAGAGATCAAGTGAAGACAACCAGTTTCTTTGTAGCATAAGCAAGCCATCAACATTATCTCAACCAACAGGGTTTACTGCCACTCCCTCAACTATCCATGAAGACCCAAGATCAGAAGAGCAAAAGGCAACTTACAATGCATTTGTTGCTAGTTTTGAAGCTTACCTGGAGGCAGACTCACTTCTGCTCATTTGATTCAAGAAGATTTGGATGAAATGGATCTAGATGATGTGGAAGAAATGGATCTGCCATGGCAAATGGCTATAATAGAAATGAGAGCCAAGAAGTTTTTCAGGAAAGGGAGAAAGCTTAATCCCCAAACTTGGATATGACAAATCCAAGGTAAAGTGTTTCAACTGTGGTGTAACTGGTCACTTCTCCACAGAGTGCAATGCTCCTAGAAGAAAGAACAACTCTTTCAAAAGAAACTCTCAGGGTCAGTCATCTCCACAGTCATCTCCACAACCAAGCACAAGATTTCACTCCAACAATCAACAACAGCAGTATCATCACCAACAATCATAACATCAACAACCTTATCAGAGTCGGCCACTACTGACAAATCAAGCACATGGAAGCAGTCAGGCATCTACAAATGCTCTTGTCATTAGACAAGATGGAGTGTGTGATTGGAGTTTGTATGCAAAGGAAGTAAAACCTCAATTTCAGAATCATGCACTCATGGCTCACATCAATGATGGTCCAACTCCTATGCCTTCTGAGGTAAAATCCAACCTTTGTAGTGATAAATGTATATCTGAACTGCAAGGTTATCGTGAGCATAATCATAAGTTGGCTGCTAAAATAAAAGAAGAAAAAGTCAAGTAAGAGTTGCTCAAAAGATAAATTAAAGGCTTTGAAATAATAATCAAATCTCGCAACTCTGACATTGAAGAATTGCATGGTGAAAAGTACACTCTTGCAGCTGAGAATGAGCAATTGATTGAAAAGTTAGCTCAATCAAAAGCTGAGCAATCACTTACTGAAATGAAACTTGAAAAGTTTTAAACATCTTCAGTGAAGCTGTAAAAGATGCTAGACTCACAGAAGGATCCCAAGGATATGACTAGGATTGGATATAATTCTTGTCCTCCACCTTACAATGATACCTACACTATCATGCCTGAATCTATCACACTCAAGCAGGAAAATGAACCTATCACTATTGAACCAAAATCAATAGTAAAACAAGTAACTAATCCTCAAAATAAACCAGATGTGTATATTGAAACAAATGAGGAGAAAATTAAACTAGGTCACCCAATAAAAATTTAGGAGTGTTCAGACAAAACAGTGAATGTTATCAAACCAACAAGCCTAATCAAAGCCATTGTCCCATTTGTGAAATTTATACCTGCAATTTCAAAAGAAAAGATGAAACTGTGGCTTCAATGAAACCTTCTGGTAAAAGCAGTTCTGATTATGAGATTAAATCTCCAAAAAATTCAAGCAAATTAGACAAAGTTTCACTGACAAAGCAAAACAAGACTTCTATGTCAAAACAAAAACCAATTCAGATCCCCGATCTTCAAAATTGAAACAAGGACTTGGTTTTGACATTTGTAACAAAGACCATGTGAATAAATTAGAAACAGAAGTAAGAAGAAGGGTAAGGAAGCAAAAACAATTCAGAAAATACAAACCTAGTAGTGTTGTGAAACAAACTACTAAAAAGGTTGATCTTGCTTCCTCACCAAAGTCAAAAGTTGAGACTCAGTTGAAAATAGGTAAACCTACTGAGTCCTCAACATCAAGTTCACCTTCAAGAGACAATCACTTGTATTGTGATGTGTGTGAATGTCTAATCACAGTATAGATAAGTGTTATTTCAGTCAATACTGCTCTATCTGTGACATGGACAATCATTCCACCAAAAATTGCTATTTCAATAAATATTGTTCAGTCTGTGATATGACCAACCACAATACATCTGACTGTTACTTCAAACAAAAAGGGTTGAGAATTCCATAAAACAAACCCATCTCACCAATATCATCTATGAAACCCAAGATCAGAAGTCATTTTTATAATAATCAAATAAAAATGATGTTTGATAATAAAAAACGGGTTAGAGATCTTTAAAGAAATAGGGACCAAAGGTTTCAATATTCTTCTGATACTTCAGATGAAATTGATGAGACGAAACAAGCAAACTATCATCAGAAATCTCCCAGAACTCCTTCCTCTAAGTTACAGTTTAAAGGAAAATATCAAGAAGTTACCATTATGGACAGGAACGGTAAACCCAAGACCATCATGGCTTAGGTTTCACATTAATTAGTTCATTTGTGCTTGCAGGGTCATTCATACAGGTCCAACAGCTTATGGTATGTGGATAGTGGATGCTCCCGACACATGACTGGAGATCGTTCCCTCCTTCATGAATTCAAGCATATACAAGGAACTAGTGTAGCATTCGGAGGAGATTCACAAGGTGGCAGAATCACTGGTGAAGGATCTGTGACTAATGGGGTGCTGAGCTTTGACATAGTGAACTACTGTCAGCGTGTCTCAGATCTATGACAAGAAATATTCAACTCACTTCACTGACACTCAATGCTACATTCTGAAACCAGGATTTCAAATTCCTGAAGAATGGGTTGTCTTGAAGACCCCGAGGAAGAATAACACATATGTCTTAAACCTCAATTTTGCCATTCCAAAAGAAGAAACATGTCTTCTGTCAAAAAGCATCTTTTTATGAGTCACAACTTTGGCACAGACGTTTGGGACACACCAATTTCAAAAACATGAACAAACTGGTCAAGGGAAACCATGTCATTGGTTTACCCCAAAAGGAATTTCATTTTATTGATCATTGTTCTGCGTGTCTCAAAGGGAAACAACATAAGTCTTCCCATAAGCCAAAGCTGGTGAACACAAATAATTCTCCATTGAAGCTACTTCATATGGATCTTTTTGGTCCAACTCATGTTATGAGTATTGAAAAGAAACAATATTGTTTGGTGATCATTGATGACTTTTCAAAGTAGTTTAACCATTTAAACTTGAAAATGCAGCGGATTAAAACCCTAAAATTATCATTTGTAATCTGAAAATTAAGGCTCATATCATGACAACAACAAACCCAAGAACATAAGGATCATTTATATGTGTATGAACTAGCAATCAACAAGAAGTAACAACCAAAACAAGCCATACAAACTACCTTTTGTAGGGCTGCAGAAAAACGAATTTGGGTGAAGAAGATTATGTTGTTGAACAGCCAAAACACCAAGGAAAGGTGTCCTCAAGCATCCATACCCACAAGCATCAAGCATACATCATTTTTGCTAGGATTTGTACACCAAAAACCCAAAGAAGGGGCTGTTGGAACACCTTCCAGCCGAGATTCTCTTCAAGAAGAGGAGAAAACCTTTTGTTCTTGTGGTCCTTGCATGTGAGAGAGAGAAGAAGATGGAGTGTGTGTATAGTTATGTGTGTTCTACTTCCAAGACATCAAATGAAAACCAAAAAAGGGGGCAACTCAGCCAAGGGCGGCCGAAATACCCTTTTAATTGGGTTTTCCCCCTAAAACTTAAACACCCAATTTTTCACAAGTTAACTAGTCACTAATTTGAGTAATATATAATTAACCTTTTAATTGTATAACTCACACACACTCCTTTATTATTTGATGTTATTTAACTAACAAAAATAACATTATAAACAATATATATGAACAAAATATCCATATAAATTGTTCAATCTCATATGCAACTTATATAGAAAACCCATTTTCTAAATTGGTGTATTTATTTAATTTCATGATCATATCATCAATTAAATATTATTTGGTGTTTGCTAAACTTGTTATTGGGTATGACCCGACTTGGATCATAACGTACTAACCACATCAATGTTCTATGTGTCTTGGGCATAAAGAATCCAACAGAAGCGCCCCAAATTATAAAAGATTTTATCACAAAAATTGAAAATCAACTTGATCATATGGTCAAAACAATCAGAAGTGATAATGGGACAAAATTTAAGAATGAAGATATGAGTTCATTTTGTACAACCAAAGGCATTGCTCATCAATTTAGTGCAGCTAGAACTCCTCAACAGAACGGGGTAGCTGAAAGGAGGAATAAAACACTAATTGAAGCAGCAAGAACAATGCTAGCTGATGCTAAACTGCCAATAACCTTTTAGGCAGAAGCAGTTAACACATCGTGCTTAGTGCAAAATAGAATCTTAATTGTAAAAGAGAGCAATAAGACTCCATATGACTACTTTTTCACAAAAAACCAATTATTGGATTTTTCAAGTCATTTGGAAGTCCTGTCTCAATATTAAGCACCCGAGACTATTTGGGAAAATTTTCATCTAAGTCTGATGAAGGATTCTTTGTAGGTTATTCTTCTGTTTCAAAGGCTTACAAAGTGTTTAATCCTAGATTAAAAATTATTGATGAATCAACAAATGTTCAATTTAAGGAACATTCATTTCCTAAATCTACAAATGGTCCCGACTGGTTGTTTGATATTGACTCATTTACAAAATCATTTGATCAATTCCACTTGTCTGATGCAGGAAATATACATTTAGCTGAACCTTCCTCAGGTGTAGAAAGAAGAGATGACTTTCCAATGATTCCTCCTACATCTACTGAGCAACTGAATGAAGATGTTCCACTACAAGCTGATCCTGTCAGACAATCATCTCAAGATCAAAGTGTTTCAACTAAAACTGGTCCCAGCTTGTTACCATAACCTTGAGAAGACCCATCGACTGAAGTCAGAAATCAATATCAAGCTACACCTCTAGTTGAAACAGAAAGAACCTCTAATAATGGAAGCAGTAAAGTGCTGCTAATGCTGAAGCAGTCACTAAATCAGATTCTGATTATCTTCATAACTCCCTAGCGGTACAAGATGAAGGTGCCTCTCACCAAGATGATCCGAATGTCTCCAATCATGATGTAACCATTGCTGGTGACTCAATTCCAACCACCAGAATACACAAGAATCATCCAGTAGAAAGCATTTTTTTTGAACTAAATGAACGAGTGACAAGAAGCAAGTCAAGCATTGCAAACATCTATTTGTTTTCATGCTTTCTGTGTTAAACTGTACCCAAGAATATCAAAGAGGCTCTCCAAGATAACAATTGGATTGAAGCAATGCAGAAAGAATTGCTATAGTTCAAAAAGCAAGAAGTATGGCAACTGGTAGATCTTCCCGAAGGTCAATATCCTATAGGTACCAGATGGCTATATAGAAACAAAACTGATGATAGAGGGATTGACATCAGAAATAAAAAGCAAGACTAGTGGCACAGGGATATACCCAAGAAGAAGGAATTGATTATGAAGAAGTGTTTGCACCTATGCCAGATTAGAAGCAATAAGAATCTTTCTTGCATATTCAGCATCCATGATGTTTACTGTTTCTCAAATGGATGTGAAGTGTGTTTTTCTTTATGGAAAGATTGCTGAAGAAGTCTATGTGAGTCAACCACCCGGCTTTGAAGATACCGATTTCCCTCACAGAGTGTACAAGCTTGACAAAGCATTGAATGGTCTTCATCAAGCTCCAAGAAAGTAGTATGAGACTATCAATATTCCATCTTGAACATGGATATGAAAGAGGAAAGATTGATCAGACTCTCTTCAGACAGAGAAGAGGAAGAGACATGTTGCTGGTCCAGATCTACGTGGATGATATCATTTTTGGCTCAATAAACAAGCTAGTCTGTAAAGATTTTGAAGACCTTATGCATTGAAAGTTTCAAATGAGTGCAATGGGGGAACTTATATTCTTTTTAGGAGTGCAAGTCCAATAGACTACAGATGGAATCTTCATCAATCAATCAAAATACGTAGAAACAATGTTGAAAAAATTCCACCTTGCTGACTGTCAGTCTATCAGAACGCCTATTGATACTAAAAGGAAGATAGGTCCAGATCTAAAAGGCAAATCAGTAGATCAAACTCACTATCAATTATGTTTGGTGTTTGTGTGTGTGCCAGAAATCAAGCTGATCCTAAGGAATCTCATGTAAATGCTGTCAAGAGGATATTCAAATATCTTCAGGGCAAGCCTGCTCTTGGATTATGGTATCCAAAAGAAGGAGGCTTCAATCTCTATGCCTACACTAACAGTGATTATGGGGGATGCAACTTCAATAGGAAGTCCACATCTGGCGGTTGTCAATTTCTTGGTCCCAGACTGGTCTCCTGGCAGTGCAAGAAGCAGACAAACGTATTTGTTTCAACAGCAGAAGCTGAGTACATTGCAGCATCAGCTTGTTGCTCTCAAGTTCTCTAGATTAAAAACCAGATGCTTGATTATGGTTTTAACTTCTTGCATACTCCAATTCACATTGACAACACAACAACTGTTTTTATTACAAATAACCCAGTTCAGTACTCAAAAAACAAAACATATTAAAATTAGATATCATTTTTTAAGAGACTGTGCTAAAAAAGGGTTAATCAAATTGATTCAAGTTCCAACTGAAAATCAATTAGCTGATTTATTCACCAAGGCATTTGAACCTAGTAGGCCTGAATATCTAGTTTAGTCAATTGGCATGATTAACCTTGAATAAAATAAAAAGCATCAAATACAATTTCAAAATTTAGAAAATCACAAAAAGAAATCAATTTTGATGAAGAAAATGATGAATATTTATGGGAAATGATATAATTACAGTCGTTATATCATTCATTGTGCTTAATTCAAATCTTGAAAGACTGACATGACTTACCTGATGTGTGGGTAGGCTCAACTTGGAAAACAAGATACATGCTATGATGAATTAAAAACTTATTCAATTATGGAACACTCATGTCAGAGTACAGGTATGCATTGGCTTATTCAAGTGTCTGTGTGTGTAGTAACCTAAACACACCAGGTGTGACATCCGTCACCTTAAGGTCCATCAAATAACGTGGTTTTTCCATTAACTTTCTTTGATCAATCATTCCTCATCAATATTAACTCTTTATGTGGATATCATGCTTGCCTATCATCTTTATTCTTGTGTTTGTATCGTTAACATATGCTAACCTTAAAAACTTTTAAAACTTTCATCATCGTAACCGCCAAATATATCATTTTTATATAAAATTAACGTCACCAATAAAACCGTTTTAAGTTATAAATATCATTAAATACATTTTTATAATTAATATGATTAACCTAACAAATTCGTTTTTCAACCGAAATAAATTTGGGAAACTCGGGGGGTTAAGTGCTAGGACTAAATGTGACATTTTGCAAACTTGGGTTGGGTGTATAATCCCATATCCCAGCCCTAGCCACCATAATTCTCCATCTTCATTTCCATCTTCTTCTTCTTCACCATTTTCTTCATCTTTGCACCAAAACCGCCCCGCTTGGTCTCGTTTTCACCGTCTAGACTTCATCTACAACCTAGTCTACTCCATTCTAGCAGGTAGACGACCTTGGTTGTCCCTTTTCTTGCTTATTCACGGCTGTCCAAACTAGGGTTTTGGGTGTTCGGGTTCAAGCCGAACACATGAGGTCGTGTGGGTGCGTGTGAGGTCATTCTGCGTGTGCTTCATGTTTGTGTATGTTTGACATATGTTTCTGGATGTCCTTCTTGTGTAAAACTCGTGCTCAAAGCAGCCGAAGGCTACTCAGCCCTCCCTGAAGTCGCGATTCTGCTGTCCAGGAGACTGGGTCTGTCATGCGATTGAGTCGTGCGACTGGGTGAGTCGTGCGACTGAGCCATGCGTCTGAGTCAATCGTGCGACTGAGTTGTGCAACTGGGTGTGTCGGGCGACTGTGTGTATGTGTGCGAATGAGTCATGTGTGCGAACGAATGTGTGCGATTGAGTCTATGCGAATGAATGTGATGTGCGATTGAGTCAGGTGACCGAATGAATGTATGCGATTGTGCGTGTATCGCACGACTGGAGACCAATCGCACGAATGAAGGTTCAATCGTACGAATGTAGCTGATTCGTACGAATGAAGGTTGATTCGTGCGTATGGAGGTTGAGTCGTGCGATTGGGTGTTATGTGGTACGACTGAATGCCAGTCATACGAATGAAGGTTCAATCGTACGAATGAAGCTGATTCGCACGATTGAGGGTTGATTCGTGCGAATGGAGTGTTGAGTCATGCGTCTGGTCCTGTCATGCGACTGAAGTTATTGTGTGTGATTTTCCTTCTTGTGTTTGGTTTGTGTGTGTCGTGTGATGTTGACGTAACATTAACACGGTTGCCATTGCTCAGCCATAAAGATTAAAGTCAACGCTATCAAGCCTACAAATACTATTTCAAATTAAATTAACTAACCATTTTACAAGTATCAACAACCGATTTGTAACTACTAATGTTTATCAAATACTTCTTCAATAACAATGAAACTTTTACACAATATCGTCTACTTGGATCTACATAAGATCTAATACGCATGTCTGTTTGTGTGTGTTTCACGCGACCCAACCAATACAACCCGAACCGACCGATCAATATTATACGCTTTATACATATCATTAATGCTTAACAATAACTGTCAATAGGTGTTTGACCGTTCATTTGCATACAACATTTGGATACTTGATCATTCATACTTACCACTTAACAAGTGAGTTTCGTGGCCCCTTTTACGCTTACAATATTTCAATCATTTACAACTTGGGGGAAAAGTATGCTCACCCATTTTCAATGCTGTACAACTTACATATAATTTACATACATGGAATCAACGTGATACTGTTTTACAAGTACTTATCTGATACATGCTTGGGTCTGCTGTGTGGTTCTTTCTTTGCAACTATTTAATTCCAGTGTGGGAACCGACGGATAGGTATTGGTAGTACTACTGGGTTGACACCCCCACCCTTGTTCGTTGGTATACTAGTTAGTACCATCAGTGGCCAGGAACGGGCCCTTGGGTGAATATATTCCGACAATATCTTTGTGTACGTCGCTAGGTTTGGTTGCAAAGCTCATTGTCATGTGATTTTACTTGCTTACATAACTGTATTCACGATATTCCACATCGTTTACTATATACAACATCACTTACTTATTTACTACTTAAACCTGCGAGCTCATCAACAATTTTGTTGACCATTTTGAGCATATCTTTTCAGGGATCATGCAAATTGAGGATCTAGGTGTGCAGCCTTAGTGGAGACCCTAGGATGCATTTTTGAGAGTAAACACATTTGACAACAATTATTTTGAACAATGTTGTAGTCTGATTAAACAAGTTTATTCTTTTGATACTGTTTCCCAGGTTGTGGGAATTTACATTACAATTTCATCTTTATTTGGTTGTGTGAATCATTTATCATGCTTATGCTTATGGCTATGTTGTCGTGAATATTGACTAAACACGACACAAGTCCCCTTGTTGTCGGGTGTCGTCATGACACGCTTTTCATCATTTATTATATTGCATCTCTATCGCTTACCATGTGTTATGACGATCTTGATCTCGTTACATCCCCGTGTTTCCGCTTTTAGCGGGGGTGTGACAGATTGGTATCAGAGCCAGGTTATAGAGAATTAGGCAATACGCTTGACCTAGACTATACCTTCATGTAGATTTGCATGCTAGGATCTGTATGCATATTATATCTGGTGTATGTGTTGCTCGTTACTTGATTTGTTTATCTATCTGTTATGTGATCATTCCACCCTGTGAGAGAGCCCATGTGCTCACTCCTTATGGGATGCTTCTATTGGATTCCGTTCCCTCTACGCGCCGAGTTGGTTTAACAAATCCGGGTACTAAACCAGAATAGATCTTCACAAATCATATTATTGCGCTTGACCTCGGACATTGAGATTAACCCTGAGGAGGTTATGTCTGAAACCTCGAAAGAGGAAGAGATGGACAACCTTCGCTAGACTAAACATGATTATATACATGGATTTACAACTGTTATGATGGACTATTGTTGAGACATTACCAATTCATGGTGTGAGAACTACACGACTTGCATGCGATGTGTGGTGACAATAAGTGTGATATAGGGCATTTTTCTGTAGTAATGTATTTCGGTGTTTATCGTAGCCCACGGAGCGGTAACGGGCGGAAAGAGCTATGATAGGAGTCGATGCCTTTCTGTCCCATCTGAAAGAAAGGCTGAAAGCAAAAGGAGATCGCTCCGGAAGCATTCACCTATGGAGCTGGACTTTGATGAACGATGTGGACAATATAATTATAATTTGAAATGATTTAAGCTTACGTGTTTACTATTTCTATGATTAGAAAATGCTGCCTCGAAGAGTTACCCGCAGCAATAGTGGCGGGAGTGAAGCCCCAAGGGGCAGAGGTAGAGGCAGAGGTAGAGCACCAAGAACAAATGATGGTCCTGCCAGCAATAATCAGGGAACCGGAGACTCTGATATGGCAGCTCTGATCGCTCAACAGTTGGCCGCACTGATTCCTACTATCATGGCCCAAGTGAGCGATGCACTCAAGCAACACCAACCCCACGGGGATGGTGGCAATGATAATGAGGATAATGGAGAAAGAGGTAACGATGGGATCGAAACTGAAGTGGGAAATGAAAACCCGACTGGAAACAAAAGCAATCAGGAAACCGGGAATGGTGGAACAGCCGGTATTGAGACGGGGGTTGTTAATGCTAGACGGGGTGTTCATACAAAGAGTTTGTGGCCTGCAAACCGAGAGAATTTGATGGGAAAGGTGGGGCGATAGCCCTAACCAGGTGGCTAGAAAAGATGGAGGCAGTGATTGACATCAGTGAGTGCTTCGACAGCCAAAGAATCAAGTATGCCACGTGTTCACTACAGGGCAAGGCCCTAACCTGGTGGAACACCCAGGTTCAAGCAAGAGGAAGAGAATCAGCGATGCAAATGTCATGGGATGAGTTTAAAGCTTTGATCACTGAGGAATACTACCCCCTCAACGAGATACAGAAATTGGAGCATGAGTTCTGGAATCATGCTATGGTGGGGGCCGGGCATGCAGCTTATACTGACCGTTATCATGAACTGGCAAGATTGGTTCTGCATCTGGTCACAACGGAATCAAAGAGAATCGAGAGGTATATTTAGGGACTTGCGCCTCAAATCCGAGCAATGGCAACAACAGCTTCTCCTCCTACGATTCAGAGCGCAATTCTGAAGGCTGGTGCTCTAACTGATGAAATGGTGAGAACAGGGGTTTTGGGCAAAGGAGTAGAGAAGAGAAAAGATGTTGGGGAAACAAGCCGGTCGAGTACCGGGAAGTTTGACAAAAGGGCCAAGACAAGTAGGAATTTTGTGGTCGTGACCCAAGGCAAGAGGGAGTATGTGGGGCCGCACCCCAAATGTGACAGGTGCAACTATCATCATCCCCCAGGAATGCAGTGCTGGGTGTGCGCGAACTGTAGACGCCCAGGGCATCTAGCGAGAGACTGCAGAACAGCACCGAATCTTGTGGAACCAGTCAACGCGGTTAACCCCGCCGGGAACGCCAGGGCCTGTTATGAGTGTGGAGGCCTTGATCACTACAGAAATATGTGCCCCAGACTGAATCGGGCACCGGGTCAGCAAGGGAACAACCAGCAGCAAGTGATGGCTATAGCTAGAAATCAAGGCCCGACCAATCAGGGGAATGCAGCTCGGGGACGTGCATTTGTCATCGGAGCCGAATGTTGTTACGGGTACGCACTTACTCAATCATCACTTTGCATCTATATTATTTGATACTGGAGCAGACAATAGCTTTATATCTTCTGAGTTTGTGCAGTTGCTTGATTTGAGTCCTAGTAGGCTAGAAACTAGCTACTCAGTAGAAATGGCCAATGGTAGGGTTGTTCAGGCCGATGAGATTATTAGGAAGTGCTAGTTAACATTGGAGGACCATGCCTTCGATATAGACTTGATACCCTTTGAGTTAGGAAGTTTCGACGTGATTGTGGGTATGGATTGGTTGTCGAAAAATGGAGCAGAGATTGTCTGTCGGGACAAAGTAGTACGAATCCCCATGCCAAACGGGGAGGTACTCAAGATTCAAGGAGAACGACCGGGAAGGAACTTAAAGCTTATTTCCTGCATGAAAGCACGCCAAAGTTTGCGAAAGCAGTGCCACGGTTTTCTTGCTCACGTGGTAGAAAAGAAGGACGAAGAGAGGAAACTAGTAGATATTCCAGTGGTACGGGACTACCCAGATGTATTTCCTGATGACTTGTCTGGTTTGCCTCCTCCACGACAGGTGGAATTTCGCATAGAGTTGGTTCCTGAAGTTACACCGGTAGCAAAGACGCCATATCGGTTAGCACCGAAATGCAAGAGTTGTTTAGTCAGTTGCAGGAACTACTGGAGAAGGGTTTTATTCGACCGAGTCATTCACCGTGGGGAGCACCGGTATTATTTGTCAAAAAGAAGGATGGGTCGTTCCGCATGTGCATCGATTACCGTGAGTTGAACAAGTTAACCGTGAAGAATCGATATCCTCTCCCTAGGATCCATGATCTGTTTGATCAGCTGCAAGGAGTTTCGTATTTCTCAAATATCGACCTTCGTTCTGGATATCAACAACTAAGGGTTTTCGAGGACGACATACCGAAGATAGTGTTTAGAACTCGTTATGGGCACTATGAGTTCTTGGTCATGCCGTTCGGGCTGACTAACGCACCAACTGTGTTTATGGATCTAATGAATCGGGTGTGTAAACCTTATTTGGATAAATTTGTGATCGTGTTCATAGACAATATACTTATCTACTCCCGATCGAAAGAGGATCATGGAGAACACCTTCGGGCAATTCTAGAACTGCTATGGGAAGAGAAACTTTTCGCCAAGTTCTCAAAGTGTGAATTTTGGTTGCAAGAAGTAAAGTTTTTGGGTCATGTGGTTAACAGGGACGGGATTCATGTAGATCCCGGCAAGATCGAAGCGGTGAAAAAATGGGATGCGCCCCATACTCCATCAGAAATATGACAATTCTTAGGATTGGCCGGTTACTATCGTCGATTCATCGCGAATTTTTCAAAGATCGGTCAGCCATTAACCCTGCTTACTCAGAAAGACAAGAAGTTTGATTGGGGACATGCACAAGAACAAGCGTTCCAAACGTTGAACAAAAAGTTCTGTAACGCGCCTATACTGTCCCTCCCAGAAGGAACTGATGATTTAGTGGTGTACTGCGATGCTTCACATCAAGGATTGGGATGTGTGCTAATGCCAAAGGATAAAGTGATTGCCTACGCTTCGCGACAACTTAAAGTGCACGAGAAGAACTATACAACTCATGACCTTGAGTTGGGCGCTGTAGTATTTGCACTGAAGATTTGGAGGCATTACCTGTATGGAACTAAATGCATCATCTATACAGATCATAAGAGCCTTCAACATATTCTGGATCAGAAGGAACTTAACATGCGTTAGAGGCGTTAGGTAGAGCTACTTAGCGACTACGATAGTGAAATCCGGTGACATCCGGGGAAATCTAACGTGGTGGCTGATGCTTTAAGCCGTAAAGAATGTGTGAAACCACTGCGTGCTCGAGCATTGGGACTGACTATTCAAACGAATCTGAAAGCTCAGATCCAAATTGCACAAAGTGAGGCATTGAAAGAAGAAAACCTTGCGGGAGAAGAATTCCGAGGGTTGGATAAACAAATGAGTTGCAAGGATGATGGTATACAGTACTTCATGGATCGTATATGGGTACCCAAATGGGGAGGTGTACGTACCTTAGTCATGGATGAAGCCCACAAAACGCGATATTCTATTCATCCTGGTGCAGACAAGATGTATCACGATCTCAAAGATCTGTACTGGTGGCCAGGAATGAAGAAAGACATTGCCATGTACGTCAGCAGGTGCTTGACATGCTCGAAAGTTAAAGCTGAACATCAGAAACCATCGGGATTATTACAGCAACCTGAAATACCCGAGTGGAAATGGGAGAATATAGCCATGGATTTCATTACCAAACTCCCTAGAACAAGCAGCGGACATGACTCGATATGGGTCGTAGTGGATCGAATGACGAAATCAGAACATTTCTTGCCGATCCGAGAAGACTACAAAATGGATAAGTTGGCGAGATTGTACATCAAAGAGGTCGTGACAAGACACGGAGTACCAGTGTCAATCATATCCGACCGTGACAGCCGATTTACTTGACGATTTTGGCAGACATTACAGAAAGCGATGGGCACTCGATTAGATATGAGTACCGCTTATCACCCTCAGACAGATGGTCAAAGTGAACGAACTATACAAACGCTAGAAGACATGTTAAGGGCGTGTGTAATCGACTTTGGTGGTAGTTGGGACGCTCATCTACCATTGATTGAGTTCTCTTACAACAACAGCTACCATACAAGCATTGGATGTGCTCCTTTTGAAGCGTTATATGGAAGGAAATGCAAATCTCCCGTTTGTTGGGCCGAGGTTGGGGAAAGTCAGCTAACAGGCCCAGAGATCATTCAAGAAACAATTTACAAGATCTTTCAAATTAAAGACCGACTGAAAGCTGCTAGAGATCGCCAAAAGAGCTATGCCGACAACCGTCGGAAGCCTCTAGAATTCAACATTGGGGATCGAGTCTTACTTAAAGTCTCCCCTTGGAAAGGAGTCGTTTGATTTGGAAAGAAAGGGAAGTTAGCCCCAAGATACGTTGGACCATTCGAGATTATAGAAAGAATCGGTCCAGTGGCTTACCGATTAAGGCTGCCACAAGAACTCAGCGGTGTGCATGATACTTTCCACGTATCAAACCTCAAGAAGTGTTTGGCCGACGAATCCGTTCACGTGCCAATTGAGGAAATCAAAATTGACGAAAAGCTTCATTTCGTTGAGGAACCCATTGAGGTCATGGATCGAAAGGTCAAGCAACTGAAGCGCAGTAGACTACCTATTGTTCGCGTAAGATGGAATTCAAAACGAGGGCCAGAGTTTACATGGGAACGGGAAGATCAGATGAAACTCAAATATCCATATCTATTCGAGGATGACACTTTTGGATCTAACTCCAGCTGAATTTCGAGACGAAATTCTCTCAACTGGGGGTTACTGTGACATCCGTCACCTTAAGGTCCATCAAATAACGTTGTTTTTCCGTTAACTTTCTTTGATCAATCATTCCTCAACAATATTAACTCTTTATGTGGATATCATGCTTGCCTATCATCTTTATTCTTGTGTTCGTATCGTTAACATATGTTAACCTTAAAAACTTTTAAAACTTTCATCATCGTAACCGCCAAATATATCATTTTTATATAAAATTAACGTCACCAATAAAACCATTTTTAAGTAAAAAATATCATTAAATACATTTTTATAATTAATATGATTAACCTAACAAAGTCGTTTTTCAACCGAAACAAATTTGGGAAACTCGGGGGTTAAGTGCAAGGACTAAATGTGACATTTTGCAAGTTTGGGTTGGGTATATAAACCCATATCCCAGCCCTAGCCACCATAATTCTCCATCTTCATCTCCATCTTCTTCTTCTTCACCATTTTCTTCATCTTTGCACCAAAACCGCCCCGCTTGGTCTCGTTTTCACCGTCTAGACTTCATCTACAACCTAGTCTACTCCATTCTAACAGGTAGACGACCTTGGTTGTCCCTTTTCTTGCTTATTCACAGCTGTCCAAACTAGTGTTTCGGGTGTTCGGGTTCAACCCGAACACATGAGGTCGTGTGGGTGCGTGTGAGGTCTTTCTGCGTGTGCTTCATGTTTGTGTATGTTTGTAGAGTGTTTCTGGAAGTCCTTGTTGTGTAAAACTCGTGCTCGGAGCAGCCGAAGGCTGCTCAGCCCTCCCTAAAGTCGCGATTCTGCTGTCCAAGCGACTGGGTCTGTCATGCGATTGAGTCGTGCGACTGGGTGAGTCGTCTGACTGAGCCATGCGTCTGAGTCAATCGTGCGACTGAGTTGTGCGACCGGGTGTGTCGTACGACTGAGTCGTGCGACTGTGTGTATGTGTGCGAATGAGTCATGCGTGCGAACGAATGTGTGCGATTGAGTCTATGCGAATGAATGTGATGTGCGATTGAGTCAGGTGACCGAATGAATGTATGCGATTGTGCGTGTATCGCACGACTGGAGTCTAATCGCACGATTGAAGGTTCAATTGTACGAATGTAGCTGATTCGTACAAATGAAGGTTGATTCATGCGTATGGAGGTTGAGTCGTGCGATTGGGTGTTGTGTGGTACGACTGAATGTCAGTCATACGAATAAAGGTTCAATCGTACGAATGAAGCTGATTCGCACGATTGAGGGTTAATTCGTGCGAATGGAGTGTTGAGTCGTGCGTCTAGTCCTGTCGTGTGACTGAAGTTGTTGTGTGTGATTTTCCGTCTTGTGTGTGGTTTGTGTGTGTCGTATGATGTTGAGGTAACATTAACACGGTTGCCATTGCTCAGCCACAAAGATTAAAGTCAACGCTATCAAGCCTACAAATACTATTTCAAATTAAATTAACTTAACATTTTACAAGTATCAACAACCGATATGTAACTACTAATGTTAATCAAATACTTCTTCAATAACAATGAAACTTTTACACAATATTGTTAGCAATGGGGACGATGTCTAGTACTTGGATCTACATAAGATCTAATACGCATGTCTGTTTGTGTGTGTTTCACGCGACCTAACCAATACAACCCGAACCGACCGATCAATATTATACGCTTTATACATATCATTAATGCTTAACAATAACTGTCAATAGGTGTTTGACCGTTCATTTGCATACAACATTTGGATACTTGATCATTCATACTTACCACTTAACAAGTGAGTTTCGTGGCCCCTTTTACGCTTACAATATTTTAATCATTTACAACTTGGGGGAAAAGTATGCTCACCCATTTTCAATGCTATACAACTTACATACAATTTACATACATGGAATCAACGTGATACTATTTTACAAGTACTTATCTGATACATGCTTGGGTCTGCTGTGTGGTTCTTTCTCTGCAACTATTTAATTCCAGTGTGGTAACCGACGGATAGGTATTGGTAGTACTACTGGATTGACACCCCCACCCTTGTTCGTTGGTATACTAGTTATTACCATTAGTGGCCAGGAACGTGCCCTTGGGTGAATATATTACGACAATATCTTTGTGTACGTCGCTAGGTTTGGTTGCAAAGCTCATTGTCATATGATTTTACTTGCTTACATAACTGTATTCACGATATTCCACATCGTTTACTATATACAGCATCACTTACTTATTTACTACTTAAACCTGCGAGCTCACCAACAATTTTGTTGACCATTTTGAGCATATCTTTTCAGGTGATCATGCAAATTGAGGATCTAGGTGTGCTGCCTTAGTGGAGACCCTAGGATGCATTTCTGAGACTAAACATATTTGACAACAATTATTTTGAACAATTTTGTAGTCTGATTAAACAAGTTTATTCTTTTGATACTTGTTCCCGAGTTGTGGGAATTTACATTACAATTTCATCTTTATTTGGTTATGTGAATCATTTATCATGCTTATGCTTATGGCTATGTTGTCGTGAATATTGACTAAACACGACACAAGTCCCCTTGTTGTCGGGTGTCGTCATGACACGCTTGGCATCATTTATTATATTGCATCTCTATCGCTTACCATGTGTTATGACGATCTCGATCTCGTTACATCCCCGTGTTTCCGCTTTTAGCGCGGGTGTGACACGAGGTAATGACATTCTATGAATCTCCTTCACAAACATCAGTTTCTTCTCTGTTTTGCTGAGCAAAGACCCAAAGAAACAAGCACAAAGTGCTGATGTAATGATCCAAAAGATTCCTAATGAGGAACACATCCAAATTCGATGAATCAACAAAAGAATACATTCCCTATGTATGACAACCGGCCTCTAGGTTGTTATTCTAACCCTAATTTACTTGCATCATTATCCATCTTATGAGTACTAATAATAGAAACAATCCAACCCTATCATGAATTTATAAACATTTCTTTGCTATTTGATCCAATTTATGATTTCATGTGATTTTACTGATTTTTAGTTAGTTTAGGTTTTACTTTTTTAAAACTTGGTGTCCAGGGAATGTTAACTAGCCACCCTTACAAAATTTAATCTCAAGTGAAACAATTAAAATGTGAGCATTCATTCACACTTATAAATTGTTGGTTCATGCATGCATGGACATGCACAAGATACTACAATTAACATCATCCACCAAATAATATATTCTACCTAATACTACAAAATTACACTACCTAATAATTATTTAGAATTAAAATTTAAATTAAAACATCCACACAAGATGCCAAGTTTCGGCCGCCCCCTCTCCCTCCACTCACCTCTCTTCTACACCACCCACACTCTCACCATTCAAGTTTCATGCAAGACTCTTATCTCTACACCTCTCTCTCTCATTCTTTTAATCCCTCATCAGCTGAATACACACTCCAAAACGCACACTCAAACCATTCTCTCAAGATTTCCAGCCTTGTTCATCGAAGAACAAGGCATTCACACACTTGGTCGACCGAAAATCACAAGAAGGTGGCCATATTCGCGAGTTTGGACACACCTATACTTCCTGTTCGACTTTTCCAGCTTTGTTCGAAGATTCGCCAGCCATGTCCAAGGAGTTTCGAGCTATCCAAGACCATCTACACTTTCCAAAATGCGAACAACACCAAGTGTAAGCTTCATGTCACCCGAAAATGATATTTTCATGTGTTTCTTTCACTTCTCTTTTAAAAACACCTCCTCTCTTTGTTGTAGCAGAAACCCAACACTATTATCTTGTTCTTGAGGAGCTTTCAACTTCACAAGAGGTATCTCACTCGTATGTATGTCATTCTTAAGGTGGAAACCGATTTCCACCATGAAAACCCTATTTTTGGACTCTTTGCACCATCTAACTTGTAAATCTTGTAACTCTTGAAAGAAAAACTTATAACCTGCTTGTTAATGGTTTAATGGACTCCTAATAAGCTGTTTTTAAAGTTACAAAAGAATATACACTGTGGATATATAGTTATAGCTCAAGATACACCTTAAAAACCTCCTTTTTACAAGAAATGTTACAATCTAAGCAATTGTTTGAAAACCCTCTTAACCAAGGTTTACAACCTGCTCATGAACAACTTGGTAACACCCTAATAATCTGATGTTAAATTTAAATGAGGTTTTGGTAATGTTTAAATACAAGTTTGCAAGGATTTACACATGTGTTACGGTCGGTTATGGCTAAATTACTAAGTTGATGGTTTATTGTTGTGTTGGGTAACCTAGCCGTGAGTTTGTACATCATTTCAGAAATTTTTGATGAATATTATGTGTGTGACAAGTGGTTAATCTCTGGAAATTAAGGACATGTTAAGATTAGACCCATTATGGTTAATTTCGGGACCCGAAACATGGTTAAACAACTTTAAAAATAGTAAAACATAGTGTTAACCATTTTAAAAAGAATTCCAGGCTTAATAATGATTAATAAAGTGTTCTGGAGTCAATGGGCAATTTGAATGGTCAAAAGAACAATTATATGGCGTTTTAACTAAAAATGGGTACCAACCGGGCATCGTTTTTGAGAAAAATCCAAGAAAAAGGAGTTTAAAGCTAAGATTTACAAAAATCATGTAATTTCAGTAATTTAAGTAATAAAAGACCTAAAGTATTTGAAATATTGGTCAAACAAGCTTTAAATGGCCAAATGCGGTTAAAAACGCGTTTTAACGGGTCAAACGTAAAAACGAGACTTTCAACTATTAGAGGAAAAATTTCACAATTTAAGGACTTAAAACTTATAAAAATATCTTTTATATGATACCTACTGGTCCAAGACTCAAATTTATGAAAACCCTAAATTAACCATTAGAATCTCCGGTTTTACCGCAACCGGGAGCGTTAAACGCATAGTTTTTAAACCGGACCCATAAACTGAAATTTTGGAACACTTACTCAATAATAAGTCAATTTTTACTCTAAGAACCTGATTTTGGTCTTAAGTGTCATAAAGGACAAGAAACCAAACTTGAGGGTAGAAACTGTCAATTTTGAAACTTAAGGGGCTAAACTGTAAAACTTTATCAAACTTTATAACCGACTCATATGAAACTAATAATCACTTTAACAACAAAATTTCCTTATATTCTTAACCTAATGATGTAAAAATCCCAAATTACATGAAGAAACCATGACCTGCCATAAAAGGAAACTTTTTATTCAAACCTTCGCGAATCAAAGCCTTATCCGATAACTAAAGTCTTGACACGCTTATTGCACCTTAAATAAGTTTAGAACAGTAGCTTATCACTTAATGTATTTATGTTAGGGTGCTAGACTTGAGACACTCCCGGCACACGAAGAGTATTTTGACTTAACACCTAAGGTGAGTTCTAGTGAATCCCCTTTTTACTACTGTTTTGGGATGAAACATGCTCTGTTATTTATGAACAATATTTGTGCTTTGCTTGGTGATTGTATGTGGGATTTAATGTTACTTGCTGATACTTATATCATGATCATTAATTCTTTCGTGAACCGCTTGTTTTATATAGATAGATCTATTTGGGGAATCCCCCACACACAGTGGCTTCCGTTCCAGGAAGGGTACCCCACTGATATCCTAAGGGGTCGTTTGTGGCATGTGACAGGTTTTGTTAAGAAACTATGGTGAACCATCCGGGCAGGTATGGTTCACTGGTTTGGGGCTCAGTTCTTCCTTCGGGGATATCCAGTTAAACACAACTTTATAAGAGGCCAACCGGGACTGAGTGCAGGGTTGATTATGATTTTCCCACGATGTTGAAACTATGATTTGTTGCTTTTTATCAAATAAGGATTTATTAAGTCCTTTTTGCTTTTAAACTTTAAGCACTTGAATTCACCAACTTTTTAATTGACGCAAATTTCTTTTGAGCATCTTTCAGGTAATTTATGAAGAGATCCTAGCTGTTGTGAAGACCTAGACTTATCCCCGCGACCATGGCATTAGCTTATTTTCCTTAATGAACAATTTGAACAATTTTATATTTGTGTTGAACAAGTACAATTTATTTCTATGATTGGTTGTAAAAACTCATTTGGGGGCTTGATTGTTTCTAGCCCCGGTACCTTTTCGAAACATTAAATGCCATGTGATATTCTCTCCTTTGAGATCTTGTAATGGTTTGTTTCCGCTGCTATATGTTGTTGCTAGTCTGTGATGTCCCACTCTACCTGGGCCCGGGGTGTGACTAATTGGTATCAGAGCCAAAAGTTATAGAGAAGTCGGGAATACCATAGTAGACCCTAGGCTACAACCCTGATACCCTAGGACTGTCCTTGTGGGAAGTGTTGGGATGATCAGGTTGGGTAAATTGATGATTACACTTGATCAACGTAATCATGAATTTACCGGACACGTAATTTCCATCACGGACCTTTAGGTTATGGTTGGACTTTTTCTGATTTACATTGTTGATTTTGAAACTAATTTCAAAAAGGGGATTTAAATGATTTTTATGATGAACTATGTTATCCGATACTATTTGAAGAAACAGTTGATTTGGGCAACACGGACAATTATATGTTGGAATAACAGATACTAGTGCTATCACTGCTATTACTAGTACTATTATTATAATCATGAGCTATGAGAAACCAAATTACTCATGATGTATTCCTTACAGAATAACGACTATGGTTGATAAAGGTAAGGCGCCTGCTCACCCTGACACTGAGACCACTCCTACCGGGTAAGAAAGGCGAAGCCTCAGACTGAGTATGAAGCGTACCTCTCGAGATGCGGACATCCAGGATGGATATCCGTCACGTCAGATGACACTGAAGCTTCTGAGGACTCTTCCTCCACATCACCTTCCAGGAGCCGAACGCGTTCCCACTCTCCTCACGTAGCTGCTTCTACCCACTCACCCATCCCACCTATTGGGAATAGGGGTGCGCGTACTGTCACCCGTCCTCGCATGAGTGTTAGGCCAGGATCCTCAGTATCCTTTAGGATGCCTCCTCTTTCTCCCCCGCCTGTTAGGATTCCGACACCGACACCTTCGCTGTTTGACCCACGTGATGAGCACCAGATGCCACCGAGGCACAGTATGTATGACGGCCCTAGCGTACAGGCTGGTGATAGGTACTCCCAGTCGAGTCGCCGGTCAAGTGACGTAGGACCCTCAGATGCGACACTGGATGAAATCTTGAGGATTGTTCGTCGTCATGAGTTGACTGTTCAGCACGCCACTCGGACCTCCCAGTCTACTCAATTCCAGGCTATGATGGCTACGCATGGAGTGCAGCGTTTGGAGCAGGAGCAGAGAAAGAAGAGTTCAGGATGGTTTGGATGGCTAAAGAAAAAGTGGATGTGAGAGCAGGGGTACGCAGCGGGATTATCTGTCTTTAGACAGTAGAATGAAACTATTTGAATTATTATTCGATACTATTATTATTATTATCATGGGGGTGATGGCACCTTCCAATTTGTAAGAGCTTGACTCTGATTCAACTTTGCTGGATGATACTACTATCTCTATTTATCTATGAACTGTTTGTTTGGATGCTAGATTATTGGACTATTTATATTGAATTGCAATATGTTGTGTTGTGCCTTGAAATTGGTCCGTGCCCCATCTAAATTGGTTGTCTAACTATTATGTCATTCTTTGAATTGGACCTTGTAAGATTTTCTTAGTGGGTTGTATATACATATGTGCACGCCATGATTCCTCCTCCCGAGGCATGGTGTAATAGGGTAATGATGCATAAGCTATTCGAAACAAATTTTGAGATGCTAAACGAATCTATTTGTGATACTATCAGAATGCCGACTCACAAAGGAACACGATTTGAACGGCGAGGAGCCACTATGGGTCGCCGTGAGGAAGCCAGACAGACTGGAAACCAACCTACTCCACCAGGAACTCCCCACAGGGAAAATGCTAATCAAGAAAGCGATGAGAGAATTGCTAACCTCGTAGCTCAGCAACTGGCTAACGCCATACCGACCATTATCGCTCAGATCAATGCTGATCGGGATAATGCTAATGGTAATGATCGGCCAGCAAACGACGAGGGCCACGACGAGGAAGTCGAGGCGTTAAAAAACGGATGCTCTTATAAGACCTTCATGGCTTGTAAGCCTAAGGACTTCTACGGCACCAAGGGTGCTATAGAGACTTACAGATGGATTGACGAAATGGAAGTGGTCTTGGACATTAGCGAGTGCAAGATGGATCAAATGGTGAGGTTCACATCATAAAATCTCAGGGGATCAGCTCTTGAATGATGGAAGTCAATTACTCAAACCCGTGGAAGAAATGTGGCTAATCGAATGAGTTGGACTGAATTTAGAGAACTGATGACCAGCAAGTATTGCCCCATCAATCAACTTGAGAAGCTGGAGACGGAATTCCTAAGTCTGGAAATGAAAGGTCCCAACTACACAAAATATATTAATCGTTTCTTAGCCCTATCCCGACTTGTTCCCCATCTAGTGACAATTGAAACTAAAGGTGTAGCACGATTCATCTGGGGGCTACACCTAAGAGTTAGGGGAATGGTCCGTTCCTCCTAGCCTTCAACCCTACAAGCTGTTGTTGACCTTACCAGCAGTTTGACTGATGACTTAATTAGGGCTGGATGGACTGAGCAAGCAAGGGCTGATGAGGAGAGGAAGTTTGTTGGTGAGAAAAAAAGTGGTCGGAAGTAAAGAGCGGTTGGAAGTAGTAGCGGGTCAGGTAGAAAGAGTTCTGAAGGTGCAAGGCGCGATGATCAGGGAAGCAAGACCCAGAGACTATACTCAGGGACAAGCCCGTTTTGCAACAAGTGCAAGCTACACCATCAAGGGGAATGTAACCCAATGCCCTGTTTTAGATGCAAGAGAACAGGCCATTTAATCAAAGACTGCACTTACGCACCAGGAAAACAATGCTATGAACGCGGAGATCCAGGGCACATGAGGAACAAGTGTCCTAAGCTGGGTAGAGACAAGGATGCCAAGCACAACAAGCCAAAGGGAAGAGCATTCGTTATGGACCAAGCTGGAGCTCACAGGGAACCTGATGTGGTTAACGGTACGTTCCTTGTAAACAATCATCCTGCTACTGTTCTGTTCGATACTGGAGCGACTGCTAGTTTAGTCTCTAGTACTTTTAGGCCTTTGATTGACTTAGACGCATGTGCCTTGACCGATACGTTTACCATAGAATTAGCTGACGGTAACATTTTAGAAACTAACGAAGTCATCAGAGATTGCTCGCTGAATCTAAAGGGGAATACGATTAGGATAAACCTGATGCCCATTAAGTTAGGAGGATTCGATGTGGTTGTTGGTATGGACAGGCTAGCTAAGCATAGAGTCGAAATCGTATGTGATGAGCGTGTACTCAAGATACCGTTGAGTGACAAGGAAGTGTTAGTGGTACAAGGCGAAAGGAGTAACACCCTATACCCCATGGTATCCCACTTAAAAGTTACCAAGAGCTTAATGAAGGGATGTCTAGCTTTTATAGTTTATGTGATGAAGACCCGAAAGGAGAAGAAGATGGAAGATATTCCTGTGGTTTCTGAATACCCAGAAGTGTTTCCGAAAGACCTACCGGGACTTCCCCTGAACCGACAAGTCGAGTTCCAGATAGATTTACTGCCTGGCGCTGCACCGGTAGCCAAGGCACCGTACTGAATCGCCCCTCCTGAGATGAAGGAGCTAATGGTGCAAATTCAAGAACTACTGGACAAGGGATTTATACGTCAGGGTGCCTCTCCATGGGGTGCCCTGGTACTGTTCGTGTAAAAGAAAGACGGAACCCTGCGAATGTTAATTGATTACAGAGAACTGAACAAGCTGACCATAAAGAACCGTTACCCTCTTCCGAGAATAGATGACCTATTTGATCAACTGCAAGGAGCAAGTTATTTCTCCAAAACAGATTTGAGGTCAGATTACCACCAACTGAAGATAAGAGAAGAGGACATACCCGAAACGGCCTTCCGAACTAGGTATGGACACTATGAGTATTTGGTCATGCCCTTTGGGCTGACTAATGCTCCAGCAGCGTTCATGGACCTCATGAACCGCATTTGCCGCCCTTACCTCGACAAGTTTGTGATCGTGTTTATCGACGACATAATGATCTACTCCCGTAGTAAAGACGAGCACGAGAAGCATCTCAGGTTAATACTTGAACTACTCAAGAATGAGCAACTATATGCCAGGTTCTCTAAACGCGAATTCTGGATGCGTAGGATTCAATTTTTAGGGCATGTGGTGAATGAGCATGGGATTCAAGTCGACCCTTCCAAGATTGAGGCCATAAAGAATTGGAAGATTCCTGAAACTCCCACGGAGATAAGGCAATTCTTAGGGCTGGCTGGTTACTACCGACGGTTTATAAAGGACTTCTCGCGCATAGTGCAACCCTTGACCGCGCTAACTAAGAAGAACACAACCTTTGTGTGGGAGCGAGAGAAGAACGAGGCGTTTGAAACGCTTAAGGAGAAGTTATGCAATGCACCTATCCTTGCTATTCTAGAAGGAGTAGAAGACTTCTTGGTCTATTGTGACGCTTCATGTCAAGGACTAGGATGTGTATTGATGCAACGCAATAAGGTGATTGCCTATGCATCTAGACTGCTGAACGATCATGAGAAGAACTATACGACACACGATCTAGAATTGGGTGCCGTGGTGTTTGCTCTCAAAATGTGGAGGCACTACCTCTATGGCACGAAGTGCATCATCTACAACGACCATAGAAGTTTGCAACACATTCTTGACCAAAAGATGCTAAACATGCGTCAGAGAACATGGGTCGAGCTGTTAAACGACTACGAGTGCGAAATCCGCTACCATCCCGGTAAGGCCAATGTTGTGGCAGATGCGTTGAGCAGAAAGGAGAGAGAAAAGCCTCTTCGTGTACGAGCCTTAAGGATGAGTGTGTATACCAACCTTATCGCAAAACTGAAAGAAGCTCAAAATGAGGCATTAAAGGAAGAAAGGTTAAAAGAAGAAGGGTTAACCGGAATGGAAAAGCGATTTGAGACAGGGGACGATGGTACATACAAGTACGAAGGGAGAACTTGGGTGTCGAAGCACGGAGGAATTCGAGAAGTAATCCTCGACGAAGCACACAAGTCTAGGTATTCGGTTCACCCTGGAAGTGATAAGATGTACCAGGATCTAAAGGCACTTTTCTAGTGGCCTGGAATCAAGAAATCAATCGCTATTTACATTGGGAAATGTCTAACCTGTGCCATGGTAAAAGCTGAAAATCAAAAACCGTCAGGAACGTTACAACAACCCGAAATCCCATAATGGAAATGGGATAACGTCACGATAGATTTTGTTACAAAGTTACCAGAACGTTTAAAGGCCATGACGCTATTTGGGTGATAGTGGATAGGCTAACGAAGTCAGCTCACTTTTTGCCAATAAGAGAAGACTATGACATGACGAAATTGGCCCAACTATATGTCGGCGAGATAGTAACGAGGCATGGAGTGCCTTTATCGATCATCTCTGACCGTGATAGCTGTTTCACTTCACGTTTCTAGAAATCATTCCAGCAGGCTTTAGGAACCTGTTTGGATCTAAGCACCCCATACCACCCTCAAACCGACGGTCAGAGCGAAAGGACTATTCAAATGTTGGAAGATATGTTAAGAGCTTGCGTGATTGACTTTGGCGGAAACTAGGACAACCATCTCCCTTTGGTGGAATTCACCTATAATAATAGTTATCACGCGAGTATTAAAGCCGCTCCGTATGAGGCTCTATACGACAGGAAATGTCGATCGCCATTGAGCTGGAATGAGATTGGTGATAGCCAAGTGATGGGACCCGACATCGTGTTGGAGACCACTGACAAGATCTTTAAAATTAAGGAGCGACTAAAAGTAGCCAGAGACCGGCAGAAGAAGTACGCTGATAGGAGTCGGAAACCTTTAGAGTTTCAAGTGGGCGACAAAGTAATGCTGAAGGTAGCACCATGGAAGGGAACCGTAAGGTTCGGAAAGAGAGGAAAGTTAAGCCCGAGATACATTGGACCATTCGAAATACTGGCAAGAATTGGCCCAGTGGCATACAATTTGAAGCTACCCCAAGGGTTGAGCCACATACACGACACCTTTCATTTGTCAAACTTGAAGAAGTGTATGGTAGACAAAACCCTGGAGCTACCATTGAAAGAAGCAAGAATCAATGACCAGCTGAACTTCGTGGAAGAACCCGTGGAGATCACGGACCGCTTGGTCAAGCAACTCAGGCGGAGCCGCAAATCCAAGGTCAAAGTTAAATGGAACTCAAAGCGAGGACCTGAATTTACTTGGGAACGTGAAGATGAGATGAGGAAGAATTATCCACACCTCTTCAAATTCACCCGTTCAGACTCTAATCGAAGCTAAAAATTTCGGGACGAAATTTCCTAAACGGTGGGAGAATGTGACAACCGGCCTCTAGGTTGTTATTCTAACCCTAATTTACTTGCATCATTATCCGTCTTATGAGTACTAATAATAGAAACAATCCAACCCTATCATGAATTTAGAAACATTTCTTTGCTATTTGATCCAATTTATGATTTCATGTGATTTTACTAATTTTTGGTTAGTTTAGGTTTTACCTTTTTAAAACTTGGTGTCCCGGGAATGTTAACTAGCCACCCTTACAAAATTTAATCTCATGTGAAACAATTAAAATGTAAGCATTCATTCACACTTATAAATTTTCGGTTCATGCATGCTTGGACATTCACAAGATACTACAATTAACATCATCCACCAAATAATATATTCAACCCAATACTACAAAATTACACTACCTAATAATTATTTAGAATTAAAATTTAAATTAAAACACCCACACAAGATGCCAAGTTTCGGCCGCCCCCTCTCCCTCCACTCACCTCTCTTCTACACCACCCACACTCTCACCATTCAAGTTTCATGCAAGACTCTTATCTCTACACCTCTCTCTCTCATTCTTTCAAACCCTCATCAGCTGAATACACACTCCAAAACACACACTCAAACCATTCTCTCTAGATTTCCAGCCTTGTTCATCGAAGAACAAGGCATTCAAACACTCGGTCGACCGAAAATCACAAGAAGGTGGCCATATTCGCGAGTTTGGACACACCTCTACTTCCTGTTCGACTTTTCCAGCTTTGTTCGAAGATTCTCCAGCCTTGTCGAAGGAGTTTCGATCTATCCAAGACCATCTACACTCTGTAAAATGCAAACAACACCAAGTGTAAGCTTCATGTCACCCGAAAATGGTCTTTTCATGTGTTTCTTTCACTTATCTTTTAAATACACCTCCTCTCTTTGTTGTAGCAGAAACCAGACACTATTATCTTGTTATTGAGGAGCTTTCAACTTCACAAGAGGTACCTCACTCGTATATTAGTCATTCTTAAGGTGGAAACCGATTTCCACCATGAAAACCCTATTTTTGGACTCTTTGCACCATCTAACTTGTAAATCTTGTAACCCTTGAAAGAAAAACTTATAACCTGCTTGTTTGGTTTAATGGACTCCTAATAAGCTGTTTTGAAAGTTACAAAAGAGTATACACCGTGGATATATGGTTATAGCTCAAGATACACCTTAAAAACCTCCTTTTTACAAGAAATGTTACAATCTAAGCACTTGTTTGAAAATCCTCTTAACCAAGGTTTACAACCTGCTCATGAACAACTTGTTAACAACCTAATAATCTGATATTAAAGTTAAATGAGGTTTTGGTAATTTTTAAATACAATTTTGCAAGGATTTACACATGTGATATCGTCGGTTATGGCTAAATCACTAAGTTGATGGTTCATTGTTGTGTTGGGTAACCTTGCCGTGAGTTTGGACATAATTTAAGAAAGTTTTGATGAATATTAAGTGTGTGACAAGTGGTTAGTCTCTGGAAATTAAGGACATGTTATCATTAGACCCATTTTGGTTAATTTCGGGACCCGAAACATGGTAAAACAACTTTAAAAATAGTAAAACATGGTTTTAACCATTTTAAAAAGAATTCCAGGCTTAATAATGATTAATAAAGTGTTCTGAAGTCAATGGGTAATTTAAATGGTCAAAAGAACAATTAAATGGCGTTTTAACTAAAAACGGGTACCAACCGGGCATCGTTTTTGAGAAAAATCCAAGAAAAAGGAGTTTAAAGCTAAGATTTACAAAAATCATGTAATTTCAGTAAGTTAAGTAATAAAAGACCTAAAGGATTTGAAATATTGGTCAAAAAAGCTTTAAATGGCCAAATACGGTTAAAAACACGTTTTAACGGGTCAAACGTAAAAACGAGACTTTCAACTATTAGAGGCAAAATTTCACAATTTAAGGACATAACACTTATAAAAATATCTTTTAGATGATACCTACTGGTCCAAGACTCAAATTTATGAAAACCCTAAATTAACCGTTAGAACTCTCCGGTTTTAACGCAACCGGGAGCGTTAAACGCATAGTTTTTAAACCTGACCCATAAATTGAAATTTTGGAACACTTACTCAATAATAAGTCAATTTTTACTCTAAGAACCTGATTTTTGGTCTTAAGTGTTATAAAGGACAAGAAACCAAACTTGAGGGTAAAAACTGTCAATTTTGAAACTTAAGGGGCTAAACTGTAAAACTTTACCAAACTTTATAACCAACTCCTATGAAACTAATAATCACTTGAACAACAAAAATTCCTTATATCCTTAACCTAATGATGTAAAAATCCTAAATTACATGAAGAAACCATAACCTGCCATAAAAGGAAACTTTTTATTCAAACCTTCGTGAATCAAAGCCTTATCCGATAACTAAAGTCTTGACACACTTGTTGCACCTTAAATAAGTTTAGAACAGTAGCTTATCACTTAATATATTTATGTTAGGGTGCTAGACTTGAGACACTCCCTGCACACGAAGAGTATTTTGACTTAACACCTAAGGTGAGTTCTAGTGATTCCTCTTTTTACTATTGTTTTGGGATGAAACATGCTCTGTTATTTATGAACAATATTTGTGCTTTGCTTGGTGATTGTACGTGGGATTTAAGGTTACCTGCTGATACTTATATCATTTGGGGAATCCCCCAGACAGAGTGGCTTCCGTTCCAGGAAGGGTACCCCACTGAGATCCTAAGGGGTCGTTTGTGGCATGTGACAGGTTTTGATAAAAAACTATGGTGAACCATCCGGGCAGGTATGGTTCACTGGTTTGGGGCTCAGTTCTTCCTTCGGGGATATCCGGTTAAACACAACTTTAGAAGAGGCCAACCAGGACTTAGTGCAGGGTTGATTATGATTTTCCCACAATGTTGAAACTATGATTTGTTCCTTTTTATCAAATACGGATTTGTTAAGTCCTTTTTGTTTTTAAACTTTAATCACTTGAATTCACCAGCTTTTTAGTTGACATAAATTTCTTTTGAGCATGTTTCAGGTAATTTATGAAGAGATCCTAGCTGTTGTGGAGACCTAGACTTATCCACGCAACCATGACATTGGCTTATTTTCCTTAATGAACAATTTGAACAATTTTATATTTGTGTTGAACAAGTACAATTTATTTCTATGATTGGTTGTAAAAACTCATTTGGGGGCTTAATTGTTTCTAGCCCCAGTACCTTTATAAAACATTAAATGCCATGTGATATTCTCTCATTTGAGCTCTTGTCATGGTTTGTTTCCGCTGCCATATGTTGTTGCTAGTCTGTGACGTCCCACCCTACCTGGGCCCGGGGTCTGACACTATTAATGAACGAAAAGAATCCCATTATGGATCAACCTTCCAAAGTGAAGTGAAAAAGAATCCCAATCAGGATCAAATCATGGAAATGATCAAAGTAAAAGAATCCCAATGAGGATCAGTGAAAATGCGATCTCATACCTTAAATGACCTGGTCAAGAAAGTTGTAAAAAAGTTCTACCATTCATTACATGAGAATGGTTGATCATACCATGGTTTTGTGTGTGAGGTACATGTTGAATAATCAAAACAACCAAAACATGATAAATATCACATGCATTAAATTATTAACCAGGTATGAGTTTAAGAGGACAAACATACCTTCAATCAATAGGTTCATAAACATGTCTATGTTACTAACAATAACAGTGCACATGTATAATGAAAGATTGATATGATCCCAACAAAAGGTGTACTTCCTCTTCATGTGTAAATCAGAAAACAAAAACATCAAAAATATTTCATGTTCCAAAGTTTTAAATCTTTAAAGTTTCTATCTAATTATGGATATAAACTTCAGGGGGGGTAATTTAAAATTTTGATCATTTTGTATAAATACTTACTATTTCAATACCTTTAAAACAAATTAAAAAAAGGAACTGACTGTGTTGGTGCAGAAGTTATACTATAGTATCTCAGCTTATGCAGATTCATGGAAGCATAAGAAGACCAAGATCAGTCAGAAAATGGAAAACTTCTATTAATTCTAATATACAAGTAAATCCAAGCAAGAATTGACAACCCCATCAACAGTCAACAACTTCATAAATCACAAGTCAATCAGAGACAAGTGTTCATAACAATAAAGAAAAGTCAGAAAAAAAAAATATGTCTTCAGAAACATTAAGTTTTGATTCAAGTTCAAAATCTAATTCGGGTAAGTGCATTGGTTAATGCGGTGAAGGTAACCCATGCATATAAACAATGCGGGTAAATGTTTATGTCATTTAAAACAAAGTAAAGCTAATGCGGACAAGGACTTCACCCTACCGTATTTGTGTCAAACAAGTATACATAAAAAGGTTAGAAGTGTTAAAAACTTATGCTAACAAAAGTGTCCAACTGCATTTGTCTATGTAGTAAACTTTTGTACTGCCACTCATTCGCATTTCATGAATGTGTGACATCAAAACTTTTTATGGGTATCAAAAATGAATAAACAAGTGTTTAATCTCTTCTGTCATGATGATGGAAACTCAAGAAATGTGAACTAACTTTTGTTCAGCCACATTTGTTGAAGTAAATGTGGATAAAGGAATTTTACTCTACCGCATTTGTTACAATGAACAAATGCGAACTAACTTTGTTCAGTCGCATTTGTAAAAGTGAACAAATGCTTAACAAACTTATTGAACTGCATTTGTTACGGTGAACTAATGCTGAGTAACTTTGTTCAACCGCATTACTACAGTTAACAAATGCTGTCAAGTTTTTCACTTTCGCATTTGTAACAATACACAAATGTTGATGAACGACATTCTTCCGCATTTGCTACAGTGAATTTAAAAATTGACCGCATTTGTTCTAAAACTTGTAACAATTTGTAAAAGACATTAGTTGACTATTTAAAGCCATTTCAAAAGGTCATTTAATACTTTTCAAATTTGAGAGACTTTAAAGTGCGACGAGCGAAACTCACTGTTCCTTATCAATCATCATCACCATCAACAAACTTGTGTTCTACGTATCATCTAATCTGATTAGTCCTCGCGTTCGATTCACAACAACAGTAGTATAGAACGAAAGGTGAAAATCAAATTTTATGACCTAAAATTGTGTGACCTAAAATCGGACTTTTGAACTAATGACGAACTTAGAACCTTAGGTCAAGAAAGGAAACTCAAAATCAGACTTGAATCTAGGCATGATAATCATTTTCGACTACAATGAATGTGTTAACTAAGAAGAATAACAACCAACAAGTGAATTTCAAAGTTATGTTCATCGTATGAACAGAGAATAACAAAAGATGAAAATGTTAAAATCAAACCTTGAATCTAAGTGTTGAAAAGAGGTTAAAAACAACAAATATGATATCTCCAAACATGAAAAACAAAATAATAGTGATTATTCATGATAACATCAAGTTTAGGCATGATTCCTATAGAACAATGCCTTTAAACAAGTCAATTTTGACCAACCAAAAGTCAAACTAAAAAAGTTTACTTGATGTATGCTTTAAAATCTGATAAGTATTATCAAATCATCTAATTCATATGCCTCTAATGCAGGGTACATGGAAAATCTCACCTGGAGCAAGCTCTATAATGTCAGCGGTTATCTTGACCCTGATGTACCCGAGCCAGAAGGTCTTAGAGACATGATCAGATTTATATCCACTACCAGAGTTGCACATGCAATCATAGTTAGACCAGTCATTTATGAGAGATTCATAAGGACTTTCTGGAGCACTGCTGAAGTAACAGAGATTGAGGGTGTAAGGACTCTGTCTGGAAGAATATTTGATGATCACACATTGGTCATCACTGAACAAACTGTGAGACAGTGTCTGCACTTTGGTGATGATGCCAACACTCCCTTAGAGCTTGAAGATGATGAAATCACTACATTCTTTGCCAACATTGGACATGAGGGAGGATAAGAAGGCAAGCAGATTGTAAAAAGATTGGTTGATTTGCAATGGAGGTTCCTCATTCATCTCTACGAACATTGTTTGTCAAAAAGAAAGACAGAATGGAATGACATTCCAGTGACTACTTCATCTGCCATATGTGCTTTGTGCATCAACAGGCCATTTAACATGTCTGCTTATGTGTTCAATGGTCTGATATCAAACATTCAGGATGGGAGAAGACATATGTTCCTAATGTATCCAAGGTTCTTACAATGTCTCATTAATGAAACATTTTCTGACATTGCACCTGAAGGACCTGTGCTGGATATTCCTCATTATAGTGCCAAGTCATACAAGTACATCAAGAAAAGATATCCTAGAAATTTCTACAGTGGATTCTTCGTTCCTTTGTTACCCTGGATGCTTCAACAGATTAATCAGAAGAATATGGTGAAGAGCAGGAGGCTCCTATTGATGAGCCAATTCAAGAAGAAGAACCAACTACTCATGATCAGCAAACTGCTAATGAGCAAGTTGTTGAAAGGGATGAAGGACAGAGGTCAGTGTCACCCTAGGTTGATGTAGGGGGTGATCTTCACACTAGGCCATCTGTTCATGAAGCTAATATAGCCTCACCTTTCATGCCCTCACCTATCCTATCACCACAACGACTACCAATCCCATCATCATAATTACAACCCATCATCTCTCCACATATATCACCTATACAGTCACCTTATGTTTCTCCAACCCATCATTCACCTGAATCTCCTATACAGTCATCCCCCGCTTCTACTGAGCCTATTGAGTATGGTGACTATGCCAGCTCTTCAGAAGAATCAAAATCATCATCTAATGATGATGATCATCATAAACAGATGCCTGTTAGGCAAGCTATTTCAGAGGCTGCTCCTTCTAAAAGTTATATATAATCTGGAGTCAACAAACCTGATTAGAAGGATGAGTTAATTCTGAACTAATGCAAAAGGTAGCCAAGATGGAAAAACTACTCAACAGAAGATCTAGTATTATTCAAGACAGACTTTTGGAGCTAGATGAAAAGGAGAATGAATTAAAAGAGATGAAAGAGAAATATGAGGCTGAAAAGAAAGAAAAAGGTAAAGAGATTGAAAAATTAAAGGTTGTTCTTCAACAATCTAGAGATGAAATAAGTGGTCATGTGGACAATTTTGCTATTCAGACTATTGCTATGGAAGAAAAAGAAGGATTGATTGAAGAACAAGCTGACATCATTATTGACTTGCAGAATCAGGTTGAAAGCCTAAACAAGAGAGTACCTGAACTAGAACTGCTTGTTAAAATCAAAAGAGAAGCTGAAGCAGAGTTGAGAAAAGATGATCAGAAAAGAAAGAGTATCAGTGAAAAAGAAGCTGCTTCTGAGAGATCATCTAGAGAGAGTAGTAATGACTCTCCTTCTGCTAAAAAGATGAGATTCTCTGAGACTGAGAAGGGAGAAGAAACAAGTGAGACAAAGCATGATGAGACTAGTTTTGGAAATGGTCGTCTATTCATAGAAAACAGCTGATATGAACACTGAAGAGACAGAATTCAGTGATATGATTAAAGCTCTTCATAGCTTCACAGCTGAAGCATTTATCATTGATGATAATTGAGCAGAGAACTGTTGCTGAACCGATAGTTGTCATTCCTCAATCTCCAGTTCCTCTTAAGAAGGAATTGAGCATGCAACTAGTGCCTGCTGTATCACTCACTGAAGAACAAAAGGAGCTGAATAAAAGACTATGTGAAGAGCAACAGGAGAAATAAGAACCAACTACTGCCATTCATGAACCGAACTATCAAAGGCTGAAAAATTGCCTCAAGAAGCTGAACAGTCTGAAACCTCCTCTGGTCCATCAATGCAAACATATACTAGGAGGAGGAAGTATTTAACAGAGAAGGCTAAGGGGAAAAGGCCAATAGTAGAAGAAGAACAAAGCAAGAAAAGTAAAAAGGATGATCCCAGAAGCCTTGTAGCTATTTCTAAATTTTTAGAAGAACATGAGCAGGCTGAAGCTCAACTAAAAGAGAAGACTGATTTTGTAGACCTTATAGATGGAGAAATTGAGGGTGGCTATGTGGTTGATGAACCAATAGCAGTTGATAGCCCTATGCAGGAGGAAAAATCAGTTCAAGACATGGTAGAAAAGGCACAAACTGATGATCTGATGGTAAAATCCATGTTCCTAATCAATCATGGATATGACCCAGATGAAGTGTTTGGTATGACTTATGAGGGCATGAAGGCAGAAGAAGAAAAATTGAACAAGCTGTTGGACCTCACCTATGAGACTGAGTATGAGAAGACTCTTTCTCCCAAAGCTTCAGTGCCCAAATTATCCACCATGAAAAAGCAGACATCTACTCCTCACTCATTGTATCCTGATCCTTACAACATGTCTGATAAGGAAATGAAGGATTATCTCTCTAGTCAAGGGTTCACAAAGAGAAAACTTGGAAACATGAAGACAAATTCACTAAGGGCTGTAATCCTTAGATTGATTAATGAGAAGAAAGAAAGGCTTAAGAAACTGAAAGAAGAAATTATAAGCAAGAAGCCTAGAACCAGAGTGTCAGCTCAAGACATGCAACTCACCCACAAAGATCATGACTCTTTGGCACCTGATTTACATAAATATCCTAAATGGTTTGCAGAGCCTTCGCAATTGAAACTTCAAGAAGGTCTGACCACTGCAGAGATGATTAAAGGTGTGTCTACTCCCAAAGGCAAGACAGACAAAAAGATTATTGCCTGGAAGTACGATAGTGACTAGAACATGTTTATGGCTAAAGGATCTCAGGGCTGGTGCAATTCTTTACAAAGTACTCTACTCTTGTAAATGCCCTGGAGATTCATGACTTGAAGGAACTAGCCAATATTGAATTGATAAACCATAAGGCTATGTTCAGGGGGTATGAGTTTGAAGGGATTCTCAGAATGTTTAAGATAACAGACAACTTCAAATCTCTGAAGTCTATCTGCATGTGGAAAGATATATCCTTCATCAACCCACTCGAAAAGAAATAGACAAAACAAGTAGAAGAAGTTGTGTTTCCAGAGCTAAAAGTGAAACCAACTGAGTCTTTAAAGAGAAAGATGGTGTCAGGCACTCATTCCTCCACTCCAATTTCTAATGTTTATTATGATGAAAAGACTTATGAGCTAGTAATTGAGAGAAGATGGGGAGGAAAGGAAGGTGCTAAGATTAGACTGTGTAGTGGATATGAGGTGAGACTTTTAGATGAATCCTATATCCACTACATATACACCAGATACTTTAGAGAGATATCCAATAAGCTGGGAGAAGAAGACATGCACTTCTTCTTAAAGTGCATTAAGATTCTAAAAATAGCATATGACAGAATCAGTGCTAAGAGAGAACAGAGGAAGAAGAAGAAGACTCCTCTGCAGCTGGGGAATATTATGAAATTAGAGGTAGATGTGGATGGTTATCTCTTGATTCATAGGGATGGACTGTCAACCGTAGCCATCTGGGAGCCTATCTCACTGAGAAAGTTACCCATTGAAGCCATCTACGATATGAGCCAGATGAAGATTCATGTGCTAAGCAGAGAAAGAAAGTCTGAAGCCAATGAATTTGTCAATATGATAAAGGCAATTTTGGATCCATCTCTGTAAGGCCCCATTTCCAGAAAGCCTCACAGTTGGTTAATCATAGCATAAAACTAGTTTAATAACAAAACATTGCAGCGGAAATAATTAAACATTTATTTAAAACTTGGAAATCATATCGTACTCATACATTTGTCTTTTAATTGTAAACAAAACATACTACTTGTTCTTAAATTACAATAAATATTTCATAAATAGGTATGCCATCCATAGCTCCCCAAGTAGCTCCGTGTGCCATCCTCAGCATCAGCACTTACCTGCCAACTATTATGCATAAAAGTTAGCTTCGCTGAGTGAGTTCTAGTTTTAAATAATATAAGAAAATACAAACTTTATCCTTCATATAATGACAATGCATACAACATAGTACATAACATTACATGCATCATAATAAGCATGTTCATTATCTTTCATTCTTTCATCATCTTTCTTTATCTTTCACTTTCATCATAAACGAGATTGCACAAAGCAAGAGCTCCATGTTGATTGACAACAAATATCAATCCTTGTCGGTACACATGATTACGGTAGCTAACCCCCGACAGTTGATCCACACTACAAGGCACATAGCCCGCTCATGAATACAGATCCATCAGCATACATCAGACTCACATAAGTGAAGTCTATCATAGTGCTTGCAAGACTTTACATCATCAAACGGGCCCGGGGGTAACATTCATTAAGTTTCGCTTTTCATTAATATCATCTTCCACTTTAATATATAATACTTAACTTATTAAGTACACAACATACCAAGTACTAGTCATCAGAAAACATAACCGACCCACCGCGGGACAACGGGGGTTTCGGGGGCGGCAGCCCCTGACAGCGGGGTCCTAGGGGCAGCAGCCCCTAGTGGGGTCCAAGGGGCAACGCCCCTGGCTGGGGCCGGGCTGCCAGGTCAGCGCGATCATTTAAAAACCCCTTAAAATCTTGGTCATTTAAAAACATATATTTAGTATGCATAATAGCCCCAAAACATGGAAAACTTATAAATAGGGGATCTAGAACTCACCTGGATACCGAGACCAACTTCAAAATTAAGCTTACAAGGATAGGATCACTCAACAAAGCATGCAGATAAGCTAACACTTAAAGGGGTTAATTTCTGCCTAAATTCGCTGCTAATTTCGCTGCAAGATCAGCAATTTCGCAGCTAGATTCGCCAGCAGTTTCGCTGCTAGTTTCGCTGGCACCTTCGCTGGCAGTTTCGCTGGCATGTGCGCTGCCAGTTTCACTGGCAGTTTCGCCCAACTTTCGTTGGAAAACCATGTCTGCGAATTATAGTTTCGCAGGAAGTCCTCATAGTTTCGCTGATTGAATATGCATGTTTTCATATGTAAAAATGTGACCTTTATGCAATTCTTTGCAACTTTTCAAAACCCAAAACCCTAGAATCCGGGTTTGATCATTAAAAGGGTTTAGAGGTCGATTCTTACCTGGATTTTTTGCTTCTTTCTTAGGTCTTGATGATCCAACACCCAGATCTTCAATCTCTTAACCTTGGAAGCTTCAAATCTGGAGTTTTCTTCACTTTTTCTCTCTACTTTCTCTCTCTATGAATTTTGGTGGCTAGGGTTGCAATGAGGAAGATGAAAGCTGGTTTGGTTGCTTAAGGGCTGATTATGGGCCTTTAATCCCATAGGCCACTACCCAATAATTCTAATTTAGCCCATGACAATTTCTTTACCTTATTAAAATACCCAATAATTAAGCCCATTTTCCTTAATAACTCGTTTTGACTTTTCGGGGTGTTACAAGTCTCCCCCACTTATTTAGGTTTCTTCCTCGAAACTTGTCAGTCATCAAACAATTGAGGGTAAATTTCCTCATCTCCTCCTCGGTCTCCCACGTAGATTCTGATCCTTTTTCTGTGTCTCCACTGTACTCGTACTAGTGGAACCACTTTATTCCGTAAGTGCTTCTCTTTCCAATCAAGGATGGCCACCGGCTGCTCAACATAATTCAGCCGTTCATCGACTTCAATGTCTTCTAATGGTACAACTGCATCATTATCTGCCAGACATTTCCTGAGATGAGATACCTGGAACGTAGGGTGAATTCCACTCAACTCATCAGGTAGTTCTAATTTGTAGGCCACTTCTCCTACCCTTGCGATAATACGGAATGGCCCTATGAATCTTGGGCTTAACTTTCCCCTTTTTCGAAACCTGATGATCCCTTTCCAGGGCGATACCTTGAGCATAACCTTGTCACCAACCTCAAATTCTATCGGCCTACGCCTTTTATCAGCATAAGACTTCTGGCGGTCCTTTGCAGCTTTCATGAACGCCTTAATCTTATCTAACTTCTCTGTTGTGACCTTTATCACTTCAAGACTCCCCAATTCCTTTTGCCAGATGTCACCCCAACACACGGGCGTTCTGCACTTCCTACCGTACAACATTTCGTAAGGTGGCATACCAATGCTGGCATGGTAACTATTATTATATGAGAATTCCGCCAACGGTAAGTGCTCATCCCAACTTCCTCCAAAGTCGATTACACGAGCTCGTAGCATGTCTTCTAAAGTCTGGATCGGCCTTTCCAACTGACCATCCGTCTGGGGATGGTAAGCCGTACTAATATGCAGTCTAGTCCCCATTGAGTCGTGAAACCTCTTCTAGAACTTGGACGTAAACCGCGTGTCCCTATCCGAAACGATAGACACTGGCACGCCGTGACGAGCCACGATCTCCTTGATAAATAGCTCTGCCAACCTCTCTGAGGAATACGTCCAACGAATTGGTAGGAAATGGGCGCTCTTTGTTAGACGGTCAACAATCAACCAGATTGCATCGCTTCCCCTCGCCGTGCGAGGTAGCTTCGTGATGAAGTCCATTGTGATGTGTTCCCAGTTCCATTAAGGGATATCCAAAGGCTGGATCTTCCCATATGGCTTTTGGTGCTCTACCTTCACTTGCAGGCAAGTCAGGCACTTGCTCACGTACTTAGCCACGTCTCGCTTCATTCCCGGCCACGAGTAATCTTTCTTCAGATCCTGATACATTTTCGTGGCACCAGGGTGTATGGAATATCGAGTTTTGTGAGCCTCATCCATGATTTTCTCCCTCAGATCCCCATAGAGAGGGATCCACATTCTCCCAGATCGGGTTCAAACACCCAGGGTGTTTTCCCCCAAGTCTGAAACTTGTCCTTTCATCCTTTCAGAGTTGACTCTATCCTCTCTTAATGCCTCATCGTGGAACTCCCTCACTTGTTTCATAACATCAAGCGTCATGATTATCAGGCAAGCCCTCACCCGAATTGGTTCGGGTCGTCCTTTTCGACTAAGGGCGTCAGCAACCACATTGGCTTTGCCTGGATGATAATGAATTTCGCAGTCATAATCCTTGATCAGTTCCAACCACCTCCTCTGACTCATATTGAGTTGAAATATTTCAGACTTTTATGATCAGTGAAGATAGTGCACTTCACCCCATACAGGTAGTGCCTCCAAATCTTCAATGCAAACACCACTGCGGCCAACTCCAAATCATGGGTGGGATAATTGGCCTCGTGAACCTTTAATTGTCTAGAAGCATAGGCTATCACCTTCCTTCGTTGCATCAACACGCAACCCAATCCTGCATATGAGGCATCCGAGTAAACCACCAGATCCTCGTTCCCTTCAGGTAACGTCAAGACAGGGCTTTGAGTTAACCTCATCTTCAGTTCTAGGAAGGCGTTCTCCTGATCAGTACCCCATTCATACTTCACGTCCTTTCGGGTCAACTTTGTCAAAGGAGAAGCTATCTTGGAGAAATCCTGGATAAACCTCCTATAGTAGCCTGCCAGGCCTAAGAAACTGCGAATCTCGGATGGCGTCTTTGGAGGTTCCCATTGCATTACCGCTTCAACCTTCGCAGGGTCCACCCTGATCCCCTCAAGATTAACCACATGACCCAGAAATTGAACTTCTCGTAGCCAAAATGTGCATTTAGAGAACTTAGCATATAGCTTCTCACTTCTGAGCGTCTCTAATACTTCTCGAATATGATCGGTGAGTTCCTCTTCACTTTTTGAATAAATTAAGATGTCATCAATGAACACTATCACCGATTTATCCAACATCGGCCGACATACCCGATTCATAAGATCCATAAAAGCAGCTGGTGCGTTGGTCAAACCAAAGGACATGACGAGGAATTCGTAGTGTGCATAACGCGTACGGAACGCTGTCTTAGGAATGTCTTGTTCTTTCACCTTCAGTTGGTGGTAACCAGACCGCAGGTCTATCCTTGAAAACCAGCTGGCACCCTGAAGTTGATCGAACAGGTCATCAATCCTTGGTAACGAATACCGATTCTTTACTGTCAGCTTATTGAGATCGCTATAGTCAATGCACATCCGCATGCTACCATCTTTCTTCTTGACGAATAAAACTGGAGCACCCCATGGAGAGATACTCGGTTGGATGAAGCCTTTACCCAATAAATCTTGCAACTGGTCCCTTAGTTCTACCATCTCCGAAGGAGCTAATCGATACGGTGCTTTAGCGACAGGTTGTGCTCCCGGTAGCAAATCAATCTAGAATTCGATCTCGCGGTCAGGCGGCACACCGGTCAGGTCTTCACGAAAGACATCAAGAAACTCGCGCACTACCGGCATCTCTGGTGCATCCACATCTTTTATATAGGCCAAGTAAGCACTACACCCACGCCTCAAGTACTTTTCAGCTGTGATCATTGACACGACCTTCGATACACAGCACACCTTATCTCCACGAACCGTAACAGAACTACCGTCGGGCGTTGTTAGACGAATTATCTTCTTACTACATACTATATTGGCTTCATAGCTAGCTAACCAATCCATGCCTAACACCACATCGAAACCTCCTAAGGCCATAACATGCAACCTAGCAGGGAACTAACAATCCTTTAACTCAATCAGGCAATCCTCAACCACCTCAGTTACCTTAGTGGACTTACCAATGGCTGTTTCTACATAGAAAGACTCATCTAACTTTCTACTCTTATCATGCAACAAACGACAAAAGGCAGCAGACACAAAACTCCTACTAGCACTAGAATCAAAGAGCACAGAAGCATGTTCATGGTCTACCAGAAACCTACCTGAAACTACTTCTGGGTCTGCCCTGGCCTCCTCGCGAGTTATGTTGAATGCCCTTGCCTTCTCCTTTGAACCGTCACCCCTTCCCTTATCTCCAGCTTTAACCGTTCCTGATCCTTCTGGTTTTCCTTTCTTACAGTCTCTTCCCACATGACCCATCTCGCCACACTGGTAACACTTCCCCACCTTGCAATCCCTAGCATAGTGGCCCTCGCCTCCACATTTGAAACATTTTCCCGTCCCAACTCTGCACTCCTCTGAATGACCTTTTCCATATTTTTTACAAGCACCTCCTTCACCAGTATTTCCCTGTCTCCCAGACTTATCTTCAACCCTCATTCTCTTTTCTCCACTCCGGAAGTTATCACCTCCGAACCTCTTCCCATTCCCATTCTTGTTCCCATTCCATTTCTCCACCTTCTTCTGTACAGGCACTGGGTCTCTCTCATCGTACAACCTCCCAGCTAAATCCACCACAGACCTAAACGTACCCGGTCTGGCTGCAATCATGTGCCTTTTGATGTCCGCAGGCAAACCCTGTATGTATCTTTTGATCTTCCTGGACGCAGGTGTCCCACCATGTCTGGCACAAGTCTTGCAAGTTCATTGAACTTGGAGGTATACTCTTGATGAGTCATGTTCCTAGCCTTCAAATACAGGAAATCCTTTTCAATCTTGTCTAATTCCCGATGGGGACAATACTCATCCAGCACTAACTCCTTCAACTCAGACCACTTCATTTTGGCTATCGATTGCTTTCCTTCAGCCTGGACAATATTGTCCCACCAGCATAACGCTGAGTCAACGAAGGAATGAGTGGCAAACTTAACTTTTTGATCTTCTCGACACCAACTAATTTCCAGTACCGCTTCCATCTCTCTGACCCAACGATGAGCGGTAGTAGCATTGCCGTTACCGTTAAAGGTTGGGGGCTTGCACCTTTGAAATGCCCCATAGTTGTACCCTCTAGTAGTCTCTCTCTCGGACTCCTCATCACTGTCGTCATCATGGACTACCACCTTAGGGTTTGATGGCTCCTCTTCAGATTCCTCAGTCCTCCCAGTGGACTTCCCTGAATTCTTCTCACTTTCCTTCCCTTTCTTCTTAGCTTTCTCTCCATCCTTGACTGCTTTGATCACCTCGGTCACCACCGAGGGTAAGACATTTTGCATGACATTGTAGACCTCATCAGCGATAGCCTCCTTCACAGTGGGTTTGAGGGTGGCTGATCCCTCCCCCTCCGGGTGACTATGGAGGTCTGACTTCTCATGAACAGTCTCGGGAGCCTTAGCTTTGCTCCGGGTGACACGTGGCTCAGTAGTACGCCCGCCACGGGCACCTCCTCGGGTTGCCTTCCCTGATTTTCTACCAGCCATAACTAATTCCTATAAGATTCAAACACCAGAATGGTTATTCAAGATAATTGCTCAGATCATTATAAGTATGGTAAGTCCTTAATTACAGTGGCCAAGTGTGATTAACCACTTACCTTACCCTCCTGTCCCAAGCAATCACTATCCTAACACATATTAGTATTCAAATCTACAAGCACATAAAACAAATAGCACACACACATAATTCCGGTTCTACTTGAAACTCTTACCTCATGGCACGTAGCTAGTTGGATTGGCATCCTTCATTCGGTCCCATTTTCAGTTTAAGTTTAGGTTTTGAAAATAGTTTACCCAATTCTCTTAAACTTTGGCTCTGATACCAACTTGTAAGGCCCCATTTCCAGAAAGCCTCACAGTTGGTTAATCATAGCATAAAACCAGTTTAATAACAAAACATTGCAGCGGAAATAATTAAACATTCATTTAAAACTTGGAAATCATATCATACTCATACATTTGTCTTTTAATTGTAAACAAAACATATTACTTGTTCTTAAATTACAATAAATATTTCATAAATAGGTATGCCATCCATAGCTCCCCAAGTAGCTCTGTGTGCCATCCTCAGCATCAGCACTTACCTGCCAACTATTATGCATAAAAGTCAGCTTCACTGAGTGAGTTCTAGTTTTAAATAATATAAGAAAATATAAAGTTTATCCGTCATATAATGACCATGCATAATAGTACATAACATTACATGCATCATAATAAGCATGTTCATTATCTTTCATTCTTTCATCATCTTTCGTTATCTTTCACTTTCATTATAAACGAGATTGCACAAAGCAAGAGCTCCATGTTGATTGACAACAAATGTCAATCCCTGTCGGTACACATGAATACTGTAGCTAACCCCCGTAAGTTGATCCACACTACAAGGCACATAGCCCGCTCATGAATACAGATCCATCATCATACATCAGACTCACATAAGTGAAGTCTATCATAGTGCTTGCAAGACTTTACATCATCAAACGGGCCCGTGGGTAACATTCATTAAGTTTCTCTTTTCATTAATATCATCTTCCACTTTAATATATAATACTTAACTTATTAAGTACACAACATACCAAGTACTAGTCATCACAAAACATAACCGACCCACCGCGGGACAACGGGGGTTGGGGGGCGGCAGCCCCTGACAGCGGGGTCCTAGGGGCAGTAGCCCCTAGTGGGGTCCAAGGGGCAACGCCCCTGGCTAGGGCCGGGCTACCAGGTCAGCGCAATCATTTAAAAACCCCTTAAAATCTTGGTCATTAAAAAACATATATTTAGTATGCATAATAGCCCCAAAAATGGAAAACTTATAAATAGGGGATCTAGAACTCACCTGGATACCGAGACCAACTTCAAAACTAAGCTTACAAGGCTAGGATCACTCAACAAAGCCTGCAGATAAGCTAACACTTAAAGGGGTTAATTTCTGCCTAAATTCGCTGTTAATTTTGCTGCAAGATGAGCAATTTCGCAGCTAGATTCGCCAACAGTTTCGCTGCTAGTTTCACCAGCAGTTTCGCTGCTAGTTTCGCTGGCACCTTCGGTGGCAGTTTCGCTAGCATCTTCGCCGCCAGTTTCACTGGCATTTTCGCCCAACTTTCGTTGGAAAACCATGTCTGCGAAACTACCTGCGAAACTATAGTTTCGCAGGAAGTCCTTATAGTTTCACTGATTGAATATGCATGTTTTCATATGTAAAAATGTGACCTTTATGCGATTCTTCGCAACTTTTCAAAACCCAAAACCCTAGAATCCGGGTTTGATCTACAGAGGGGTTTGGAGCTTGATTCTTACCTGGATTTGTTGCTTCTTTCTTAGGTCTTGATGCTCCGACACCCAGATCTTCAATCTCTTAACCTTGGAAGCTTCAAATCTTGAGTTTTCTTCACTTTCTCTCTCTACTTTCTCTCTCTATGAATTTTGGTGGCTAGGGTTGAAATGAGGAAGATGAAAGCTGGTTTGGGTGCTTAAGGGCTAATTATAGGCCTTTAATCCCATAGGCCACTACCCAATAAGCCTAATTTAGCCCATGACCATTTCTTTAGCTTATTAAAATACCCAATAATTAAGCCCATTATCCTTAATGACTCGTTTTGACTTTTTGGGGTGTTACAATCTCTCACTGATCCACTGATCTCCTCTCCTACTGCACAAGACCCAGCAGAATCCTCACAACCTCAACCACCACCAAACCATTGAAGAACATAGGTTGTATAATCCTTAAGGGGAGTATTGTTGGACCCTGAAATGATCATACATGCCAATTCAATTGGTGAGTTGATGGTTGTTCTGCTGGTAATCCCACAAGTCCAAGCATCACTGCTAATGAAGATTCTGCAAAGAAGACAAGTCCGGCTAACCGCATTTGTATATGCGGAAGACATAGAACAAATTTTGACAAGTGTTTGTTCTTCCGCATTAACGAATGCGGATAGCCTAGAAGAAATGCTGACAGGTCTTGTACATCCGCATTAACTAACGCAGATGCCCGTCAACAAATGCGCATAAGTGTTTACTCATCCGCATTTGTCAATGCTGATGACCAAACACTAGTGTTGAAGACAAAAGAAGAAATGCTGATCAAGATCAACTCATCCGCATTAGTCAATGTGGATGAACAAAAGAGATGCTGATGAAGACTTATACTACTTCTGATGTATAGGTCAGGGGTAGTTTAGTCATTTTGTAAAAGGCATCTTGTCAGCCTATAAATAGAATAGAAAACCTCGTATGTGAGTTGACTTTTGATTGACATTATAGACAATCAGAATATTTTGTTCACAAGGTGTATTGTTACTGTTTAATGCTCAAACCCTAACATTCATTGTAATCAAGTTCAGATTCTAAGACTTCCGCTGTAGCAAAAAGATTTATTCCTAATGCATTCAAGAAGGAAGTTCATGTTAAACAAATGTAAAATAATTTGGCACAAAATCAAAATGTGAAAAATGAAAGACAAAAGTTTAACTATTTGACAACAAAATCAAACATCGTATCAATGTCAAAAGTTAACAAACAGTTGTTTTTAACTCCAAAAAGTACTGTGAAATTTGTGATATGAAAAATCACAATACTGCTGAGTGCTATTTCAACAAGTACTGTCATATATGTGACATGAGAAATCATTCCACTGCAGATTGTTATTTTAACAAATACTGTACTTATTGTGATGAAAAGACTCACAATACTACAAATTGTTATTTTAGAAATAGATCTCTTACTAGAGGATTTGCAAATCCAAACATGAGCAAAGGTTATATTAATCCTCAATATATGAGAAATCAACTGATGGATTTCAAAAATTAACTAATCAACCTTCTTTAGGTTTGAGATCATTTCAAAAGAACAATTATGTGAGATCTAAATAAAATGTGCAAGAACAATTCATACCAAGATCTGTAAGAATGACTAATAAAAACATTAGTCATCAATACATTTCAAAAATTGATTAATCAAATGGTATGAATGTTCTCAAAAATAACTCAAACAACTTTCAAAACAATTTTCAAAACAATTTCCAAAACAAGATTGGTAAATTCATCAAGAATAAACCTGATTTGAATAATCTTCATTACAAAAAATTTACCATTTTTGATATATTTGGAAAACCCAAGACCATCTCGGCTTGGGTAAATATCTCAACTTAATTTTCTTGTTGTGAAGGTACGCCCGAGAAGACACTCAATACATGGTATGTGGATAGTGGGTGTAGCCGGCATATGACAGGCAATCCTGCCTTGTTACAAGATTTTAAGTTAAAGGATGGAACACACGTCGCCTTTGGTGGTGATGCTGGAGGAAAAATAACAGGAGAAGGAACAATATCAAATGGGATAATAAGCTTTGACAAAGTCAACTTTTGCTCACAGTTGAACTTTAATCTTTTAAGTGTATCCCAAATATGTGATAAATCATACTCTCTTCTATTTGATGATTCATTATGTTATGTTTTGAAGCCAGGTTTTCAGATAAGCAAAGATTGGGTAATTGTTACAGCTGAAAGGGATAGAGATGTATACAAGCTGGATATGTCTCAAGTTGATCCTTCAACTGAAACAACATGCCTAATTGCTAAAGCATCAAATGATGAAAGCCAGATTTGGCATAGACGTCTCGGACATTCAAATTTCAAAAGAATATGAACAAGCTTGTAGCAGGAAATCATGTTATTGGACTTTCATCTAAGAAGTTTGCAACGACTGATTACTGCTCATCATGTTTGAAGGGAAAGCAACAGAGAGCATCTTATAAGTCCAAGCTCATAAACTGAACTTCCAAACCTCTTCATTTGTTACATATGGATCTTTTTAGACCAACAAATGTCAAGAGTATTGGACAAAAATTATATTGTTTAGTTATCATTGATGACTATACAAGATTTTCATGGGTTTTCTTTTTGTATGCCAAATCTGAAACGACTGATTTACTGAAAGAATTTATCATTAAAGTTTAAAATCAATTAGAAAATAAAGTGAAAATAATAAGAAGTGATAATGGAACGGAATTAAAAAATGCTAACATTGAAATGTTTTGTGCACAGAAAGGGATAGCTCATCAGTTTAGTGCTTCCAAAACCCCTCAACAAAATGAAGTTGCTGAAAGGAAGAATAGAACATTGATTGAAGCTGCTCGTTCTATGTTAGCTGATGCAAAAATTCCTATCACTTTTTGGGATGAAGCTATATCAACTGCGTGTTTCGTTTAGAGCAGAATCTTAATTGTGAAAGATAAAATGAAAACTCCATATGAGTTAATATTTAGCAGGAAACCGAACATAAACTTTCTAAAATCATTTGGTTGTCCTGTTATGATTCTTAATTCAAATGATCAATTAGGAAAATTTGAAGCAAAATCTGATAATGGATTTTTCATTGGATACTCATCTGTTTCAAAAGCCTATCGAGTGTACAACTCTAGGACGAATATAATTCTTGAAACATTCAACGTTAAATTTCTGGAAAATTCTTTTCCATCAGTTTCAAATGGTCCTGCATGGTTATTTGATTTAGATTCATTATAAAACTCTCTTCAATCTAACTTGTTTAATCAATCAAATTGTATTTGATTTAGATTCATTATAAAACTCTCTTCAATCTAACTTGTTTAATCAATCAAATTGTCTTGATTCTACAGGTAAGAAGAACTCTAGAGGAGATCTTGGATCTTTCAGTGAGGATTCAGATTCTGACGACCCAGATGGTTCAAGCTCAGACTAGCTATTTTTATCATTTGTCAAGGACTCAAAAATACAATTCGATGACAATAATCATGCTAATACAGCTTCAGATCATTCAGTTTCATTTGATCAGGAAGAATCACAACATATTCCTAATGATGGTAATGGGTTTATGCTACCTGAGTCTGGAACATCATCCATCTCTAGTGATGCAGTTGATACTGGTAACTTTGATTACTTTATTAACTCACCGACTCAAGTTCCAAACTTCAATCCATATTATTCTACTTTGTTACATGAGCTTTCCAACTTAAACCAAACAAATCTGGATGTTAATGTTTAATGTGATGAGATTCCAACATCTCGTATTCACAAGAATCATCCAATTTCTCAGATTATTGGTCAATTGAATGAGAGAACAACAAGGAGTAAATCAGAACAAGCAAGCTTGTGCTTATACTCTTGTTTTCTTTCTCAAATTGTTCCTAAAAATGTTACCGAAGCATTAAAGGATAATGGTTGGATATAAGTCATGCAAGAAGAATTACTTCAATTTTGCAAACAAGAAGTGTGGAATTTAGTGGATCTACCTGAAGGAGAAAATTCTATAGGCACTAAATGGTTGTTTAGAAATAAGACTGTTGATCGTGGTGTTGTAATAAGGAACAAAGCGAGACTTGTTGCACAAGGATACACACAGGAAGAAGGGATAGATTATGATGAAGTGTTTGCACCAGTTGCAAGACTTAAATCCATTCGACTTTTCCTGGCTTATGCTTTATTCATGAAATTTAAGGTGTATCAAATGGATGTAAATGGTGTATTTCTATATGGTCCTATCACTGATGATGTGTTTGTGAAACAACCTTCGGGCTTTGAGGATGCAGAATTTCCACACCGAGTATATAAGCTGAGTAAAGCTTTATATGGACTTCATCAAGCCCCAAGAATTTGGTATGAGACATTATCACAACACTTAATCCAACATGGATACACAAGAGGAAAGATTGATCCAACTTTATTAATAATGAAGGATAATGATGATCTTTTATGTGTACAAGTGTACGTTGATGATATCATATTTGGTTCTACCAATCCGAAATTGTGCAATGAATTTGAAGTAATCATGAAATCTCGGTTCCAAATGAGTTCTATGAGAGAGATTAATTTTTTCCTTAGACTTCAAGTCAAGCAAACTGATGATGGAATTTTCATCAATCAAGAGAAGTTTGTTGACAAGCTTTTGAAGAAATTTAAGTTGCAAGACTGTCAGTCCATACGAACTCCAGCAGATGTTAACACCAAGATTGAACCTGATCCAAAAGGAAAATCTATTAACCAAACGTTATACAAATCAATGATTGGTTCTTTGATGTATCTTACTGCATCTAGACCAGACATTATGTATGCAGTTTGTGTTTGTGCCAGGCATCAATCAGACCCGAAAGAATCTCACTTAATTGCTGTCATAAGGATATTCAGGTATCTCAAAGGTAAACCAGCTTTAGGGCTTTGGTATCCTTACGAGGGTAACTATGAACTACATGGATACACAGATAGTGATTATGGTGGATGTTGTCAAGATAGAAAATCTACTTCGGGTGGGTGTCAATTTTTTGGTCCCCGATTAGTCTCGTGGCAATGTAAGAAACAAACAAATGTATCTGTTTCAACTGCAGAAGCTGAGTACATTGTTGCATCAGCAGGATGTTCTCAAATCCTCTGGTTGCAAAATCAACTACTGGATTATGGGTTCAATTTTCTTAAAACACCAATTTACACTAATAACACTGCTGCTATGTTCATTACAGCTAATCCTGTTCAACATTAAAAAACAAAACATATCGAAATTCGATCTCATTTTCTCAGAGATAACTCTAAAAAAGGATTAATCATATTTGTTGGGGTTTGTTTGACCATTTAAATGTTGTTTAACCATTTAAACCTATAAAACGCAGCGGAATATACTACTTTAAACATGTTAAAGTTTCTGAAAATAACCATTATCATGTGTAAACAAACAAACCCATAACAAGAGGATCTTTATTATGTGAAGCAAGCATACAAAATAAACAAGAACACCTAAAACATGATATAATCATACCATAATAAAACCTTTCTAGATGCTGTGAAAACCGACCAAAAGAAGGCAGAAATGAGTCAAAAGAAAGGCCAAGACTTCAAGGGTAGAAGTCCTCAAGTGTCCATACCCACAAGCCTACAAGAAAACACCATCGTTGCTAGGATTTGAGCACCAAAATCGGGTCAAGAAGGCTGCTAGAACCTTGTTCCAGCCATGAACAACTGCTGGAGTTGGTTCCAGTCGCAAACTCCTTCTTCCATAAGAAGGGTTAATGTTCATGTGACCCTTTAGCATATATGAGTGAGAGCAAGATGAAGTGTGTGTGTGTGTTTTTGGCAGATTTTTGTATCAAAGACTTCAAAGGAACACAAAATTGAGAGAGACTCTCAAGGGGGCGGCCGAAACCCTTTTAGGGTTGTTCCCTTCTTTGTTATTTTCCCCAAAGGTCCTTATATATATATAATTAACCTTTTAATTATATAACATACACACACTTTTATTATTTGATGTTATTTAACTAAATTAAACAACATTACAAATAATATCCATGAACAAAATATCCATTTAAGTTGTTCAATCTCATATGCAACTTATTTAGAAAACTCATTTTCTAAATTGGTGTATTTATTTAATTGTATGATCATATCATCAATTAAATAATATTCGGTGTTTGCTAAGCTTGTTATTGGGTATGACCCGACTTGGATCATGACGTACTAACCACATCAATGTTCTATGTGTCTTGGGCATAAATAATCCAACAATCTCCCACTTGCACAAGATACGTAGAATATTGATGCAAGCAGTAAATACCGCCTAGCAACGGTTTACTACCCTTAATACGCATGACTTAAAAGCCATTCAATAACATCATCCCTTTCAAGTTCCAAACTTGAACAGATTTAGGTGAATCGATCATCTATCCTTTTGTTTCATATGTCCTGTTAAATCCAAAGACACAGAATGATCATTCCTTGTTGATTTAACTTAATCAGGCCTTAGACATCTTGCTCTCAACGAATAAGAGGAACAAATCCCATCTTGACTGCATACGTTTCTCACAATCACCTTGTGTCACACCTGAACATAGCCTTATGTACTATCCATTATTTCAGAACAGTAAAGAACTAACTCAAGGTATAACATTTGGTGAATATCAAAACCCAATATGCATCTCAGGTCTGAGGATACTAAATGATATTCACCTTTACTCAAAATTACTTATGATCAATCAAAGAGATTCTATGTAGTAAAATTTGATACGCGGGTCAGTCCAATATTTGCATCCCACAAATTCTATTAACCTTGGTAGCAACCAATTGCTCTATATTCATACCTTATGAATATCTACCAATCCATGTTCATAATAGTCTTACATTCATATTTGTTCCCACAAGTATGACCGACTACGGACATTTAGAATAATAAACATACTCATGGATATAAACATGCTAAAAGGGAACATAACTCAAATATATAAAAGAGTTAAATGTTACAATTGTTCCATATTTTATCTGCTAAAAGGATCAATTCCAATCACTAGAATATCGAAGTCCTAAGGCATAAGTATGACCCACATACTTTGCCCTTACAAGGAGCTTCGTGATTGGATCCGCAATGTTTTGATCTTTATGAACTTTACGAATACATATCTTTACCCTTTTCAACTCCATCCCTTATGATGTTGAATTTCCGCTGAAGGTGCTTAGTCTTTTGATGAGTACGGGGTTCCTTGATTTGAGCAATCCCACCCACGTAATTACCAAAGATTTCTAGGGGGTCTTGAATGGTAGAGACCACCCCTAGATAAGCAATGGACAAATTTATCCATGCAGCTTCCCAAGCTGCCAATGAAGCGGCTATGTATTCGTATTTTGTAGTGAACAATGCTACCGTGTCTTGCTTTGAACCTTTCAAGGACACTTCTCCTCCATTCATAATGGAAGTATACCCCGATTGTGATCGAAAATCATCTCGATCAGTTTTGGAAGCCTGCATCTGTCTAACCCTTTACAACGACTTCTTCTTCAACAGATCCGTATATTAGAAACATATCCTTAGTCCTACTAAGGTATTTCAATATACTTTTAACAGCCATCCGATGGTTATTTCTATTGGTATCTACTTTGTCATACTTAATAAGCATGACTCGTCCGGTCTAGTGCATATCATTACACAAATGATGGATCCTATAGCAGATGCGTATGGGATATCCTTCATATATGCACTTTGGTTTAACCCTATCAACCACCTCGATCTATCCTTATAGATCCTTATTCCAAAATATGGGTGGCTTAAATGAGATCTTATATGAAAAACATCTTCCAAGCTAGGTTTTAACACCTTCCAAGGTTGGAATATTATTTCCAAATAGTAGTGTGTCATCAACATACAACACTAAGAATACAATTATGCTCCCACTAGCCTTCATATATACACAACCTTCTCGATGCTTGTTTCAATCCATAGATTGATCACTTTAACTTATATACATTATTAGGATGTCATGGATCGACAAAACCATCATGCTAAACTGTATGGATAGTCTCTTCGAGATGTTCATTAAGAAAAGAGGTTTTGACATCCATTTGCCAAAACTCATATTCAAAATATGAAGTTATGGCACATAATATCCTAATCGACTTTAGCATTGCCACGGGCGTAAGAGTTTCATCATATTCAACCAATTGAGTTTGATGGAAACTTTATGCTATAAGTCTTGACTTATAAGTATTCAAGTCTCCATGTATATCTGTTTTCATCTTGAAAACCCACTTGTATCCAACCAGTTTGGAGTTAAGTGGAGGGTCAACCAATTCCCAAACTTGGTTGTTATAAATGGATTGCATCCTTACGTTTATGGCTTCTAGCCATTTGTCCCAATCCAAATTGGACATAGCATCTTGGTATATGGTTAGCCTAAAGGGGTCAACCACATAGCATCCATTCTTGGAATATTCATAACACTTTAGATGGAATACTAACTCTACCAGATTTGTGAACGTTTTGTGTGTATTTATCAACCTCTTGATCATCATCAACAACCTCTTGTTGGTAGCTAGTGTCAACCAAAAGTGTACCGGCTTGTGGATTTTGATCCTTATCAAGTTCCACAGTTCTATACGTCATTCCTTCCATAAAGAACTCGGTTTCCAAGAACTTAGCCTTTCGAGCAATAAATATTTTTGCTCCTTTGAGTCAAAGAAACAGTATCCCATACAGTGTCTGTGGATTCTCAACTAATATACACTTTCTTTGTCCGGGTCATATTCATAATATGAGCCTCAGAGAGCAATGCGAAAACCCAAAATGATAAAGGTGGTTAGCTCATATCCATAATAAATTGAACCATATCCAAATAGGGTTCAGTTTCTCCTTTATCAGAATGAAGAACATAGATAGTTATGAAGAGTTGATTTTCTACTTCATTATTGAAGATTTTGAACATTTCAAAAGCTTCATACTTATGTGTCATCAAGTGCACACAATAATAGCGACTGTAATCGTCGGTAAAAGTAATGAAATATCTATCACCAATCTTTGTCATTGTCTTAAAAGGACCACATACATCCAAATGTATCATTCCTAATAAGTCTTTTGGTTCACACTTATCAAATGAAACATTTTCATTTGTTTCCAAAAGACCATTCTTTTGAAGTGTTTGAATCCAATTCTTGTTTATGTGACTAAGACGACAATATCAAAGATAAGAATAACTTAAACCCATTTTAAGTTTCTTGGTGCTTAATGTGTATAATGAGTTATTATAGGACGAATTATCATGAACAAATTCATGGATATCATTAAAAGGCATATCCTTAAAATGAAAAACATCATCCATAAAACTTAATACCATTATTTACAAACTTTAAATCATGATCATATTGTTTTAATAGGAAACATTAATTATGTTCCTAGTCAAACTAGGTGCATACAAAATATTTTGAGAACAACTTCCACCATTTGAAAGTCTCAAAATAGAGTTTCCCTCCTTGAAGCGCACATTTCTTTGAACCCCTTTGCAACAATTGCAAGTATGAGGCTCACATCCGGTATCCAATACCCATGTGTTTGAAGAAATGACATTTAATACAATGTGTGAATCATGGAAATTGTATTTGACGTTTGCCCAACATCCCTCTTGTCTTTCAACTCCTTGAGATAGGAGGGACAATTCCTTTTCATTGTCCTATCTCTCCATACTCAAAGCATGGAATGTTCTTTGTTACCTTAGGCTTCATAAGCTTAGGTTTTACGAGGTTTCGCATTAACCTTTGCTTTGATGTATTCCTTTCCTTTGGCAATAATTTCCTTAGGATTGGGATTGACCATTTCTTATAGCCTCCCTCATTGATCGAGAGAATAGGTAGAACCTCTTTTCCCATCCCTGCCTCGGTTGCTTTGAACATTGCGTGAAGTTCACCAATGCTCTGGTCCCACCCGTTCATATTACAGTTTATTATGAATGTCTCAAACCTTTAGTTAGGCAGTCAAGGATCAAATCCTTGGCCAACTACTTTGAGACAGGACAGTTAAGCATCTTGAGGCTATCAATGTGGCTTTTCATCTTAAGAATATATAAGATGATATCGATTGGGTTTCTTCCAAGTGACATGTATAAAGTGCCCGAACCGTTTCGAAGCAATCTACTAAAGTTTGTTGAAGGAACATTTCCTTCAACTAGATTATAATGTCATATGCCCCATGATGCTCCAAACCCTTTTGGAGTTCAGGAATCATATTCCCAACATGAGATAGGATACTTGCACAGAATCCTTAGTGTGCCTAAGCCAATCATCAATAGCCTTAACATCAACAGCGTTGGTTGGTAAGGTATGGGATCGTCAAGGACATAGGCCTTTACTCATTTTGAGAACGATTCTCAAGTTTCGAAATTAAGTCCATAAGGTTATTATGGTTAAGACGATCCCCTTTTAAGATGGTTCTCGGTGATAGGGAGGGACGGTCGGGGTAGTAGCATTGGTTTTGCGGCCATTACTACAAAATTATAAAGTTCATTTTAGTATTTCTGAAAAATTGCATTTTAACTATTAATACCATTCACACGTCTCATAGACAATTAATAATTAAAATCTAGAATCCAACGTTACATTTAAATGATGGTTAGGTGACCTTTATCCCATTATTTAAATTAACAAGGTAGTCAACAGTTGACAATTGCAACCTATTGCAACTACTAGTCTTATGGGATCGGTTAAACATCATATGTTTAGTCGGCATGTTTAATCCCATCAACACCATTGTACGCCATGCTTTGGTGACCCTAATCACATGGTTTCCAATTCAAGTCGTCCTACTTACACACACGTGTGAGTTTTCATATACAAGCGGTTAGGTGACCTTTATCCCACAAGTACGTTAGACTCACCTCAAAGATACAAGTTCCCTACAAGTGGTTAGGTGACCTTTATCCCACAAATAGTTCCCAGGTGATTCGAGTGTCGTGTAAAAGGATGGTGTTAGACTTGTTTAGCAAAGGTATTTATGTTTTCATTAATTCTAGTTATGAAAACTCTATGTACCTTGTATTCGCATGCTTTCAAATACATGGTACCCTATGGTTCTCTTTTAATAAAACTTCTTTTATTTTGAAATCATTAATCCTTTTAATAACCTTTTATTAGTCACTTAATGATTAGGAACCAAAAATTCTGCTTGTTATGATAATTTATTTAGATTGTTAAGCATATCCATATATCAAACAATCAACATAAAATGAATAATCAAACAAGCATATATCAAACGACCACATGTGCATAACCATAGCCACTATGTTGACAACACTTGTTTGCCATCACAAGTGTTATCATTAGGTCTTTCCTAAGGGTTGAACACAACACAAAATTGAGATCACAATGGATCTCCCACTTGATATCGCATCCGTATGCTTCAAGTCCACCTTGTGTCTTCCTTTTGTGCTTCCTTCCCGAGCATCTTCATTTACATAATATATATCCTAATACATATTTTCTAGTAAAAGAGAAATACTCCTAATCTATTATTACATCCCAATGAATAAATAGATAAATTACAAGCACAAAACTTACAACCCAATTGAATGAAAATGACCAAAACAAACACGCAACCAAACCAAAAACAACACAAGGTCTAAGCTAGGTTATGCACCATCAAATGAACAATCACAAACATCATTCAACAAACAAAATAAACCCCATCAAACCCCAAATCTTCAGCCAACACAAACTGAAAATTAGGGTTTGTTTGTCCAAACAAACAACAACCAAAACATATCAACCAATTGACATTCCTATCTTTCAAAGTTTAATCATAAGCATGAAGATATAACTTTGAAAGACATGGGGTTTATTAAATCAACAAAAATCAGCCTCTAATAACTTGATAAACATCGTTTAAAACTGATTTTACAAGGAGAATGATGCTAGTTTCCACATAACCGGCTCTAGATGCCATTGTTGGGGTTTGTTTGACCATTTACATGTTGTTTAACCATTTAAACATATAAAACGTAGCGAAATATACTACTTTAAACATGTTAAAGTTTCTGAAAATAACCATTATCATGTGTAAACAAACAAACCCATAACAAGAGGATCTTTATTATGTGAAGCAAGCATACAAAATAAACAAGAACACCCAAAACAGGATATAATCATACCATAATAAAACCTTTCTGGATGCTGTGAAAACCGACCAAAAGAAGGCAGAAATGAGTCAAAAGAAAGGCCAAGACTTCAAGGGTAGAAGTCCTCAAGTGTCCATACCCACAAGCCTACAAGAAAACACCATCGTTGCTAGGATTTGAGCACCAAAATCGGGTCAAGAAGGCTGCTGGAACCTTGTTCCAGCCGTGAACAACTGCTGGAGTTTGATCCAGCCGCAAACTCCTTCTTCCATAAGAAGGGTTAATGTTCATGTGACCCTTTAGCATATATTAGTGAGAGCAAGATGAAGTGTGTGTGTGTGTTTTTGGCAGATTTTTGTATCAAAGACTTCAAAGGAACACAAAATTGAGAGAGACTCTCAAGGGGGCGGCCGAAACCCTTTTAGGGTTGTTCCCCTCTTTGTTATTTTCCCCAAAGGTCCTTATATATTAATTTTTTGTTAAACTAAAGATTAATATATATATATATATATATATATATATATATATATATATATATATATATATATATATATATATATATATATATATATATATATATATATATATATATATATATATATATATAATTAACCTTTTAATTATATAACATACACACACTTTTATTATTTGATGTTATTTAACTAAATTAAACAACATTACAAATAATATCCATGAACAAAATATCCATATAAGTTGTTCAATCTCATATGCAACTTATTTAGAAAACCCATTTTCTAAATTGGTGTATTTATTTAATTGTATGATCATATAATCAATTAAATAATATTCGGTGTTTGCTAAGCTTGTTATTGGGTATGACCCAACTTGGATCATGACGTACTAACCACATCAATGTTCTATGTGTCTTGGGTATAAATAATCCAACAATATTGATTCAAATTGCAACGGAAAAACAGTTGGCAGATCTATTTACTAAAGCCTTCCTACCAGGACGGTTTGAGTATTTAGTAGAGTCAATTTATTAATCATATGTGAACTCTCTAAATCAAAAAATAATCATAAGTGATCCTCACAATGTTAATTGGTTATTTGTATTTTGTGTGTATGTGATTTTTGTTTTCTTAGAAAACCAAATACAAAAGTATGAATCAAAACTCCAAAAATAGAGTCTTTTTCTTATTGTCATTTTATTTTTTTAGAAAAGAATATGTTTATGTAATATGTGAGAAATGATAGTACATTAGTGAGATCAGTTGCATACTTCACTCATTAATAAAGTCAGACATGATCAGGTATGATGTGTAGACAATATCATGCTACTATACTGAAAAAGTAAATTCTTGTGATCACACTAAATCTTAATGCTTGTGTGTATTCATCTGAGTACTTTTGAGATGTTTTGGCTTATCAGATTGATTGCTTGTTAAGTTACACCACTCACACCTGTTGGTACTGTGTTTAATCATGAGATCTGTTACAAAGCATCATATCACTTCTCTGTTATGAGTCATCATAGACCTGAAGTGCTGAGATATCCTTTGTTGTAAGTGATTACAGACCTGGATTCTCTCTTTGATGCAAAAGTTGCCAATGTGCACAAACTATTCAAATGAATAGTTATGATCAAATGGTTATCCATGATCATTCTCTATTAATTTAAGTAACATGAACTCTGGTGATACATATGTTTGAGGTAATAAGTTGAGTATGTGTTCTTTCTTGCATCTCATGATGATGGTTGAGCTCTCTCAGTCTTTGTATGATTTACATCATGTCATATCTAAATATACCGTAATCCATCCAAGAATTAAAAAAGTAAGTGAGTTGATATTTTGTCAAAAACACTTATTTTCTGTCCTTAGATCTTGTGTCTCCTTTGTTGTGATATCACTGACCTGGAACACACTTGATCAGGATTTATTCATTGTCTATGACTATTCATATTTTTTTTATTTTAATGTGCTGATCTTCATTGATTTGATCTCACTGCAGACATTAATTCTTTTGTTTATATTAGATTTTGATTCTGCTTTCATTTTGATTTTATGCATGTTATTTATGTGTGAAGGCAATGTAACAATGAGATGGCTGATCTTATTATGTTACCTTAGGAAACTTATAAGTTTTTCAAACTTAAAAGTTTAGGGGGAGTAATAAAATGGAAGAGTTGTTCTCAGAAAATCAAAATCAAAGTTAAAATGTTGAATTGAAAGGATGATGCTATATGTTGAAAGTGTATGTGAATTTGAAAATGTAACTTTTGAAAATGATAATATGAACCTATATGAATTTGCAAGTGGAAATGCTTCTTTAAAAAGTTGAAAAATAGAGAATTTAATTTGTTTTGAGACTAAAATGAAGGGATAAAATAAATTTTGAAAGATAAACATCAAGTGAAGAATTAAAATTGTTAAAAATTAAAAAAATTGAGTGTGCAAAATGCAAAAAGTTCAAATTTGAGGGACTAAAAGTTAAAGTTTGAAAAATTCAAAATTATGATTAAAATGTTTAAATATTAGTATGAAATATTACTAATATGTTTAAACAGTGTGCAGATGAAGAATTTGAAAAACACAAGTGTAAGACTAATGAAAGTCAACTCAAAGTCAACTCATGCGCCTAAATAGTGTGCATACATCTAAATAGGAGCATGGTGAACTTTCAAGAATTATACAAGTGTTTCGGCGTTTTTCACATTCCCATGCGCCTAAACAGTTGTAATAAGTCCATGATTTAACCAAGTGTTTGGGCGTTTTACACAAACCCATGCGCCTAAACAATGATAATGAGTCTGATTTTAACCAAGTGTTTGACGTTTGAAATGTCTCATGCGTCTACACAGTGTTGAAATGTTTCAAGAGTTACAAGACGTTTCAGGAACTTCATGCGGCTGAACAGTGCAAAAGCGCCTAAACAGTGCTTATGCGTCTGAATAGTTCTCATGCGTCTCAGTCAAAACGCACAAACAGTGCTCATGCATCTCAGTATTTTGTGAAATTTAGGGTTTCATACGCTCAAACAGTTCTAAAAAAATTCTCCAAAAACAATTCTCTGAACTATCGACTCGTCGTCATCGAAGTCTCAGATTATCAGTGATTGCAACAAATCTTGTTGATTGTTAGATATTATTTGGGTCTATAAACGTAAGTTTGTGATTCAAATCAGTAGATTTTGGTTAAAACATAATGATTGGCATAGGTGTTCGACTGCTATTTGGGCGTTCGAACACTATAATATTCGAAGTTTAAATAATCAAATCTTAATCATATCTAAAATTGACTCTAGATTGTTGATATGTATGAGATTTCGAGCAATTTGATATAAAGTTTATCGACTGAAATTGTAAATGATATTGATTATAGATCAATCAGTGTGTTCTTCGAAGGAAGAAGAAGAAGATGAACAGACAGATTCAAATCTTGAATAAAAATAAAATAAAATAAAATAAAAAACTTTAAAAAAGTAGATAAATCAAAATTCAAATAATTGATTAATAAAATGATAGATTCAAAATGAATAAATTTTAATATTTCACAAATTAAATTCATAAGTCAAAAGTTAAAATCATAAGTCAAAATTGAATTCAAAATTATAAGTCAAAATTGCAAATTCATATGTAAAAATTAAAACTCAGAAATCAAAATTTCAATGTTCTCATATTCTTTTTCTCTATGTTTTGCAAATGGCAGCTTTGAAGTTTGAGCCTAAACATAATGTTGCTGCTTTCTTTGATGATGAAAACAGAGAAGCTGTTGGTTATGAAGAAATTATACGATTTCTGTTAAAATCAAAATACGTCTATGCAATGTGTGCAAGACCCATGATTAATGCAAGATTGATCAAAAGAATTTGGAGAACAGCAGAAGTAGAAAGAGATGAAGAAGGGAATAAAGTTTTAAGAGCTTTCATTACATCAGATAGAATGCTTGAAGTTTCTGAACAAGCAATTAGATCAGCTCTTAAACTTGGTGAAATGACCCAGAAGAATTGTCTAAGTATACCTTCAATGAATGTAGAGATGTATTTCTACAAATGGGTCATCCTGATCACTTCCCTAAGAAACAATTCTTCAGAGCAAGAGTATATAAACACTAGAAACTGTTATATTATATATTTCAACATTGCATGTCTAAAAGAAGTGCTGGTTGGGATTCATTCCCAGTGGACATTGCATCTCCTATCATTGCTTTAGCCACAAACAGAAGATTTAACATGGCAAAGTAGATAATGAATGGATTCATATTTAATCTTGAAAGAAAAAAGAGAAACAAATAGTTGATGAATCCAAGGTTTCTCCAACTGCTTATTAATGAAGAGAATCCAGATTTATATGTTGAAGGAGTTAAAGGAGATAAGCTGCAATTAGCGCATATGTTAGAAGTTGTGTATAAAAGACTTGAAATGATTATTGGTGCTCAAAACATTCCAGCATTTGATTATATAAGGAATGTATCTATGGATGACGTAGACATCAATCAACAACACTATCATTTATCCAGAAGATGAACCAATAGATCCAAATGATCTTATTGAGGATGTTGTAGATGATATGATTGATGATGATGATGATGAAGAAAGTGATGATGAAGCTACTGAAAGCTCATCAGATGATGATAATGATGATAACAATGAGGATGATGATAATAATGATGATGATGATGGTAATGATGGTGCAACTTGTGACAACCGACCTCCAGGTTGTTATCCTAACCCTAAATTTCTTGCATCATTATCCATCTTATGAGTGCTAATAATTGAAACTATTCAACCCTACCATGAAATTGGAAACAATTCTTGTTACTTGATTCAAATTATGGTTTTATATGATTTTTCTTTATTTACTTTTAACTAATTTAGGTTTCTACCTTTTAAAAATTTGTGTTCCGGGAATATTGACTAGTCACCCTTACAAAAATTAATTTCAAGAGAAGGCAATTAAAATGTGAGCATACACACTCACACCCTCATATTTTCGGCCCATGCATGCATGGACATGCACTAGATACCTCAAATACACCATCCACTAAACAATACATTATACCCAATACTACAAAACTACACTACATAATAACAATTTATAATTAAAAATTTAATCAAAAACTCTCCTCACTACAAGCCAAAAGTGGCCGCCCCCTCTCCCTCCACTCTTCTCCTCTCTACACCACCACCACACCCACCACTCACACTGCATGCAAGACTTCCACCCACTCCCTCTCTCCCTCTTATTCGAATTATCAGCTGGAAACACACACACTCACACCACAACTCTCTCAAAAATCCTCTCTAGTCAAGCACAAGATCGTGAAGAACAACACAACGCAACCATCGGCCAAGTGCAAACCGCAAGGAGGTGGCCTAATTCGCGAGTCTTGGACACACACCCGCACTTGTCCGACTTTTCCAGCCCTGGTTAGAGGTTCTACAGCCAAGTCCAAGGAGTTTCTAGCCATCCACGACCCTCAACACCTTCCAAACCGTGAGTTACATCAAGTGTAAGCTCCATGTTGTCGGTTTTGGACATTTCTCTTGTTTTCTTCATTTTTCACCTAAAAACCTTGCTTTTTCCTTGTTGTAGCAGAAACTTCTCACCATCACTTTGTTCTTAAGGAGTTCCCAACGTTCTTGAAGGTAAATCTCATGTTATAATAGTCATTCTTGAGGTGGAAACCGATTTCCACCATGAAAACCCTCTTTTTGGGTGTTTTGGTATCATATAATTTATGAATGTTGCAATTCTTTCAAACCAAACTTGTGACCTGCATGTTAATGGCTTAATGGACTCCCAAGAACCTGTTTTAAAAGTTCCAAAAGGCTACATAACTCGAACCCACGGTTATTACATGGATTACACCTTGAAACCCTTCTTTCTACATGTAACAACACCCTTTAAGCATTTGTTTGAAAAACCCTTTCAACCAAGACTCATAACCTACTCATGAACGACTTTATGACACCTTAATAATCTGTTTATAAAGTTAAATGAAGTGTTGGTAATGTTTAAGCTCGAGTTAAGATGATTTACACAAGTGTTATGGTCGGTTATGATATTTTCTACATATTTGAAGCCTATGGATGTGTAGAACAACTAGGCAACTCTTTGGGACTGAAATTTCAGTAGGTTTTGATGAATATTAAGAGTGTTAGTAATGTTTAATCTCTGGAATAAAGGATGTTGTGATTTGCCCCCTTTTAGTCACTTTCGGGACCCGAAAACATGGTAAAACGACCTTAAAAATAGTAAGAATATGAATTTAACACTCTTGAAAAGTATTCCAGGCTTAAAAATTATAAATAAAGTGTTCTGGAGTCAATGGATAATTTAAATGGTCAAAGGAACAAATAAATGACGTTTTAACTAAAAACGGGTACTAACCGAGCATCGTTTTTGAGAAAAAATCCATAAAAATGGAGTTCGAAGCTAAGATTTATAAATATCATATGACTTCAGTAAGTTAAGTAATAAAAGACTTAAATTATTTGAAGAGTTGGTCAAACAAGCTTTAAATGGTCAAACATCGTCAAAACCGCGTTTTAACGGGTCAAACGTAAAAACAAGATTTTCAACTATAAAAGGCCAAATTTCACAATTTAAGGACTTAAAATTTATAAAGATACCTTTTATAAAATACCTACCGGTCCAAGATTAAAATATATGAAAACCCTAAATTACGGTTAAAACTCTCCGGCTTTTACCGTAACCGGGAGCGTTAAACGCATAGTTTTTAAATCGGACCCGTAAACTAAAATTTTGAAACACTTACTCTATAATAAGTATAACATTACTCTAAGAATCTGATTTTTGGTCTTAAATGTCATAAAGGGCAAGAAACCAAACTTGAGGGTAGAAACTGTCAATTTTGAAACTTGAGGGACCAAACTGTAAAATTTTTCCAAACCTTATAACCGACTTCCAGGAAGCTAATAATCACTTGAACAACAAAATTCCTTAATATACTTAACCTAATGGAGTGAAAATCCTAATTTTCGTGAAGACGCCTTGACCTGCTATAAAAGGAAACTTTTTATAACAAACCTTCGCGAAACCAAAGCCTTACTCAATAGCTAAACTCTTGATACCATTGTTGCACCTTAAATGAGTTTAGGGAAGTAGCTTATTACTTAATATGTACATGTTAGGGTGCTAGTCTTGAGACACTCCCGGCACACCAAGAGACATTTGACTTGAAACCTAAGGTGAGTTCTAGTGACTCCCCCTTTTTACTATTGTTTTGGGATGAAACATGCTCTGCTATTTATGAACTATAATTGTGCTTTACTTGATGATTGTATGTGGGATTTATGGTTACCTGCTGATACTTATATTATGATCATTAATTCTTTCGTGAACCGCTTGTTTTATATGAATAGATCTATTTGGGGAATCCCCCACACACAGTGGCTTCCGTTCCAGGAAGGTTACCCCACTGAGATCCAAAGGGGTTGTTTGTGGCATGTAACAGGTTTTGTTAAGAAACTATGGTGAACCATCCGGGCAGGTAGGGTTCACTGGTTTGGGGCTCAGTTCTTCCTTCGGGAATATCCGGTTAAACACAACTTTAGAAGAGGCCAACCGGGACTGAGTGCAGGGTTGATTATGATTTTCCCACGATGTTTAAACAATGATTATTTTCTTTTTAATCAAAGAAGGATTTGTTAAGTCCTTTTGTTTTTAAACTTTAAGCACTTGAATTCACCAACTTTTTAGTTGACACAAATTTCTTTTGAGCATGTTTCAGGTAAAGAATGAAGAGATCCTAGCTGTTGTGAAGACCTAGACCTATCCCCGCGACCATGGCATTGGCATATTTCCTTAATGAACCATTTGAACAATTACCTGTTTATGATGAACAAGTACAATTTATCTTTATGGATGACCGTAAAACTTATTTGGGGGCTTGATTGTTTCTAGCCCCGGTATTTTTTTTTAAAATATTAATGCCATGTGATATTCTCTCCTTTGAGCTCTTGTAATGGTTTGTATCCGCTGCCATATGTTGTTGCTAGTCTGTGACGTCCCACCCTACCTGGGCCCAGGGTGTGACAGATTGGTATCAGAGCCAAAGGTTGTAGAGAAGTCGGGAATACCATAGTAGACCCTAGTCTACAACCCTGATACCCTAGGACTTTCCTGCTGGGAAGTGTTGGGATGATCGGGTTGGGTAAATTGATGATTACACTTGATCAACGTAATCATGAATTTACCGGACGCGTAATTTCCATCACTGATCTTTAGGTTATGATTGGACTTCTCTGATTTATATTTATGATTTTGAAACTAAATTTCAAAAAGGGGATTTAAATGATTTTTTTTTATGATGAACTATGTTATCCGATACTACTTGAAGAGACTATTGATTTGGGCAAAACAGACAGCTATATGTTGGAATAACAGATACTATTGCCATCAATACTATTACTAGTACTATTATTATAATCCTGAGCTATGAGAAACCAAATTACTCATGATGTATTTCTTACAAGACAACGTCTATGGCTGATAAAGGAAAGGCGCCTGCTCACCCCAACACTGAGACCACTCCTACTGGAACCCTGAGGAGGGCGAAGCCCCAGACAGAGTACGAAGCGTACCTCCGGAGATGCGGACATCCAGGGTGGATATCCGTCACGTCCGAAGACACTGAAGCTTCCGAGGACTCTTTCTCCACATCACCTTCCCGAAGCCGAACGCGTTCCCACTCTCCTCAAGTAGCTGTTCCTACCCTCTCTCCCATCCCACCTATTGGAAATAGGGGTGCGCGTACTGTCACCCGACCTCGCAAAAGCGTTAGGCCAGGATCCTCCGTATCTTTTAGGATGCCTCCTCCTCCTCCCCCGCCTGTTAGGATTCCGACTTCGGTACCTCCACTGTTTGACCCACGTGACGAACACCTGTTGCCGCCAAGACATAGTATGTATGACGGTCCTAGCGTACTGGCTGGTGATAGGTACTCCCAGTCGAGTCGCCGGGCAAGTGATGTAGGACCCTCTGATATGACATTGGATGAGATCTTGAGGACTGTTCTCCGTCATGAGTTGACTGTTCAGCACGCCACTCGAACCTCCCAGTCTGCTCAATTCCAGGCTATGATGGCTACGCAAGGAGTGAAGCATTTGGAGCAGGAGCAGGGGAAGAAGAGTACAGGATGGTTTGGATGGCTGAAGAAAAAGTGGATGTGAGAGTAGGAGTACTCAGCGGGATTATCTGTCTCTAGACAGTAGAAGGAAACTATTTGAATTATTATTCAATACTATTATTTTTATTATCATGGGGGTGATGGCACCTTCAAATTGTAAGAGCTTGACTCTGATTCTACTTTGTCGGATGATACTATCATGAACTGTTGTTGGGATGCTAGATTTATTAAACTGTCTGTATTAAATTGCTATATGTTGTGTTGTGCCTTGAAATTGGTCCGTGCCTTTTTCTAATTGATTGTCTAACTGTTATGTCATGTTTTGATTTGGACTTTGTAAGGTTTCCTTAGTGGGTTGTAAATACATATGTGCATGCCATGATCCCTCTTACGAGGCATGGTGTAATAGGATAATGATGCATAGGCTATTCAAAACAAATTTTGAGATGCTAAACGAATCTATTTGTGATACTATCAGAATGCCGACTCGCAGAGGAACACGATTTGGACGGCGTGGAGCCACCAGGGGCCGCCGTGAGGAAGCAAGGCAGACTGGAAACCAACCTACTCCACCAGGGACTCCACACGGGGAAAATGCTAATCAAGAGAGTGATGAAAGAATTGCTAACCTCGTAGCTCAGCAACTGGCTAACGCCATTCCGACTATTATTGCACAGATAAATGCAGACCGGGATAACACTACTGGTAATGAACGGTCGGTGAACGATGAGGGCCACGACGAAGAAGCCGAGGCGCTAAGGAATGGATGCTCCTATAAGACCTTCATGGCGTGTAAGCCTAAGGACTTCTATGGCACCGAGGGTGCTATAGTGACTTACAGATGGATTGACGAAATGGAAGCTGTCTTGGACATTAGCGAGTGCAAGATGGAGCATATGGTGAGGTTTGCATCACAATCTCTCAAGGGATCAGCTCTCGAATGGTGGAAGTCAATTACTCAAAGCCGTGGAAGAAATGTGGCTAATCGAATGGGCTGGACTGAATTCCAAGAGCTAATGACCAACAAATATTGCCCCATCAATCAACTCGAGAAGCTGGAGACAGAATTTTTAAGCATGGAGATGAAAGGTCCCAACTACACAGAATATATCAGTCGTTTCTTAGCCCTGTCCCGACTTGTTCCACATCTGGTGACGCCTGAAGCCAAAGGTGTAGCACGGTTCATATGGGGACTACACCCAAGAGTTAGGGGAATGGTCCGTTCCTCCCAGCCTTTAACCCTACAAGCTGCTGTCGACCTCACCAGCAGTTTGACTGATGACTTAATTAGGGCTGGATGGACTGATCAAGCAAGGGCTGATGAGAAGAGGAAGTTTGTTGGTGAGAAAAGGAAGTGGTTTGAAGTGAAAAGAGCGGTTGGAAGTAGTAGTGGGTCAGGTAGAAGAGTTCTGAAGGTGCGAGGCGCGATGATCCGGGAAGCAAGAACCGGAGATTGTATCGGGGACAAGCCCATTTTGCAACAAGTGCAAGTTACATCATCAAGGGGAATGTAACCCGATGCCCTGTTTTAGGTGCAAGAGAACAGGCCATTTAATTAAAGACTGTACTTACGCACCAGGAAAACAATGCTATGAATGTGGAGATCCAGGGCACATGAGGAACAAGTGTCCTAAGCTGGGTAGAGACAAGGATGCCAAGCACAACAAGCCTAAGGGAAGAGCTTTCGTAATGGACCCAGCAGGAGCTCGTAGTGAACCCGACGTGGTCAACGGTACGTTCCTTGTAAACAATCATCCTGCTACTGTACTGTTCCATACTGGAGCGACTGCTAGTTTTATCTCTAGTACCTTTAGGCCATTGATTGACTTAGACGTGTGTACCTTGACTGATACGTTTACCGTAGAATTAGCTGACGGTAATATTTTAGAAGCTAACGAAATCATTAGGGATTGCCCGCTGAATCTAAAAGGGAATACGTTTAGGATTAACTTGATGCCCATTAAGTTAGGAGGATTTGATGTGGTTGTGGGTATGGACTGGCTAGCGAAGCATAGAGTCGAAATCTTATGTGATGAGCGTCTACTCAAGATACCGTTGAGCTACGAGGAAGTGTTAGTGGTAGAGGGTGCAAGGAGTAACACCCTATACCCTATAATATCCCACTTAAAAGCTACCAAGAGCTTAATGAAGGGATGTCCAGCTTTTATAGTTTATGTGATGAAAACCCAAAAGGAGAAGAAGATCGAAGATATTCCCGTGGTTTCTGAATACCCAGAGGTGTTTCCGGAAGACCTACCAGGACTCCCCCCGAATCGGCAAGTCGAATTCCAGATAGATTTGTTGCCTGGTGCTGCACCGGTAGCCAAGGCACCGTACCGACTCGCCCCACCTGAGATGAAGGAGCTAATGGTACAAATTCAAGAACTACTGGATAAGGGATTTATACGTCCGAGTGTCTCTCCATGGGGTGCCCCCGTACTATTCGTGAAAAAGAAAGACGGAACCCTGCGAATGTGTATTGATTACAGATAATTGAACAAGCTGACCATAAAGAACCGTTACCCTCTTCCGAGAATAGATGACCTATTTGATCAACTGCAAGGAGCAAGTTATTTCTCCAAAATAAACTTGAGGTCAGGATACCACCAACTGAAGATAAGAGAAGAGGACATACCCAAAACGGCCTTCCGAACTAGGTATGGACACTATGAGTACTTGGTCATGCCCTTTGGACTGACTAATGCTCCAGCAGCATTCATGGACCTCATGAACCGCGTTTGCCGCCCTTACCTCGACAAGTTTGTGATCGTGTTTATTGACGACATACTGATCTATTCCCGAAGTACGAGAAGCATCTCAGGCTAATTCTTGAATTGCTCAAGAATGAGCAACTATATGCCAAGTTCTCTAAATGTGAATTTTGGATGCGCCAGATCCAATTCTTAGGTCATGTGGTGAATGAGGATGGAATTCAAGTTGACCCTTCCAAGATTGAGGCCATAAAGAATTGGAAGATTCCTGAAACTCCAACAGAGATAAGGCAATTCTTAGGACTGGCTGGCTACTACCGACGATTTATAAAGGACTTCTCGCGTATAGTGCAACCTTTGACCGCACTAACCAAGAAGAACACAACCTTTGTGTGGGAGCGAGAGCAGAACGAGGCGTTTGAAACGCTTAAGGAGAAGTTATGCAGTGCACCTATCCTTGCTCTTCCAGAAGGAGTAGAAGACTTCGTGGTCTATTGTGACGCTTCGCGTCAAGGGCTAGGATGTGTACTGATGCAACGCAACAAGGTGATTGCTTACGCATCTAGACTGCTGAACGATCATGAGAAGAACTACGCGACGCACGATCTGGAGTTGGGTGCCGTGGTGTTTGCTCTCAAAATGTGGAGGCACTACCTTTATGGCACAAAGTGCATCATCTACACTGACCATAGAAGTTTGCAACATATCCTTGACCAAAAGATGCTCAACATGCGTCAGAGAAGATGGGTCGAGCTATTAAACGATTACGAGTGCAAAATCCGCTACCATCCAGGTATGGCCAATGTTGTGGCGGATGCGTTGAGCCGAAAGGAAAGAGAAAAACCTCTTCGTGTACGAGCCTTAAGGATGAGTGTGTATACCAACCTTATTGCAAAACTGAAAGAAGATCAAAGCGAGGCATTAAAGGAATAAAGATTAAAGGAAGAAGGATTGACTGGAATGGAAAAGCAATTTGAGATAGGGGACGATGGTACATACAGATATGAAGGAAGGACTTGGGTGCCAAAACACGGAGGAATTCGAGAAGTAATCCTTGACGAAGCACACAAGTCTAGGTATTCAATTCACCCTGGAAGTGATAAGATGTACTAGGATTTAAAGGCACTTTTCTGGTGGCCGGGAATCAAGAAATCAATCGCCGTTTATGTGGGGAAATGTCTAACCTGTGCCATGGTAAAAGCTGAGAACCAAAAACCATCAGGAACGTTACAACAACCTGAAATCCCATAATGGAAATGGGATAATGTCACGATGGATTTTGTTACCAAGTTGCCCAGAACGTTTAAAGGCCACGATGCTATTTGGGTGATAGTAGATAGGCTAACGAAATCAGCTCACTTCTTGCCAATTAGAGAAGACTACGACATGATGAAATTGGCCCAACTATATGTCGACGAGGTGGTAACGAGGCATGGAGTGCCTTTGTCGATCATCTCCGATCGTGATAGCCGTTTCACCTCTCGTTTCTGGAAATCGTTCCAGCAGGCTTTAGGAACCCGTTTAGATCTAAGCACGGCTTACCACCCTCAGACCGATGGACAGAGCGAAAGAACTATTCAAATGATGGAAGACATGTTAAGAGCTTGCGTGATGGACTTTGGCGGAAACTGGGATACCCATCTTCCTTTGGTGGAATTCGCCTATAACAATAGTTACCACGCGAGTATTAAAGCCGCTCCGTATGAGGCCCTATATGGCAGGAAATGCCGATCACCCTTGAGTTGGAATGAGATTGGTGATAGCCAAGTGATGGGACCCGACATCATGTTGGAGACCACTGACAAGATCTATAAGATAAAGGAGCGACTGAAAGCAGCCAGAGATCGGCAGAAGAAGTATGCTGACAGGAGACGGAAACCTCTAGAGTTCCAAGTGGGTGACAGGGTAATGCTAAAGGTAGCACCATGGAAGGGAACTGTGAGGTTCGGAAAAAGAGGAAAGTTAAGCCCAAGATACATTGGACCATTCGAAATACTGGCAAGAATTGGCCCAGTGGCATATAAGTTTAAACTACCCCCGGGGTTGAGCCACATACACGACACCTTTCATGTGTCGAACTTGAAGAAGAGCATGGTAGACAAAACCCTAGAACTGCCATTAAAAGAAGCAAGAATAAACGACAAACTGCATTTTGTGGAAGAACCCGTGGAGATCACGGATCGCTTGGTCAAGCAACTCCGGCGGAGCCGCATACCCAAGGTTAAGGTTAGATGGAACTCCAAGCGAGGACCTGAATTTATTTGGGAGCGTGAAGATGAAATGAGGAAGAATTATCCACACCTCTTCAAACCCACCCGTTCAGTCCCTAATCAAAGCTAAAATTTCGGGACGAAATTTCCTAAACGGTGGGAGAATGTGACAACCGACCTCCAGGTTGTTATCCTAACCCTAAATTACTTGCATCATTATCCATCTTATGAGTGCTAATAATTGAAACTATTCAACCCTACCATGAAATTGGAAACAATTCTTGTTACTTGATTCAAATTATGGTTTTATATGATTTTTCTTATTTACTTTTAACTAATTTAGGTTTCTACCTTTTAAAAATTTGTGTTCCGGGAATGTCGACTAGTCACCCTTACAAAAATTAATTTCAAGAGAAGGCAATTAAAATGTGAGCATACACACTCACACCCTCATATTTTCGGCCCATGCATGCATGGACATGCACTAGATACCTCAAATACACCATCCACTAAACAATACATTATACCCAATACTACAAAACTACACTACATAATAATAATAATTTATAATTAAAAATTTAATCAAAAACTCTCCTCACTACAAGCCAAAAGTGGCCGCCCCCTCTCCCTCCACTCTTCTCCTCTCTACACCACCACCACACCCACCACTCACACTCCATGCAAGACTTCCACCCTCTCCCTCTCTCCCTCTTATTCGAATTATCAGCTGGAAACACACACACTCACACCACAACTCTCTCAAAAATCCTCTCTAGTCAAGCACAAGATCGTGAAGAACAACACCAAGCAACCATCGGCCAAGTGCAAACCGCAAGGAGGTGGCCTCATTCGCGAGTCTTGGACACACACCCGCACTTGTCCGACTTTTCCAGCCTTGGTTCGAGGTTCTACAGCCAAGTCCAAGGAGTTTCTATCCATCCACGACCCTCAACACCTTCCAAACCGTGAGTTACATCAAGTGTAAGCTCCATGTTGTCGGTTTTGGACATTTCTCTTGTTTTCTTCATTTTTCACCTAAAAACCTTGCTTTTTCCTTGTTGTAGCAGAAACTTCTCACCATCACTTTGTTCTTAAGGAGTTCCCAACGTTCTTGAAGGTAAATCTCATGTTATAATAGTCATTCTTGGGGTGGAAACCGATTTCCACCATGAAAACCCTCTTTTTGGGTGTTTTGGTATCATCTAACTTATGAATGTTGCAACTCTTGCAAACCAAACTTGTGACCTGCATGTTAATGCCTTAATGGACTCCCAAGAACCTGTTTTAAAAGTTCCAAAAGGCTACATAACTCGAACCCACGGTTATTACATGGATTACACCTTGAAACCCTTCTTTCTACATGTAACAACACCCTTTAAGCATTTGTTTGGAAAACCTTTTCAACCAAGACTCATAACCTACTCATGAACGACTTTATGACACCTTAATAATCTGTTTATAAAGTTAAATGAAGTGTTGGTAATGTTTAAGCTCGAGTTAAGATGATTTACACAAGTGTTATGGTCGGTTATGACATTTTCTACATATTTGAAGCCTATGGATGTGTAGAACAACTAGGCAACTCTTTGGGACTGAATTTCAGTAGGTTTTGATGAATATTAAGAGTGTTAGTAATGCTTAATCTCTGGAATAAAGGACATGTGATTTGCCCCCTTTTAGTCACTTTCGGGACCCGAAAACATGGTAAAACGACCTTAAAAATAGTAAGAATATGAATTTAACACTCTTGAAAAGTATTCCAGGCTTAAAATTGATAAATAAAATGTTCTGGAGTCAATGGATAATTTAAATGGTCAAAGGAACAAATAAATGACGTTTTAACTAAAAACGGGTACTAACCGAGCATCGTTTTTGAGAAAAATCCATAAAAATGGAGTTTGAAGCTAAGATTAAAATCATATGACTTCAGTAAGTTAAGTAATAAAAGACTTAAAGGATTTGAAAAATTGGTCAAACAAGCTTTAAATGGTCAAAAACGGTCAAAACCGCGTTTTAACGTGTCAAACGTAAAAACGACATTTTCAACTATAAAAGGCCAAATTTCACAAGTTAAGGACTTAAAATTTATAAAGATACCTTTTAGAAAATACCTACTAGTCCAAGATTCAAATATATGAAAACCCTAAATTACGGTTAAAACTCTCCGGCTTTTACCGTAACCGGGAGCGTTAAACGCGTAGTTTTTAAATCGGACCCGTAAACTAAAATTTTGAAACACTTACTCTATAATAAGTATAACATTACTCTAAGAATTTGATTTTTGGTCTTAAATGTCATAAAGGGCAAGAAACCAAACTTGAGGGTAGAAACTGTCAATTTTGAAACTTGAGGGACCAAACTGTAAAATTTTTCCAAACCTTATAACCGACTTCCAGGAAGCTAATAATCACTTGAACAATAAAATTCCTTAATATACTTAACCTAATGGAGTGAAAATCCCAATTTTCGTGAAGACGCCTTGACCTGCCATAAAAGGAAACTTTTTATAACAAACCTTCGCGAAACCAAAGCCTTACTCAATAGCTAAACTCTTGATACCATTGTTGCACCTTAAATGAGTTTAGGGCAGTAGCTTATTACTTAATATGTACATGTTAGGGTGCTAGACTTGAGACACTCCCGGCACACAAAGCGACATTTGACTTGAAACCTAAGGTGAGTTCTAGTGACTCCCCCTTTTTACTATTGTTTTGGGATGAAACATGCTCTGCTATTTATGAACTATAATTGTGCTTTACTTGATGATTGTATGTGGGATTTATGGTTACCCCTGATACTTATATCATGATCAATAATTCTTTCGTGAACCGCTTGTTTTGTATGAATAGATCTATTTGGGGAATCCCCCACACACAGTGGCTTCCGTTCCAGGAAGGTTACCCCACTGAGATCCTAAGGGGTCGTTTGTGGCATGTAACAAGTTTTGTTAAGAAACTATGGTGAACCATCCGGGCAGGTAGGGTTCACTGGTTTGGGGCTCAGTTCTTCCTTCGGGAATATCCGGTTAAACACAACTTTAGAAGAGGCCAACCGGGACTGAGTGCAGGGTTGATTATGATTTTCCCACAATGTTTAAACAATGATTATTTTCTTTTTAATCAAAGAAGGATTTGTAAGTCCTTTTGTTTTTAAACTTTAAGCACTTGAATTCACCAACTTTTTAGTTGACACAAATTTCTTTTGAGGATGTTTCAGGTAAAGGATGAAGAGATCCTAGCTGTTGTGAAGACCCAGACATATCCCCGCGACCATGGCATTGGCATATTTCCTTAATGAACCATTTGAACAATTACCTGTTTATGATGAACAAGTACAATTTATCTTTATGGATGACTGTAAAACTTATTTGGGGGCTTGATTGTTTCTAGCCCCGGTATTATTTTTTTTAAATATTAATGCCAAGTGATATTCTCTCCTTTGAGCTCTTGTAATGGTTTGTTTCCGCTGCCATATGTTGTTTGTTAGGACCTGGTATTTGAACGAAATACCTAGTGATTAGCGTGTAAACCAGATCAAATAGTGCGGAATCCTATTTGATTGGCGATCCAATCAGTGAGAACACGCGAAGAATCAATCAAGAATTAAATCTAACGTTAGAAGTCGATTTGGAATCGATCTAATGTGTTCTGTGAACTTGGAGAACGATTTGGGAGGCTTCTGGACGGCTAGGGTACGTCTGGAGTCGTAATGGTATGAATGCTTACGTTTTTCCATGAATTGGGTTGTATTTATAGGTTAGTATTGTTCATTCGGGCGACTGAACCATTAGTATGGTTTAGTCGTGCGATTGAACCATGCGGTTGATTCATCCGCACGACTGAGTGTTCAGTCGTACGACTGAGCCAATCTTATGTGTCAATCATGCGACTGATCCAGTCTCCTGGTTCAGTCGTGCGACTGAGTCAATCGTATGAAGTTATTCATGCGTGTGGTCTATTCGCATGGGCCATTCGCATGAGAACTTCATTAAGTTAAGTTTGAATGTATTAATTAATATAACATTATGTGTAACCATTCAAACAATCACAAACCTAATTAACCAATTCAAATATCGATTCATTAATGAAATATTAGACATTACAAATCACAAACAATCCATATTATTTCATTAATCATTTCACATTACATCATAATCAGACAAACAAGATCTATTACATTTTATATCCTGATCTAGGGACATACATGCATCAACATTGTTGCTAGTCTGTGACGTCCCACCCTACCTGGGCTCGGGGTGTGACACAACTGAAGCACATCAAGATGAAATTGATGAAAGAAATGAGGATGATAATGTTAATGAACCTCAAAACTTAGCTGAAGAAACTAATGATGCTGATATTCATGCTGATTCTGTACATGAAGAAGATTCACAAAATCAAACTTTTGATTTTGATTTCATGAATGATATGTTATATGAACCAATGTTTCAAGCTGAAGTGAATGAAGAAGTTGAAGAAATTCCTGTTAGTACAACACACAATGTGTCAGTACAAACAGAGGAGATAGCTGACATTGATGAGATGGAGAACCTGAAAGAAGAAAACTTGATTAAAGAGAAAGAAATTGAAGAATTGAAAGGTGAGAATGAAAGATTGAAAGAGAGGAATATAACTCTTGAAAAGGAAATTCAAAAGCTAAAGGATGAAAATTCAAAGTTGAATGAAGAAAAATTATTGAAAGATGAAAAGCTTGTGAGTTATGCGAAAGATAAAGAAGATGTCATCAAAAACATTGAAGTTATGATAAAGGATTATGACATTCTTGAAGAGAAATTCAAGAAATTATCAGATGAAAATGAAAAACTGAAAGATGAATTAATGAAGGAAAAAGAATCTCAAAAGCCTATCTCACCAGATCAAATGATAAGTGCTGAGATGAGTGTTGCAGAGAATCTTGAGGTGCTCAAAGGAAAAAAGGAAAATTAATAATGTAGCAGATACAAGTTTTACTAAGTCGTCTTCAAAAGTACAAAGAATAGTGTAACACCCCGAAAAGTCAAAACGAGTCATTAAGGATAATGGGTTTAACTAATATGTATTTAATAAAAGAAGGAAATGGGTTGTGGGCCAAATTGGGTTTATGGGCAAGAGCCTAAGTGATTGAGGCCCATAATCAGCCCTTAACCCACCCAAATCAGCCTCCATCTCCATCATTTGAACCCTAGCTCCCAAAATTCATAGAGAGAGAAAGTAGAGAGAGAAAGTGGAGAAAACTCAAGATTTGAAGCTTCAAAGGTTAAAAGATTGAAGATCTGGGTGTTGGAGCATCAAGACCTAAGAGAAAGCAACAAATCCAGGTAAGAATCGACCTCTAAACTCTTCTTTAGATCAAACCCGGATTCTAGGGTTTTGGGTTTTGAAAAGTTGCAAAGAATCGCATAAAGGTCACATTTTTACATATGAAAACATGTATAAAGCTTAGATTTGGCCTCATGGATGATAAACTAAGAGATTGGACGTAAAAAGTTATGATTTTGGGTTTAAAACGGGCTGGGTCGTAATTTTTATGCGATCTGCGAAACTGTATATGCATCCAGCAAAATTGCATATTCAACCAGCGAAACTATGAGGACTTCCTATGAAACTGGCAGCGAAACTGGCGGCGAAGATGCCAGCGAAGATGCCAGCAAAACTAGCAGCGAAACTGCTGGTGAAACTAGCAGCGAAACTGTTGGCGAATCTAGCTGTGAAATTGCTGATCTTGGAGTGAAATTAGTAGCGAATTTAGGTAGAAATTAACCCCTCTAAGTCTCAGCTTATCTGCAGGCTGTGTAGAGTAATCCTAGCCTTGTAAGCTTAGTTTTGAAGTTGGTCTCGGTATCCAGGTGAGTTCTAGATCCCCTATTTATAAGTTTTTCCATGTTTTGGGGCTATTATGCATACTAAATATACGTTTTTAAATGACCAAGATTTTAAGGGGTTTAAACAGGAAGAACGAATTTCCTATAAGTAAATGTGCTATATAAATGTTTAAATATAAAACCTTGGACCCCACTAGGGGCTGCTGCCCCTAGGACCCCGTTGTCCGGGGCTGCCGCACCCGAACCCCCGCTGTCCCGCGGAGGGTCGGTTATGTTTTTTTGATGACTAGAACTTGGTATGTTGTGTACTTATTAAGTTAAGTATTATATATTAAAGTGGAAGATGATATTAATGAAAAGTGAAACTTAATGAATGTTACCCCCGGGCCCGTTTGATGATGAAAAGTCTTGCAAGCACTATGATAGACTTCACTTATGAGAGTCTGATGTATGATGATGTATCCGTATTCATGAGCGGGCTATGTGCCTTGCAGTGTGGATCAACTGTCGGGGGTTAGCTACCGTATTCATGTGTAGCGGCAGGGATTGGCATTTGTTGTCGATCACCATGGAGCTATTGCCTTATGCAACCTCGTTTATGATGAAAGTGAAAGATAATGAAAGAAATGAAAGATAATGAACATGCTTATTATGATGCAAGTAATGTTATGTACTATGTTGTATGCATGGTCATTATATGAAGGATAAAGTTAATATTTTCTTATATTATTTAAAACTAGAACTCACTCAGCGAAGCTGACATTTATGCATAATAGTTGGCAGGTAAACGCTGATGCTGAGGATGGCACACGGAGCTACTTGGGGAGCTTTGGATGGCATAACTGTTTATGAAATCTTTATTGTAATTTCAGAACAAGTAATATGTTTTGTTTGCAATTAAAGGACAAATGTACGAGTACGATATGGTTTCTATGTTTTAAATGAACGTCTAATTATTTCCGCTGCAATGTTTTGTTATTAAACTGATTTTATGCTATGATTAACCAACTGTGAGGCTTTCCGGGAATGAGGCCTTACAAATAGAAGAAAATGTTGAATAGCAAAACGTTCAAGAACAAATTGAAGCCTTAGAAGACATTGAAGAAGTTTATAATGATGACTAGTATGATGAAGTTTTAGATGAAAAAGATATAGATGAAGCTCAATTTGTATCAAATTTCTCTTCACAAGAACAAACTCAAGATCAAGATGAAATTCCACAAGATTTTGAAGACAGATACAACTACCTTGTGAAGATGAAATACAATAGAGTATTTTTGGATGGACTGACTGTTTCTCTAATAAATGATGAATATGAGAAATGCATTACTGCAGAGCCAATTGCTCCTATTGACCCAAATAAGATTGTAATTGAACATGGTGAATGGAATAGAGCTAAAGAGAGTATTAATGTAGAAGAATTATCAAGCTCTGAGCTGCACCATCCTGATCCTGATGATATGAGTATTCCAGCTTTAAGGTCTAGGTTGCAAGCTAGGAATTACCCGTGGAGAAAACTGAAAAGATTACAATCTGTATCCTTGAGGAATCTTGTTAGAAGTTTTCAAGAAACAAAAAAACAATCAAAGAAGATGATTATATTTGATACTAACAATCCTCAATACTTTGATATTACAAAAAGAACAAGAATGTTAAAGCCTGAAGAGATTAAACAGATGACAAGAAAAACAGATGCTCGTGATAACAGAAAATATTTGATTGAAATGTTTTCTGATCCTGAAAGACAAGCATATAAAGCCTCTTCTGAACAAAGGCAAATTTTTGATAATGCTAGATCAACTAGAGACTTTGTGAGAAATGTACTACAAAGAGGACAATCAGTTGCTGAGTTGTAAATGCTATGATTGCTCCTGATTTTACAAACCAAGTAAAGATTATAGCATGAAAGTATGATGAAATATTTGATGCATTTTTGATAAAAAGAGTAAATGCAGTTTGTGATGTATATCATTATTACTCAAGCATCATTAAACTTCCGGTGCAAGATTTGAAAGAGCTAAACAAATTACCTCTGATCAATCCATCTGATTCTAAACGTGGTAAGATGATGGTAGATTTATTAAGAAGAGGAATGGATAGATCAAGTAATTTTCTTCAAACAAGATGTGATCAAGAAGATAAAAAGTACTTTGTTACTTTAAAGAAGAATAAAAAGCTTAAAGGATTACAATTTGAAGAAAAACATTCAATGATAGAATTTTATGACAAGTATTTTGAAAAAGTCACAACTCATGGTCTAAAAGTGATTGATGGTAATCAAAAGTCAAAGCCAAATCTCAGATGGTTCTATAACACTGAGACTTTTGAGCTTAAATTGGTCCGAAATCTCGAACGATGGGATGAGGATATGATTACAGTATTTCGTGCTTTTGAACTGAAGCTATTGCATCCAAGTTATATATTATTTTTGTCTGTGCAAAAGTTTGAAAAGGTATCTCCAGAGATTTGCAGAGCAAGATAAGAAGTATTTTATTTCTATCATCAATGTGATGTATGCTGCAATGGAAAGAATATGATTAAGCAAAGCTCTGCTTATGCAAACATTGTTAAGAAAGACATCAAAGACATTGAATTCATGAGAATTTCAAGAAAAGGAGTATTAGAAGTATACTCAAAGGAAAGTCAAAATCCTATTAGTTATATGCTAATATTGATATTTCATGTCTATCAAAATATACATTGGAAATAATGAGAAAAATGGAGATAAAGACAAATGAAGCAAAACCAGAACAAGGCATTCTTGCTAGCAAATTTAAGTCTTCTATTGCTAATGCTTTGAGAGAATAGGAGATGTACAAAAAGAAGCCAATGCTCAAGATCAAGGAACAACCAGAAGATTTCTTTGAGTGATGAAGATAAAAGTTGAAGATAAAAGCTGAAGATGGAAGCTGAAGAAAAGATAAAAAGAAGACAAGATTGAAGATTTTGAAGACCGAAGACCATGTAAATCTTAGAGGGAGTATTGTTAGTGCTCAAGAAAGATTAACATGTTGTCTTTATGTGTCTTTTTGATATTTATAATAGTATATGGACTAGTTTTGTAATTTGTTAGTTCCTTTATGTTTCATTATAAATAGCTTAGACTTGTATGTAGTAAGTAACTAGATTGAAAAGGAGTTTAGAGAAAAACTGCTTACTTACTTTGTAATTTTTCTTTGCTTGATATTAATGAAACCATGAATTTTGTTGATATCTTGCTTGATTCGATTACTTTGTTTGTATTTCATTGAATTGTGGTCATACATCATCACAGATTGGTACATTTGATCCTATCACAATTTATATGTAGAGGGTTTACTATTACAGGGAGTGAAATTGTAACTTTTTTTTATCGTGGTAAGAAAGTTACATCATTGAAATTTTGATTTGATGTGATTTGACACATTTTTTAATGACACCAGTCTTTTGTAGATGTTGACTTGTTGACTTCACTTTTATGAGATGACTTGTTGACTTCACTTCTGTGAGTTGTTGACTTCATGGATGAAGTTGTTCTTCCACAGGAAATGTTCTTTCGTAGGAATGGATCTTTGATCTTCAAGTTCTTCAACAGCAGCAGATATACTTACAACATCGGTTTTTGTCACTTTAACACTCAGTTTTTCTCTCAAACTCACATTTAACACACTAGGATCAGACGATGAAGTAGAATCCCTTCTAAGAGTTGATAATAATATACTAAGTAGCAAAGAACATAAAAAAATTGTTTTCAAGGTTCTTGTATATATTACTTCTCAACTCAAAGTATTACAAGACTCTTACAAGCATATTACATGAGTTACAATGAGAAACTATATATACTAGATCCTACAGCCGAATATACTTTAATACTAGCTGGAAACCTATGACTAAAGCATATACTACAATGCTAGAGTTAAGGTATCTTAGATAAAGTATTATCTAAGATAAGGTAGTCATGATATGTCCATGACTTGCCTTTTGTCACCAACTAAAGTTGGCAACAGTACTAAGTGATAAAGGAGAACAGTGGAATAAAGTATAGGTAACTACATGGATTTAGAGAAAACGCCATGCAGTATATCATAGGTCTGTAGTGGAGTGTCAGAGAGACCATACTTATGTCCACTGGTTCATAGTAGTGTTTTTTGAAGGTTAGTGTCAACACTTGATGATCGATATGAAAAGGGTTTGATATTTTAACTGATTACACCAAATCGTTGAGTGAAAATACATTCGATAGCTATTAATTAGCTAAACCCAACGTATGATTTGATTTGATTGTTCATCAACACGCTTAAATCGAGATTATGAATACCCGAGCAGTTATGAACATTCAAAAGCAATTTTTAAGCAAAATATAAGATCGAATCAAAATTGATTGATCTGATACAAATTTAAAGTAGCTTAGATGTATTGAGATACACTACTTCCTTATATCATAGGAAATAACAACTAATTGAATAAATCTCAAACTTATAGATCAATTGATCTAAATCAATAAGCATGAGGCTCTGATACCACCTGTGAAACCAAGTATCAAATCAGGAATTATCAGTTTAGATTATCACAATTAGTGATCGCGGAATTACGACAAATTGTTTGTTTGATTAATTATTTACGATATTTATAAATTGTACCGATGAACAATGAAGAACAAATAAAATAAATCGAAGTACAAATTAAAGTAAGAACATCAACACAACAATTGCTTCAAAATGGTTTCCATTAAATATTAAATTGGTTACAATTTGTATTTTGGATAATAAGTTAATTGCTATATGATGGTCTTAATTGTTTTTGCTATTTTCCTGTTTTTTGATGATATGGTGTAATCGTCAATGATATATTGTTGTTAGTCATTTTGGAAGTGGAACCATGCATTCTATTTATAAGTAGAGGGTTTACTATTACAGGGAGTGAAATTGTAACTTTTTTATCGTGGTAAGAAAGTTACATCAATGAAATTCTGATGTGATGTGATTTGACACATTTTTGAATGAGACCAGTCTTTCATAGATAATGACTTGTTGATTTCACTTTTATGAGATGACTTGTTGACTTCACTTCTGTGAGTTGTTGACTTCATGGATGAAGTTGTTCTTCCGCAGGAAATGGTCTTCCGTAGGAATGGATCTTTGACCTTCAAGTTCTTCAACAGCAGCAGATATACTTACAACATCGGTTTTTGTCACATTAACACTCAGTTTTTCTCTCAAACTCACATGTAACACACTAGGATCAGACGATGAAGCAAAATCCCTTATAAGAGTTGATAATAATATACTAAGTGGCAAAGAACAAAAAGAAATAATTTCAAGATACTTGTATATATTACTTCTCAACTCAAAGTATTACAAGACTCTTATAAGCATATTACATGAGTTACAATGAGAAACTATATATACTAGATCCTACAGCCGGATATACTTTGATACCAGCTGGAAACCTATGACTAAAGCATATACTACAATGCTAGAGTTAAGGTATCTTAGATAAAGTATTATCTAAGATAAGGTAGTCATGATATGTCCATGACTTACCTTTTGTCACCAACTAAAGTTGGCAACAGTACTAACTGATAAAGGAGAACAGTGGAATAAAGTATGGTCAACTACATGGCTTTATAGAAAACGCCATGCAGTATATCAGAGGTCTGCAGTGGAGTGTCAGATAGACCATACTTATGTCCACTGGTTCATAGTAGTGTTTTTTGAAGGTTAGTTGGTTTCGAAAGAACAAGTTCTTCTGAAGCCACTTATACTTCCGAAGAGGCTACTTCTTTCGAGGCTTGAGGACTTCTTCATATCTTCTTACTTTGGAAGTTGTACTTTTGATTTCTTCTAAGTCTTGAACTTCGGAAGAGAATACTTTGTCTTCACAAGTTGGAGTTTTCCTTTGGAAGATGATCTTGCACTTGTCTTCAGAAGAACTCCATTTTATTCGGAAGTTCCACACTTAGGTTCGGAAGTCCTTTATTAGTTGCACCAAAATAGTCCAAGTGATTTGGTTTTGGTTGCACCAGCCTTTCTAGATCCAACAAACTCCCCCTAGGCTGATGCTACCAAAACCTAACTTATTTTTGCTTCTCAAAACCTTCAACACCAGGGACAGAAGATGCTTATCTGTTTCCTTGTTCTTCCCTGAAGTAGTGCTGAGAAGTTTGTACAAGTCATTCGTGGATAAGAGATCCAGTCTATCACTCTGAATGACATGCACCCTTTGTTGTGCCCGCCTGAAGAGAGTTAGTTGACGGGAGTTATAGTCATAATCCCATCTAACTGTGGATTCAAGTTCAGGACCTTCAACCATTTGAAGAAAGGCTTTGCCTTTGGTTACTGATCCTTTCCTTTCCTCCTCCTCCTTTAGTTTCAACTCTTCTTCAATCTTGGTCCTAGCAGTTAGTTCGGCCAGATGAAGATTGCTCAGATGATTTCTGATATGAGCAACTATCTCAGAGTTGGAGGGGTTGGAGAGTGGTTTCTCTGCTAACTTAGCAATGTCAAATCTGCTTAAGTGTAGCAGAGATGAGGCATTTAGCATATTTAGCTCTCCACTCTCTCTTTCCATAACAAAGTTGTGAGAAGAGTCTTCGAACCTTCACTGAATATTCTTCTTTCTAGGCACAAGGGGTTGACTTGGCACTTTGTCCCCTTTCTTAGTATCCGGCAAAGTCACCAGCCTTCTCCTCATCTTCTTCTCTTCTTCATTTTGTGAATCTTAGTTGAGGCCAAAGAGTTTTGCGGCTTGGTTGAATGTTCCTCTAGGCAGATAAAGAAATTGATCTCTAGTGAGGGAACAGGAGGAGCCACTAACATAGGTTAGTTTGAAAGACTCCTCCTCACAAGAGATGTCGCTCAAGGTTGTATAGTTGATGATCTTCGACTTGATCTCTTTAAACACCTCTAAGGAGATATGTTTGGAAGGCTGAGGGGATGGTTTGGGAGGTTGTTGGGTAGGTAGTGGTGTTTGGGTTCTGGGAAGTGTTTTGGGTTTAAGGATAGGTAGTTTAGGTGGTTGATGTGAGGAAGTAGGTATGGATGATGGTGTAGGTTCAGGGGTGTAAGGCTCAAAGGTTGATTCAATTTTAATGGAGAATGGAAAAAAAGATTGGTTCAGGTTGTGGTTGGGTTTGAGGTTGAGGTTGAGTAGTTGGTTTGAAGATCATACCCTGTCCCCTTCTATACATCTCCTTCCTTTTCCTCGAGCAAATGTTAGCCTTTATGTCACTGACATGTCGCTGGAGAGTCATCTCAAACATTGGACCCACCTGCCTATTCAGTGAAGCCATAAGCCCGGAGATAGTCCTTCATCCAGGCTTTATCACCTATCTTCCTGGCAGCAGCGAGTCCTTCTTCTTCTTCCTTTTTCTTCATCCGTAGTTTCTCCTTTATAGCTCTCTTTCTCTCCTTCTCCATTTGATCTTGCTCTTTGTTGAAGAGCCATAAGATCGTATCATTGTCATGTGGAGATAGTTCTTCTTGAGAGAAACCCCTGGAGGTTAGGAAAGTTATCCTTTCCCTCCTTAGCTGCTGATCAGCCTCTCCTTTCTTTTTCTCTCTCTCTTCCTCCAAGGCCAACCTTGCTGCTTCTTCCTTTTGCTGAATCTGTAGCAAAGTTGCCTTTTCTAACTCTACTAACTCCTCTAATGGTAGCAGGAGTACATCTTCATTAACAACTTCCATCTTGACAAGCCTGTCAATGATGTCCACTCTTCTTTTGTTGTTGATAGTCTCCTGGTTGGCTGCAACTGCTTTGCTACTTGCAGCTAGCAGTTTCCCAGTTGGGAGTCTACCTTTCCTCTTAAGCTTTTCTAACCTTGCTTCCTCTTGAAGCTCTTCCTCAGTCATCTTCCTCTTTCCTTTGACATCTTTGGAAGTGCTAGACTTTGGAGGTTCTTGAATGGAAGTTTCACGTTGAGTGGTGGTAATGGGAGCTGGAGTCAATGATGATGTTTGAGCAAGGGGTTAGGTGAGAAATCCTCCCTATTGACCTTAGATGCAAGGTCTAGGATTGCATCTATGACTTCTAGATCATCAAATAGAGAAAATAGTCCTTCCACAGCTTCAATCTCAAATTCAGAAGTTTCAAATTGTTCTTTAGAGGCTTTGACTATGCTTCGGAAGTCTGTGAGAATGCACTCTCTAGCCCAACTATTTCAGTTGTTGGGCCATCAGTCCTTGTTTCCCCTTCAAAATCAATATCAGGTTCTACTTGCACCTTAGGTTAACCAGCTTCTTGGTTAGTAGTAGAGGGTGCATTCAACCTCTGAAGCTCTTGAGCTCCAAAGTATATCACACACATATCAGGACTTGGCTATTCAATAAAACATTCAGTCAGGAACTTGTTGAAGAACATGTTGAGATCTTGGAGCATCGTTCGGTCCACTTGAATTACAACTGGAGGAGGCTCAGGAAAAACTGAAGCTTGTTGAATGGGGTATCTTGAACTTAAGGTAGCAAGAGCTTGACTCTGTGGTTTCATGTCTTTATCCCTGAACACTCTCCCCCTTTTTGGTAGAATCATCCTGAGAGCTTGATGAGCTAAAGGAAGAGGTCAATAAGATCTGAACTGGTACATGCCTAACAGACCTTTCAATCTATTTCTCAGCTACTTCAGCCTCGAGAGTTTCAATCTCAAGTTGCTAAGTGGCAGACCTATCCTTTAAAGTCCTAACCCTTAGATTCAACGTTTGAGACTTTAGAAAGTAGGTCTTTAATGGTGAGTTGCAGTCTTCCCTCATCTTCTTTTGAAGAATCATGGGGAGATGAGGTAACATACCTAGTATGTTCATCCTCACCACCAGATGTGGTTTCTTGGCACCCTGGTTTCCCTTGCCTAGTGATGTCTCTTTCAGAGTCATTAATTGGCATGGTTGCCGTAGATTTAGTCTCAGTAATGTTACCACTGTCCTGAAGGTCCAATGAGGCTCCTTCAGTAATGGCAGCTGAATCTACATGAGTCCCCTCCACATCAGTGGGACTCACCTAAGTTAAGGCTTGCTAATAGAAGCTAGAGATAAGAGGTCTCTCTAGGCTCTATTGATCCTTGAGAGGGTGTTGTGGATCAACTTCATTGCCCCGAAGAGACATAATCTCCTCATCAGTTCCTACCAATAGGTCAGCAAAAGATACAGAGGGTAAGCCTTATGACTCAAGACCTTGGTCAATGTCTATTGGCATTAAGCCTAAGGTGGGTTGTCCCTTTTTGGCTGCTCAGGGAAGTATAAAGACTCACCCTAAGGGTTAACAGCTTGGGTTTTGGGCTCATGGGTTTGAGACTGAGGAGACTCAATACCCATATTGAGGTCAATTGTGAACGGGGAGACCTCAGACTGAGTGGGAGCCCATTTTTCCATTCTAGTCTTTTGGAATTGAACAAGAGGAGCTTATTCAATCAGAGTAGATTGAACAAGGGTTCGTTTTGGGCATCTCTGGTATGTGATAGTGATGTGGTGAGAAGGTAGATTTGGCAAGGTGAGGGTAATTGCTGGTGTGGGTTCATCACCTGTGGGGTTAACAGGGATGTCATCAGGAGCCATTGGCTCAATCATACCTGGAAGTAGCTTAGTAGGTCTTCCAGTGTAGTTGGTGGACACTCTCTTTAAGACTTTGAAGATGGTCAGCCTCAGTTGAGGAACTAGGAGAATAGCTGCATAGACAAGTTGACTCCGGTCCAGCTTACAGTTGATAATATGCTAAATTAACCTGGGATATATATAAAATGTGTCCCTTTGGAGGTTCCCCAAAAGGTTAACCAACACAAATCTTGAGTTATTGAAGCGGAGACTTTTCACCAACCCATGAACTAGACATCCTAGTTCATTTGGGATTTGATCCCATCTCCACCGTATCCCATTTGGGTGGAGAACAACATGAAGTAGAAACTTCCAGTTGTATGAGAAATTGAATTTGGAAATAGTAGATCTGCTCACATCTCCACCATATCCCATTTGGGTATAGGTGTTGTCTAGGTGTGACTTGGGGAATTCAGTAGGAGCACCTTCATCGTGAAGCTCCAGATGCTCCCTGATGAGTTGTTCAGTAATGATCAACTCTTGCCCACAGATGCTCGACCTTATTACCCTAACCCCATTTAGGGTTTCAATCCAACCATTGCCCTAAAATTCAGCCATGTGGTTTGAGTAAACGGTGGGATTAACAGTCAGAGCAGCGTAATAGGTAGATTGGGTGAGAAAGGAAATGATATCTGAGAAGTCAACATCCCTGGAAGAATCAAGGAGTGTGACTTGGTTGTGCCGAGGGTTAAGTGCCATTGCGAGAAAGTTGTAGTGAGATGAGTTCGGATTTAGGTAAATTGGAGACGAAGGAAGCTTTTAGGGCAATTAATTTGGTAAAAAGATGAAAGTGATAAGTCGAGGTTATTTAAATGGGTGAAATGGCGGTTTTGGGGGTTTAGATAGTGAGAGGATGCTTTGGTGGATGATGTGACAAGGGCAGTAAGGTTTAGTCCATTCAAATAATCCGACATCATTAACAAAATCTTTGGTTATTACAGAGTGGGGCCAAAACATTTTCGTTACACAGTAAAATCTTTCTTCTGAGTATAAAGCATTTCCGAAGGTAATCTTCTTCCGAAGGCAATTTTACTTCCAAAGGTAAAGCTCTTACTTCCGAGAGTAAAAATTGCTTTCCAAATGGAGAATCAGATAAGCTTTGGAATTAGATCTGATATGTAATCAATCGCTTCTTTCGAGACTAAAAAATCTTCCGAGAAGAAGATTTTCCTGGGAGGAATTTTTGATAGGATCAATGTACCAATCTGTGATGATGTTTGAACACAATTCAATGAAATACACACAAGTAATCAAATCAAGCAAGATATCAACAAAATTCAGAGTTTCATTAATATCAAGCAAAGACAATTACAAAGTATGTAAGCAGGTTCGAATACAACTAGTTACCTACTACCTGTAAGTCTATGCTATTTATAATGAAACAAAAAGTAAAGGAACTAACTAATTACAAAACTAGTCCCTATACTATTACAAAGTATTAAAAAGACAACTAAAGACAACATGTTAATCTTTCTATAGCACTAACAATACCCCCCTAAGATTACATGGTCTTCGGTCTTCAAAATCTTCAATCTTGTCCTCTTTGTCTTCAGCTTCCATCTTCATCTTTTATCTTCAACTTGTACCTTCATTACTCAAAAAAATCTTCTGGTTCATCCTTTTTCTTGAACATTGGCTTCTGTTTGTACATCTCTAGTTCCTTCAAAGCATTTGAAATAGCAGACTTGAATTTGCTAGCAAGAATGCCTTGTTCTGGTTTAGCTTCATTCGTCTTAATCTCCATCTTGTTCATTCTCTCCAATGTATCTTTTGAAAGACATGATATATCAATATTAGCATATAACTCAATAGGATTTTGACTTTCCTTTGAGTATACTTCTAATACCCCTTTCCTTGAAATTCTCATGAATTCAATGTCTTTTATATCTTTCTTTACAATGTTAGCATAAGCAAGAGCTTTTCTCAATGATATTCTTTCCATAGCTGCATTCATCACATTGATGATAGAAATGAAATACTTCTTGTCTTGCTCTGCTATCTCAGGAGATACTTTTTCAAACTTTTGTACAGACAAAAATGAGATATAGCTAGGATGTAAAAGCTTTAGTTCAAAAACTCCAAATAAAGTAATCATGTCCTCATCCCATCGTTCGAGATTTCGGACCAACTTAATCTCAAACGTCTCAGTGTTATAAAACCATCTGAGGATTGGCTTTGAGTTTAGATTACCATCAATCACTTTCAAACCAGGAGTTGTGACCTTCTCAAAGTAATGGTCACAAAATTCAATCATTGAATGTTCCTCCTCAGACTGTAATCCTTTGATCTTTTTATTCTTCTTCAAAGTAACAAAGTACTCTTTATCCTCTTGATCACATCTTGTTTTAAGAAAATTACTTGATCGATCCAATCCTCTTCTTAATTATTCTACCATCATCTTGCCACGTTCTGAATCAGAAGGATTGATCAGACGTAATCTATTCAGCTCTTTCAGATCTTGCACTGGAAGTTTTATGATGTTAGAGTAAAAGTGATATACATCACACACAACATTTACCCTCTTTATCAAAAATGCATCGAATACTTCATCATACTTCCATACGATAATCTTTACTTGGTTTGTAAAATCCGGAGCAATCATAACATTCAACAATTCAGCAACTGATTGTCCTCTTTGTAGTACGTTTCTTACCAAGTCTCCAGTTGATCTATTATCAAAAATTTGCCTTTGTTCAGTAGAGGCTTTGTAAGCTTGTCTTTCTGAAACAGCAAACATTTCAATCAACTCTTTTCTATGATCATGTGCATCAGTCTTTCTTGCCATTTGTTTGATCTCCTGTGGCTTTAACATTCTTGTCCTTTTTGTAATTTCAAGATACTGAGGATTATCTATATCAAGTATAATCATCTTCTTCAATTGTTTCTTCGTTTCTTGAAAACTTCTGACCAGATTCCTCAAGGATACACATTGTAACCTTTTTAGTTTCCTCCACGGGTAATTCCTAGCTTGCAACCATGATTTTAAAGCTGGAATACTCATATCATCTGGTTCAGGATGGTGCAGCTCAGAGCTTGATAGTCCTTCTACATTAATAACCTCTTTTGCTCTAGTCCATTCACCATGCTCAATAACAATCTCATTTGGATCAACCGGTGCAACTGACTTTGCAGAAATACATTTCTCATATTCATTATTAATCTGAGAAACCGTCAGTCCATCCAAATAAACTCGATTGTATTTCCTCTTCACAAGATAATTATATCTTTCTTCAAAATCTTGTCGAACTTCGTCTTGTTCTTGAGTTTGTTCTTGTGAAGAGAAATGTGATACAAATTGAGCTTCATCAAAATTTTCATCATCCAAAACTTCATCATACCAATCATCATTATTTACTTCCTTAATATCTTCTAATGCCTCAATCTGTTCTTGAACATCTTGTTCTTCAACATTTTCTTCAATTCTTTGCACTTTGGAAGATGATTCAGTTAAATTTGTATCTGCTACTTCATCAATTTTTCTTTTGCCTTTTAGCTGCTCAAGATTTTCTTCAACATTTATCTCAGCCCTTATCACTTGCTCTAGTGAGATAGGCTTTTGAGCTTCTTTTTCCTTCAACAATTCATCCTTTAGTTTATCATTTTCTTCTGTTAGTTTCTTGAACTTCTCTTCAAGAATATCATAGTCCTTGATCATTACTTCAAAGTTCTTAATAACATCTTCTTTATCTTTAGCAAACCTCACAATCTTTTCATCTCATCTCTCAATCTCATCAATATCCACTGTCTCCTCTGTTTGTACTGACACATTGTGTGTAGTATCAACAGGAATTTCTTCTACTCCTTCATTCACATCAGCTTCAAATACTGGATCATATAACATATCATTCATAAAATCATAATCAAAGGTTTGATTTTGTGAATCTATTTCATGTACAACATCATCATGAATATCTGCAACATTGGTTTCTTCATCCATGTTTTGAGGTTCATTGACAGTATCATCCTCATTCCTTTCATCATTTTCTTCTTGTTGTGCTTCAGTTGCACCATCATTTCCATCATCATCATCAGTATTATCATCACTTTCTTCATCTGATGAGCTTTCAGGAGCTTCATCCTCACTTTCTTCAGCATCATCATTATGATCATCATCTTCATTATTATCATCATTTTCTTCTTCTGATGAGCTTTCAGTAGCTTCATCCTCACTTTTTTCATCATCTTCAACATCCTTAATGAGATCATTTGGATCTATTGGTTCTTCTTCAGATAGATGAAAGTGTTGCTGATTGATATCTACTTCATTCATAGATACATTCCTAATATAATAAAAAACTGGAATATTTTAAGCACCAGTGATCATTGCCAGTCTTTTATAAACAGCTTCTGACATATGCTCTAACTGCAGTTTATCTCCTGTAACTCCTTCAGCATACAGATCTGGATTTGCTTCATTAATAAGCAATTGGAGAAATCTTGGATACATAAAGTATTTATTTCTCATGCCTCTTTCAAGATTGAAAATAAATCCATTCATTATCCACTTAGCCATATTGAATCTTCTGTTTGTGGCTAAAGCAATAATAGGAGATGCAATGTCTACTGGGAATGAATCAAAACCAGCACTTCGTTTAGACATGCAATGTTGAAATATATAGCACAACAGCTTCCAATGCTTATACACTCGAGCTATGAAAAATTGCTTTTTAGGGAAGTGATCAGGATGAGCCATTTGTAGAAAAACATCTCTACATTCATTGAAGGTATATTCTGATAAGTCTTCTGGGTCATTTTCATCAAGCCTTAGAGGTGTTCAGATTGCTTGTTCAGAAACTTCAAGCATTCTTTCTGTTGTAATAGAAGCTCTTAGAACTTTGTTCCCTTCTTCATCTCTTTCTACTTGTGCAGTTCTCCAAAACCTTTTGATCAGTCTTCCATTGATCATTGGTCTTGCATACATTGCAAAGACATATTTTGTTCTAAGCATAAATCTAATCATCTCTTCATATCCAATGGCTTTTCTATTTTCATCATTTAAGTATGCAGCAACATTATGTTTTGGCTCAAACTTCAATTCTTCCATCTGCAAAACATAGAGAAAATAATATGAGAACATTGAGATTTTGCTTAATAAGTTTCATTTTTACATATGACTTAGCAATTTTGACTTATAACTTTTTCATTCAATTTTGACTTATGATTTTGACTTATGATTTATGATTTTAATTTGTGAAACGTTAAAAATTTATTCATTTTGAATTTATTATCACACATTGAATTCTGATTTACTTACTTTTTGTTTAAATTTTTTTTATTCAAAGTTTAAATCCGTCTGTTCATCATCTTCTTCTTCCATCGATGAACAGCCTGATCTAACCATTATCTAATCATTTGCACATTCAGTTGATGAATTTTATATCAAACTACTCGCAATAAGATACTTATCAACAATCCAGAGTCAATTTTAGATATGATTCACATTTGATTAGTTAAACTTTGACAGATATGGTGTTCGAACGCACAAATAGCATTCAAACGCCTATACCTATAATCTGATTTAACCAAAATTTACTAATTTGAATCACAAACTTATGTTTATAGATCCAAATAATATCTACAATCAACAGGATTTGATGAAATCACAAATGAAATGAGAGTTTGATGATGAGTGATAGTCGACAGTTCAGGGGCTTGTTTGTGGAAAATTTTGAGTGTGAATGAGAAAATAAGGGTAAGTGTTCAATTTATATTAAGTGAAATTTTAGACGCATGAGCCCTGTTTGGGCGTATGGAACCCTAAAATTCACTAACTTTTTAGACGCATGAGCACTGTTTGTGCGTTTTAACTCAGACGCATGAGAACTGTTCAGACGCATAAACACTGTTTAGGCGCTTTTGAACTGTTCAGTCGCATGGAGTTTCTTAATCGTCAAACACTTGTAAAATTGAAACTTTTCAACTATATAGACGCATGAGACATTTCAAACGTCTAACACTTGGTAAAAGTCAAACTCATTCACTATTTAGGCGCATCGGTTTATGACAAACGCCCAACACTTGATTAAAATCATGAACTTAGTACAACTATTTAGGCAGATGGAATGTGAAAAACGCCCAAACACTTGTAAAAATTCCATGGACTTATTACAACTGTTTAGACGCATGGGAATGTGTCAAACACCCAAACACTTGTATAATTCCTGAAAATTCATCATGCTCCTATTTAGACGTATGCACACTATTTAGGCGCATAAGTTGACTTTGAGTTGACTTTCATGAATTTAACACTTGTGATTTTCAAATTCTTCACCTGCACACTGTTTAAACATATTAGTAATATTTCATACTAATATTTAAACATTTTAAGCATAATTTTGAATTTTTCAAATTTTTTATCTTTTAGTCCCTCAATTTTGAACTTTTTGCATTTTGCACTCTCAACTCACAAAATTTTATTTTCTTTTTATTTTTAAAATTTATTTTGTCCCTTCATTTTAGTCTCAACATAAAATCAATTATCATCTAATTTTTAACTTTTGACATAAGTATTTTCACTTGCAAATTTATGAAGGTTCACATTATACTTTTCAAAAATTACATTTTCAAATTACACATATACGTTGAACATATAGCATCATCCTTTCAATTCAACATTTTAACTTTGATTTTGATTTTATGAGAACAACTCTTTCATTTATTACTCCCCCTAAACTTTTAAGTTTGTAAAACTTATAAGTTTCCTAGGAAAGATAATAAGATCACACATCTCATTGTGACATTGCCTTCACACACACAAAACATGCATAAAAGCAAAATGAAAGCAGAACCAAAATCTAATATAGACAAAAGAATTAATGTCTATAGTGAGATCATATTAATGAAGATCAACACATTAAAATAAAAGAAATGGGAATAGTCATAGACAATGAATAAATCTTGATCAAGTGTGTTCCAGGTCAGTGATATCACAACAAAGGAGACACAAGATCTAAGGACAGACAACGAATGTTTTTGACAAATTATCAACTCACTTACTTTTTCAATTCTTGGATTGATTAGGGTAGATTTATATATGACATGAGAGCTCAACCATCATCATGACATGCAAGAAAGAACACATACTCAACTTATTACCCGAAACATATGTATCACCAGAGTTCATGTTACTTAAATTAATAGAGAATGATCATGGATAATCATTTGATCAGCTCTGACTATTCATTTGAATAGTTTGTGCACATTTCCATCTTTTGCATCAAAGAGAGAATCCAGGTCTGTAATCACTTACAACAAAGGATATCTCATCACTTCAGCTCTATGATGACTCATAACAGAGAAGTGATATGATGCTTTGTAACAGATCTCATGCTTTAAACACATTATTAACAGGTGTGAGTGGTGTAACTTAACAAGCATTCAATCTGACAAGCCAAAACAACTCAAAAGTACTCAGATGAATACACACAAGCATTAAGATTTAGTTTGATCACAAGAATTTACTTTTTCAGCATAATAGTCAGATATTGTCTACACATCATATATGATCATGTCAGACTTTATTAATAAGTGAAGTATGCAACTGATCTCACTAATGTACTATCATTTCTCACATATTGCATAACATATTCCTTTCTAAAAAAATGTAACCAAATAATTAGAAAAAGACTCTATTTTTTTAGTTTTGATTTATATTTTTGTATTTGATTTTTCTAAGGAAACAAAAATCACACACACACACAATATAAACAGGCAATTAACAATGAGAGGATCACTTATTATGATCTTTTGATTTAGAGGGATCACATATGATTTATTAGACCAATTGATTCTACTAAATACTCAAACCGTCCTGGTAGGAAGGCTTTAGTAAATAGATCAACCAATTGTTTTTCTGTTGCAATTTGAATCAATATGATTAATCCTTCTTCAGAGTTATCTCTGAGAAAATGATATCAAATTTCGATATGTTTTGTTTTTGAATGTTGAACAGGATTAGATGTTATGAACATAGCAGCAGTGTTATCAATGTAAATTGGTGTTTTAAGAAAATTGAACCCGTAATCCAGTAGTTGATTTTGCAACCAAAGGATTTGAGAACACCATGCTGATGCAGCAATGTACTCAGCTTCTGCAGTTGAAACAGAGACATTTGTTTGTTTCTTACATTGCCACGAGACTAATCGGGGACCAGGAAATTGACACCCACCCGAAGTAGATTTTCTCTCTTGACAAAATCCACCATAATCACTATTTGTATATCCATGTAGTTCAAAGTTACCCTCGTAAGGATACCAAAGCCCTAAGGTTGGATTATCTTTGAGATACCTGAATATCCTTTTGACAACATTTAAGTGAGATTCTTTCGGGTCTGATTGATACCTGGCACAAACACAAACAGCATACATAATGACTGGTCTAGATGCAGTAAGGTACATCAAAGAACCAGTCATTGATCTGTATAACGTTTGGTCAATAGATTTTCCTTTTGGATCAGGTTCAATCTTGGTGTTAACATCTACTGGAGTTCGTATGGACTGATAGTCTTGCAACTTAAATTTCTTCAAGAGCTTGTCAACAAACTTCTCTTGATTGATGAAAATTCCATCGTCAGTTTTCTTGACTTGAAGTCCAAGAAAGAAATTAATTTCTCCCATATAACTCATTTGTAACCGAGATTTCATGATTTCTTCAATTTCATTGCACAATTTTGGACTGGTAGAACCAAATATGATGTCATCAACGTACACTTGTACACATAAGAGATCAACATTATCCTTCTTTATGAATAAAGTTGGATTAATTTTCCCTCTTGTGTATCCATGTTGGATTAAGTGTTGTGATAACGTCTCATACCAAATTCTATGGGCTTGATGAAGTCCATATAAAGCTTTACTCAGCTTATATACTCGATGTGGAAATTCTGCATCCTCAAAGCCTGGAGGTTGCTTCACAAACACATCGTCAGTGATAGGACCATATAGAAATGCACCCTTTACATCCATTTGATACACCTTAAATTTCATGAATGAAGCATAAGCCATAAAAACTCGAATGGATTCAAGTCTTGCAACTGGTGCAAACACTTCATCATAATCTATTCCTTCTTCCTGTGTGTAACCTTGTGCAACAAGTGTCGCTTTGTTCTTTATTACAACACCTCGATCATCAGTCTTATTTCTAAATAGCCATTCCGTGCCTATTGCATTTCTCCTTCAGGTAGATCTACCAAATTCCACACTTCTTGTTTTCGAAATTGAAGTAATTCTTCTTGCATGGCTTCTATCCAACCATTGACCTTTAATGCTTCGGTAACATTTTTAGCAACAATTTGAGAAAGAAAACAAGAGTATAAGCACACGTTTGCTTGTTCTGATTTACTCCTTGTTGTTCTCTCATTCAATGGACCAATAATCTGAGAAATTAGATGATTCTTGTGAATACAAGATGTTGGAATCTCATCACATTGAACATTAACATCCAGATTTGTTTAGTTCAAGTTGGAAAGCTCATGTAACAACATAGAAGAATGTGGATTGAACTTTGGAACTTGAGTCGGTGAGTTAATAAAGTAATAAAAGTTACCAGTATCAACTACATCACCAGAGATGGATGATGTTCCAGACTCAGGTATCACAAACTCATTACCATCATTAGGAATCTGTTGTGATCCTTCTTGATCAATTGAAACTGAATGATCTGAAACTGTATTATCATGATTATTGTCATCGAATTGTATTGTTGAGTCCTTGAAAAATGATAAAAATGGGTAGTCTGAGCTAGAATCATTTGGGTCATCAGAATCTGAATCCTCACTGAAAGATCTAAGATCTCCTCTAGAGTTCTTCTTACCTGTAGAATCAAGACAATTTGGTTGATTAAACAAGTTAGATTGAAAAGAGTTTGATAATGAATCTAAATCAAATAACCATGCAGGACCATTTGAAACTGATGGAAAAGAATTTTCCAGAAATTTAACGTTGAATGTTTCAAGAATGATATTTGTCCTAGAGTTGTGCACTCGATAGGCTTTTGAAACAGATGAATGTCCAATGAAAAACCCATTATCAGATTTTGCTTCAGATTTTCCTAATTGATCATTTGAATTAAGATTCATAACAGGACAACCAAATGATTTTAAAAAGTTTATGTTCGGTTTCCTTCCAAACATTAACTCATATGGAGTTTTCATTTTATCTTTCACAATTAAGATTCTGTTCTGAACGAAACACGCAGTTGATATAGCTTCATCCCAAAAAGTGATTGGAATTTTTGCATCAGCTAACATAGAACAAGCAGCTTCAATCAGTGTTCTATTCTTCCTTTCAGCAACTCCATTTTGTTGAGAAGTTCTGGGAGCACTGAACTGATGAGCTATCCCTTTTTGTGCACAAAAGATTTCAATGTTAGCATTTTTGAATTCCGTTCCATTATCACTTCTTATTATTTTCACTTTATTTTCTAATTGATTTTCAACTTTGATGATAAATTCTTTTAGTAAATCAGCCGTTTCAGATTTGGCATATAGAAAGAAAACCCATGAAAATCTTGTATAGTCATCAATGATAACTAAAAAATATGATTTTCGTCCAATACTCTTGACATTTGTTGGTCCAAAAAGGTCCATATGTAACATCTGAAGAGGTTTGGATGTTGAGTTTATGAGCTTGGACTTATAAGACGCTCTGTGTTGCTTTCCCTTCAAACATGCTGAGCAGTGATCAGTTGTTGCAAACTTCTTAGATGGAAGTCTAATGACATGATTTCCTGCTACAAGCTTGTTCATATTCTTGAAATTTGAATGTTCGAGACGTCTATGCCAAAGCTGGCTTTCATCATTTAATGCCTTATCAATTAGGCATGTTGTTTCAGTTGAAGGATCAACTTGAGACATATCCAGCTTGTATACATCTCTATCTCTTTCAGCTGTAACAATCACCCAATCTTTGCTTATCTTAAAACCTGACTTCAAAACATAACAGAATGAATCATCAAATAGAACAAAATATGATTTATCACATATTTGAGATACGCTTAAAAGATTGAAGTTCAACTGTGAACAAGAGTTGACTTTATCAAAGCTTATTATCCCATTTGATACTGACATGGCGACGTGTGTTCCATCTTTTAACTTAAAATCTTGTAACAAGGCAGGATTGCCTATCATATGCCGGCTACACCCACTATCCACATACCATGTATTGAGTGGTATTTTTGGGCGTACCTGCACAATAAGAAAATTAAGTTGAGATATCTACCCAAGCCGAGATGGTCTTGGGTTTTCCAATTTATCAACAATTGTAAATTGTTTGTAATGAAGATTATTCAAATCAGGTTTATTCTTGATGAATTTACCAATTTTATTTTGGAAATTGTTTTGAAAATTGTTTGAATTATTTTTAAGAACATTTATATCATTTGATTGATTAACTTTTGAAATGTATTGATGACTAACATTTTTATTAGTCATCCTTACAGATCTTGGTATGAACTGTTCTTGCATATTTTGTTTAGATCTCACATAATTGTTCTTTGGAAAAGATCTCAAACATAAAGAAGGTTGATTAGTGACTTTTGTAATCCATTAGTTTGATTTCTCAGATATTGTGGATTAACAAAGCCTTTGCTCATGTTTGAATTTGCAAATCCTCTAGTAAGAGATCTATTTCTAAAGTAACAATTTGCAATATTGTGAGTCTTTTCATCACAATAAGTACAATATTTGTTAAAATAACAATCTGTTGTTGAATGGTTTCTCATGTCACATATGTGACAGTACTTGTTGAAATAGCACTCAGCAGTATTATGATTTTTCATGTCACAAATTTCACAGTACTTTTGTGGTGTTAAAAACAACTTTTTGTTAACTTTTGACATTGAAACAATGTTTGATTTTGGTGTCAAATAGTTAATCTTTTGTCTTTCATTTTTCACAGTTTGATTTTGTGCCAAATTATTTTGCATTTGTTTAGTATGAACTTCCTTCTTGAATGCATTAGGAACAAATCTTTTTGCTACAGCGAAAGTCTTAATATCTGAACTTGATTTCAGATCAGAGTGAGATTTGTTTATAGTTTTTACTTTGTTGTTTTGAAGTGAATTCATATTTAACAAACCAGCTGACACAAATTTTATCGGTTTAAGTTTTGTTGGTTGTTTTGTTGCTTTGATCAAATTTTCTGAACTTTTGTTTTGTTCAAATGTTGCTTTTGGTGATTTCTTTCTTCTTCTTTGATTCTTTGATTTAGAAGAACTGGGTTTACTTTAAGATTGAACATCGTCAGCAGAAGATTCCTTTTCAGATTGAACTTGTTTCAGATTAATGGTGTTTGAATCTTCTGATGTTCCTACCTGTTGTTTATCTTTTTCTTTGCTTTGAATTTTCACTTCTTCTAATACAACATGAATTTGATCAGAAGTGATTTGTTTTGTTTGTTTTGGTTCAAAAGATTTTATCTTGATTGGATGACCATTTTTAATCTTTTCTTGATCATTTTCAACACACACTTCTACATTTTCCTTTTCTTCTTCTGAATTCTTGTTTTTGATCTGAAAAGCTTTAAGTTTAGCTTTATTCTCAGGAGAATGATCATGTGTATTGAAGTTCTCTGGTAGAGTGTTTGTAATAGATTCAGGCATAGGTTCATGAGTGAAACCTAACCCTGCTTTTTGTTTATCTTTTCTTTCACTTACCAGTTTTTCTACAATCATCTTTGAACTTTTTACTTTAGCCAAATCCATTTGAGTAGCAGCATGTGCTATCTTCTCTTGTTCAAGATTTTTGTTCATCTCTTCCAATTGTTTAGAAACAATCTCTAAATCTTTCAAAGTCTTGTTCCATGAAGTTTGAAGAGAGATAATCTTTTGATCTGCTGTTTTGTGATTAGTTTTTAGTTTGTTATGCATTGACTCTTATTGTTTTAGCTTCTCACATATTTTGAATGAGTAGTTTCTATAGTGTTCAACATGTTCATAGCATGATTTTGTGCAGAGTTTTTCTCTCACTTCACATGGGATTTCAGGGAATTTTAGAGCTATGGTTTTAGATTTTGAAGATGAAGTGTCAACCTTTGGTTGATCAGACTGTGCCATTAGAGCTACTTCATCTGTATCCTCCTTAGGATCACATTTGTCACTCCAATCATAGTCATCTTCTTCATTCTCACTTTCCACCTTTGGATCATTGTTTTCTTACCAATCTTCTCCTTGAATTTCTGCAATAAGAGATAAACTTGATGTTACATCATTAGTAAATTGATCTGCATATGCACTCCAATCATAACCATCATTAATGCTGACTACTAGAGCTTTCTTGGTTTCATCAGATGATTTTGTTTCATCTTTAAGCTCAGGCATAGGAAGACTTTGATAAGGCTTTTGAATAGTCTTCTGAGCTGGTTGAAACCTTTGATTGCTAGAACTTGATTGAGCATTTCCTCCATTATTCCTTGGAGCTTTGCATTCTCTGGAGAAGTGTCCATAACTGTTACAGTTAAAACATCTAGATTTTGACTTGTCAAATCCAACAGTCTTGTTAGCACTTGGCTTGTATTTCTTGTTGACATATGAATGCTTTTGTGTCCTGTAGGCAATCATCACCATTTGCCAGTTTAAGTCCATCTCTTCAACATCTTCAGGATCCATCTCAAACAAATTCTGCAAAACAAAATCTAATTGGGTTAAATGGCTACCTTGATATGCTTGAAAACTGCCATAAATGCAGTGAATGCAGTTTTAGACTCTTCATCCTCTAATAGGATGTTTATCACATCTTTAACTTTGCTAGATTTAGCAGAGTTAGATGAAGAAGTCTCTGTTTGAACATTAGATGTTTGGGACTGAGATTTAGGAGGAGATTGAGAATGATACTGAGTTGTATAAGCAGGAGCACTGGTAAATGATGAGTCAGTGAAAAATCCTGCTCCAACAAACAAATCTCCCTCTTCTTCTATACTTTTCTCACTCTTTGCCATAAATGCATTCTCAATAGTGGTTGCAGGAGAAGCAACAAACTGATACTGAGACATTGATGCTGCTCTATCATTGTTCCTTGAGCTTTCATCAATCTCTACTGACTCTATCTTTGCAATAAGTAGATCTAGATCCATAGGGAACTACTCAGTATGCTTTAGTAAGGTTACTGTTTATTTCCATGATGAGGGTAAAGCATTGAGTAGTCTAAGATTTAGATCTTCAAGATCAGGCTTAATACCAGCTGTTGACATCTCAGTTGTCAATTGAACAAATCTGTTCATCATCTGATTTATGGTTTCTCCTAACAAATGTTGAAACAATTCAAATTGTCTTTTCAACTTTTGTTTCTTGAGATTTTGAATCTCCTTTCCTCCTTCACAAATGATCTTTAAGGCTTTATATAGAGTGTATCCAGTTTGATATGCTCAAGCCTTGCAAGAACTTCCAAAGGTAGTCCTTTACACATCAAAGAATATGCTTTGATATCATTCTTTACTCTTTTCAAATCATCTCCTTGAAGACCATCTTTAGGGTAGGGTTCTGGAGAATCTTTAGTGTAAACAAACCCTCTATCAGGCCCATCTGTGATTATAGGAATGTATGGTCCTTTTTCTATAGATTTCCAAAGATCAGTGTCAATGGAATTAAAATGATGTTTTAGCCTCAGAGACCAATTTTTCAAATCAGCTCTATTTTTAAGTTTTGGAACTCTATTTTCAGAATCTTCTGATTTCATCATTCTTATATTTTTTTTCTTGGATTTTGTATTAAGAAAATGAAGGAAAAAGTTTTTGAAAAATTTTCTTTAAAAAAAACTCTAAGTGTCAAAGGTGATGCGCCTGAACAGTGATTATACTCCCAAACAGTTGATGCGCCTGAATTGAGAGACGTCTAAGGGAATGCCTTAGAAACTTTTTTCAATTCTCCCAAGTTGATGCGTCTAAACAGTTCAAAAACGCCTGAACAGTTGAGATGCGAACAGTTGTCATGCGCCTCAATAGTTGTCAAGCGCCTAAACAGTTCTAATCCGTCTCAACAAAGATGATGCGTCTGGCCTTTTTCTCTTCAACAATAGTCAAACGTCTGAACTACAAAACGTCCACACAGTGTTAATGCGCCTAAACAGTTGTCAAACGCCTAAAACTTAGACAAAACTTTTCAGCCAATCTCAGCTCATGTGCCACATTCATCATGTTCATATGAATGTAACTAACTCAAATCTTCTGAATTCTTCAAATGTTGATGAATTCGATTGAAACTTTCCAATTAAGCATGTTTTATACTGATAATCATTCTTCTAACTTTAATTTCTTTCAATATCAACAACAAATCACTCAATTATGAGATTTTCAGTCCGAAAACTATAAACCTTTTTCGAACACAAATTCAACAAATTGACTTGAATTTGATGAATTTAACTGCTAATTGTGATTCAAATCATGTTTCTAATGATAAAACACCTCTGAAATTCACAAATTTTCAATTGAATTGTATATCAATCACAGATTTAGTGAGATTTTTGAGTTCGACAACTTCAAAAATCACTCACTAACAGCTTACCAACAGCTCTGATACCATTTGATACGATCAAATGTACCAATCTGTGATGATGTTTGAACACAATTCAATGAAATACACACAAAGTAATCAAACCAAGCAAGATATCAACAAAATTCAAAGTTTCATTAATATCAAGCAAAGACAATTACAAAGTATGTAAGCAGGTTCGAATACAATTAGTTACCTACTACCTGTAAGTCTAAGCTATTTATAATGAAACAAAAAGTAAAGGAACTAACTAATTATAAAACTAGTCCCTATACTATTACAAAGTATTTAAAAGACAAATAAAGACAACATGTTAATCTTTCTATAGCACTTACAATTTTGCTTCGGAAGAAATGTAAAACATATTCCGAGGGTTAATTCCTCTTCTGAAGAATTTATACTTAGTGTAATTTTAGAGAAGGACTTTTTGTAATAGGCTTAGATTGTTTTGACACAAGACTTTACACATGAAAAAGGTTTTCAAATAAGATAGACTAATCAATGTTTATCATCCCAATAGCTGTAATAAGATACTTAAATCTTTGTTCATCAAAGGCTTTGGTGAACAAGTCAGCATATTTTTCATTTGAGTCAACTTTGATTAGTTTTATCAGATTTTTCTCATGAATATCTCTAATTAAATGATACCTGATATCAATGTGCTTTGTCTTGGAGTACCTCACCGGATTTTCAGTCATGGAGATAGCACTATTGTTGTCAATGTGGATAGGAGTACTCATGAGTTGAATCCGTAGTCTATCATCTGGTTCTGAATCCATAGCAGCTGAGCACAACAACTAGCAGCAGCAATGTATTAAGCTTCAGCAGTAGATGTTGAAACAAAGGATTGCTTCTTGTATTGCCATGGGATGATCCTCCCACCAAGAAATTGACATCCACCTGATGTTGATTTCTTGTTAATATTGCATCCACCATAGTCACTATCAGAGTAGCCATAGAGATTGAAAATGTTGTTCCTTGGATACTAGAGACTGTTTCGGGATAAAATCTGCTAAGAGTCTTGTATCCTGAATTAGAACGTGAGGCGGTGTATCCGTGATCGTGAGTAGTTGAACAAATGAACAAAACAAGTAATGAACAAGTAGAAAATGTTTGAACAACGGATTTGGTTACGAGGGAAAAAGCCCTTGGAGCGTTAGCACTGCCGGAATAAATACCCTGGTTGGTGAAATTATCATCAACTAGTTTATTGATCTTTTGAACAAGTAAATACAACAATTTTTGGAGTGTCGAATCGGTGAGAGCTAAGTGTTACAGTAGTAAATCGAGTGTGTGTTGTGTGAGTGTAAAGTAGTAATCGGATGTCAAGTGTGTGAGCTGAGTGATGTGTCCTATGTTCACCGATGACACTCAATATTTATAGCTAGGTTACAACTAACTTCCTATAAACTTGGTCGTGGACGTTGTGGTCAATGTGACCGTTGGTGGACTTGGTTCATGCGGCTTCTAACATTTCTCTTCCACAAACCTCGGAATATTTAGTTATCTCGCTTCCCCCACTTTCAAATTAAAGTAGACCAAGTCAATTCAATCAATCGTTGGTTATACGTCGCTGCTTTTCGAGGATCTTGTATCCTTGCTTGTCAGGATACAACATCCTTAAAAATACTATATCCTTGAGGATACGATATTGTTTGAAAATTCCTTCCCCAACAATCGTCCCCGAAAAATATCTTCTAGAATGCAAGTGGCGGGCTTCAAATATATTTTTTCTACTTTTAAATTTCAAACGGCGCTTTTACTTCTGATTTGACGCAGACCGGGTCTCAAGGTACAGAGCAAATCTCCCCCATCATTCGCTATATCTACTCAAGCGACGGTGTTGATTAATATCCCGACTTCACAAGTACTGTTTTCATCTTCTCTCTCTCTTTCTTCTTTGTTCTTTCTGCAAAAACCCTAGCCGTAAGAATGGCAAAGAGATCGAAACCGTCTCCCTCTTCCAGCTCCAGCAAGAACAACCCTTCTTTCGTTCGCCAAAACCTTCTAAAGGATTCCGAGCTTGAAACCCCTTCCATCAGTGATCGTGATCTTGAAGCTCTCCGATCAAAAGGGGTTTTCCCCGATTCGGTCGTTTTTCACCCTTTCGAACCCAAACTTCGCTATGATATGATATCTGATAAGTGGGTTTGTTTTACTTGCCTCCTGTTCAAGATTGGTTTCACCTACCCTTTTCCCACCTTGACCACTCGATTTTTTGAAGTCACCAGCCTCAGCTTTGCCCAAACAATGCCGATGATATAGCGAACCCTCTTCACTCTTGAAACCCTAATCCAAGATCACGGACTTGATCTAAACCTGGGGGACCTTGCTTCGGTATATGAGATCCGAAACCATGGCTCCTCAAGGTACCTCCTGAAAACTAGGCCTGGTTGTGAACAACTTGTCCTTCGCTCCTCCCAAACCATCGAGCTTTGGAAGAAGGAATACTCTTTGTGCTGAGGTCTTCGATCCCGAGAGGAAGTGATGTTCCTTCACGATGGGTCACTAAATGTAGGGTATCTTTTGTTCCTTTTGAGTGACTTATTTGATCATTAACATCTTGCTTGTCTTTTTTGCAGCTCTGATCTTTGAAAAGCTTGCTACTCCTTTGCCCGATAGTGGTTCCAGGATTGGTTATCTGCTTACTCTAGTCAACAGTCAGTGAAAGCCAAAGCTCCCGGTCAAACATGTCAAGTAAGGAAACTTATTTATTAAGAATAAATTTAAGAAATCATTTTAAATAGCTTCCCTGTTTGTTATGTGAGCAGTTCGCCGTCCAACCACTCGCTCTTTGCTCGAAGAAATTGATAGTATGCCTCTGGACAAGCCCGTAAAGAAAGAAGCCGCTACTCCTATTGTTCCTAAACTTGCTGCTCCTACTCAGCGTGTCAAGAGCCTAGCCTAAAAAAGGAAGTCAACCGAGAGCTCCATCTTCACTGATTTGGAGACATCTGAGACCTCAAAACTCCTCATCCAGGTATGATGGCTTTTTATAGGTTTTAGGGCTTAGGCGCAAGGATCCTGTATCCTGCTAAGGATGCTATATCCATAGATGAAAACTGCTTTCCTCCAGAGATTGTATCCTTATGTAAATTTTCAATTTCTGGTTTTGTAGGGCATTGAGCACTTCCAACAGTGCCAAGATGACCTACTCAAAGAGCTCTCTGAGCTTAAGCAGTCCTTTGCTGACTACAAGAAGATGACTGATGCTAGGAAGGATGCTAACGAGGCTGAGCTAAAGAAGGCTAGGAAGGATGCTGGCGAGGCTATGGCTGCTCTAAGGGCTTGAGAGCCAAAAAGGATGGTGTCATCCTTGGTATCAAGAAGGATGCAGCTGTGTCCATCTTTTTGGCCCGACTAAGGATGGCTAAGGATGCTCAAGAGGCTGGCTATGATATGAAGATTTGGGACACAACCAAGTGGGAGCAAATGGTCATCAATCTGGACGGAGAGTTGGAGGATGCGGCTGAAGCAGCTAGAGTGTCGAAGGGTGAGCCAAACAAGGGCAAGGACGCCAAGGAGGGAGGTCATGAAGCCGGGAAGGCAAAGGAGGTTCTCATGGGCGATGAAGGTAATGTTGACAAGGCCTGAGCCCATTTTTTAGTCTTGCATGTAACCGGTTGGTTGTAGCCTTCGGGCTCTTTTGAACAATTTTACTTTTCTTGCACTAAAGTCCCCTTCGTGGGCAGACAATTAACGGTTTGGGTGGAGGGATCCTGAGTTTCAGGACGAAGCCCAAACCGTGTTTAACTCATTTAGGGAATCTAGGTGGATGAATCCACTTATGTTGGATAAAGCCCGGATTCGTAACTGGTATTTTTGTATGGTTAACCCATTAGTAAATTGATAACGTTTCCACTAGCTGCCATGTGTTGTGAGATTGTTTGATTTCGTGAATTGCAATTTGGTTAAAAACTTATAAATTTTAAGAATTCTTAGAGGATAAATATCCGTGGCTAACTTTAGGAAATGATGTCTTTAAGTAATAAAGATAGAATAGAAAATCATAGTTTGATAGCTTAACATTCATATGTAGATGTGTCTTCAAATAGATCATCCTTATATAGTTGCTTGATAGCGTAAGCTTGTATCCTTGCTATTTCTTCAAATACATGTTTCCAGCCACTCATGCCATAATCAGTTTGGAACTAAAGCCCTTAGTCAAAAGATGCCAAAAGCCTTAGCCAACCTGTTATAATGCCTAGGTCTTCAAGCTGGTGTTACTGAAGGATTCCTGTACCGAGACCAACCCATTCAGGTCTCGTAGCCTTTAAGGATACTGGCGTTAAAGTCCTTTAAGGATACTGGCGATAAAGCCTTTTTAAGGATACTGGCGATAAAGCCTTTTAAGGATACTGGCGACAAAGCCTTTCAAGGATACTAGCGATAAAGCCCTTTAAGGATACTGGCGATAAAGCCTTTTAAGGATACTGGCAAAAAGCCCTTAGATGGCACATGCATGCCAAACCAATTGCTAACCCGAAAAAGTTAGAAACCTTAAGACCCTTACCACTTGGCCAAGAATGAAGGAGTGGTCAGCCATTATTCATGGACTGGCTGCTTCACCCCAGCGTATGGGTTTAGGTAACGTGCGCTCCAGGCGAGGGTATGTGCTCGAACCGAGTTCATTACCCAAAAAATTAGGAAAGTGAAAACTTTCAAACCTTAGAACGTGCGCTGGACACCTTAAAAATGAAGGAGAGATGATCAATCTCTTACTGGAGACAGGGCCGAAATGACTGGTGACAAGGCCACTTTTATGCATGCATCTTCCTTTGTCATTGAATCTGCAAAAAACTAATCTTGGCAAGAAGTTGGTGTTTAAAATACCCATTCCAAACAATTTAGAGTAAAATAGACTAAGACAATAAGGATAATCATAATAAAACATTAAAGTGAGACTTATACCATCATCCTTGTGAAAATCAGGATATAACATGTTTCAAGGATACATCATCCTTATGTAAAGTATTTCTTAAGGTGTATCGCATTCCATGATGTAGGTAGAAGTTCACCCTCCATGGTACTTAGTCTGTAGGCTCCCTTTCCTGCATCCGCATCGATTAAGTAGGGGCCTTCCCATTTCGGTGCTAGCTTTCCATCGGATGCCTGGGTTGTATTCTGGAATACATTTCTTAGAACCATATCTCCTATTTGGAATCTTCGTATCCTTATATTTTGTTATAAGAAGCTGCTATCTTTTGTTGATAAGCTGCCATCCTTATCTTGGCTATGTCTTGGATTTCGTCCACTGTCTCGAGGTCTTGCATCAAGGATTCTTTATTCAGCTCAGGATCCTTCATGCTATCTCTTGCTGTAGGAATAACTACTTCTGTAGGAATTACTGCTTGAGATCCAAAGACTAATGAAAATGGAGTTTGTCCTGTTGCATTCTTTGTGGTAGTTCTATTTGCCCATATGATGAAAGGTAGTTCTTCTGCCCAATTTCCTTTCTTGTCCCCAAGTCTTTTCTTAAGATTATTTATAATAATCTTGTTCCTAGACTCCGCTTGCCCATTGGCTTGAGGATGTACTGGGGTAGAAGTGATCATTTTGATTCCCCAACTGGCATAAAAGTTTGTGGTCCTCTTTCCTATGAACTGAGATCCATTATCACAAATTATCTTCGCTGGAACGCCAAATCTCGTAAGGATATTCCTTTTTATAAAGGATATTACTTCCTTTTCATGAACTTGAACGAATGCCTCAGCTTCGATCCATTTGGAAAAGTAATCAGTCATGGTAAGCATGCAAACTTTCCCTCCTGAAGCAACTGGTAGTTTTCCAACTATATCCATCCCCCACTTCATAAAAGGCATGAAGAGGTGATAGGATGTAGTGGTTCTGCTGGTTGGTGAAGGATGTTGGCGTGTTTCTAACATGCATCACATTTTTGAGAGTAGGATATCGCATCCTTCTTCATAGTAGGCCAAAAGTATCCTGTTCTTAGGACTTTGGAGAAGAGCGCCCTGCCCCTAGTGTGATTTCCACAATCTCCTTCATGTATATCTTTTAATACTTCTTGGATTTTAGGCTCTTCCAAGCATCTTAGATAAGGACTAGCAAGAGACTTTTTATATAATACATTGTTTATCATGGTGTATCTGGATACCTTCATCTTAAACACTTTAGGATTTTGGTCTGGTGGGATCTTTTCCTTTAAGATGTAGTCCTTGATTGGAAGGATCCAGGATTCTTGATTATGCTGAGGATCCAGTATTCTTGATTCTTCATTCTCAGATAATGCGTTGATCTTCTATCCTTCTTCAGAGATTGCTGGTTTAAGGATATGGATAATTGGAATCTTTGTTCCTTCTGGTATCCTTAAGGATGAGGCTAGATTTGCTAAAGCATCGGCTTCAGCGTTTTCTTCCTTAGGTACCTGCATTATCTTAATGTCTACAAACTCTTTTGATAGTTTATTTGACTATCTCAAGTTATTGTAGCAATCTTTCACCTTTCACGGCATAAGACCTGTTAAAGTGACTAGTTATTAACAAAGAATCAACATATACTTGAAGATACCTGACCCTTATATCCTTAGCAAGATGCATTCCTACTATAAGTGCTTCGTATTCTGCTTCATTGTTAGTGGCCTGAAATTCACATGTAATTGATTGGGGTATAATGCCCCCATGTGGTGATTTCAGTAGGATGCCTAACCCTGTCCCCCGGACATTTGCAGCTACATCAGTGTAAAGGATCCGGTATCCTTTTTTGCGTTTAACTGTTGGACTTCGAATTCCGCATCCTTGATTATATCCTTAGTGAAATCAGCCACAAAGTCTGCGAGTGCTTGGGACTTATTAGCTGTTCTTGGTTCGTATACTATGTCATAGGCACTTATCTTTACAGCCCACTTGGCCATCCTTCCTGACATTTCTGGTTTTCTCAAAACAGACTTAATTGGATAGTTAGTCAAGACATGGATAGTATGAGTTTCAAAATAATGCCTTAATTTGATCGATGCCACAACCAATGCAAGTATGAGTTTTTCTAAATGAGAATACTTGGTTTCTGCATCTAGTAGGCTTTTACTTACATAATAAATAGGATGTTGTTGGCCTTCATGGTCCTTTACCAAGACTGCACTTACTGCGTTTCCTGAAACGGCTAAGTATAAGGGTAGGGGCTCTCCATCCTCAGGCTTCATCAGCAATGGTGCTGAGGATAAGTATTCCTTTAGATCCTTCAAGGCTTTCTCATGCTTCTCCGTCCATTTCTGGTTTTTCCTGAGAGTATCATAGAAATTCTTGCATTTATCGGAGGACCTAGAGATAAACCTGTTTAAGGCTGCTATCCTTCCTGTCAGTCTCTAGACATCCTTAGTGTTTGCGGGTGACCTTAAGTCCATGATAGCCTTTATTTACTCCGGACTTGCTTCGATTCCTCTCTTCGTCACCATGTATCCTAGGAATTTTCCTGCTTTGACCCCAAAGTGGCATTTGGATGGGTTTAACTTCATATTGTATTCATCAAGGATGTCAATGCTTCCTTCAAGTGTTGGAGGTGATCTTGTTCTTTCTTGATTTGACCACCATATCATCGATGTATACCTCCATGGTGTCCCCTAGTTTCTCTTTAAACATCATATTCACCAGCCTTTGATATGTGGCACCTGCATTTTTTAGTACAAAAGGCATAGCAATATAGCAATATATACTTGAAGGGGTGATGAATGCAGTATGCTCCTGGTCAGATGGTTCCATTTGTATTTGTTGGAAACCAGCTGATGCATCCATGAAGGTAAGGATTTCATGCCCTGCTGTTGCATCCACCATGGAGTCAATGTTTGGTAATGGAAAAGGATCTTTGGGGCACACTTTGTTTATGTCTGTGTAATCAACACAAACTCTCCATTTCCCATTCTTCTTTCGTACCACCACCACATTTGCAAGCGATCTTGGGAATTTAACTTCTCTGATCATTCCTGCTTTCATTAGTTTATCTACTTCTTCTTGGATGATTGCGTTCCTTTCAGGAGCAATTTTCTTCTTTTTTGATGTACAGGCTTGCAATTAGAGTTTACATTTAATTTATGAGTAATGATATCTTTGGATATACTGGTCATATCATCATGCTACCATGCGAAAGAGGATGCCATATCCTTAAGGAATGTTATGAGTTTTGATTCGATAGCCTTAAGGATATTGGATCCTATTAGAGCCTTTTTCTCCGTATCCTCTGGATCTAAGGATACTTCCTTTACTTCCTTCTGATCAACCTCAAAGACTCCACGAGGCTTGTTCTTTAATTGCTATGCTGATTGAGTCTTCGTCGAAGCCTTCATTGAGGAGGTATAACAGTTCCTAGCCTCCTGTTGGTCACTCCTTATCTTAACCACCCATTATGGAGTAGGAAGCTTCACATATTGATGGTAGGTTGAGGGTACAACCTTCATGTCATGGATCCATGGCCTGCCTAGGAGATGTTACAGCAGGATAAGGAATCTATCACGCAGAATTTCTGCATGGTGTTCATTCCTTCAATATACACAGGGAGTTTGATGTCCCCCACTGTATTCTTTGTTTCCCCACTGAAATCTACTAGCATAGAAGACCTTGGGACGATTTCTTTCTCAACGATGTTCATCTTCTAAAACATCTAGCTGGATGATGTTTACAGAGCTTCCTCCATCTACAAGTATCCTGCGTACAAAACAGTTAGCGATGAATATGTAATTACCAACCCGTCGTGTGAGGATCCTGGATGGTGGATAAATCATCCTCGTCGAAAGATATGATCTTATCCTCGGTGAGGGTGGTGCTACGGATGGGCATGTCCCCATACTCAGCTTTAGCTTCCTTGGCATGTCGTCTGGCTGAAGAGTACGACGTCCCACAGATGTCTGATCCTCCAGAAGTGAAATTGATAGTATTTGCATCTGGAGGTGGAGATGCCGCTCTGCTTGGGTCTTCTCAACATCTTGAGCTTTAGTCTTTTTTCTTGTAGGTAATTCCTTTAGGTGACCTTTGCTCAGGAGTTAGCTTATTTCCTTCCTTAAGGCAATACATTTATCAGTAAGATGACCAAAGTCTTCATGGTAAGCGCACAATTTTGACTTATCCTTGTTTCTTGGAATCTTTTCATTCTTCCTTGGCCATCTTTCTTTTTCACCTAAACCCTGCATAGCACATATTAGTTCAGTTGTGTCAGCAAGGAAACAGTATTCCAAAACTCGAGGATATTCTTCGTCGTCCTTGTCTTCTTCCACTGCATTTATCCTTGGGCTATCCTGCTTGGAGTAGGGCCTTGCTCAGTATGACTTGTTTGGAGATTCCGCCTTCCTATTGCTAGGTTGATACTTGGGAATATCCAGCTTCCTGTGTATTATTTTTCATCTTCCAGGCGAATGAATCGAAGTGCTCTGGTCCTCACTTCGTCTAGATTCCTTCAAGGATTCATTACAATGTCATCGTAGAATTGTGAGCTCTTGCGTAATCCCATTTTGAGAGCTTCTACGGCAACAACCATATCCAAGTGTGGAATCTCCAATGCTTCTCGGCTAAACCTAGTAATGAAGTCTCTCAAGGATTCTGTATCCTTCTGAATCACCCAGTATAGGTCACCTATTAGCTTTACAAAGGTTCGGCTGCAAGAAATCTGGTTATTAAACATGTTAATTAAATGAGCAAAGGAAGTAATCGTATAATTAGGTATATTGAGTAGCCATTTTAAGGCTGGCCCTATTAAAGTTGATCCAAATCCTTTGCATAAGCATGCTTCTTTTATGTTGGGTGGAATGGGATTGATCTCCATCCTTTCCTTGTATAGGGCTACATGTTCTTTTGGATCCGTGGTCTCAACATACAGCTTCATCTTGGGGGTCTGGAATCGTTTGGGGATCTCGATTCCAGATATAGTCCATGTGAACCTAGACAGCTTGTGACTTTCGATTGAGACTTCAGGTATAGGTTTGATAACTCCAGGAACACTTGTTATCATGTTCCTTAGATCTTGTAATTCCTTAGCTAATCCTGCATTCATGTCTACCATATTTGGATTAGTCATAAAGGACGCATTATTGAAGTTGTTACCGGTTTGAGGATATATTATTCCCATAGGTTGCTGGTTCCCCGCCATGATGTATTCTGGCATTATGGGTTGGCCAGTTATAGCCTCTGTCCTCATCGGGATGAAATCTCCCTGATGCATCTCGCTTTGTTGAGCTTCGGAGACTCCTACATTGTAGTGGGGTGCATAAGTCGTCAACGATCCTTGCTACATGAAAGTTCCCTGAGATTACTCCCCCTTGTATCCTGACATGTGAGGTGTCTGAGGGATCCTTGATCCTAAGGTATTAGTCATCAAGGATCCTGGTTGCTGTAGCACATTGGATCCTGAAGAATGCATCATTGGTTTCGTAGCCTTTTGAAGGAAACCGATTCCCGTGGGGTACTCGATCAAGAATTCAGGTCGTTGAAAACCATTGGCTCCTTAAGGATTCGTCATCGAGGGTCCGGGCTGCTGAAGGTTGCTCGATCCTAAAGGATACGCCATCAAAGATCCGGACTGATGAAAGATGCCGGATCCTGAGGAATATGCCGTCGAGGATCCAGACTGCTAAAGGATACTTGATCCTGAATGATACGCCATTGAGGATCCAAGTTGCTGGAGGAATTAAGAATCCGGGAGGCTGAAACGCAGCATCCTTGGGATCAGCAGAGTATCCTGTTCCATAGGTTGTTTGGATTTCTTCAGCTGTTCAATTTCTTTGAAAAGATTGACGTTGGTTCTCGTCTGTTGCTCCATTTGCTCCTTTACTTGCTTAATCAGAGAAAAAAAGTCTTTGTTAGAAACAACAGGGTCTATGGATTGAACCTTATTTCCGGAGAAGACAGGTTGTTCTTGTCTTCTTAGTGGCTCGTCCCTTTTTCCTTGATTCCCCACAAAGGTGATAGTTCTTTGAGATGAACCGGCTGAGGTAACAGGAATGGTTGAGGTAGGAGGTTGAGTCGACATGTTAGTGAGTAAAGGTAAATGAGAAATAGGGGTTTCGATATGGTTTTTTTGATGATCAAGGCACCAGTAGCCCCACGGTGGGCGCCAAATTGTTTCGGGATAAAATCTGCTAAGAGTCTTGTATCCTGAATTAGTACGTGAGGCGGTGTATCCTTGATCGTGAGTAGTTGAACAAATGAACAAAACAAGTAATGAACAGCTAGAAAATGTTTGAACAACGGATTTGGTTACGTGGGAAAAAGCCCTTAGAGCGTTAGCACCGCCGGCATAAAAACCCCGGTTGGTGAAAATTATCACCAACTACTTTATTGATCTTTTGAACAAGTAAATACAACGATTTTTGGAGTGTCGAATCGGTGAGAGCTAAGTGTTATAATAGTAAATCGAATGTGTGTTATGTGAGTGTAAATTAGTAATCGGATGTCAAGTGTGCGAGCTGAGTGATGTGTCCTATGTTCACCAATGGCACTCAATATTTATAGCTAGGTAGGTACAACTAACTTCCTATAAACTTGGTCGTGGACGTTGTGGTCAATGTAACCGTTGGTGGACTTGGTTCATGCGGCTTCTAACGTTTCTCTTCCACAAACCTTGGAATATTTAGTTATCTTGCTTCCCCCTCGTTCAAATTAAAGTAGACCAAGTCAATTCAATCAATCGCTGGTTATACGTCGCTGCTTTTCGAGGATCCTGTATCCTTGATTGTCAGGATACAACGTCCTTGAAAATACTATATCCTTGAGGATACGATATTGTTTGAAAATTCCTTCCCCAATAGAGGCCTAGTTTAGGTGCTCCTATGAGGTATCTAAGGATTCTCTTTGAAGCAACTAGGCGAGACACCTTTGGAGCAGCCTGATATCTTTCACAAATACAAGTTGCAAACATGATATCAGGTCTACTTGCTGTGAGATACATCAGAGAACCAATAATTGCCCTATACTAATGTTGATCAGTATCCTCCCCTTAGAGTCAGGACAAAGGTTATGGTCTCTAGGGTATAGGTGTTTTGACTGGCTTACAGTCTTTCATATCAAATCTTTTTAAAATGTCATTGACATATTTAGATTGATTGATAAAAAACCCTTCCTTCATTTGCTTCACCTGAATTCCAAGGAAAAAGTCCATTTTTCCCATGGAACTCATCTCAAACTTCTTCATCATAATGCTCTTAATATCTTTACACATTTGATCATTTGAGAGACCAAATATGATGTCATCAACATAGACTTGAACGAGCAAGATGTCCTTTCCAGACTTTCTTATGAAAAGAGTCTTGTCAATGGTACCTCTAGTGTAACCATTCTTCAGGAGAAATTAAGACAATGTCTCATACCACAGCCTAGGTGCTTGGTGCAGCCCATAAAAAGCTTTATCCAATTTGCTCACATAGTTGGGGTGTTGTGGGTCTTCAAATCCTGGAGGTTGGCACACATAGACTTCCCTATCTATATCCCCATATAGGAAGGCACACTTGACATCAAGAAGATAGGCAGTAAATTCTTGGATGTAGCATAAGCAAGGAAGATCCTAACTGCCTCAAGTTTTGCAATAGGTGCAAAGACATCCGTATAATCGATTCCCTCTTCTTCAGTGTATCCTTGAACTACCAGTCTTGCCTTATTCTTGATGATCAAGCCTCTATCATCTCTCTTGTTTCTGAAAACCCATTTGGTGCCTATTGGTACTTGACCAGATGGTAGCGGATATAGGTTCCAAACCTTTTGTCTCTTGAATAGAAGCAGCTCCTCTTGCATTGATTCAACCCAGCTACTATCTTTCAAGGCTTCTTCTACCTTCTTGGGTTTTATCTGGGATAAAAAGCATGAGTACAAGCAGACATTCCCATTGTGAGTTTGTCCTCTTGTTCTCACACCCTCAGAGACTTCCCCTATGATGTTCTATGAGTGTTGTGAATCCTAAGTCTATGTGTGCCAACCTCTAGTGTTTGAAACAACAGTTGGAACCAGTTTTCAACCTATTAAGCAAAATATGTAAAACCTAGATCTATCTTTCCAATTGCAAAGATAGATCCAGGTTAAACATATTTTGCTTAGTAGCTTGAAAACTGGTACCAGCTGTTGTTTCAAACTCATTCAATGAGGACTGATTGAATGAATAAGAAACATCATCATCATTTGTTGGCTGTGAAGCAGCATTAAAAGTTGCCTGTTCCTTCAGGATGCTACTTCCATCAGCTTCGTGTTGTGCAATATCACCTGATGAGCTTTGAGGGTCAACAAGTGGATCACTGGTTGAAGCTCCACTATCCCTTGAGATAGTCATGCTATCAGATTTGCCAATAGTGGGAGATTGGTTTGTTGCAGCTCTTGGAGAACTTGGAATAGGTCTGGGTAGCTCAAGCAGTTGGTTTTCATCAGAGTCACTTTGAGAACCTGTTCCAGCTGAAACATTCTCACAAAAGGGTTTAGAATAGTTTGGAAAAAATTCTAAGTCAAAGATATGATCAGGGTCATTCCCCCTAACACAAGGAGTGTGCTCATTGACAACATTGTTGAAAGATTCCTCAAATTGTTTATTTTTGATGTTATAAACTTTGTAAGCTTTAGAGTTAGAGGAATATCCAACAAAGATAGCATCGTTCGACTTTTTAGCAAATTTTACCAAATTGTCTTTTGTGTTAAGTATGGTACACCTGCTGCCAAAGGACCTTAGAAATCCAATGAACGGTGGCCTCTTGTTCCATAGTTCATTAGGGGTTTTTCACGTGGCTTAACTACAAGAACAGTGTTCTGCACATAGCATGCAGTGCTGACTGCCTCTGCCCAAAATGTTAGAGGCAGCTTTGAATCAGCTAACATGGTCCAAGCAGCCTCAATAAGTGTCATGTTCCTCGTCTCAGCAACACCATTTTGTTGAGGAGTTCTAGGAGCACTATATTGTCTGGCAATCCCTTTTGAGTTATAGAATGAGTCAAGAACTTAATTCTTAAACTCAGTCCCTTGATCACTTCTAATTAATTTAACCTTGTGATCAATTTGATTTTCTATTTTAAGAATAAAAGATTTTAAAGTTTTAGCAGTTTCATCTTTAGTTTTTAAAAAGAATACCCATGTAAATCTTGTAAAATCATCAACAATCACAAGGCAATATGATCTCCTTCCAATGCTCATTATACTTGTGGGACCAAATAAATCCATGTGCAATAAGTGTAATGGAGTGGAGAGAGAGTTAACAACTTTGGATTTATGAGATGCCCTGTGTTGCTTTCCTTTCAGGCATGCAACACAATTATCTTTGCAGAAAAATTCCTTTTTAGGCAAACCATGTACCAAGTTATTTTTAGCCAATTTATTCATTGTTTTAAAATTCACATGACATATTCGTTTATGCCATAGTGTTGACTCATCACCATCAGGTGTAGAAAGAAAGCATGATACTTAACCCAGTGGGGAAGCATTTTTCATATCAAGCTTGTACATTTCCCCTTTCTTGGGAGATCTAAGAAGCACCAAATCCTGAGGAATTGTCATCCCGGGTTTGAGGGTAATGCACTCATGTTCAGTGAAGAGCATTTGATGCTTTTGATCACAAAACTGTGAAACGCTTAAAAGGTTGTGATCAAGCTGTTTGACAAAGTGTACTTTGTCAACTTTTAAATTTCCATTGGATATACTTCCTCTGGCAGAAATATATCCTCCGGCCTCACCTACAAACTGGACAGGACCTCCATCAAAATGTTGGAATTGTTGAAGGAGGGATCTGTTCCCTATCATGTGCCTTGAGCATCCACTATCTACAATCCATACATTGTTATTCTTATCATATGGATGTCCCTGCACATAAGATGAGATGATTAGTTTTGATTGGAAACCTAAGCCTTGTTGGTCTTGGGTTCTTCCAATGATAGTGATATAATTGAATAAAGTTAATGCATGGTGGTTCAATGGATGTCTTTGAAGAAGAGGTTTGGGCTGCAACATCTTCCTTGATCTTTCATTCCATCCTTTGGTTGATCATAGAAGATGAGCTTGTTTAAGCTTGTGCAGCTTGGCATTCTTCCGATGCTTCTTTCTTTTATGAAGAAACCTTCACCACCTTTTCTTCCGTAGTAGTCTTCTTCTGGGATGGTTTCAAGGGGACTCTTTTGTTCTTTTGAGTCTTGAAAGCTTTAACTTCCAAAGCCATTTTCCCTTCGGAAGAAGCATTTTCTTCCAAAAGCAACCTTGCTTCGGAAACAAGCTTTCCCTTTTTTTTCACTTGAACCATTTGATAAGGTCCAAATGAAAAACCTTCCCTGACGCCTTCTCTTTTAACATTGTTTGCATAATGTGTGCTACCAGGATTGTAGTAACAATCTTTAGCCATATGGTTTTGCAGACCATACATTATGCAGGCAATGTTAATCTTCTGGAAACTTGAGGATTGTTGTTTCTTCTTCTTCTTTTCTTCGTCAGCAACCTTTCCCTTTAACTTCTGATCCTTTGATGGAGCAGGAGTGCTGGTACTAAACCCTTTTCCTGAATCAGAGTTTCCTACCACCTGGAATTCAGCTGAGATGAATACACCCTTTTGCTTTGTGTCTATCTTCAGCTTGGACACAGCCACTTTCTTGGTAGTTTTTCTGGCTGCCTTAGCTCTGCTTCTTCTGGCTTTGGTGGTCAGGGGTTGATCATCACTGGTAGAAAAAGGATAAGTTACCTGGTTCTTCCCTTTGATGGTCTCTATAGTTGCATCACTCTTTGACTCATGAGAAGGTGAGTAAGCAGATGGAACCTCTTGCTCTTCAGTACCACACCTTGGTTGTCTAATAGACTCATAAAAATATGGTAGAGCAATTTTATTGGTTCCCAACTCACCTTTGTTTTGGTAACAAAGTTTTGAGTGAGAGGATGATAGAAGAATGGCTTGGAAGTTTTGCTCAGAAATAGCATGCTTCATGGCTTGAGCCTCAACAGTGACAAGCTGGGCTTGAGCCTCAGATAATTTCGATATTAAATCCTTGATTTGAGTCTTGTAGTTTGTATGTTGATGTTTTAACAAGGACATAGTTTTCTCTAACTCCTCAATTTTCCTTTGATAGTCAGATTCAGCCCTTTTAAAATCAAATTTTAAAACATTTAAGGACTCAATATCAGATGTAATTTCCATACTGTAGTCCTGATATAACATAACCTTAACAATACAAGCTGGAGTACAGAGTTGTTCATATATATTTTTGTCATATGTTCCAGCCATGAGTACTTGAGCAGGAGTCACATCCTGTACCTTGAAGCTCCAGTCAACTTCTTGAGCCATAGCAGCTGTCTTAGTTGACTTTCCAGTAGCCTTTGGTGTAGAGGGATGTGTGGTCAGTGGGGTTCCTGGATTTGACTTGGGAGCCTTGCATTCCCTAGCAAAGTGACCAAGTTGGTTATAGTTGTAACATTTGGCCTTAGTCTTGTCAAATACAAATTTGTTGTTGGTTGGGTTCTGGGGAAATTGCCTTCCAATTATCTTGAAGAACTTTTTCGCTCTATAGGTTAACAGAGCCATCTGTTGGACTATGTCCACATACTCCACATCATCTGGGCTGAAACACTCCAGATCATCAAAGCAGTACTGATAGTCACTAGAGTGTCCATTTCCTGAGACAAAGGCACACCTGTCCTGAAAAGAACTTTGTTGAGCCTGTTGAGACCTTGGAGTCTTAGGGAATGTAATGTATGGCCTAGAAGAACAGGTTGGCTGCTGGGTGTATGTCAGGTACTATTGAGGTTGGGGGGTCCTGAGCCTTCATCATCCATTAAAGCAATGCTAGCAGGAAGACTCAAGGGTCTGATTGTCTGATGGCCTCTCTTGTTCACCATATCTAAATGGTATCCATCAAGGATGCGATAGAGTTCAGTCATGGTGAGAGTGTTCAGATTTTCTGTCATCTTGATAGAGACACAATAGAACGTCCACTCATTTGGAAGTGCACTCATGAACTTTCTCGTGAGATCTCTTAGTTCAAGGGCAATTCCCATAGACTGAAGGGAGGAAAATAAGATCCATATACATGAAGTATTGCTGACTGAGGGTCTCTCGAGCGATATAAGTGAAGTTCTCGAACTGTTGCTTTTGGGAATCCTTCTTGGAGTCATTGGAGCTGAAGTACATCTGAGCAAGTGCATCAAACAGTTCTTTGGCTGACTTGCAATACTCAAACCCCACAATCATGGAGTTGGGTATAGTAGTCATTAGAACCGTCATGGCATTGCTATCAATGTCCACCTTCTTCCGGTCCTCTTTAGAGTAGTCTTTAACAGCCTTCTCTATCATGGCACCTCTTCCACCTGGTGCTGCCACCTTTGGTTTGTAAGGGCCGTTAACAATAGATTTCCATATTTTGTTGTCTTGATACCTGATGAAGCATTCCATGCGTTTGCTCCATGATCTTAAGTTTTCAGGGGTGATGATGGGTGCTTTAGTCATCGTCCCCATCTCTACTTCAGATTTTTGGTTGAGGGCCATTTTGATTGTGATGTAGGGACGAGTGAAAAATAGGTTGATTTGGATGGTAAGATCTCACAATCAAGAGCCTAAAAAGCTCTGATACCAATTGCAGGATCGGTTTTTGTTACTTTAAGACTCAGTTTTTTCTCTCAAACTCACTTGTAACACACTCGAATAAGATGATAAAGCAAAATCCCTTCTAAAAGTTGAAAATAATATACTAAGTAGCAAAGAACACAAAGAAATAATTTTCAAGATACTTGTATATATTACTTCTTAACTCAAAGTATTACAAGACTTTTAAAAGCATATTACATGCGTTACAATAAGAAACTATATATACTAGATCCTACAGCCGGATATATTTTGATACCAACTAGATACCTATGACTAAAGCATATACTATAATGCTTGAGTTAAGGTATCTTAGATAATGTATTATCCAAGATAAGGTAGTCATGACATGTCCATGACTTACCTTTTGTCACCAACTAAAGTTGGCAACTGCACTAACTGATAAAGGTGAACAATGGAATAAACTATGGTCAACTACATGTGTTTAGAGAAAACACCATGCAGCATATCAAAGGTCTACAACGGAGTGTCAGAGAGACCATACTTATATCCACTAGTTCGTAGTAGTGTCTTCCTAAGGTTAGTTGGCTTCGAAAGAACAAGTTTTTTCGAAGCCACTTAAACTTCGGAAGAGGCTACTTCTTCCGAGCCTTGAGGACTTTTTCATATCTTCTTACTTTGCAAGTTGTCCTCTTGATTTCTTATAAGTCTTGAACTTTGGAAGAGAATACTTTGTCTTCGGAAGTTGGAGTTTTCCTTCGGAAGATGATCTTACACTTGTCTTCGGAAGAACTCCATTTCCTTCGGAAGTTTCACACTTAGCTTCGGAAGTCCTTGCACCAAAATAGTCTAAGTGATTTGGTTTTGGTTGCAGCAACCTTTCTAGAACTAACAATACTCTTACTTAGTAGAAGCTTAAGTTCCAAAGATGTCTTCCGCAGGAGATCATCGGATGCTTGATCCTTGACTTATATTGCTCCGGAGAACATCTACGGAAGAACGTTTTGTTCATCGGCAAATAATTCTGTACTTGTGTCAATTTGAGAATTGACCGAGTGTGATGTTTTCCTACAATTATGATTATAAAGAATACAAGCACATATATGGGGTTAACTTTTATATATCATGATTACAAAATGTTAATAGATTACAAAAAATCATTACAAGAGTTGACTAACCACTAAACCTATACAACTAAGTAGACATAAAAGAAATTATATTATAATTTTTAGATAAATATAATTTGTATTACGTATAAACAACTACCTTAAGTAATAATGAAAAATTAATATATTTTTTAAACTTTCAGGTTTTAAAATCTTTTGTTAAAAATGAATTTTAAAATTTCAGTTTTTAAAAACTTTTAAATGTCATTTAAAAAAGCTCTTTCTATTAAAGAAACCAAATTTATCTATTTCTAAAGAAATTATATTTTTTAATAAAAATGTAATATTATAAATTGGATAGGATATAAATAAGATATTTAGCATTTAATATGATTATTAAATAATCATCTTTTTATGCTAGTGACATGTGACACGTAAGGTGTTAGAACATGACACGTGACGATTATGAAGTGAGAAGATAATACGTGATAAAATTTTATTTTATTTTATTAATATAAGTTGGATATACATGTAGTAACATATTCTGCTAGGGGTATCTCCATCTACAATTAAATACGTTCTAAATTTACTTGAAACAAGACTTCTAGATTGCAACCATAAACTTTATGCACAATTTAACATATATCACATGGACACAACTTTTAAATTTATCTATCATAAAAAAAATATTTTTATGGAGGCATGACACAAATATGCACATTTTATATCAAAATTTTTCACATCTCTCTTATAATAAAAAGATACATTAACTACCAATCACATTATTTAATTCTTTTTTATATTAAAACTATTATTTAATAAATTAAAAAAACAGATTTTCTATAAATGAAATTTCAAGTTAAATAGCTTTGTTATAAAATAAATTTTTTTCTACAACAACATATATTATTAGAAATATGAAATATTATATTACTTGTGTTTTTGAAAACAAATTTTTATTAAACAAAAATAAAAATCAAAGTTATTAAAAGGAATTTTTTTGAATTTCATTAAAAAACAGTTTATTTTGATGTTTAAGAAAACAATTTCAAAAACTTAAAAAGAAAAGTTTAAAAACTAATATCGTCGCTTTATTACTTTAAATACTAACTCGTATGTAATTTCAGTCATATTTCATTTTAAAATATCGTTTTATAGTTAATAAATTTTAGTTACAAAATATTTAATATTTTATTTGTTATACTCGTATAATACACGAGATACTAAACTGACTAGAAAAAGAAACTAGCGGATGATTTACATTTGTAGGAGGGAATTAAGTAATGTTAACAAGTAAAAGAACAAAAGATGTGGAACTACCAAATGTTGAAGCTGAATTTAAGGGCAATAAAAAGGGAATAGCTGAGCACCTATATATGAAAAAGGATTATCCAAATAAATAGTTTTCCATCAAATGGAACATTAGAACTATTTTGGGAGAACATAGCAAAAATTAGTATCTCTTCAAATACAGTTAAACATAATATAACAAAATCACGTTAATATGGACGAGCATTTCATAAAAGAGATTTGATGAAGGATTATTCCCCGACCATTGTACACATTAAAGATCACTTTGCTCATGCATTATCCAAGGCAACAAGTATTAGCAAGTTAGGTATGTAGTGCCCCCACCAATTTGACCGTTGTTAAAGAATAAAATATATAACATAGTTAAAAACATATAATTAATGTTGATCAATCAATAGGAGTAACAATTTATTTCAAGAAAATCATGGAATGTAAAGCAGTTATCCTTACTTAGCCCATCTCAACTTGTATAAATGAAAGCTACAATCAATGGTCAAAGAACCAACTTTCTCTCTCAATCTATACTTTCAAGGTTTATCGCCATAGGAATTATGAACGCTTCAATGTGGAATGTTAGGCTGGAAGGTCGTGCGAAGAGAGGATAAGGTTAATTGATAGAAGTGGCTAGTTATGAGGCGTGGCTGATTATCAGGGTAAATGGTGATGGGGTGTCTATATTTTATAGATCATAAATTTAAACATGCTATAATACAAAGCAAGTAATATGATTAGATGCTATTAGTAGTAGCAACTATTAGCTACAACAAAAATTTCTTTTTAAACATTTTGTAAACATAAATTGAATTTGCATACGTGTAGCCGTTTTAGCCTAAAAAATTATTAATTATAGGCTAAAATAAAAGTGTATGTTAGGTTATCATATTATTCAGAGTGTAAATAAATACTACTTATTTCGATCAATATATAGATAAGTAGGGTAAACAAGGCTAAGTGGGTGTTACTATTTTATCTTTGCCATTATCATTAAATTGCTAGACATGACAAAAGTTAAGAAAGATTATTGTTGATTAACTTGGCACTTATGAGATGCATGTGGTTATGTTCCCTTAACATCTTAACCTTCATTAAAACCACCTCAAATCAGTGAAGGGGCCTAAAGCATTTCGAAGGTACGTTAATTCACTTATACCTTTTGTTAGGGACCGTGTACGTACGGAGTACTAACTGATTCTGCGTTCATACCGAATTAAATACTGCGGAATCCTATTTGATTGGCGATCCAATCAGTGAGAACAATTACCCGATCAATATAAGATTGAAACAAACGTTAAGAACGAGCAGGAATCGATCAGGAATGAACTATGAACTTGGACAGGCTGTTTGGGACGTTATGGACGGCTAGGGTTCGTAAGAATATCAAATGTTTTTTATTGTTATGTTTTTCCACGAATTAGGTGGTATTTATAGGTTAGGGTTTTTCATTCGTACGACTGAATCATTCGCATGGTTCAGTCGTGCGACTTAATCATGCGATTGAGTCATACGCATGACTGAAGGTTCAGTCGTGCGATTGAGTCAATCTTATGTCTCAATCATACGACTTATCCAGTCTCCTGGTTCAGTCGTGCGACTGGTCCATACGTATGATGTATTCATGTGTATGGTCCATAAGTATGGGCCATTAGCATGAATACTCATCCGACTATGTTGAACACATTACTTAATCATCATTGAGTAAGAATCATGTACAACACCCTCAAACCTATATAATATGGTCATACATATACATTATACTTTAACACAATAATAATATGAAACAAATAAACATGAATAAACATCAATCACATATTATATTTCATTGAACCAATTCATTACACATGTGTAAGACATGAAAGACTTTTACATTTAATCTCATAAACTAGGAACATATGCGTCTACAAACTCCCCCTTGGTCCTAGTTTCCTCTATCATCTAACACTTTTCACATGTTCTTGGAACTTCTTGTACTTCTCCTCTTTGGTAACTCTTGCATGTATTTCAAATGCAAAGCGGAGTCTTATCACGTGTTGAAACTGGAGAGCTTGTACAATGTCCTGTGTGTCATAGAACAGTGGCCAGTTGTATAATGTGTAGACATCTTCAGCTGACAAGTTTGTAAGCCACATAGGGTCAAATACCCAGATAGTATTAATATTTCCATCTTTGTCTAGAACTATGACCGATTCGCCTGTCCGCCAGTCATAACACCAGCATTTAAAGTGTGGAGTGAAGTCCTGAGGCCTTTCCCATAAGGAAATCTTTGACATCGTGCAAAGGGGACTCCACTTCAGCACAACCTTAGGCTTCCAAGATATAGGGTCCACTTCAGAACTATGAATGTACCTCTTCCGTTGTTGAGGTCTGAAGTTTACCCACCTGGTGTGGTATTCCTTCTTCAACGCAGCCTCGAACCATCCTGATATCTTCCTCGTATTTGCATACAGAAGATCTAACATGCCAGACGGTTGAGCTCAAAACCAGGGAGAGTCTTCAGATCATGAGGGTATTTGAAGTACTCAATCCCCTTATCTCTCTTTACAGCATAGACTCCTAAGTCCTCAAAATATGCCCATGCTATGATCTTTCCCAACACTTTCTGATGTCTTTTGACTTTGTAGAGCTTTGTGTAGGCATTTTGCTTTGGCGGCACGCGTTGGGCTTTCATCTCTGCCAAACAGCTACCCACTCAGCTTTCTTTATGTCGACATTTGCGTCTGAAGCTTGGGCTGAGCTTTCTTCTTTCTCCTTCTCTTTCTCCACTTCATCCAGCTTCTCAAATGTAGCACTGCCAAAAGTCTCACCCAAGTTGGGTATAACATTACCTACGTGGTCAGTGTACTCTGGATAATGTTCAGCAGTGACATCCTCGATCTTAATTTCATCAACATCGTTCAACTCATCGTCACTAGCCACATAAACTGTTGGAGCATCTTTTACCAGCTCATCAGGATTCAGCCTGAATATTTTAGCAAGCTGTTCATCCGTTAAGTCATGTATGATCTCTCCCTCTTCCAGAGTGTAGCTCATAGATCTCCTGACTATCCCTTGCAAGTCAAGAATCATGGTTAATTGAGACTTGACCTGCTAAAGGGGTTGGACATCATACTCATCTGCATGTTGAGGTTCATTTGTTTGATTAAACATTAATCACATCACACATAAGTCATCATATAAAACATTTAAACATAAACACACATAAATGATGGTTAATTACATTAATGTAATATATAATTTAATTACAAAAGTTTTTAAATACAAAAACATCTAATCATTACTTTTGTATTGAATAGTGGGTTCTTCAGCTGGAGGAGCGGAGGATGAGGCTCCTTGATCTTGGTTTCGCTTAGTACGCCTCTCTTGAGCTTGAGGATTTGAGGCTCATGTAGGTGCATCACCTTCCTGATCATCATCATCCTCTTGATCTTTTCCGCTCGATCCTCCCTCCTCAACATTTTCTTCAGAATCATCTTCATCATCATCATCATCATCATCATCATCATCACCATCACCATCATCATCATCATCACCATCACCATCCTTGATCTTTAGAGGCTCACTCTTTGACCCTTTCAGCTTTAGCAGTATCTTCTTATTTTTCTTCTCAAGCTCCTCAATTCTCTTCACCGAAGCCAACACCAGCTCATTTTGACTTGTAAGTGCATGGTGAGCTCGGCCTAAAGCCCTCTCATACTGATCACTCCTCTCAGTCAGCTGTGTAATCTGCTTTCTTGGGCGTTGTTGATCGCTATCAACTGGTTAATCTGATTTGCCCTCATGTGATCTATAGCTAACAGCTTTAGCACCAACTTGTTAAGGTTTGCCAGCTATTCCTCTAACCCAACATTGGGTAGAGTGGAGTCATGGGTCATTGGGGCTTGGGTGGATGTCCCGGCTTGGTGGGTGGTGGTAGTGGTGGTAGATGTGGTGAATATGAGATGTGGAATATGAGTGGAATGAGGTAGAGTGGTTGTGGTAGTGGTAGTGGGAGGAGTGGTGGTGGAAGTAATAGCTGTGGTGGGGGTGGTAGGTGATGTGGTAGGTGTGGTAGCTGTAGTGGTGGGTGTGACAGTGGTGGTGGTGGATTCTAAAGAGGTAATCAAAGTAATTCTTGGCCTCTTGGCCTCTTGCCCTCGTCTTGTATGGTTGGGCCATCTTCTTCATCCTGGAGCCCTTTGCCACATGCACTCCCCCTTGGCTGTGGGGCTGGTTAGGGGTGTAGGAAGGATCAGTGACATCAGAAGCATCACCCTAGACTCAGCTTGGCATCCACCAACCGCCCTGATCCCTCTCTCAATGGCCACGACCCGGCTCCCATCCGTCCGTACCAGAGGCTCATCATCTGTCTCCTCTTCTTTCTGTATCTAAAAATCAGGATGAATAGTAGCCTGCTAAGATCCACGTGGAGCCGAAGAAGTGATAGGTGGAGGTGGTGAAGATATAGAAGAAGTATCAGTGGCCCGTGAAGTATTGGGACATGTATCTCCCCCAACTTGACTGTCATCTTGGTCATCATCATCGTCATCGTCGTCGGATGTGGCAGTCATGAGGGGCTCAGTATCTAAATCACTATCATCGTGACGCCATTTCTTGCAAGCAGGTGCCACGTAATCATCCCTGGCCAAGTGCCCAAACAGTCTCCTGACAGGGGGCTTCACCTGCTTCCCCCTGTAAACTTTCATCCTGCCTCAGGTGGTATCATCCATCACCTCAAGCACCACTACATCATCTCTCTCCTTTGGCAGCATAGGAAGCTTCTCATATATGATCATATGTAAGAAGCGTGGATACATACAGAAGCCTTCCTTGCCTTTAGCCTCAAGGTTCTCGATCAGATACGTGCAACGTATGCATTCTAGATTTGGTCGGAGAGCTCGTCAAATCCTCCATGCCTGGAGGCTATACACTTCAGGATCACATGCGCCAGATACTTGAACTTAGGGCACATGTTGCTCTTGTTTAGTACGCCGGCATTTAAGTCACCGGTGTACTTGATCCTCATGAAGCATCCCCGGACAGTCAGGGGATGTACCTTAGTTGGGTAGGCTCCGTCCTCACCCAGATCTAATACCCGCTTCATATCAGCCTCAGTGATCTCAATCTCTTGACCAAAAATGGAGCTTCGTATATACGGTGTGGCTCAACGGACCGAACAACTCTGGCGCTTTCCCAGAATGCCTGCTGTATGGATCTGTAAGGTGTGCATGGTGTCTAAGTAGCTTTGAAGATCCTCGATCTCCTAAGAAATGCAATAATCCCAGCAAACTCAGAAGCATTTCGAGTGGTGGCATCCAAGTGAGCACAGATGTTGTGCTTGGGGGTCATAGTCCATCTATCATCCATGTTTCTGTAACACACTAAACATATACATTAGAGATGTGCATAACAGAAGACAGGAGAAACTTAAACTATTTTGATCAAACTGGCTCAGTCGTGCGACTGAACCATACGACTGAGTTTAGTCGTGCGATTGAGCCTGCGACTGAGTTCAGTCGTGCGATTGAGCCTGCGACTGAGTTCAGTCATGCGATTGAGCCTGTGATTGAATCAGTCGTGCGACTTAACCTTGCGCATGATTCATACGTGCGATTGAATCGTGCGTCTGGCTAAATCGTGCGACTGAAGTTCATTAGCATGTCCATTCACATCCCACACTGTTAAACACTCCAATCTTGAATCTTGGTCAAAACTTGATGTTAGACGCTGTGTTTTGACTCATTAGGTTAGCAGAGACTCTAAATACCACTTAATATCCTTCAAATCAACTTTAATGTCCATTTAAGTGGTCTATTTTTAGGGTTTAACTGATTCTGTGATTTGAGTCGATTTGGTCATTTAGGTTTTGATTTCACCGGTCATTTTGATCAATTTCAGTCCCACAATACCTGTAGATGAATAAGAAACCGGTTAGGATCACAGTCGGCAAGTAATCAAGCTAGAACGAAATTTGGGCTGAGTGTCTACGTATGAGCAGGTTTTTGAACGATTTGAGGGGTGGTGAGAAATGCGACTGACTCGCCCCTCTTTTATACTGTCTTAATGTTCAATAGTATGACTGGACCCATACGCATGTTCCTGTCGTGCGACTGAGCCCATACTCATGCGTCAGTCGTGCGACTGGGTTCAGTTGTGCGACTGGCTCATACTCCTTCATCCAGTCATACAAATGGTTCATTATATTGATCCATTCGTATGGATGTTTCATACTCATGGTCCAATCGTATGATTGCCCCATACTCATGGTCCAATCGTGCGATTAGCTCATACTTATGGTCCAATCATGCGATTGGCTCATACATATGATTCAATCGTGTGATTGGCTCATACTTATGAGTTTGACCTCAGACACTTTCACACATTTAAAATTTTACCTTTTGATGTAACATTATGCACAATGATCATCTCAGACACGACCTTTTAATTTGACACACATTTGATCACCTCAGACGTGATCCTTTTAATTTAAAACCATTTAATCACCTCAGATGTGATCCTTTTAATTTAAAACTAATTGGTCACCTCAGACGTGACCCCTTTTAGTGAGTGAACTAGAAAAATAGAAAAACAACTTGAAATAAAAGACAGAACAAGACATATATTTCGGCTTTTATGAGAGATGGATTGAAATCTTTTAAAAAACCGTCTAGCCGATTATTCTTTTAAACAACACAACTTCAAGTTAATTTGATCATTTCTTGAACGATTCACTATGGAATCATACAGGTATATCAGAATCAATTGGGACATTTTAATAAAACATTTTGATGCTAGATTCTTGTTTTGACCGAGAGTCAATAGCAATTTTAGGAAATCATAATAGAGCAATAAGATGCACACAATGATTTTGACTGTCAAGAATTGTAGCCACGATGATTGTCAGTATATTTGTCCTCTTAAATCCATACACAGATTTTTGACTCACATTGGTGATAAGTTAGGTTATATTATTTCAACAAGCATTTGTGGATCCCACACTTATATGGTAATCAACATTCCTCAAGAGATTTTTGAGCGATCTACGGGTATTTGACAAGAAGAAACTATTCTAAGAGCTTTCAAAGAGATGCCAAGCCTCAGGTCAGTTCCATCGCACAGCAGAGAGGCGCAAACAACAATGAATTCTAGAATATTTAGGTTATGCTTATCCTCAGGTCAGTGCCATCGCACAACAGAGAGGCACATAACCTCTCTTCTTGTGAGAGCATTTTTCTTTTTTTTTTTGCACGTAACGCACCAACAACATTAGTGATTAGCTTGATTGCGCTTAACAATTTTTTCATGTGCTTTGCTCATTTTTATGGTCATCCGCACACATTTGTGGCGTTTATTTTGCTTGTCACCCCTTATTGGAACTTCGTTGATTGTGTTAACTAGGGATAAGATGGGAACCCACAGCAGGTTGAAAAATTTAGTTTGAATTTAAATCACCTATGAGGTCTACTCATCTATTATGTTGAATCTGCCGACACATCATACAATAGACTAGCAACCTCTAGGTCTAGTTTCTCTATGTTACCTCAGTAGCAGACTACTTTTACTATTATTTTTCCTTTTATTTTGCTTAGACTTCTCAGATTTATACTTTAAATTTTGCATCTTAATCATTAAGGTGCTTTTGAAGTCCCAAACAATTTGTTCCTTGTGTACTATCATTTTCCATAAGCGTTGAATCAAAATCACAGATTTGATTTCATTTCTTTTAGCTAAGCTGCCCTCCTCCCTCGTTTTTTTCTTTTTTTTAAGTAATTAAATATTGCACGAATTAAATACTAAATTAACCTATTCTCTACCTAAAATTCTAAAACCAAAAATCTTTTTCTGTTTTTGGATTTTAATAGACAGGAAAATAAAATAAATAAAAGAAAATAAAAGAAACTAAAAAAAATGTCAGACTACACACCTTCTTCTTCTAGAATCACATCACTTTTCTTTTTCACGCCATTAACCTCCAAAAAATATAAAAACCGCGATTTATCAAATGCTTTTGTGTAGAGGTCGGTGCGTTGAAAATCCGTATTAATTTTAACAACATCGATTAATTGCTTTTAAAAATAGTCACGTTTAAAGTGATATTTAATACCGATATGTTTAGTTTTAGGATGTTGGACTGGATTTTTGGTGATAGCAATAGCAGTAGAATTATCAACAAAGATAGGGGTGTTAGAAAATTGCAAATCGTAGTCACGCATTTGCTGTTGAATCCAAATGATATGAGAACTACAACTTGTAGCAGCAACATATTCAGCTTCACAAGTTGACAAAGCAACTAATGTCTGCTTCTTACACTTCCAGGTGCCTAACTGTCTACCAAAGGACTGACATCCCGCAGATGTTGACTTGTAATTCATCTTGCAACCACCATAGTCCGAGTCACTCTACACTATAAGCTCAAAGTCATCATCATGAGGATACCACAACCCGAGTTTTAATGTACCCTTCAGATAACGAATGATCTGTTTAACTCTGATGAGATGATTCACTTTTGGTTTTGCCTGATACGTGGAACAAAGACACGTTGCATACATAATATCAGGACGAGAGGCTGTGAGGAACATTAGGGATCTGATAATTCCTTTGTACATTTTAACATCAACCGGATCACCACTTTCGTCAGGTGCCACATCATGGTTAGTGGCAAGTGGAGTTCCAGCAACTGAAGCATTCTCCATGTCGAACGGACTGAGGATATCACCTACATATTTGGTCTGATGCAGGAAGATTCCTTTGAGTGTCTGATCCACCTGTAAGCCAAGGAAGAACTTCATATCCCCTATAGCACTCATCTCAAACTCTGCTTTTATTACAGACTCAAATTCTTTACATAATTATTCATTCTTGGAACCGAAGATTATGTCGTCCACATATATCTGTACGAGTAGTAAATCACCATCTTTTTCTTTGATGAATAACGTACAGTCAATAACTCCTCTGCGAAAACCATGTTTCACTAGATGAGTTGAGAGTTTCTCATACCAGGCTCTAGGGGCTTGATAGAGCCCGTAGAGAGCCATATCCAGTTTGTAAACTCTATCCCAATGAGAAGGATCCTCGAATCCTTCGGGTTGACTAACGTAGACTGTCTCGTGGATTTCACCATGAAGGAATGCACTTTTTACATCTAGTTGATAGACTTTAATCTTCATGTAGGATGAATAGGCTAGAAAGATACGGATTGCTTCCATCCGAGCCACAGGTGCAAACACTTCATTGTAGTCAATGCCTTCGACTTGTCTGAATCTTTGAACCACAAGGCAAGCCTTATTCCGAATTATGACCCCTTGGTCATCTTTCTTTCACTTCAAGACCCATTTCGTGCCAATCACCTTAGCACCTTTTGGTATGTCCACAAGGGTCCATACTCCTAACTTCTTGAACTGTAGGAGTTCTTCTTGCATTGCACTGACCCATGCCTCATCGTTTAGGGCTTCACTCAAATATTTTCGCTCAACTGGAGACACAAAACCTCGATATGCACCATCATGAAGATATCCTATTTCCATGACTGAGGCACAATCAGCCAAGTATAGCTGATTTCTTGTTTGTACTCCTGATCGAACATCTCCAATGACGTTGTCCAAGGGATGATAAACATTAATCCGGGATCCAGGAGTGGTGGGAACAACTACCTCATTATCCAGATTGTGAACCACAGTTTCAGTATCTGAAGCTGTTGGAGTATGAGGTTCCGAAGTGTCAGAGGCATCAGTATGTGATGCTTGTGTACTTTCATTTGTGGGAACCTGTTCCTCCTGTTCCACATTTGTAGTCTGAACTGCTTCATCATCAAAAGAAGAATCACTTACTTCAAGCTCTCCCCCTGAAGGGCTAGAAGTATCATCCAATGGAACCGTTGATGTCGAGTCTGGTAGTGAAGTGTTCAGAACATCATACATCATCCTAGCAGAAAGCTCATCATCAGTGGGAGAAGGGGGTAGATTGAAGGACTTGAAGAATCCATCATAGTCAAAGAAGAATGAGGGTCTTTTTCCAGCCAGGGGGGTGGTGTATCTTTGAACATCAACGTTGCACCACACTTCTACCTGACCTGTTGAGTTGTTATAAACTCTCTTATCTGGTATGCAGTATCCGAGAAAGATACCTTCTTCTGCCTTCTCACTAAACTTTCCAGTCTGAGTTTTCTTCAACAACATGCACGGTGCGCCAAATTGTTCTAGATACTCCAAGTTGGGTTTACGTCGCTGGAGTAGCTCATAACATGTTTTCCCGTGTCGTTTGACCACTAAGACTCGATTGAGCGTGTAACAAGCATTGGCTACTGCCTTATTCCAGAATTAAATAGGCAGTTTCGAGTCAGCTAGCATTGTCCTGGCAGTTTCTATCAGGCTTTGATTTTTCCTTTCAGCAACACCATTCATCTGTGGAGTGTAGGCAGAAGTAAATTGATGAACGATTCCTCTCTCTCTACAGTAAGCCTCCATCCACTGATTCTTGAACTCTGTGCCGTTGTCTGATCGAATCTGCCTTACTTTCAGCTTGTAGAGTGATTCTAAAGTAGTAACTAGATGTTTGAATGATTCAAAAGTTTTTGATTTGGCTTTCAGAAACATCACCCAAGAGAATCTTGAGTAATCATCTGTTACTACAAAGCAATACAGATCTCCAGCAATGCTCTTTGTACTGACAAGGCCAAAGAGATCCATGTGTAGAAGCTCAAGAGGAAGATCTATTGAATGAACTTTCTTTGCTTTGTGAGACTTTTTGGTCTGTTTCCCTTTCTTACATGCTACACAAAAATCCAGGAGTTGGAAGTTCTTGACAGTTACTCCATTCACTAAATCATTTTGAACTAAATGAATCATCTTCCTTGGATTAATGTGTCCCATTCTCCTATGCCAAGAGATTGAATCCCTCTTAGTTGCCTTTGACAGGAAGCATTGAACAGTGTGATCAGTTGTGGATGCTTTTGATAGATCTAAGACATACAAGTCGTTATATCTTGAAGCTGACATAAGAACTTTATCCTCCTCAATCACATAGTCCTTTTTCAACATGTAGCACTTCTTGTTGTCAAATACAACTTTAAATCCTTTGTCACAGATCTGGGAGACTGAAAGTAAGTTGTTCTGTAGTTGTTGAACGTAGTTGACCTTGTCAAACTTCGTGGTTTTGTCGAAACCAAAAGTCGTATCTTTCGTGGCTATTAGATTCTGCCCCATTTTCTTGACAAACTTTTTAGCTCGTCTAACTACGCTTGCTAGAGCCCACATGATATCCATTCTTTCCAGCACGTTCTCGTCAACCTGCTCGTAGTCTTCATCTGCAAGATGACAATTTCCGATCTTCCCAGCAACTAAGCCATCAAACGATTGGACCACTGCTGCTAGAAGATCCATATGCTCCTTTGCAACTTCCACTATGACATTACCGAGATTCCCGGTCTTCAACTTCGTTGTATTGGCTTCAGGCACTATGTATTAAGTCGACGATGACCCAGACGTTTCTGGTCCTGAAGCACTGGTTTGGGAAGAAGTCACGGAACTGGACACGAACGTTGTTTGTAATGGTGCTCCTTAACCAGTTGGAGTGGGAACTGATATATATAGTGAAGGATTCTGAACGTAAGATCCTTTCTTTGACTTGTACTTCATCCTCAATTCCTCCTCCCTACTTCAAAATGAAGTCATTTATGTCCAACGTAGTAAGTATGTCGTTTTGTCTCAAGTTGGACACAAATGAATCCCATTTATCAGGCAGCCCATCTGCAAAGCTTGAAACTTTATCTTCCATGGATGTCGTTACACCATGAGTGTGTAGCTCACTCATGGTAGAACCTGTCGATAACATCATCTAAGCTCTCATTCCCTATCGAAGAGAAATAATCAAACTCTTTCTTGAAAGCTTTAGCCTTCAGTGCCTTTAACGTTGCATTTCCTTCGTATCTCTTCTCCAATGCATCCCACAACTTCTTAGCCTGCTTGTTCTCAGAGAACTGATGAAAGATGTCTTTCGGTATTGACTGAGTCAATAGGGCATAAACTTTATTCTTAGTATTGTAGAGAATCTTCTGAGCTTCACTCATCCCTCCCAATGTTAACTTGACTCCATTAGCACTAACTGACACTGTATAACCAGTCTCGCTGGATGTCCAAAGATTAGGATCAACTCCATTTAGGTAAATCTCAAACCGCTTACTCCACTGAAGATAATCATCTAACGTTATCAGCTTCGGCAGTTTATTATGATTTCCAACCTCATTCTCCAGAAGTAAAAGGTTCTGGATGCGTGAGTCCTTCCCGGCAGTAAACGCTGAAAACTGATCTTCCATTTGTATGAACTTTGTACTTTGAGAACAAGACAACTTCAATCGTGCGAATGAACAATACGTATGGATCACTCGTGCGAATGAAGGGTGCGAATGAATTCAATCGTGCGATTGGATTCAGTCGTGCGTATGGACAAGGCGAATGGACTCAAACGACTGAAGTGGTTCAGTCGTGCGAATGAAGGATACGACTGAGTTCAGTCGTGCGGATGGAGTGTGCGAATGAGTTCAATCGTCCGAATGAGCTATTCGTGCGACCGAAGGCTGCTGTGTTTGGAAAAATCGAATTTTTGGCACTTAGACACGAATTACGATTTACCCAGAAACCCTAATCTGCCATATGACAAAAAACTTCAACTTTAATGCCTAGAAACGACAAAAAACACATATGGACTCAAAACGATGACTCTTTTGAGTTCAAACATGAGTTTTGACACAATTCTAATTGAATGAAACGCAAAATCAAGAGCCAAAGCTCTGATACCACTTGTTAGGGACCGTGTACGTACGGAGTACTAACTGATTCTCCGTTTATACTGAATCAAATAGTGCGAAATCCTATTTCATTGGCGATCCAATAGTGAGAACAATTACCCGATCGATATAAGATTGAAACAAACCTTAGGAACAAGTAGCAATCGATCAGGAACGAACTATGAACTTGGACAGGCTGTTTGAGACGTTCTGGACGGCTTGGGTTCGTAAGAATATCAAGTGTTTTCGATTGTTATGTTTTTTCACCATTTAGGTGGTATTTATAAGTTAGGGTTTTTCATTCGTACGACTGAACCATTCGCATGGTTCAGTCGTGCGACTGAGTCATGCGATTGAGTCATACGCACGACTGAAGGTTCAGTCGTGCGACTGAGTTAATCTTATGTCTTAATCATACGACTGATCCAGTATCCTGCTTAAGTCGTGCGACTGGTCCATACGTATGATGTATTCATGCGTATGGTCCATAAGTATGGGCCATTAGCATGAATACTCATCCGACTATGTTGAACACATTACTTAATCATCATTGACTAAGAATCATGTACAACACCCTCAAACCTATATAATATGGTCATACATATACTTTATACTTTAACACAATAATAATATGAAACAAATAAACATGAATAAATATCAATCACATATTATATTTCATTGAACCAATTCATTACACATGTGTAAGACATGAAAGACTTTTACATTTAATCTCATAAACTAGGAACATATGCCTCTACACCTTTTATAGAAGATATATTTGTTTAAAAACATAAAGTTATTATTGTACAGGAAATTGTCAAGGTGGTATTGGATGTCACATACACCACGTAATGACAAATAAATACATTTATAACTAAGTAAACAATATGTTCATTCTGCAAAAGACCACATAATGAAAAAAATATTAATTAATACATGGCATGTAGTCATTTCAACTACTAGATAGTGGATTCCATGAACTTTGAATTAGAAGCTATTGTGGTTTTCTAATATCCGTATTGTAGTTTTTAATAAGAATACGGGTGGAGTTGAATTTTGTGTTAGACTCATTAGGAGTTAGAATGTTAAGTCTCCTTTGAAATCATGGGCTTGAGCCGCGTCAAATTAGTGGCGGATTGATGAGATCTTTTCATTGGGTTTGGATATTTTTAAGGGTCAGATGTTTTAGGTAAACATTAATTTTTCTTGTCGGATTCGGGTTGCGTAGGGACGCGTCACACAATAAGAAGATAAAATAAAATTAAATGTCAAATACATAATAAAAGCATAGCATGAGAAGATAAAAGCAAATGAAATGTCAAATACATAATAAAAGAAATGTATGTAAATCAATAGGAATGCATAGTGAACATAACACATACGTCTAAAGTCACTATCAAGAAGTTCTCATTTATAAAATATAGTTATTAAATAATCTATGAAACATTTTTGTAGAGATCCTAAGTGATAGGCTGACGTATCAAAGAGACATAAGACATTTAGAATACCAAGTGTCAAACTTAAACCGAGTATTGGTTAAGACTCGGTTGTGGTCTTGTTTTCGGTTGATCCTATGAATTCATATGGGCTTTAGTTTTGGGTTCGGTCATATATTCATATAAATATTATTTGTATAGAATAGAATATTAATTTTTGGTTGAGTTGATTTTCAGTAATCCTTTTGTTACTTAGACTCAAAGCATCATAGTGTGATCATCTGTGCTTGTCAATATACAAAGTTTATTCTAGCATTCATCTTGTTCTTATTTGCATTTTTAAACCACACATTTTTGAGATTCGGATATTCAACATGTTTGTGTGTAGTATTGATTATTAACAAAGTTCCACATAGGCTCGCACTTTACAAATGGTATAAGAGCTTTGAAGATTGTGAAGGGCGATCATACCACAAGTTTGAGGTACTTAGTTACAATTTATACATCCTTTTGTTGCTAATCATTTCACTCGTGAGTTTTTAGAAGTACCGTTTTGAAGATTGTGATCCGCAAAAGGAAGATTCGGTAACCATGTTCTTCATGTTCATAGTAAATTGGCATTCGAAATTCAAACTCGAGGATTATAGGAATAAAGTCCGGAAATATCAGAATTTGAATTAGGCAATACGATCTAGGGTTGTTAAGGAGTTCTCAGATCTAGTTCTCGCTCAAAGTTTTTGCTTAAAAGTTCTTGTAATCAAGCTTCAATAGTTAAAGTATCTGGATCAAATTCTCAAGGGAGTACTTATTTCATGGTTTAAAAATTCATGCAGTTGGAACTTTTTGCTTTACGCCAAGTTTTCAAGTTGATAAAGGTTCTCAGGAATCAATTTACTAAGTTCTATGATAGAGTGTTGACCTATTACTTTTGGGTCAACCAGAGACTAAAATTTTTCCTACTACTGTTTTGAACTGTTCAAAATGTCATCTACATCATCTTAAAGCTTAAGTAACATAATGCCACATAAACTTGGATAATGAGACTAGGACCGGAACTAAACCACCATATGAACTTGGATAATGAGATGGGTTTTGAACAAACAAAGCTAAGATGCTACAACTACATTGAGTATGGACATTTAGCTCGTGAATGCCCAAAACATCGAGTCATCAAGGAGGAGAAAAAGGAAAGGGTATTGAATTGGAGCATCTTTCTCTACTGCTATCTTCGAGGCACATGTTAGTAAATAGGATGCTGGATATGTGGGCTGACCAAGTTTAGTGACCGGATTTTCAAATTTAATCATGCTTTCTTGGATGATGTGTCTAAAACTTCATTTGAGATCTATGATCTTCTACATGCGTAGATAAAGTAAAGAGATATAGAAAGCAAAACATGGAGTTTAATAAAATAAGTTGATAAGTTAAGATACTTTAATTCTAAATATATTCAAGCTAATAAGACTTTAAATCAAAACTATATGCTAAGAAGACGAATATTGCTTAAATGAAACTTCTTTGGAGTAATAAAAAATGTTTATAAGAGATGATAAGAAAAGAATAGATTAACTAACAATTCAACTTACACTTTAAATGAGCTTTCTTTTTCTAATATTAGTGTTGATAAATTTAAGTTGTCTAGTAATGTAGTTAAAGACATGATCAATATCAACTACATGGTAAATCTAAAGAGGGTTTAGGATAAAATAACACACCACCACCATTCAACCAAATTTTGTCACATGTACCTGTAACCATGGATGAGATCGAAAGGAGGAAAACCAGGTTTATGGGTGAAATGGTGGAGAATTTAGATTTTTTTTAAAGGGAAGTTAGTATCATTAGCAATAGATCCATTGTTAAATGTATGAACGTTACTAACACATCTACTTCATATGCCGATTAAGTGGAAACTAGAGACGGGGATAGTAGTAATGATGCGTGCAAGGAGATTCCCTTAAGAAAACTTAGTTCATATCAAAATCTATGTTTAAGACTAATGATTATAGTTCTAACTGTGTTTCAACCATTGACGTTTAATTTTAAAGTTTAGTTAAATAAAAATAAAAACCCCTTTTATAACTGGATGTGATGCTTTGAAAAATAAATATGAAAACAGATTTGTTAAGCCTATTGATGATGAAAGAAATATTTTCAAATACTCTAACAAGAATTTATAAAAGTTGAAAGAATACGAGAACTCTGTTGAACAACCAAAGGTTGTTCGTCGCTCGATTAGTGCCCCACAAATACACTAATCACAAAATGCCACTTGTTTTATAACTTGTAAAAAACCAAAGATGATAGTAAGAAACAAAAACTACATTATGAGAGTGTTTCTAAACAAACAACAAGGGTTTGTGAGAATCATCCTAGGTTTGTTACATATCATTTGCAATTATCATCTCAAAGGACCAATAGTTCGGGCCATGTTCCTTTTGAAAAAAAGTAAACCTTTTATAATTGTGGCACTCTAGGCCACTATGCACGAAACCCTCGATCGCATCCTTATGTTTCATATTATTGAAAACATCCGAATGTTCTACTTGAAAAGAATGTATTTTAAGCGCATGAAGGTTGAAAAACCAAGACAATAAATAATACACATCCTAAAGTTAAACCTTTGAATAAAAGCTAGAAAGGAATCAATAACAAAAGAAAGGTTTCAATACTAATAAACAAAGAGATGTCAAGCAAAGATTTGAACAAAAAATTACCAACCCAAAGTTAACAAAATTATTAATTTAACCCAAACCTGCATAGAAAATAAAATCCAAAATAATTGCATCTTCAAGAAGTGAAGAAAAGAAGGATTTGAGATTACAGGAATGTCTTATAATGATGCTTTCGGGATACGCGAGACTGTAATGGCTTGGGCACTAATGCCTAATTGATCTCCTTAGATGTGGAGAGACAACCAAGGAGTTGTGTCAACAACCTGTGGTATGTTGATAATGGTTATTCCAGGCACATGTCCGAAGCATTCACGATATCAAACCACCCAATGGAGGTTATATCAGATTCATAGGAGATAAGGGAGGCAAGATCAACATAAGAGGTATAGTCACTAATGGTAAACTATGTTTTGAAAATGTAAATTATGTTCATAAATTGAACCATAGTGTGTTAAGAGGGTTATAGATTTGTGATTAGAAGTTATAACCACTTCATAAACAAAGAATGTTTAATCTTAAAATGGGGTTCTATGGAACCCAAAAGTGAGATTCTTATGAGAACACCTAGACAAATAACTCATATGTCATTGAAATGAACAATTTAATAGTTCATGAAAATGCATTTTTATTTGCTAAATCATGAGAGTCTGATGTCTTTTTGTACCATCATAGGTTAGGTGTAAGGCCTCATTCCTGGGAAGCCTCACAGTTGATCGTTCATAGCACAATATGTAATATAATATGTTGATATATGAAAATATTATAATGGAATATTGAAGTCATTCATCACATTCAGAGATAACTTGTCCAATTACATGTTGTTCTAGAATTGAAGACATTAGCATTGTTTTTTACAAATTAAAATAAGTTTAAACAAGTGGATGCGAGACTTCCATTACCGAGTAGCTTCATCATACATGCCATCCTCAGCAACATCATTTCTTGCCAACGGATATGCATATAAAGTCAGCATTCTGAGTGAGTTCAAGTTTTATATTAATATAGAAAATATATATTTGAAACTACTTTTAATGAATACACATTTATCATATGTAATAGTGAAATTGACTTATATGAAGGGTTTGCTAGAACACAAAATCCATGTTTAACCATTTAAACTTTCAGAAAACGCAGCGGATATGTAGCTTTTAAAACCGATTTTAAAGCTGAAAATTTCATGTTCTTAGTTATGTTTTAAGATGAAAACAAACCCAAATCAAAAAGGATCATTTATGTGAATGAACAAGCTATGAACATAACGAAATGCACATCAAATCACAGCTATATAAAGCTGTGATTAACTACCTTTCTGCAGCTGAAATGTCGACCAAGAATGGAGGTGTCAGATGCACCAAAAACGACCAAGACTTCAACAGAAGAAGCCCTCAAGCTTGTATACCCCAAGCCTTTGAAGCAACCACCACTCTTGCTAGGGAGAGAGCACCAAAAACACCCAAAATGTTCTCTTCTTCTTGTTTTAGCCGTGAGGTTCAAGAGAGAAGAAGATGAGAGAGATTTTGGAGCATGCAAAATGAATTGATGGATGAGAAGTGTGTTACACTCTTTCATAAAGAGTGTAAGTTTCAAGACAAGATTTTTCACTTTTCCACACAAGGTGGCCGCCCAAAATGGTCCAAAAGGGGAGGGTTTTCCCTCCTAAACTTGTCTTATATCACACATTAATAAGTCATGTACTAGACTTATTAAAATTGTGACATATACCTTCTCTAATTAAACATTTTAACTAAAGTATACTCACATGTTATTTGTGTTATTTAAACCCTTTTAAATAACAAAATAATAATAAACCCATCAACAAATTATCCTTATAACTTGTTTCTGTCACACCCTCAAAATCCACGTGCGGGGTTTTACCGCGAGGCGTGTGAACAAACCAGGATCACAGTCAGTAGTTACATAGAACGACTCTATATGCCACAAGTAAATAAATCAACCAAAGATTTAATTTGAAACAGTGCGGAAGCGTTTTGAAAACAACTCAACAAATAAAAGTATAAATATGGCAAAACAAGTGCCAACCCAAAATAGTAAACCACAATCATTAAAATGCTAATGTCTTGAAAACCGAGTCTTAATATGCAAGTGAACCGTGGAGTGCTCCTAGAGGCAAGCAGCTTAATGACCTGAGAAAAGCATACTAAAATGTCAACACATAGGTTGGTGAGTTCAAGAGTTTGAGTTCAGTAAACATATAAACAGTTGTGATATATATATAAGCAGTGTATTGCAATAGATAGCTAGTCTATTAACAGCAAATATTAATACATAGTGATTTCGCAATTGAAGCTGACTGTGATAGTTGTTGCCTCCTGTCACGACTTACCATGTCGTGACAATGTTCAATAGGACAAATTGCACCCGGTTGACCTCGAGTCACACAGGTGGGGCTCGTCAGACCCAGTAGTACTACCCAAGTTTCCCCGCTATTTAATATTAACAATTCGAAAGTGTGAGGACTTTCCATGATAAATAACACTATATCAATATTAAACACAACTTAAATATTAAAAGCGTTCATAAAATACCAGTATGCTATCTCCCCAAAAGAGATTAAATAAAGCGTGGGGCATGAACTCACCTGATGTATGCAAAGAGTACTTAGGGTTTAATTGAGAAACGAGTGGATAGCCAACCTTCAAAGGTTACCTAGATCATGCGAGTACATAAGTACGTGTAAATAAAGACATGTGAAAACCCTAATCATACCAGAACCAAAGACTCAAGCTTCCAAACAAATAGACACGTTTGACCTAGTTGACCCGTTTGACCCGTTGGTGACATTATGAGTTATAATTCAAATAAAGCCAATAAGCACATATAACATACATGATTAACATTCAAATAGTATCATACACATGCTACATTATCCATACATAACCCTTAAATCATAGCCATGCCCATAGCATTCAACATACACCATAATCATTACTCACCAAACCCAAACATGATATCCTAGCAACAAATCAACACCAACCTTTATACATGATCACCACAAATCCAAATATCATCCATGATTATCCAAAACATCTCATACAACTAATTCAACATGATTCATCACCTTAGAATTCATCCATGATCACACTAACATGCTCCTAATATCCCAAACATGTTCATATCATCATACATCAAACTTTACACAAATAAAGTTTCCCTTTTGGGAAAGAACATCCCAAAATCTATCAAACATCCTATACATTCATGAATTCATTAATAATATACCAATTCAAGCTCATATCAACATCTACGCATGATCAACAACATCCAAACATCATAATCCATCATCTTCATAAATAAAAGTTTCTACTTTTGGCAAGCTATGAACTAACAACATGCATTCAAAGATTTCTAGCATTCATAACAACAATCTAGCATCTAATTATCATCATGAACTCATCCATAACATCAATCCATCACTAGATCACTACTTCATGCAAAATAAAGTTACTATTCTTAGTAACCTATGAACAATGCATCAAAATCCCAACTTTCTTGTAAGATCAATGTATTCTAACATTCATACAACCCAATAATCATCAAACATTCATCAAACAACAATCATCCACCCAAAATCATACAAAATTCGAACTAGGGTTTGTCAAGAATCAAAATCCATGATTAAACCACTAAGAACATGTAATTCATACATAATCCACGTTAACTAATATGTAATCAACCTAACTAACATATAAACATCATCATACAACATCAATTTCGACTCCATGGATGCCAAATCACGAATTAGGGTTCGGCCAATATGAAGAACACACAAAAACGTGAACAAAACTAACCTTTAAACTTGTAATTGCTTGAAATCGATGCTTCCTAAGTGTTATATGGATGTAATCGAACCAAAACCACACAAAGATGCTTGTTCTTGGCTGGATTTCGCAAGGTTGAGAGGTTGAGAGGGAGATCGCGGCCGAAGGGTGGGGAATTAGGGTTTGGGGTTTGTTTTATTTAATTAAACTTTGCAAATTAACAACCTAGGCCCTTGTGTTTTGTATTTTATTAAAAAGGCACTCTTTTGAACACTTTTAAATGATTTTTAACTATAATAATAAACATATAACTCATGGTAACAAATTATATGTTTTATCTTTATAAAACACCAACATACGAATTAATACACACATTTCCACGTTACGCGATTAATTCTCAATTAACATATAAAAACATGCAAACATATAAACATAACACAATAATCACATAATCAATTAGATTCACATTAATTTAACATTATTCATTATTAATAGGTCACCAACGTTAAACGACAACTAGTGTGTGTTTACGACACGTGTATGCAAGACTTAACGAAACTAACGGAGTTTGGTAACGGAAATTTACCGGATGTCACATTATCCCCATGTTGAAAGAATTTTCGTGCCGAAAATTGCGTTACATGGTGAGAGTGTTCCATCACTGGTCTACTGCATTGGCACACAGAAATCGAAATCGAGTGAGTTTTGGATGAGTTGTCACATCATCCCCATGTTGAAAGAAATTTCGTCCCGAAATTTAAATCAATACCTTCGTCTGCAGACATCGTCTTCTCGAATAGATGAGGATACTTAAGCTTCATTTGATCTTCCCGTTCCCATGTGAATTCCGGTCCACGTCGCGAATTCCAACGGATTTTGACAATAGGTATCTTGCTCTGCTTAAGTGTTTTCACCTCACGGTCCATCACTTCAACTGGTTCTTCAATAAAACGTAGTTGCTCATCCACTTGAACCTCTTCTAGCGGTACGACCATCGTTTCATCAGTTATGCATTTCTTCAAGTTTGATACGTGAAATACATCATGGATTCCACTTAGCGAATCAGGTAGGGCTAGACGATAGGGCCACTGGGCCTATTCTTTCCACTATTTCAAATGGTCCAACGTACCCGGGTTTAGCTTCCCTCGCTTGCCAAACCGAACTACGCCTTTCCATGGTGAAACTTTCAACAAAACCTTGTCACCAACCTGAAACTCTAAAGGTTTCCGTCTCCTGTCAGCATAACTCTTTTGTCGGTCTCGCGCGCTGCTGCCATACGTTCCGTATCTGTACGATCTTCTCAGTTGTTTCATGAATCAACTCGGGACCAGTCAGTTGACTATCGCCAATTTCCGCCCAACAAAACAGGTGATCTACATTTTCTCCCATACAAAGCTCTCAAAGGTGCTGCTTGTATGCTAGTGTGATAAATGTTGTTATAAGAAAATTCCACCAATGGCAGGTGAACTTCCAGTTTATTCCCGAAATCAATTACACAAGCACGTAGCATATCTTCCAACGTCTGTATGGTACGCTCACTCTGACCCCATCGTTTGCGGGTGATAAGCAGTACTCATATTCTAATCGTGTTCCCAAAGATTTCTGTAACGATTGCCAGAAGTGTGACGTGAAACGAGCATCACGATCAGAGATAATGGAGATCGGTACACCGTGTCTGGACACGATCTCCTTGAGGTACAGGCGGGTTAACTTCTCCATCTTGTCAGTTTCCTTTATAGCAAGAAAATGAGCAGATTTGTCAATCGATCCACAATAACCCATATTGTATCACAACCATTACTAGTCCTGGGCAGCTTGGTAATAAAATCCATGGAGATTTGTTCCACTTCCACATTGTGTATCTCGGGTTGCTGCAATAATCCAGATGGTTTTTGATACTCCACCTTCACCTTCGAGCAGGTCAAGCACTTGCTCACATATGTAGCCACATCCGCTTTCATATTAGGCCACCAATAGTGCGCCTTCAGATCATGATACATTTTATCAGATCCAGGATGTATAGAGTACTTGGATTTGTGTGCCTCACTCATAACCAGGTCTCTCAAATTTCCATAGGCAGGCACCCAAAGTCTATCCATGAAATATCGAATCCCATCTTCCTTCATCACCAGCTGTTTATCCATTCCTCTCAACGACTCAGAACCAATGTTTTCTGCTTTCAAAGCTTCTACCTGTGCCTCCTTAACTTGTTCAGGCAGTTGAGTACTAATAGTGAGCTGTAAAGCTCGCACCCGTCTGGGTTTAGCTGTTTCTTCCGGCTTAAGGCATCAGCAACCACATTCGCCTTCCCGGATGGTATTTAATAGCGCAATCATAGTCGTTTAGCAGCTCCACCCCACGTCGTTGCCTCATATTCAATTCCTTCTGTTCAAAGATATGTTGAAGACTCTTGTGATCGTGGGTGTAGATAGTGCACTGGTACCGTACAAGTAATGTCTCCAAATCTTTAAGGCAAAGACTACTGCACCCAACTCTAAGTCATGAGTAGTATAGTTCTTCTCATGAACTTTTAATTGTCTCGAGGCGTAGGCTATCACTTTGTCTCGCTGCATTAAGACACAACCCAACCTTGAATGGATGCATCACAATATACCACGAAGTCATCCGTCCTTCTGGCAGTGTGCTAGTATCGGCGCGGTACATAGCTTCTGCTTTAACGATTGAAAAGCCGATTCTTGGCTTTCACCCCATTTGTATGCAGTCCCTTGTGAGTCAAAGCTGTGTGAGAGGTTGTGCAATCTTAGAGAATCCCTCTATGAATCGCCGATAGTAACCTGCTAATCCCAAGAATTGTCTTATTTCACTCGGCGTTTTAGGTGTGGTCCAATTCTTGATCGCCTCAATTTTGGCAGGATCAACATGTATCCCTTTCTCATTAACAATATGACCTAAGAATTGTACCTCGCGTATCCAAAAGTCACACTTAGAGAATTTGGCGTACAGCTGTTCCCTTTTCAGTAGCTCTAAAATCATCCGCAAATGCTCCTCATGGTCTTCCTTGGTCCTGGAATATATCAGTATATCATCGATGAACACAATGACAAACTGATCGAGGTAGGGTTTGCACACACGGTCATGAGGTCCATGAACACAGCAGAGGTGCATTGTCAACCCAAAAGGCATGACCAAGAACTCATAATGACCGTAGCGGGTACGAAACGCGGTTTGGAAATGTCTTCTTCGCGTACTCTGAGTTGATGATAGCCAGATCTCAAGTCAATCTTCGAATAGTAACTTGATCCCTGAAGTTGGTCAAACAAGTCATCGATACGGGGTAGAGGGTATCGGTTCTTGACTGTTACTTTATTTAGCTCCCTATAGTCAATACACATCCGAAACGTGCCATCCTTCTTCTTCACAAACAGGACAGGGGCTCCCCAGGGTGATGTACTAGGGCGAATAAAACCCTTATCTAATAGCTCCTGGAGTTGTGACGACAACTCCTGTAGTTCGTTCGGTGCTAATCGATAAGGTGCTCTAGCAATCGGGGCTGCACCGGGAGTTAGTTCAATTTGGAATTCCACTTGACGATGAGGTGGTAATCCAGGAAGATCCTCTGGAAACACCTCTGGAAAGTCGCGCACTATGGGAATATCCTCCATTCTTCTTTCCTTCGCTTGCTTATCAGTTACAAGCGCTAGAATAGCCACACGACCCTTTCGTAGTAACTTTTGGGCTTTCATGAACGAAATAATGCCTATCACAGCACCACTTCTATCACCTCGGACCGTCAGAATTGTGTCATCAACAGGAATTCGTATGATCTTTTCATGACATATAACTTCTGCTTGCTTGCTAGAAAGCCAATCCATGCCTATCACAACATCAAAACTCCCCAGAGTAACAGGCATAAGATCTATAACGAAAGTATGACCAGCAAGCTCTATCTTACAGTCTTTAAGGATATGACTTACGTGAATCTGTTTACCGTCAGCCAACTCTACGGTGTATTAGATTCTAGGGCGGAGGGTATATCACTTAAAAGACTACAGAATTTTAAGGACACGAAACTCCTATCAGCTCCAGTATCGAATAGTACCGTAGCAAAGCAACCATTAACAGAGAATCTACCAGTAACAGTTGTAGGATCATTTAGAGCCTCACCTGAGCCAATGACGAAGGCTCTCCCCTTTGCTCCATCCTTATTACCGCCATTACCGTTGCCAGTTCCACCGTTGTTGTTACCATTGTTGTTGTTGTTATTGTTGTTGTTGTTGTGTCCATTTCCATTGTTTCCATTTCCATTTCTCCTTAGTTGCGGGCAATTCCGTTTGTAGTGCCCCTCCTTTCCACATTCAAAGCAACCCTTAGGAGTTTCCTGGGGTTGTTGCGTCCTCCTAACCAGTTCGCCACGGCAATCCTTCGCAGCGTGTCCAACTTTACCACATCGCTGACATTTGAAGCTATCACATCGTCCCACGTGATGGTAGTTGCACCGGTTGCACTTCGGGTGTCTTCCACCATAACCACTGGGTCCTTGATTAGTTGCAGTTGTTTGGTTGAAGTTACGATTGTTGTCAAACCTACGTTGCTGTTGGACCGGTTGTTGTTGCTGCTGAGGCTGAGGTTGACTGCCTGAAGATGATGATGCTTTGGTGTTACTACTACCATCCCACTTTCTTTTGTTATCGGGCATGCTTGCCACGGCGCCTCGTTTGGGTAGACGACCCTGTTCCACTGCTTGGTCAGTTAGCTTATGGGCTAACTGAATGGCCTGCTGTATGGTGGCTGGATTAGAAGCAGTTACCATACTCTGTATTTCGGGTACAAGTCCCCGTATGTAGTGCTCGATCCTCTTGTGCATCTCATTTACCATCCCCGGGCATAATGTTGCTAGCTCGTGGGTTCTAGTAGTGTAAGCCTCAATTTCTGAGCCCTGCATTTTCAGTTGCCAGAACTCTATTTCCAACTTTTGCACCTCGTTGCGAGGACAGTACTCCTCGGTCATCATGGTTTTGAACTCGGCCCACGGCAGTCCATTAGCCAATGCTTGCCCCAACATCTGAACTTGGCATTCCACCAGGATAAGGCGGCACCTTCCAGGGTCCCGGTGGCATATTTCACCTGGTCAGCAGGTGGACAGTTGCACTTGGAGAATACGGACTCCGTCTTCTCGAACCAGCGTACCAGTCCCACAGCGCCTTCAGTGCCGCTGTAGGTATGGGGCTTACAGTCCATGAAGGACTTATAAGTACATACTGGTGGTCCTGCTTTAACACAACAATTATTGATCAGACAACCTATACGGTTATGCAAGATATTCGGTTTAATTTTTCCAATCATTGTTTACCTGCTGGCTGTCCCGCTTGGGCAGCAGCCACCGCTGCCTGGATCAGGGCAGTTAACTCAGCAGGGGTCATATTAACGGCACCAGCGCCATGATCTCCGGCGCCATGGTCTCCGGCGCCACGTCCACGACCGCGCCCACGACCATGTCCACGACCACGTCCACGTGCGTCCATTGTTCACTTTACATCCACAAATACAATAATGAGTAACATCAAACACATTTATCTCATTGAAGTACAGTAAACAATAAAGGAATAATAAATCATCACAACCACAACATTCATAACAAAAATAATAACCAAAGTAAATAAATTGCAAATAAGCCACAATGTATTCATCAATGTCAAAATTTAAGTTTGTCGTTCGTGTGGGAAACAACCCTTCCCACATAGGTTTCAAAGAAAACACTAGGTAGTCCAAGTCATGTAAAAAGAGACAAAAATCAATCAACAATGTCAGATCCATCACTCTCATCCTCCTCCTCTTCAGGTTCCTCCTCTTCTGGTTCCTCCTCCTCCTCAGGTTCTTCCTCCTCAGGTTCCTCTGCAGGTGCAGGAGCCATAGCAACCTGGAGTGCTGCTAGCTGTGCCTCCAAAGCAGCAATCCTGTCATCAACCACAGCATCCCTCTGCTCGCAAGTAGTCACGCGTCCACTGAGGTCTACAATCCCGTCCCTCATTTGGTAGCACCCGTCTAGGGTCTCTCCATGACGCCCATCAAGCTCATCCATCCCATGCCTTAGGTTGTACACCTCGGTCTGTAGTGTACAAACGTCGCTAATGAGTCGCTTGACTCGACGCTGTTCTGTGTCTAATGTTGCCACCAATGCAGCAATCAACTGCTCGTTGGACTGCTTCGTCCGGGGTAGTGAAGGTACTGCTGAATCAGAGCTACCTCTCGTTCTGGGTCTCGGCTCGGGCACGCGTTCCCTATACATGAGGTGGTTGACAAACCTAGGATAAAGCTCCAGTCCCTTGGGGGGTCACGCTTCATCAACGCGAATGGTTGATCCCAGTCGAACTCCCCTCGAGGATAATCAAAACGAGGACAGTCGAGTCCATCATCAGGTACAGGTGCAGGAGGTGGGGACTCAGATCGCGCAGGTGATGCAGGTCGTTTTCCAGAAGCCCTTGATGACGATGCCATGCTGCAGATAGTGTGACGTGTATGCCAATGAGTATACAGTAGATGAAAATAAAATACAGGTAACTAACTAACTGTGTGCGGTTATAGTCTAGTGTGTATGCAACCTAGTTCCCTATAACCAATGGCTCTGATACCAATCTGTAACACCCGGCCCCTCACACCAACAATATTGTCCGCTTTGCCCACGAGGAGCTCACGGATTTGCTTTTGGTTGCCCGAGTGAAAACTTCCCAGGAAGGTCACCCATCCCTGGACTGCTTCCACCTGAGCACGCTTAACTGTGGAGTTCTCCTCTCATCCACAACTAATACGCCCAAAACGCGTTGTTAATGTTAGAGGCAGGACATTCTTTATGAACCAGGAATCTCTCCTGTCCACGGCCGATGTGGGATATGTGTAGGGTGTCACAGTTTCATCTCGCAGATAATTATTTAGAAAACCTATTTTTTTCTAAATTTGGTGTAATTATTTAATTGTATGAACCCATCATCAATTAAATAATTCTTGGTGATGCAAAGCATGTTATTGGGTATAACCCGACTTGGATCATTACGTACTAACCGCATCAATTTTCTACGTGTCTTGGGCACATAGAATCCTACAATCTCCCACTTGCCCAATATTCATAGAAGATTGATGCAAGCAGTAAATACCGCCTAACAACGGTTTACTACCCTAATACGCATGACTTATAGCCATTCAATAACATCATCCCTTTCAAGTACCCTACTTGAAATGATTTAGGTGAATCAATCATCTATCCTTTTGTTACAGATGTCATGTTAAATCTAAGGACACAGAATGATCATTCCTTGTTGATTTAACTTAATCAGGCCTTAGACATCTAACTCTCAACGAATAAGAGGAACAAATTCCATCTTGACTACATACGTTTCTCACAAACACCTCGTGTCAAACCTGAACATACCCTTATGTGCTGTCCACTATTTCAGGACAGTGAAGAAAAAGCTCAAGGTATAATACTTGGTGAATATCAAAACCCAATATGTATCTCAGGTCAGAGGATACCAAATGATATTCGCCTTTACTCAAATTTACTTATGATCAATCAATAAGATTCCATGTAGTAAAATTTGAGATGCGGGTTAGTCCAATATTTGTATCCCACAAATATCTATGAACCTTGGTAGCAACCCATTGCTTTATATTCATCCTTATGAATATCAACCAATCCAAGTTCATAATAATCTTACCTCACACTTGTTCCCACAAGTATGAACGACTACGGACATTTAGAGTAAACAATTTACTCATGGATTAAACATGCTAAATTGGAACATTAATTGAAACATTATAACCAAATAATTTTATTCAAATTATAAAGAGTTCCACATATCCAAATACAAAGTTTACAGATCAAATCCAATCACTAGAATATCGAAGTCCCATGGCACAAGTATGACCTTCATGCTTTGCTTTTTCAAGGAGCTTCGTGAGAGGATCCGCAATGTTTTGATCCGTGTGAACTTTGCGAATACATATCTTTCCCTTTTCAACTTCATCTCGTATGTAGTTGAATCTTCGCTCAATGTGCCTAGTCTTTTGATGAGCACGAGGTTCCTTGATTTGAGCAATCGCACCCTCGTTATCACAAAAGATCTCTAAGGGGTCCTGAATGGAAGGGACAACCCCTAGATCGGCAATGAATTTCTTCAACCATGCAGCTTCTTGAGCTGCCAATGAGGCGACGACGTATTCTGATTCTGTAGTTGATAGAGCCACCACATCCTGCTTGGAGCTCTTCCAAGAGACAGCTCCTCCGTTCAGAATGAAAATGTATCCGATTGTGACCGTGAATCGTCACGATCGGTTTGGAAACTCGCATCCGTGTAACCTTTTACAACGAGCTCCTCGTCACCAGATCCATAGATCAGGAACATATCTCTTTTCCTCCATAGGTACTTAAGTATGTTCTTAACAGCCATCCAATGACTGTTTCCAGGATTTTTGTAACACCCGGCCCCTCACACCAACAATATTGTCCGCTTTGCCCACGAGGAGCTCACGGATTTGCTTTTGGTTGCCCGAGTGAAAACTTCCCAGGAAGGTCACCCATCCCTGGACTGCTTCCACCTGAGCACGCTTAACTGTGGAGTTCTCCTCTCATCCACAACTAATACGCCCAAAACGCGTTGTTAATGTTAGAGGCAGGACATTCTTTATGAACCAGGAATCTCTCCTGTCCACGGCCGATGTGGGATATGTGTAGGGTGTCACAAGCACCCCCTGTTTGAACTCATCGTCCTCGATGAGCCTGAGAAGTCACCATCCTTGGTGAGGTATGTCCCACATCCCGAACGGCACAGGAGTAGCTCTGATACCAATCTGTCACACCCTCAAAATCCACGTGCGGGGTTTTACCGCGAGGCGTGTGAACAAACCAGGATCACAGTCAGTAGTTACATAGAACGACTCTATATGCCACAAGTAAATAAATCAACCAAAGATTTAATTTGAAACAGTGCGGAAGCGTTTTGAAAACAACTCAACAAATAAAAGTATAAATATGGCAAAACAAGTGCCAACCCAAAATAGTAAACCACAATCATTAAAATGCTAATGTCTTGAAAACCGAGTCTTAATATGCAAGTGAACCGTGGAGTGCTCCTAGAGGCAAGCAGCTTAATGACCTGAGAAAAGCATACTAAAATGTCAACACATAGGTTGGTGAGTTCAAGAGTTTGAGTTCAGTAAACATATAAACAGTTGTGATATATATATAAGCAGTGTATTGCAATAGATAGCTAGTCTATTAACAGCAAATATTAATACATAGTGATTTCGCAATTGAAGCTGACTGTGATAGTTGTTGCCTCCTGTCACGACTTACCATGTCGTGACAATGTTCAATAGGACAAATTGCACCCGGTTGACCTCGAGTCACACAGGTGGGGCTCGTCAGACCCAGTAGTACTACCCAAGTTTCCCCGCTATTTAATATTAACAATTCGAAAGTGTGAGGACTTTCCATGATAAATAACACTATATCAATATTAAACACAACTTAAATATTAAAAGCGTTCATAAAATACCAGTATGCTATCTCCCCCAAAAGAGATTAAATAAAGCGTGGGGCATGAACTCACCTGATGTATGCAAAGAGTACTTAGGGTTTAATTGAGAAACGAGTGGATAGCCAACCTTCAAAGGTTACCTAGATCATGCGAGTACATAAGTACGTGTAAATAAAGACATGTGAAAACCCTAATCATACCAGAACCAAAGACTCAAGCTTCCAAACAAATAGACACGTTTGTCCTAGTTGACCCGTTTGACCCGTTGGTGACATTATGAGTTATAATTCAAATAAAGCCAATAAGCACATATAACATACATGATTAACATTCAAATAGTATCATACACATGCTACATTATCCATACATAACCCTTAAATCATAGCCATGCCCATAGCATTCAACATACACCATAATCATTACTCACCAAACCCAAACATGATATCCTAGCAACAAATCAACACCAACCTTTATACATGATCACCACAAATCCAAATATCATCCATGATTATCCAAAACATCTCATACAACTAATTCAACATGATTCATCACCTTAGAATTCATCCATGATCACACTAACATGCTCCTAATATCCCAAACATGTTCATATCATCATACATCAAACTTTACACAAATAAAGTTTCCCTTTTGGGAAAGAACATCCCAAAATCTATCAAACATCCTATACATTCATGAATTCATTAATAATATACCAATTCAAGCTCATATCAACATCTACGCATGATCAACAACATCCAAACATCATAATCCATCATCTTCATATATAAAAGTTTCTACTTTTGGCAAGCTATGAACTAACAACATGCATTCAAAGATTTCTAGCATTCATAACAACAATCTAGCATCTAATTATCATCATGAACTCATCCATAACATCAATCCATCACTAGATCACTACTTCATGCAAAATAAAGTTACTATTCTTAGTAACCTATGAACAATGCATCAAAATCCCAACTTTCTTGTAAGATCAATGTATTCTAACATTCATACAACCCAATAATCATCAAACATTCATCAAACAACAATCATCCACCCAAAATCATACAAAATTCGAACTAGGGTTTGTCAAGAATCAAAATCCATGATTAAACCACTAAGAACATGTAATTCATACATAATCCACGTTAACTAATATGTAATCAACCTAACTAACATATAAACATCATCATACAACATCAATTTCGACTCCATGGATGCCAAAACGAATTAGGGTTCGGCCAATATGAAGAACACACAAAAACGTGAACAAAACTAACCTTTAAACTTGTAATTGCTTGAAATCGATGCTTCCTAAGTGTTATATGGATGTAATCGAACCAAAACCACACAAAGATGCTTGTTCTTGGCTGGATTTCACAAGGTTGAGAGGTTGAGAGGGAGATCGCGGCCGAAGGGTGGGGAATTAGGGTTTGGGGTTTGTTTTATTTAATTAAACTTTGCAAATTAACAACCTTGGCCCTTGTGTTTTGTATTTTATTAAAAAGGCACTCTTTTGAACACTTTTAAATGATTTTTAACTATAATAATAAACATATAACTCATGGTAACAAATTATATGTTTTATCTTTATAAAACACCAACATACGAATTAATACACACATTTCCACGTTACGCGATTAATTCTCAATTAACATATAAAAACATGCAAACATATAAACATAACACAATAATCACATAATCAATTAGATTCACATTAATTTAACATTATTCATTATTAATAGGTCACCAACGTTAAACGACAACTAGTGTGTGTTTACGACACGTGTATGCAAGACTTAACGAAACTAACGGAGTTTGGTAACGGAAATTTACCGGATGTCACAATTTTGCTGGTAACGGCTTGTCATGCTCAAAGCGCATGACACGTCCGGTCGAGTGCATATCATTGCATACATGATGGATCCAATAGCAGATGCATATGGGATTGCCTTCATTTTATCTTGCTCATCCTTTGAGCTTGGACATTGAGTCGTACTCAATATCGTTCCTCTTTGAATAGGTACGGTACCTTTCTTAGAGTTCTCCATCTTGAACCTTTTCAAGATCTTATCAATGTATGCACTTTGATTCAAACCAATCAACCGCCTTGGTCTATCCCTATAGATCTTTATTCCAAGAATATAGGCGGCTTCACCAAGATCCTTGATGGAAAAACAACTTCCAAGCCAGGTTTTTACACCTTCCAAGGTTGGAATGTCATTTCCAAATAGTAGTATGTCATCAACATATAATACTAGGAAAGTTATTGTGCTCCCACTAGCCTTCTTATACACACAAGCCTCATCAGCGTTTTTGATGAAGCCAAATTTCTTTACTTCCTCATCAAAACGGTGATTCCAGCTTCTCGATGCTTGTTTCAATCCATAGATTGATTTCTTTAACTTGCATACTTTATTAGGATGTTTTGGATCGACAAAACCTTCAGGCTGAACCATATAGACATCTTCCTCAAGATATCCATTTAGGAAAGCGGTTTTGACATCCATTTGCCAAATCTCATAATCATAATGAGCAGCTATGGCAAACAATATCCTTATAGACTTTAGCATCGCAACAGGTGAGAAGGTTTCATCATAATCAACCCCTTGAGTTTGAGTGAAACCCTTTGCTACAAGTCTAGCTTTATAAGTATCCAAGTTTCCATGCATATCGGTTTTCTTCTTGAAAACCCACTTACTTCCAACTACCTTGGAATTAAGAGGTGGTACAACAAGTTCCCAAACTTGATTGTCATACATGGATTGCATCTCAACGTTCATGGCCTCAAGCCATTTGTCACAATCCAAATTGGACACTGCATCATGGTATGTGGTTGGTTCATCTGAATCTACCACATAGCATCCATCCATGAAAAATCCGTGTCTTTCAGGTGGATTACTAGTTCTACCACTTCTGCGAACGTTTTGCGTGTATTGATCAACCATTTGATCATCCTCAACATCCTCATGTTGAGTGCTAGTTTCAACCAAACGTGCATCGGGTTGTGGTTCTTGATCCTCCTCAAGATCCACTGTTCTACTGCTAGTTCCTTCCATAAGGAACTTTGCTTCTAAGAACTCACCCTTTCTGGCAACAAACACCTTTTGTTCCAGTGGATCATAGAAATAATATCCCATAGAATCTCTAGGATATCCAATAAAGATACACTTGGTGGATCGGACTTCCAATTTGTTTGGGGAGGGAGTCTTAACATAAGCCTCACAACCCCAGACCCTTAAGTATGATAGGGATGGAACCCTTCCATGCCATATCTCAAAAGGTGTCCTTTCCACCTTTTTGGTTGGGGCCATATTTAGAATACGGGCCGCGGAGAGCAAAGCGAAACCCCAAAATGATAGAGGTAATGTGCTTCTAGCCATCATAGATCGAACCATATCCAATAAGGTTCGATTCCTCCTCTCAGACACACCATTATGTTGTGGTGTTCCAGGTGGAGTGAGTTGTGAGACAATCCCACAACTCCTAAGATGATCTTGAAAAACATCACTTAGGTATTCACCTCCTCTATCGGTACGGAGAACTTTAATTGACTTGTTGAGTTGATTTTCAACTTCATTCTTGAAGATTTTGAACATTTCAAAAGCTTCATCTTTGTGCCTTAATAAGTACACATACCCATAGCGACTATAATCGTCGGTAAAGGTAATGAAGTATCTTTCACCATTCCTAGTCATTGGCTTAAAAGGACCACATACATCCGAATGTATGATTCCTAATAAATCTTTTGCCCTTTCGTTAGTTCCACTAAAGGGTGCCTTAGTCATCTTTCCTTGTAAACAAGATTCACAAACATCAAATGAATCACATTCATTTGTTTTTAAAAGACCATTCTTTTGCAGTGTTTGTAAACGTTTCTTGTTTATATGGCCAAGACGACAATGCCAAAGATAGGTAGCACTCAAGTCCAACTTGAGTTTCTTGGTGTTAGTTTGGTACAATAAGCTATTTAAAGTATTTTCGTGAACCAATTCATAAATACCATTTATGGGAATAGCTTTAAAATAGAATATACCATTAAAAGAAACATGAATATCTTTTTCAACAAATGATAATACATATCCAAATTGTTTTAACAGGGCTACAGAGATAATATTCCTAGTCAAACTAGGAGCATACAAAACATTGTTCAAAATCACTTCCAAACCATTTGGAAGTTTCAAGATGTAGTCACCACGGGCTTCAACTTGAAATTTAGCCCCATTGCCCATGTAGAGGCTTACATCCCCTTATCTTGAAGTCACTACTTCTTTTTGAACCCCTGCAAAAAATTGCAAATGTGAGTTCCACATCCGGTATCTAATACCCATGTGTTAGAGGATATCATGTTTAAATTAATATGGATCATGTATATTGTACCTGAGGTCTGCCCGGCATCCCTCTTTGCTTTCAACTCTTGGAGATGGACAGGACAATTCCTTGACCAATGTCCAATCTCCCCACACTTGAAGCATGGGTCGTTAGTAGCAACCTTTTGCTTTTTCTCTTGTGGTTTGGGTGGTACCCTTACCACCCCTTTCCCTTTTCCCCAAGCGGGTCCCTTACCATTAGCAACCTTTGCTTTGGGTGCGGGACGAGGCCTTTTATTGTTCCCACCTTCATTGATGGTGAGAACGGGTAAAACCCTTTTACCCATGGCCGCCTCGGCCGTTTTAAGCATTGAGTGAAGCTCACCAATGCTCTTGTCCCAAGCATTCATGTTGTAGTTCAACACAAACGTCTCGAACTTCTTGGTAAGGCCATTAAGGATCAAATCCGTGGCCAATTCCTTCGAGACGGGACAATTAAGCCTCTCGAGGCGGTCAATATAACTTTTCATCTTAAGAACATAAGATGAAACAGATTGGTTGTCGTCCATACGACATGCATGGAGTGCTCGAACCGTTTCGAAGCGCTCAACCCTTGCTTGCTGTTGGAACGTTTCCTTCAGCTGGGTTATCATGTCATAAGCTCCGTGATGTTCATACTCCTTTTGGAGATCCGGAGTCATGCTCGCTAGCATGAGACAAGACACTTGGACGGAGTCCTCAGTGTACTTCAACCAATCGTTGAAGGCCTCCTCATCATCCTCGCTAGGTTGATCGGGGATAGGGTCGTCTAAAACATACGATCTTCTCTCTTGCTTGAGAACGATTCTCAAGTTTCGATACCAATCGATGAAGTTGTTATGATTTAGACGTTCCTTTTGGAGGATCGCTCGTAGAGATTGGTTGGACGCGGATGAGTTATCGGAATTATCATTATTTGAGGCCATCTACAAAATTTAACAAAGTTTTATTTTAGTATTTTCGATATTGTAATTTTAATAATAAATGCCTTTTAAGGTCTTTTTATATTAAAATCTAGAATCCCAACATTACATTTAAATTGTGGTTAGGTGACCTTTATCCCACGTTTTAAATTAATAAGGTGGTCAACGTTTGACGATTGCAACCATTTGCAACTTCTAGAAATATGGGATCGACTTGAAACATCATATGTAAAGTCGGCATGTTAATCCCATCAACACCATTTGGAAACCACATCGTAGGTGATCCATTTGACATGATTTGCAAATCAAGACACCCTACTTACACCCACGTGTGAGTTTGCCAAAACAAGTGGTTAGGTGACCTTTATCCCACAAATAAGGCATTCTCACCTCAAGTCACAAGTTCCCTCAAAATGGTTAGGTGACCTTTATCCCACTAAGAGTTCCCAAGTGACTCAAGTGTTGTTAAAAGAACGGTGTTGATCTTGTTTGTAAAAAAAAGTTTACAGGTTTCAAAATTCTAGTTTAGAAAACTCTATGTACTTGTATTTGCATGCTTTCAAATACAAGGTACCCTATGGTTCTTTGATTAAAACCTATTTTAATCTTTAAAATCATTAAATCATTTTAATAACCTTTTATTAACTTTTAAGAACCATCAATTTTCAGCTTGTTAAGTTTGTTAATGAGTTTGTAATGAATATCCAAATATCAACCAAACAATCAAACAACAAACAATCAACCAAGCATAAACATAAACAACCATATGTGCATATGTGCATAACCATAGCATCTAAAGTGGTCCACACTTGTTTGCCATCACAAGTGTGGTCCATAGGACATTCCTAAGGGTCACAAACAAAGCATATAGAAAACTTCCAAAAGCCTCCCACTTGAAACCGCATCCAAAATGCTCCATGTTTCTTTCATGACCTTCCTTTGTGCTTCCAATGTGTATGTCTTCATATTACAAGATATAAAGTCCTAATACAAGATATCTAGTAAAATGAAAATACACCTGATCTATTTATTACAACCCAATAATAAATAAAATTACACTTGAAACAAAGCACAAACAACAAATAATACAACCCAATTGAATGAATGAATACAACCATTACAAACACCCAAACAACACAAGGTCAATGGCTAGGTTATGCACTAAAATAAGCATCCATTATATCATCCAAAATATAACTATGAATCCCCTTAAAACCAACGAATTTTCAGCCAACATAAACTGAAAAATTCGGGTTTAGATGTTGTCCAAACAACACAACATATCAACATATATATATCTTTCAAGATTTAATCTTAAGCATGTAAAATATAATCTTGAAAGTTGGGGATTCAACAAAACAGAAACATAGCAGCCCCAAATCAGCTTATATATAGATCATTATCATCCTTTAAAACCTATTTTAAAGGACAAAACAAGCAAGTCATCCACATAACCGGCTCTTGATGCCATTGAAGGGTTTGCTAGAACACAAAATCCATGTTTAACCATTTAAACTTTTAGAAAACGCAGCGGATATGTAGCTTTTAAAACCGATTTTAAAGCTGAAAATTTCATGTTCTTAGTTATGTTTTAAGATGAAAACAAACCCAAATCAAAAAGGATCATTTATGTGAATGAACAAGCTATGAACATAACGAAATGCACATAAAATCACAGCTATATAAAGCTGTGATTAACTACCTTTCTGCAGCTGAAATGTCGACCAAGAATGGAGGTGTTAGATGCACCAAAAACGACCAAGACTTCAAGAGAAGAAGCCCTCAAGCTTGTATACCCCAAGCCTTTGAAGCAACCACCACTCTTGCTAGGGAGAGAGCACCAAAAACACCCAAAATGTTCTCTTCTTCTTGTTTCAGCCGTGAGGTTCAAGAGAGAAGAAGATGAGAGAGATTTTGGAGCATGCAAAATGAATTGATGGATGAGAAGTGTGTCTTACACTCTTTCATAAAGAGTGTAAGTTTCAAGACAAGATTTTTCACTTTTCCACACAAGGTGGCCGCCCAAAATGGTCCAAAAGGGGAGGGTTTTCCCTCCTAAACTTGTCTTATATCACACATTAATAAGTCATGTACTAGACTTATTAAAATTGTGACATATACCTTCTCTAATTAAACATTTTAACTAAAGTATACTCACATGTTATTTGTGTTATTTAAACCCTTTTAAATAACAAAATAATAATAAACCCATCAACAAATTATCCTTATAACTTGTTTCATCTCGCAGATAATTATTTAGAAAACCTATTTTTTTCTAAATTTGGTGTAATTATTTAATTGTATGAACCCATCATCAATTAAATAATTCTTGGTGATGCAAAGCTTGTTATTGGGTATAACCCGACTTGGATCATTACGTACTAACCGCATCAATATTCTACGTGTCTTGGACACATAGAATCCTACATTATAATCATTCATTATTGAGTTTAGCATATTTCTTTTGTATATTATATTTCCTCTTTCATTAACTAGGATTGCACAAAGCAAGATCCCACATCATATGGTTGGCAACAAATGCCGAAGCCCTTCCAGTACATGTTTATCATGATTCCTAACACCCGACAGTTGACCCACACTACTAGGCACAAAACCTGCTCATGAATAAGGGTCCCATTCATTCATTGGTCAATCATAAGGATTAGACCCCAGATGTGCATCATTATGGGAAGAAACAACCGCATATCAGTTGAGCTGATTACAACATGGTCGATTTTGTTTGGAATACTTTTCATCATCATAAGGGCCCGGGTAATATTCATTATGTTCAACTATCATTCTTTTTATTAATAAATGTTCATCTCTAATTATAGGCAATACATATAAGGTATTTTCTTTATTATCATCAGATAGCATGGAACATTAAATATTATTCATATAATACCCTCATAATATAATTATAGCATCAACTCAGATGAAATGACCTTAGGCTTATCTAATTTGGGTAACAATAGACTAATATGGGTAATAGTAAACTAATGCGGGTAGCAGTAAACTAATACGGATAGCAGTAAACTAATGCACGTAGCACTAAACTAATATGCGTAGCAGTAAACTAATGTGGGTAACAGTAACCTAATGTGGATGACCAACACTTGGTCAAAATTGTTGGATCTTATATGCCGAAGACACATACAAGATTGATGTGGTTAGTACGTTATGTTCCAAGTCAGGTCATACCCAATAACAAGTTAAAAAAACACCAATAAATATTTATTTGTTGATATGATCATACGAATAAATATTTACACCAACTTAGAAAATAGGTTTTCTAAATTATTTCATTTGAAATGAAACAAATTATATGGATAATTTGGTCATGAGAAATTATTTGTATTATTATTTAAGTAGGTTAAATTAAAAGAGGATAATTTGGTCATGAAAAATAAAAGTGTGGTTGAGTTACAAAATTAAAAGATGTTAATTTTATAAACTTATACAAGTAATGTGTGATAAAAATTAGAATGGGAGGGAACCCATTTGAACTTCATATCGGCCGCCCCTTGGTGGGTGTTCTTGGGATTCTTTTTGTCTTGGTTTATTACAAGACATTAACCCTGTCACACTCAACTCAAACCACTCTCTCTCACACACATTTTGCAGCTCTCTCTTCCTCCTTCTTGGCTGAAAATTTGAATTTGAAAGAAGGAACAAGAAGAAGTGGGTTTTCGTGTTCAACTTCCTAACTAGTTAGGTGTTTGGCAAGAAGCTTGTGGGTATACAAGCTTGCGGTCTTCTTCTTTGAAGGATTCCATTCAAGAACATCATCTTCTTCATCTAATATCCATCTCTAATCTCCTTGTTCTTAAAAAGGTAGTACTCTATGAACACCCTATGGTTGGTCTTGTTTGATAGCATTTCTTTTCACATACATGATCCTTATTCTTGGGTTTGATTTGTTGGTTAATAAATGGTTTATTTTCAGCAACTAAAACACGTTTTATAGCTCTATATATCCACTGCGTTTTTTGTTTAAATGGTTAAACAATCTTTGATAAACATGTAACAAACCCAACAAAAATGAAATATAGTTAATCAAATACGGGGAATAGTGAACTAATGTGGCTGAGTTAACATTCTGTCCAATTTTAAACTTAGGCATTTTATGACATAATCAGATTGTGCATGACCCTAACCCATAGATCTAGTTCTCAATAAGCTCAAGTTCATAACTAGAAGATATCATGCATCAAGCATCATCTTAGATCTCACTGAAACATACATTTTTCATAAAAATGTCACCTTTATTAGAGAAAACATAGGTTTATCAAAGACTTATCATTTTGAACATGCAACCAGCCCCAAAAGATAGAAAACATGTAAAAGATGGGATCTAGAACTCTCACCTTATCAAGCCTTTAATCAAAAACCCTAGAACCAAAGATAGAATTTGAGATCTACAAACATGCACACGTAAAGATTCAACTTTACACATGAAAACACATAGAAAACAACTTAGAATTAGGGAGCTTTCTATACCTACATATGGACATATTTGGCTTTTGCCTCCTTTAGACCATTCCTTTTACTTAAAATTCCTCCTTTATTTATTTTTTTTCTTCTAAGGATTTTCTTGTGTTACATTAGGGCATCCAAATTTATTAAACTTATACTGTCTTGCTAAAACTAATCATGCTCATGGTTTACATATCAAGGAGTTTTTCATACTAGAAAAATGTATTCCTTATGCAAACGGTAACCAACATTAGAAACTTCATAAACTAATTTTGTTTAATTTAATTGACTCTATTATGTAATTACTGCATATGGATCTGTTTGGTCTTGTGAATGTATTCAGTATTATGCGTAAATCTTATTGTTCGGGTATTAAGAATGATTACTCAAAGTTGACTTGGGTTTTACTTTACTTAAGAAACATAAGAATGCAAAGTTGGTAAAATAGTTTATGACACTCATTGAGAATCAAACTAACAAGAAAGTCAAGATTATTCATAATGATTACAAAAACATGATTTCGAGAACACCCTACAGGATAACTATGACACAGAAAAAGGGATTGTGTGATAATATAGTGTAGCTAGAACTCCATAGTGAAATGAAGTTTTCGAAAGGATGAACTGAACTCCTATTAAGGCTAAACATACTATTCTTTCTTATTCTAAGCTACCGAAATTCTTTTGGGCTGCAATAGTCAACATTGCATGTTATCTTCCAATCGGTGTTCTTCTAAATAAGATTTATCAAAAGACACAATAAAAATAGGAACAAAGTTTGATAAAAGAGAAGCGAGTGCTACTTTATTGATTATTCTTCTAATAACACAATCTATCGAGTCAATAACAAGAAGAAACAAAGATTTGAAGTTATATATGTACTAACTTATGCAAATAGATGCGGGTCATGGTCCAACATGGTTATAATTATAGATCTTTGTTTACTTCATTTGATGTTTATTCTAAAACGTGCCAATATCATCACGTGTACTCAGTGTGCATTATGTTCCAGCATGACCAATACCATGTATAAATACACCAGAAAAACAAATAGATTCCTAAAGCTCAAAGTCAAACCACTCAGGATCTGGTTGTTGAAGAGTCATTTGTGGTGCCACCTTCTATAGAACCTGAACAATGCTAAAAGTTCAACCTGAAGTAGATATTAGAACATCAATTTCCAATACTAACACTATAAATAGTCTGTTCTCTTAGGATCCAATTCTTTCAAAAAGTGTTTTCAGGAAGCCTGCATCAAATTACACAAAAGAAATATAAAATGTCACCAACCATATCACTAATCTACAAGAAACTATACACGTGCCCAAAACTCCTTCCCTTAGCATCAACAAAGATCATCCAATAGACACCATCCATGATCCACTTACCGAAGGGGTGAAGATAAGGAGTAAATCTGTAGCAATCAAACATATGTTTATAAACCTGCTTCATCTCAAAGATAGAGCCTAAGTATCTAATGATGGAATTACAATATCGAGTTTGGTGTATGCAATGAATAATGAGCTACAATATTAAGTTTGGGAGCTCATTCCATTATGTGATGGAAAGAAAGCAATCTGAGCACAATTGGTGTTTCGAAACAAGAAGGGTGATACATGTGTGATCATAATGAATATAGCTAGACTTGTAGTACAAGGTTTCCACCAATATGATGGCATATATTATGAGCAAGTTTTATCACCGATTGCTTGTGTTCAGGCAGTTAGAATCTTCTTGGTATATGCTTCATACATACACTTCACGGATTATTAGATAGGTGTTGCTTTCTTGTAAGTCAATGCAAAGGAAGAGATTTATGTGTGCCAACCACCTAGTTTTTATGGATCTTACTCATCTTAACTATGTCTAAAGCTTGAAAAGGCTTTATCTGATTCATGTAAGGCATTTTTTGCATGGTATGGCACACTGACAAGACATTTGGTTGTAAAAGGTTACACATGTTAAACTATCGATAAGACCCTTGTTTTGCAAAAGGTGAAGGATGATCTCATAGTTGTTCAGATATATAATGATCACAACATTTTTGGTACGAAAAATAAAGAACTGTGTAAAGAGAATGTTTAATGAAGAAGAAATTCAACATGAGTTCACTAGGAGTGATAATCATTTTTTTAGGGTTACAAATACGATTGGGTTAGAATCAATGAGGATGGAATATATTGATGGATTCCTACGATGATTGTAGCGGAAATACAATAATCAATGATCAAAACAAATAGAAATAATCATAATGTTCTTGTATATTGATCATTAGCATTTAATATTACAATCAAGGTTTTTTGTGTGTTCTTGGTGTTATCAGGGTGTGAGAGTCACAAAATATGTGAAAACATTACCTATTTATAGGTCTAATACAATGACCTTTATAACGACTTAACTCCCTTGACACAAAAATTAGGATTTACCAAGTACATAGTAGAAAATAACTATATCATCATTTGTTTTCTTCCGCCGCATTTGTTGTTATTATGTCACAACCCGTAAAAAGGGGCTAGTCGTGATAACTAAGTATCAACAAACACAACCGAAACCATGTATGTAATGACAATGAACCATTGGTTTACATGCATAATAATAAAATAATAACTTTATTACAACTTGACATGTGTATAGCTAAATCATAGGCAAAGACAATTGGATCATATTATCTATTCCTCAAGTCGTTTTCTTATATGGTGCATCTAGGTCCATGTACAACTCTTTTAAAGTGAGTCTTCTAAGGAAAAGCATCGATGTTCTTAAAGTCAGACAAATACCTTAAATACATAATCAAAATGTGTAAACATAAAGTTAGTGAGCCCAAGGTTTCCGGTAATAAAATTTATAATCATACTTAGATATTTAAAAATAAAACACAAATATCACTGCACTACAGAATGCGTCACAATCAAGACTGACCTGGACATACCCGCCCGAGTGCCAAAATATCCCCTAACCCATTACCACTAGAATGTTTCGTTTAGTTATGCCCTGCTATGCATGATTAAGTTGCACTTGATTATCAAGTATAGGGTGATATTCACCTTTCCGTTTGTTATTGTTTAGTCATAGTTAATTATAGCTTAGATATTATCGTAATAGGATCTAGTTTACTTTTGTCTGTTTTGTATTCTGGGGCATGCGTAACTACATGTGAAACTGCAGTTTCACTCGGTAGTTTCATATGCCATAGTGCATAACCATTCATAGTATGCGAAATTGTATGCAAAACTCGTTCCTATATAAATATGTTTCTTTTAAGGAAATTACTGATTTGAGTTTACTGATTGTTTGTGTATTTCTAGGAGCTTATCTTTGTCATCTTTGAGCATTATTCTTCTTTATCTTTACAAATCCTTTTGCAGATGGGTTGTGTTTGATTTATCTTTGTATAAATATGTTTCTATGATTCAGACACCGTTTTTAATTCATTCAATCTACCATCCTTTACAGACGATGACATTCCTTCATCAAGTGGTCAACTCTTTATTCCTGTTCAACCACAACCTCCACCACAACCAGAACCACAACTAGAACCACAACCTCAACCTGAATCTGAACACAAATCCCTTCAATAGCATAACAAATGTCACAAAATCCTCTTTCTAATCAACCATCAACCTTACCATCATCCACCTCACAACCATCATCACTACAACCCAGTTCATCCAGTTCCTCAACCCTAAACACTAACTTCAAAACCCTAAAAGACCACCCACATGAATACTAGTCTAAGTACAAAAATCTAATCAACATTTGTAAGTGTTTATCTGCATCTATTAATGTGGATGTCTTGATCTTCATCAACATTTGTTTTGTTCATCAGCATTGATAAATGCTGAACAAATACATAACCCATTTGTTTGTGAGCATCCGCATTAGTTAATGCGGATGAACAAATACTTGTCAATATTTGTTCTGATTATCCACATTAGTATATGAGGATGAACAAATACTTATCTGCATTTGTTCGTTGGTCATCCGCATATACAAATGCGGATTGCTGACACTTGTCTTTATTCTTCACCCACATATCTGGTTGGACTTATGGGAGTTTTCCAATAAAACAATCTTCAACCACCTCTTAAATTGGCATGTATGACCCTTTGGGGGCCTAACAAATTTGCTCAAGAGGAGGGGATTGACTATACTGAGTTGTTTGCCCCAGTGGCCCGGATTGAAGCCATTCATATTTTTTTTCATTCACGCTGCTCATAGAAACTTCAAAGTCTTCGAGATGAACATAAAGTTTGCATTCTTGTATGGAGCCATTGACGAAGAGATCTATGTTTGTCAACCACCAGGTTTTAAAGATATAGATTTTCCTGAGAAAGTTTACAAATTGGATAAATATTTTTATGGATTACATCAAGCTCCTAGAATATGGTACGAAACCCTAACACTGAATCTTCTCGGAAAAGGCTTCACACGTGGAACAATAGACGTGACTTTGTTCAAGAAGGAGGTTAATTGAGATGTGCTCATTGTCCAAGTATATGTTGACGACATCATCTTTGGATCAACAAATGAGAAGTTGTGTAGAGAATTTGAAAATGTGTGAAAGAGCGCTTTGAAATGAGCATGATGGCGGGGGGGGGGGGGGGGGGGAGATGTGCTTCTTCTTAGGATTACAAGTTAAACAAAAGAAAGATGAAATTATCATTCTTCAAGAGAAATACATTCTAGAAATCCTATCAAAGTACCCTTGAATGATGCTTCTCGTAATCTCACTCCAACTTCTACACAAACCTGCCTAACCGCTGACGACAATGGAAAGCCAGTTGATGCTCACAAATATCATCCAATGATAGGATCCCTAATGTATCTCACCGCAAGTCATCTAGATATTACATTTGCTATGTGTTATTACGCTCTATGTCAAGCCAATCCAAAGGAATCTCATGAGAAAGCTGTTAAACGTTTCTTCCGCTACTTCAAGGGCTTTCCTCGATTGGGTCTTTGGTACCCAAAGGGAGGAAATTTTGATCTTCATGCGTACTCTAATAGCGATCATGGAGGTTGTAAGCTTGATAGAAAGTCTGTTACCGGTGGATGTCAATATCTTGGGGATTCCCTTGTTTCAGGTCAAAGCAAAATGCAGACAACAGTTTCACTGTCCATATGTGAGGCTGAGCAAAATGCAGACAACAGTTTCACTGTCCATATGTGAGGCTGAGTATATTGCTGCTTCAAGTTACTGCTGTCAAGTGTTGTGGATTCAACATCAAATGATGGATTACGAGATTAACTTTCTTCACACACCGTTATTCTACGAGAATGAAGCAGTTGTTGGAATTGCCAAAAATCCAATTCATCATATACACACCAAGCATATTAAGACAAGAATTCATGCAATCAGATATGCATAAGAAAAAGGGTTTATAGATATTATTCCCATTGGCACCAAAAGTCAAAAGGTTGTTTTTTAACAAAAACTTTTGATAAACCTTGGTTTTATAAATTGATCAACATGTGGGGTCTAATATCTTTCTAAGAGCAAATTCTGGTGATGGTCTGTAAATGTTTAATATTTTGTTTGAGTTTAATCATAAAAAAATTATAAAATCAAATTTTTAAATAATTTAAGTGCTAAGGAGCTTCAAACCCCATACTTCCCCAAAGTGTCTTCCAGTTTAAAAAGGAAATTTCTCTACTTGCACTTTATAGAAATTTCTTGGGAGAAAAAACTTTGAATTTTAAATTGGCTCTTTTAAAGTTTTTGTGTATATAAACTTATCTCATCTTTGGTGTAGGATTTAGAATGCTTGGATAGTGTTTGAAAGAGGTGAAATGCATTGTGTTGGGATATGTCGGTAGGCCCAGTGGCCTAAAATGAAGTAGAAAATGATTGTGTGACTTAACTACGATTCAACACTTAGTGATGAGGTTTATTCTCATGTCATCTTGGCTTGCACAGAGTTACAAGTCTTGTCAAAACTGTATTCAGAGTGGCTGATTTCTATTTTAATCCTGCATTTCCAAATTTCCCTCATCCTTATGCCATGATAAATTACGTGTCCAACTCCTCAGCTATGCGTAAGCATTGACCTAGAGTGATGATCTTTTTTGTTATATGTGAGTATAGACCGGAAACTCTCATCAACACGCTCAAATGATGATCTTCTATGTTATATATGAGTATAGACCTGAAGCTCTCATCATTTTGTTTAAATGATCATCTCCTCTTTTATATGTGAGTATCGACTTGGAGCTTTGATCATCCACACCTCATCCATCATTATGTATATCTATGGATGTCAAAAACTCTGTTTAAGTCCAACTCAGATAATTTCAAGCAGAATCAATGATTACACTCAAAAAACCATGATGACGAGATGAGTTATTTGCCGAATGATTATGGGAACCAAGTTTCTTGAGCATTTTTAAGCGAACCCAAAACACAATAAAATATGTTACGAGTCATCAGTGAAAAGAATACGACATGGGTTTAAATGGACAAACATATTGGCAATCCTGCCAATCCTTAATTCTCTAGACGGATTCTTACAAAAGCGTGTCTGATCTGTAAATGTTTAATATTTTGTTTGAGTTTAATCATAAAAAAATTATAAAATCAAATTTTTAAATAATTTAAGTGCTAAGGAGCTTCAAACCCCATACTTCCCCAAAGTGTCTTCCAGTTTAAAAAGGAAATTTCTCTACTTGCACTTTATAGAAATTTCTTGGGAGAAAAAACTTTGAATTTTAAATTGGCTCTTTTAAAGTTTTTGTGTATATAAACTTATCTCATCTTTGGTGTAGGATTCAGAATGCTTGGATAGTGTTTGAAAGAGGTGAAATGCATTGTGTTGGGATATGTCGGTAGGCCCAGTGGCCTAAAATGAAGTAGAAAATGATTGTGTGACTTAACTACGATTCAACACTTAGTGATGAGGTTTATTCTCATGTCATCTTGGCTTGCACAGAGTTACAAGTCTTGTCAAAACTGTGTTCAGAGTGGCTGATTTCTATTTTAATCCTGCATTTCCAAATTTCCCTCATCCTTATGCCATGATAAATTACGTGTCCAACTCCTCAGCTATGCGTAAGCATTGACCTAGAGTGATGATCTTTTTTGTTATATGTGAGTATAGACCGGAAACTCTCATCAACACGCTCAAATGATGATCTTCTATGTTATATATGAGTATAGACCTGAAGCTCTCATCATTTTGTTTAAATGATCATCTCCTCTGTTATATGTGAGTATCGACTTGGAGCTTTGATCATCCACACCTCATCCATCATTATGTATATCTATGGATGTCAAAAACTCTGTTTAAGTCCAACTCAGATAATTTCAAGCAGAATCAATGATTACACTCAAAAAACCATGATGACGAGATGAGTTATTTGCCGAATGATTATGGGAACCAAGTTTCTTGAGCATTTTTAAGCGAACCCAAAACACAATAAAATATGTTACGAGTCATCAGTGAAAAGAATACGACATGGGTTTAAATGGACAAACATATTGGCAATCCTGCCAATCCTTAATTCTCTAGACGGATTCTTACAAAAGCGTGTCTGATATCCTCATCTTTGTCTTTTCTTTTCTATTTCTTCTTTTAAGTTTTTATTGTGGGTAGAGAAGTCTTCTTTTTACATATAAAAAAACAATGTCCATGCGAAACTATTGTTTCGCCGTGCGAAACTACTATTTCGATGACTAGTTATGCATGCAAAACTATAGATTCGCTGGTTGTGTCGCATGACTTAAGTGTTACCATAATCCATGCGAATCTATAGTTTTGGCTAATGCGAAACTATTCAGTATATATAGTAGTTTCGTCCTTTATTTCGCCATTTGCGAAATAACCCTAACCCTTCGAATTCAAACCGCCTATTTTCCAGTTAAATCAAAATTGTTTATTAAAGCATGTTGTTCTGATTCTAACCGGTAAACTTTGTATAATAACTTGCAACTCTATTGTTCCATAGTCCATGCGAAACTATTGTTTCTCTTTTGTACTTTCGACAACAATTTCCTAGGTTGTGTAAATCTATAGCTTCGTAGGCTCATGCGAAACTGTACTTCCCAATGCGATACTATAGTTTCTCTCGTGTACTTTCGTCAGACAGTTTTAACCCGACTTGTGCGAAGTTAGTTGCGAAAGTAATTATAATTTAAAAAATAATATTTGTTAAAAAATTAATAATAATATTTTAAATGCTTAGTTATTTCTTGTGAGCTAACAAACTTTTGGTTTCACCTGCAGGACAATATGGGAAGCTTGAACTTTGATCCTAGATCAAATGTTATGGCGTAGCTGAACGAAAGAGATCCAAAGTCGGTTGATTTTTGAGATGCTATATCTTGGCTGAGGAGATACACATCCACTATCCTAACTCTCACTCCCCTACTATAGACTAGAAGCATATAAGAGATTTTCGGAGAACTGCTAACTATGATGCTAAGGAGAGGATCATCAAAGCGTCTGGCCAGGGAGAACTATTTTAGATATTAGTTGAGACTGTGGCTACGGCCTTGAGACTAGAGGATGACATGGGGAGAGAGTAGTGATGACTGACTCAGAGGTTATTACAGCTTTTAAAGCTATTGGATATGAGGGAATTGGTTTTGAGAAGCGAAAGGAGATTAACAAGACATTTCTTTTGAAGGAGTGGAGGTTTATTGCTCATGTCTTTATCAGCTGTCTAAATCATAGGAAGGGAGGATCAGATGGACTGAATATGAGGTGGTCCATAACTACGATCATGTTTTGTAGAGGTGAGAAGACAAACATAGCCCAGATTATCCACGATTACTTGTTGGAGAACATCATGGCATTGAAGAAGGATAAATGTCTGCTACATCCGATATTCATTCAGATTATTCTAGACTATTTGAAGACAAACTTAACCACGCTCAGAGATGAACTGAAGCTCACTCTGATGAATCCAAGGATTTTTGCTGATTGTGCTGCCTCCAGGTAGGATTTTTTTGGGAAAGATCACATATCTTCTTGAGAGCATGTATACTAAGGAGAGATGGAACTACATTAAGACTTTGATCCCTCGGGAGGAACAGAGAGCAGCAGCCACAGGAGGAAATGTGGAGGAAATCAAGAAGAGAAAGAAGTACATGAAAGCGACAAATATGACATTTGAAGAACAATTGGATGAGATAGAGGAAGAGCTAAGGAAAAAGACGAAAAAGAAGGGAGTAGATAGACCATCTTCTCATGATAGAGCTGATTCTCCCACACAGGAGAAGAGGAGCAAAAGTAAGAAGCCAGTTATTCCTGAGACTGAGTCTGCAAGAGAAACTAAGAGGCCTAGGAGGGATATAAGATTAGAGTTCGATGAGGATGTGATCAGGAATGTCAACACATCCCTATCAAATGAGTTGAGCATGATAAAGACTAAGTTGATAAAGTCAGAGGAGAGAGAGAAGCTGATGGATTGGAAGATTGATGAGATGAAGAAAGTGATACTAAGTCAACAATATTTGATAAGGAGACCATTGGAAGAGGTGAGTAAGTTGAGGAGAAATGCTGGTGCAGCTGATATTCCAAGTGTTGAGAAGATTAGAGAAATGAATAATATATCTAATTATCCATTCATTCACAAGACATTAAGAGTTGCTGGAAGTGGTGTAGGAGGATGAGGAACTGGTGGCAGTGGTATAGGTGAATTTGAAGCTGGTGGAGGTGATGCTAGTGGTAGTGGTGCTGGATATGAAGCTGATGTTGGTGGTAGTAGTGTTGGATTTGAGGCTGGTGCAGGTAGTGGTGAAGGATGTATGGTTATACTTGTAAGGCCGATGCAACCAAATTAACCAAAGAGATTCCAGCTTGCATGCATAATGTGCAGAGTAAAAGTTACTTTAGAAGTTTTAAACAGTTTAGAGAAAATATTCTGAGTGTAAAATCTTCTGAAGCCAAAGACCAAATCTTCCGAAGCCAAAGATGAAGTCTTTCGAAGCTTCAAAGACAAAGTCTACCAAAGCCAAAGGAGTGAAGACTGATTTCTTTCGAAGACATAAAAGACATGCTTTCTCTGATCTACTTTTGCATAAAGCTGACCCACTTTCTGCTGCAACTCTGAAGACTCACCAACTTGTATAAGTTGATCAAAATGTCCATGCTTTTGCAACTATAGAATATGGTCTAGAGTCTATAACTTTCTACTTTTTTACCTTTTATCCTTTTTGTAAAACATTAGGATGTGAGCTATGGCATGTCATAGTCACTAGTCAAAATGCAATTTGCCTTTTGACTTTACATTGATCTTGTTGTCTAGATTAGTGTTTCCAGCTGGCCTACAAAGTATGGCCGGCTGTAGGATGTAGTTTAAAGTATCTCCGGTTCTTGTATTTCTTTTGATGCTTAGTAACACTTGTAAAAGAACTTGAGAGCAATATACAACATTTTTGAAAACCATACACATCATGTTGTTGTTCTTAGTTCTGTCTTATTGTTTACTTTTGTTCTTAGTATCCTTTACACAAATCCCGTTTCCTTTTTGATCTGTTAAGCATTCTAACACTCTCCTCATTGTGAGACTAATTGTATTGACCATCCTTTAACTGGTCCTGCAATTGGTATCAGAGCTTTTTTGGCTCTTGATTGTAAGATCTCACCATCTTAAATCCCTTAAGTTACACAAAACACTTAACAACTCAAATGGCAGTTATCTCAAAGGCTGATATGGAAACCGGTACTATGACAAAGTCTCCACTAATCACTCCATATGATTTTCATACTTAATGCCAAAGAATGGAAGGCGTTATCAAGTCTCAAGACTACAAGATGTGTGGATCTGTTGTCTTTGGATCTCATGTACCATCCACCTCTTGAGTTGCTACTGGTGGTGGCATAATACCAAAGGAAGTGGCTGACTACTCTGAAGAAGAGTGGAAAAAGATAGATGTAGATCAGAAAGCCATGACCGCCCTCCAAACTAGTCTTCTAAACTCCTTTTACATATGTTTCAAGAAGTGAAAGACTGTTAAGCAACTATGGGATGCACTGAAGCTCATGTATGAGGGGTCTACTGAAGCAAAAGAGAACAAGAAGGATCTCTTGAAGCAGCAGTTTGAGAACTTCATCTTTAAGGCAGGTGAAACCATGACTCGACAATACTTCAGGTATGTTTAGATTATGGATACTCTAATAGATGTTGGAGTAATTCTAGAGAATAGGGACATTATGAGGAAGTTTATTTCCTCTCTTCCTAGACAATGGACTCACTAATATGTGGTCATTAAGAGGACTGAGAACCTCAAGACCCTCACTCTTACTGAGTTGTATGATATCCTCAGTGGCTACCAGATGGAGATGAACATGCAAAATCCATCTGGTAACTCCAACAATCAGTAGAGTTCACCCTTTCATATGGTTGAAATGGATTGCAGAGAACCACATCATCATCTTATCTGCTACCTTGACAACTCACAAAAGGGTCCTTTCATCAAATTTTTAGAGACACCAAGAGAGAGCTACATCCAAGCAAGCCCAGTCTAAGAGACAAGGTCATCACAAGCCTTTATGTCGTAAGTTCCAGCTACTATTAAAGTATAACTGGCTGTAGATAATAGTATATATAGTTTGTAAGGATTCCTATAAGTCTGATGGAACAAAACATTCAAAGTCTCTTTGCATGCATGCATTGAAGAACAGAAGTAGAAATGCTTCGGAAGTTTTACACCTTGCATTAGAAATATTCTAAGTGTAAAATCTTTTGAAGCCAAGACTAACATCTTCTGAAGCCAAAAGTAAAGTCTTTCGAAGCTTTAAAGACAAAGTCTTTCGAAGCCAAATAGTGAAGACAGATTTCTTTTGAAGACTTTTAGAGACATGCTTTTATCTGATGTACTTTACCATAAAGCTGGACCACCTTTCCACCGCAACTCTGTTTAGTCACCAACTTACATGAGTTGGCGAAAAGGTCCATGCTTTTGGTAACTGTACATTGAGGTCTTAAGTATGTGCTTTCTACTTTATGTACTTTTATCCTTTTTGTAATATATTAGGATGTGAGCTATGGCATGTCATAGTCAGTAGTGAAAAGGCAATCTGCCTTTTGACTCTACATTTGATTTTGTTATCTAGTCTTACGTATCCAACTGGCCTTTAAAGTATGTATGGCTATAGGATGTAGTATAAAGTATCTTAAGTACTTGTAACTTTCAATCGTATGCTTTGTTACATTTGTAAAAGAACTTGAGAAGCAATATACAACGTTCTTGAAAACCAAATACTTCTGTTGTTTGCTATCTAGTTCTTTCTTATTTTTATTTGTGTTCTTAGCATCTTTCACTTAAGTTAACCAGTTCCCTATTTGATATGTTAAGTGTTCTATGTAGCTCTCCTCATTGTGTTCTTGTGTTGTAATTGAATACCCTTCACCGGTCCTGCATTTGGTATCAAAGCATTCCAGGCTCTTGATATAAGATCTCACCATCTTAAGATCCCTCACACACACAGAATACTTAACAAGTCAAATGGCAGCTATTACCAAAGATGATATGGAAACTGGAACTATGACAAAGTATCCACTGATCACTCCTAAAGACTTTGCTACTTGGTGTCAAAGAATGGAAGGCTTCATCAAGTCTCAAGACTCCAGGATGTGGGACTCTGTTGTTGAAGGACTCTACATACCAAGCACCACTTCTGCTACTGGTGGTGGTATGATGCCAAAGGTTGTGGCTGATTACTCTGAAGATGATAGAAAGAGAATAGAGATTGATCAAAAAGCCATGTCAGCCCTTCAAACTGCTCTTCCAAACTCCATCTACAGAGGCTTCAAGAAGTGCAAAACTGCCAAGCAACTATGGGAAGCACTGAAGCTGATGTATGAGGGATCCACTGAAGCAAAGGAGAACAAGAAGAATCTCCTGAAGCAGCAGTTTGAAAACATCACCTTCAAGGTAAGTGAAACCATGACTCAATAATACTTCAGGTATGTTGAGATTGTGGATACTCTAATGGATGTTGGAGTAACTCTTGAGAATAGGGACATTGTAAGGAAGTTTATGTCCTCTCTTCCTAGACAACGGACACATTATTGTGTTGTTATCAAGAGGACTTTGAACGATTAAGACTCTTACTCTTATAGAGTTGTATGGTATTCTTAATGGATACCAAATGAAGATGAATATGCAAAACTCATCTTGTAACTCCAACAATCAACTAAGTTCAGCCCTCCATGTGGTTGAAAGGGAAAGCATTGAACCACAACATCATCTTATATGCTACCCTGACAACTCACAAAAGGGCCCTTTCATCACCTTCCCAGAGACTCCAAGAGAAAGCTATACTGAAGGAAGTCCTTTCCAAGAGACAAGTTCTTCTCATGCCTTTGTCTCTGCTAATGAAACCACAGGCAAATTTCTCTTCACCCTTGAAGATTTGGAGTGTATCCATCCAGATGATTTGGAGTACATGGAGATAGTTTAGCAGATGGCTCTTCTCACTCACAGAGCCAAGAAGTTCTACAAAAGGACAGGGAGGAAGTTTCCAAGCAATGCAGCCAGTGGAAAGTTTGGGCTAGATAAAAGCAAAGAAAAGTGCTACAATTGTAACCAGATGGGAAACTTTGCAAGGGAGTGTAAGGCACCAAGGAGAAATGGTGGCCAAACACAAACTAGACCAAACTACACTGACAAAGCTCCCCAAAATGAGAAGCCAAAGCAGCAATCTACAGTTGCTATTGAAGAAGGAGGCTTTGACTGGAGCTTTTAGATAGAAGATGCATTTCCAAACCAAGCACTCATGGCAGACCACGATGAAGCCAAGGTATTGGAACATCTTTGTACTCCTTAATGTATTGCTAAAGTTAATAGATACAGGTCCTATAACTTAGAAATGAGATCTGATCTTGAGTCCTTAAATATCTTAAAAGCCGATTTTAAGAGAGCTGAAAATGATTATTAACTAAAGATAGAGGACTTAGAGAAAACCATTTCAACTCTTAAACATGAGCACACAAACTACAGGACTCAGATCAAAGACCTCATTACTAGGTTAACTGAATGCTAGGCTGAGCTTGTGATCAGCAAAGCCAAGGCAGAAAAATGTGTTCTTGAAGAAGAGACCTTCAAGAACATAATATCTTCGTTCTTGCATGCAAAAGTTTGTTATCAAAATAAGGAGGGACTGGGATCTTGTGAGATAGCTCGTCCACATACAATCTTGTCTTTAAGATCTCCTAAGTGTGGAACTTGTGAAGATGAGCTTCCCCTCATAGACTCTTTGACTAAAGATGATGAAGAGGAGATGGTGAAGAATGGCTCTGAGAAGAGTGAAGAAGAGCATTCTAAGAAGGGTCACTGTTGGATCTAGAAAGGCTGGTACAACCAAAACCAAATCACTTAGACTATTTTGGTACAACTAATAAAGGACTTCCGAAGCTAAGTGTGGAACTTTCAAAGGAAAAAGGAGCTCTTTCGATGACAAAAGTGTAAAACTAACTTCCGAAGGAAAACTCCAACTTCCGAAGACAAAGAACTTACTTCCGAAGATCAAGACTTACAAGGATAGATCAGAAGTCAACTTCCGAAGTATAGAAGTCCTCAAGCCTCGGAAGTATAGAAGCCTCATAGATAATACTTTATCTAAGATACCTTAACTTAAGCATTGTAGTATATGCTTCTGTCTTAGGTTTCCAGCTTGTATCAAAGTATATCCGGCTGTAGGATCTAGTATATATAGTTTCTCATTGTAACTCATGTTCTATGCTTGTAAGAGTCTGGTAATACTTTGAGTTGAGAAGTAATATATACAAGTGCCTTGAAAATTATTTATGTGTGTTCTTTGCTACTTATTATATTATTATCAACTCTTATAAAAGACTCTACTTCATATGATTTGAGTGTTCTATAAGTGAGTTTGAGAGAAATCCAAGTGTTTAAGTGACAAACCCGATCCTACAATTGGTATTAGAGCTTCTTAGGCTCTTGATTGTGAGACCTTACCATCCTAATCAACTGTTTTTCACTCCTCCTTACACCACACTCAAAATGGCCCTCAACAAATCTGAAGTATAGATGGGGATGATGACCAAAGCACCCATCATCACCCCTGAAAACTTCAGGTCATGGAGCAGACGAATGGAAGGCTTCATCAGGTATCAAGACAGCAAGATGTGGCAATCCATTGCCAATGGCCCGTATAAGCCAAAGGTAGCTGGTGGAAACGGTGCCATGATTGAGAAACCTGTTGAAGATTATTCCGATGAGGACCGGAAGAAGCTGGACATTGATAGCAATGCTATGACTGTTCTCATGACTGCAATTCCAAACTCCATCATGGTGGGGTTTGAGCATTGCAAGTCTGCCGAAGAACTGTTTGATGCGCTTGATCAAATGTATTTAAGCTCAAATGACTCCAAGAAGGACTCACTGAAGCAGCAGTTCGAGAACTTCACCTATGTTGCTGGAGAGACACTTAGCCAGCAATACTTCAGGTACATTGATCTCATTTCTTCCCTTCAATCTGTGGGAATTGCTCATGAACTTAGAGACCTTACAAGAAAGTTCATGAGTGCATTACCCAATGAGTGGACATTCTACGGTGTCTCTATCAAGAGAACAAACAACCTGAATACACTCACCATGACTAAACTCTATGGCATCCTTGATGGATACCGTTTGGAAGTGGAGAGTAAGAGAGGCCATGAGACAAGCATACCCTTGAGTCTTCCTGCTAGCAACGCTTTAATGGTTGCTGAAGGCTCAGGAACCTCCCAGCCTCAACAATACCTGACTTACACCCAACAGCCATCTTGTTCTTCTGGGCCATACATCACATTTTTTGAGACTCCAAGGTCTCAACAAGCTCACCAAAGCTCCTTTCAGGACAGCTGTGCTTTTGTCTCAGGAAGTGGACGCTCAAATGATTATCAATATTGCTTTGATGATTTAGAGTGTTTCAGCCCGGATGACGTGGAATACGTGGACTAGTCCAACAAATGGCTCTATTAACCTACTGAGCAAAGAAGTTCTTTAAGAGAACTGGAAGGCAATTTCCCCAGAACCCAATCAACAGCAAATTTGGGTTTGACAAAACTAAGGCCAAATGTTACAGCTGTAACCAACTTGGTCATTTTGCAAGGGAATGCAAGGCTCCCAAGTCTAATCCGGGAACCCCAAAGGCCTCCACACATCCCTCTACACCAAAGCCCACCGGAAAGTCAACAGAAACAGCTGCAATAGCTCAAGAAGTTGACTGGAGCTTCATGGTAAAGGATATGACTCCTGCTTAAGCACTCATGGTCGGAACAGATGAAAATAAGGTATAGGAACATCTCTGTACTCCTGCCTGTATTGCTAAGGTTAAATTGAATCAGGACTACAATATGGAGATTAAATCTGATATTGAGTCTTTAAAATGTTTTAAAATCTGATTTTAAAAGGGCTGAATCTGACTATCAAAGAAAAATGGAGGAGTTAGATAAAACTGTGTCCCTATTAAAACACGAACACACAAACTATAAGACTCAAATAAAGGATTTAATATCCAAATTGACTGAGGCTCAAGCCCAGCTTGTCACAGCTGAGGCTCAAGCCAGGATGTATGCTATTTCCGAGCAAAACTTCCAAGCCATTCTTGCATCATCCTCTCATACAAAACTTTATTACCAAAACAAAGGTGGGTTGGGAACCAATGAAATTGCTCCACCACACTCCTATTAGTCTATAAGACAACCAAGGTGTGGTACTGAAGAGCAAGAGGTTCCATCCACTGAGCCACCTTCTTATGAGTCAAAGAATGATGCAACCATGGAGACCATCACAGGGAAGAACCAGGTAACTATACCCTCTCCTACAAATGATGATCAAACCCTGACCACCAAAGCCAAAAGAAGCAGAGCTAAGGCAGCCATAAAAACTGCCAAGAAAGTGGCTGAGTCTAAGTTGAAGACAGACCCAAAGCAAAAGGGTGTATTCATCTCAGCTGGATTCCAGGTGGTTGGAAACTCTGATTCAGGAAAGGGATGTAGTACCAGCACTCCTATCCTACCAAATGATCAAAAGTCAAAGGGAAAGGTTGCTGATGCAGAGAAAATGAACAAGAAACAACAATCCTCAAATTCACAAAAGATTAACATTGCATGCATAATGTGTGGTCTGCAAAACCACATGGCCAAAGATTGTTACTACAATCCTGCTAGCACACATTATGCAAATAATGTTAAAAAGGAATTTGGACCATATTAAATGGTTCAAGTGATGAAAAAGGGAAAGCTTGTTTCCGAAGCAAGGCTGCTTTCGGAAGAAGGTAATTCTTCCAAAAGGAAAAAGGCTTCGGAAGCTAAAGCTATCAAGACTCAAAAGAATTAAAGAGTCCCCTTGAGACCATCCCAGAAGAAGACTGCTTCAGAAGAAAAGGAGGTGAAGACTCCTTCCGAAAAGAAAGAAGTTTCGGAAGAATGCCATGCTGTAAAAGCTTCAACAAGCTCATCCTCTATGATCAACCAAGGGATGGAATGGAAGATCAAGGAAGATGTTGTAGCCCAAACCTCTTATTCAAAAACATCCATTGAACCCCCATGCATAAATTTTGGTTCAATTATGTCACTATCATTGGAAGACCCCAAGAACAGCAAGGCTTGGGTTTCCAATCAAAACTAATCATCTCATCTTATGTGCAGGGACACCCATATGACAAGAATAACAACGTTTGGATTGTAGATAGTGGATGCTCCAGGCACATGGCAGGGAACAGATCTCTCCTTCAACAATTTCAACATTATGATGGAGGTCCTGTGCAGTTTGGAGGTGAGGCCGGAGGATATATTTCTGGCAGAGGAAGTATATCATATCCAATGGAAAATTAAAGGTTGACAAAGTTAACTTTGTCAAGCAGCTTGAACACAACCTGTTAAGTGTTTCTTAGTTCTGTGATCAAAAGCATCAAATGCTCTTCACAAAACATGAGTGTATAATCCTTAAACCTGGGATGACAATTCTTCAGGAATTGGTGCTTCTTTGATCTCCCAGGAAAGGGGATATGTACAAGCTGGATATGAACAATGCTTCCCCAATGGGAGAAGTATCATGCTTTCTTTCCGAAGCTGATGGTGATGAGTCAACACTATGGCATAAATGAATGTGTCATGTAAATTTTAAGACAATGAATAAATTGGCTAAAAATAACTTGGTACATGGTTTGCCTAAAAAGGAAATTTTCTGCAAAGATAATTGTGTTGCATGCCTGAAAGGGAAGCAACACAGGACATCTCATAAATCCAAAGTTGTTAACTCCATCACCACTCCATTACACTTATTGCACATGGATCTATATGGTCCCACAAGTATAATGAGCATTGGAAGGAAATCATATTGCCTTGTGATTGTTGATGATTTTACTAGATTTACATGGGTATTCTTTTTAAGAACCAAAGATGAAACTGCTAAACTTTGAAATCTTTTATTCTTAAAAAGAAAATCAAATTGATCACAAGGTTAAAATAATTAGAAGTGATCAAGGGACTAAGTTTAAGAACCACGTTCTTGACTCATTCTGTAACTCAAAAGGGATTGCCAGACAATATAGTGCTCTTAGAACTCCTCAACAAAATGGTGTTTCTGCGAGGAGGAATAAAACACCTATTGAGGCTGCTTGGACTATGTTAGCTGATTCAAAGCTACCTCTAACATTCTAGGCATAGGCAGTCAGCACTGCATGCTATGTGCAGAACAGGGTCATTGTAGTAAAGACACATGAAAAAACCCCTTATGAGCTATGGACCAAGAGGCCACCGTTCATTGGCTTTCTAAGGTCCTTTGACAACAGGTGTACCATACTTAACATAAAAGACAATTTGGCAAAATTTGCTGAAAAGTCGGGTGATGCCATCTTTGTTGGATATTCCTCTAACTCGAAAGCTTATGGAGTTTATAACATTAAAAAGCAACAATTTAAGGAATCTTTCAACATTGTAGTTAATGAACACACTCCTTGTGTTAGGGGGAATGGTCCTGCTCATATATTTGATTTAGAACTGTTTCCAAACTATTCTAAACCATCTTGTGCGAATGTTTCAGCTGGAACAGGTGCTCAAAGTGACTCTGATGTTGATCAACTGTTTGAGCTTCCCAGACCTATCCCAAGTTCTCCAAGAGCTGCAGCAAATCAAGTTCCCACTATTGGAAGATCTGATAGTATAACCATCTCAAGAGATAGTGGAGCTTCATCAAGCAGTTCACCTGTTGACTCTCAAACCTCTTCAGGTGACCTTGCACAACACCAAGCTGATGAAAGCAACATATTGAAGGAATAGGCAACTGTTGATGCTGCTTCACAACAAACAAATGATGATGTTTCTGTTTCATTTAGTCAGTCCTCATTGAATGAGTTTGAAACAATAGCTAGACCAAGTATTCAAGCTCCTGAGCAAAATATGTCCAATTTGGATTTATCTTTGCAACTGGAGGTGATTCCTAGACTTAGGATTCACAACACTCATCCAGCTGAGAACATCATATGGGAAGTCTCTGAAGGCGTGAGAACAAGAGGACAAACTCACAATAGGAATGTCTGCTTGTACTCATGCTTTTTATCCCAAATGGAACCCAAGAAGGTGGAAGATGCCTTGAAAGATATAGTTGGGTTGAATCAATGCAAGAGGAGCTGCTTCAATTCAAAAGACAAAAGGTTTGGAACCTATGTCCGCTACCATCTGGTAAAGTACCAATAGGCACTAAATGGGTCTTCAGAAACAAGAGAGATGATAGAGGCCTGATTATCAAGAACAAGGCAACACTGGTGGTTCATGGATACACTAAAGAGTAGGGAATCGATTATACTAATGTCTTTGCACCTGTTGCAAGACTTGAGGCGGTTAGGATCTTCCTTGCTTATGCTGCATCCAAGAATTTCACTGTCTACCAGCTTGATGTCAAGTGTGCCTTTCTATATGGGGATATAGATAGGAAATTCTATGTATGCAAACCTTAGGATTTGAAGATCCACAGCATCCTAACTATGTGTGCAAATTGGATAAAGCTCTATATGGGCTGCACCAAGCACCAAGGCTGTGGTATGAGACATTGTCTCAAATGATCAACATCAGGCCCCACTCTGTAAGACTCTGTTCATAAGGATGTCTGGGAAAGACATCTTGCTCGTTCAAGTCTATGTTGATGACATCATATTTGGTTCCTCAAATGACCAAATGTGTAAAGACTTTGACAGCATTATGAAGAAGAAGTTTAAGATGAGTTCCATGGGAAAAATGGACTTTTTCCTTGGAATTTAGGTGAAGCAAATGAAGGAAGGGTTTTTCATCAGTCAATCAAAGTATGTCAATGACATCTTAGAAAGATTTGACATGAAAGATTGTAAGGCAGGAAAAACACCTATACCCAGAAACCACAATCTCTGCCCTGACTCTGAGGGGGAGGATACTGATCAACATCAGTATAGAGAAATTATTGGTTCTCTGATGTATCTCACAGCAAGTAGACCCAATATCATGTTTGCAACTTGTATTTGTGCAAGATATCAGGCTGCTCCAAAGGTGTCTCACCTAGTTGCTGCCAAGAGAATCCTTAGATACCTTAAAGGAGCACTTAAACTAGGTCTCTGGTATCCAAGAAATAGTGATTTCAATCTCTATAGTTACTCTGACAATGATTATGGTGACTGCAATATCAACAAGAAATCAACATCTGGTGGATGTCAATTTCTTGGTGGAAGGATCATCTCATGGCAATGCAAGAAGCAATCATGTGTCTCTACATCAACTGCTGAAGCTGAATACATTGTTGCTGCTAGTTGCTGTGCTCAGCTGCTGTGGATTTAAAACCAGATGATAGATTACGGATTCAACTTCATGAGCACTCCTATCCACGTTGACAACAACAGTGTTATCTCCATTACTGAACATCCAGTGAAGCACTCCAAAACTAAACACATCGATATCAAGTATCATTTCATTATAGATATTCATGAGAAAAATCTTATCAAGCTAATCAAAGTTGACTCAAATGAACAATATGCTGATTTGTTCACCAAAGCCTTTGATGAACAAAGATTTAAATATCTCATTACAACTATTGGAATGATAAACCTTGATTAGTATATCTCATTTGAAAACTTGTTAATGTGTAAAGTTCTATGTCAAAAACAATCTAAGCCCTGTTACAAAAGGTCTTTCTCTAAAATTTTATCGAAGTATGAATTCTTTCGAATAGGAATTAACCCTCAGAAGATATTTTCCACATCTTCCGAAGCAAATTCCTCCCAGGATAATTTTATTCTTGAAAGAGTTGTTAAGTCTCGGAAGAAGCGATTGATTCCATATCCGATCTACTTCCGAAGCTTGTATTATTCTCCATTCGGAAGTAAAATTGCCTTCGGAAGAACATTACCTTCGGAAATGCTTTATACCCGGAAGAAAGATTTTACTGTGTAACGAAAATCTTTCAGGCCCCACTCTGTAAAAAGTAAAGATTTTGTTAATGATGTCGGATTATTTAAATGGACTAACCTTACCGCCCATGTCACATCATCCACTGAAACCTCCAATAATCTTATCCAAACCCCCTTTAAACCGCCATTCCACCCGTTTAAATACCTCCGGCTAATCACTTTCATCCTCTTTACCAAAATTACTGCCCTAAAAGCTTTCTTTATCTTCAATTTACCCAATTCCAAACTATCTTCTTACAACTTTCTCAAATGGCACTTACCCCTCAGCACAACCAAGTCGCACTCCTAGATTCTTCAAAGGATGCCGACTTCTCAGATATATCATATCCTTTCTAACCCAATTTTCTTACTACACTTCCCTGACTGTTAACCCCACGGTTTACTCAAATCATATGTCTGAATTTTGGGCAAACGGTCAGATTGAAACCCTAAATGGGGTTCGTGTCATAAGGTCGAGCATCTGTGGCCAGGAGTTGGTCATTTCCGAACAAATCATCAGGGAGCATCTAGAGCTTCATGATGAGGGCGCTCCTACAGAATTCCCCAAAGCAGATATGGACAACACTTATATCCAAATGGGATATGGTGGAGATGTTAGCATGTCAACCGTCTACAAATTCAACTTCTCTTACAACTGGAAGTTCTTGCTGCATGTAGTTCTTCACTGCTTGGCCAACAAATCTGGGGATGGGATCAAATCCCATATGAACTTGGATGCCTAGTTCATGGTTTGGTGAGACCTCCGCTTCAACTACTCAAGATTTATGCTAACCAATCTCATGGGAAACCGGGGGGACACATTCTTCATGTATCCCAGGTTTCTCCAGCACATAATCAATTGTGAGCTGGACCAGAGAAAGCTTGTCTGCACAGCTGCTCTGATTGTTCCTCAAATGAGGCCGACCATCTTCAAAACTTTGAAGAGAGTGTCCACCAACTTCATTGAAAGGGATACTACACTTCTTCCAGGTATGATTGAGCCAATGGCTCCTGGTGACATCCCTGTTAACCCCACAGGTGATGAACCCACACCAGCAAATACCCTCACTTTGCCAAATCTACCTTCTCCACCCATTACCTTCACTTATCAAAGACGCCCCAAATGAACCCTTGCTTAATCTTCTCTGATTAAACAAGTTCCTCATGTTCTACCCAAAAAAGGCTAGAGTGGAACAATGGGCTCCCACTCAGCCTGAGGTCCAACCATCCTTCACTATTGACCTCAATATGGGTCTTGAGTCTCCTCAGTCTCAGACCCATGAGCCCGAAACCCAAGCTGAAAACCCTCAGGGAAAGTCTCTATACTCCCCTGAGCAGCCAAAAAGGGACAACCCCATCAGAGGCTCAATGCCTTTAGACATTGATCAAAGTCCCGGGTCACTAGGTTTTACTTCCATATCCTTTACTGACCTATTAATGGGAGCTGATGAAGAGATTATGTCTCTTCAGGGCAATGAAGTTGATCCACAACATCCTCTCAAGGATCAAAAGAGCCCAGAGAGATCTCTTATCTCTTGCCCCCATCAGCAAACCTTTACTGAGGTGAGTCCCACTGATGTGGAGGCGACGCATGTAGATTCAGCTGCCACTACTGAAGGAGCCTGAAGGGATCCTCAGGACAGTGGTAACATTACTGAGACTTATTCTACGGAAACCATGCCCTTTGATGACTCTGAAAGAGACATCATTGAGCAAGGGAAACCAGGGCGCCAAGAAACCACATCTGGTGGTGAGGATGAACATACAAGGTATGTTACCTCATCTCCCCGTGATTCTTCAAAAGAAGATGAGGGAAGACTGCAACTCACCATTGAAGACCTACTTTCTAAAGTCTCAAATCTTGAATCTAAGGTTAGGACTTTAGAGGACAGGTCTGCCACTCAGCAACTTGAAATTGAGAATCTCAAGGCCAAACTAGCAGAGAAACAAATTGAGAGGTCTGTTAGGCACGTACCAATTCGGGTCTCTTTGACCTCTTCTCTAGCTCATCAAGCTCTCAGGATGATGCTACCAAAAAGGGGGAGAGTGTTCAGGGACAAAGCCAAAGACAAGAGGAACCACAAAGTCAAGCTCTCACTTCCGTAAGCTCAAAATATCCTATGCAACAAGCTTCAGTTTTCAAATGGATCAAAGGATTCTCCAAGATCTCAATAGGTTCTTCAACAAGTTCTTGTTGGAATCTCTTATTGAACAGCCAAGTCCTGATCTGTCTGTGATCTACTTCGGAGCTCAAGAGCTTTAGAGGTTAAATGCACCTTCTACCACTATTGAGGAAGTTGGTCAACCTAAGGTTCAAGTGGAACCTGTGATTAACTTTGAAGGGCAAACAAGGACTGATGGCCCAGCAACTGAGACAGTTGGGATAGATAGTGCATTCTCACAGACTTCCGAAGCACAAGTCAAAGCCTCGGAAGAACAATTTCAATCTTCCGAAGCTGAGATTGCAGCTGCGGAAGGACTATTCTCCTTATCCGATGATCTAATAGTCACAGATGCAATCCTAGAACTTGCATTTGAGGTTAATAGTGAGGATTTTCTCACCCAACCCCTAGCTCAAACATCAACATTAACTCCAGCTTCCATCTTTACTACTCAACCTCAACCTTCCATCCAAGAACCCCCAAGGTCTAGCATTTCCAAAGACATCAAAGGAAAGAGGAAGATGACAAAGGAAGAGCTTTAGGAGGAAGAAAGGTTAGAAAAACTAAAAAGAAAAGGTGGACTTCCAACTGGAAAACTGCTAGCTGCCAGTAGCAAAGCAGCTGCAGCCAACCAGGAGGCAGTCAACAATAGAAGAAGAATAGAGATCATTGATAGACTTGTCAGTCTAGGAGCTGCGAATGAAGATGTACTCCTGCTACCATTGGAGGAGTTAGTTGAGCTGGAAAAGGCAACTTTGCTGCAAAAATAGCAAAGAGAAGAGGCAGCAAGGTTGGCCTTAGAAGAAGAAAGGGACAGGAAAGAAAGAGAAGCTGATCAGCAGCTCAGGAGGGAAAGGATAACTTTCCTAACCTCCAGAGGTTTCTCTCTAGAAGAATTATCTCTACACAACAATGATACGATCTTATGGCTCTTCAACAAAGAGCAAGATCAAATGGAGAAAGACAGAAAGAAAGCTGCCAGGGAAAAGCTGATGCTGAAGAAGAAAAAGGAAGAGGAAGCAGGACTAGCTGCTGCCAAAAAGATAGGTGAGAAGTCCTGGATGAAGAGCTATCTCCGGGGTCATGGCTTCTCTGGCAGGCAGGTGGGTCCTATGTCTGAAAAGACCCTCCAGCGACAGGTCAGTGACATAAAGGCTGACATTCGCTCGGGGAAGAGGAAGGAGATGTACAGAAGGGGACAAGGGATGATCTTCAAATCAACTACTCAACCCCAACTTCAAACCTAACCACAACCTGAACCAATTCCCTTTCCATTCCCCATCAAAACCGAACCAACCACTGAACCATACACCCCTAAACCTGCACCATCACCCCTACCAACCTCTTCACCTCAACCACCTAAACTACCCATCCTCCAACCCAAAACACTAGCTAGAACCCAAACACCTCAACCTACCTAACAACCCCTCAAACCATCCCCTTAGCCTTCTAAACATCTCCCCTTAGAGGAGTTCAAGGCAATCAAGACAAAGCTCATCAATTGCACAACCCTGAGCGATATCTCCTGTGAGGAGGATTCAGTCAATTTGACTTATGTTAATGGATCCTCATGTTCCCTCACTAGAGAATAATTTCTTGATCTGCCCAGAGGAACATTAGACCAAGCTACAAATCTCCTTGGCCTCAATTCAAACACTTTGAATGAGGAAGAAAAGAAGTTAAGGAGAAGGCTGGTGTATGTGCTGGATACCAAGAAAGGGGACCGGGTGCCAAGACAACCTCTTGCACCTAGGAAGAAGATCATCCAGTGGAGGTTTGAAGACTCTTCTCACAACTTTGTTATTGAAAGAGAGAATGGAGAGCTTAACAGGCTAAGTGCCTCATCTCTGCTACACTTAAGCAGATTTGATATTGCTGGGTTAGCAGAGAAGCCATTCTCTAACCCTTCAACTCTGATGTAGCTGCTCATATCAGAAACATCTAGGCAGTCTTCATACGGCCGAGCAGTCGAAACTGAGAGAGGTGGAGAAAAGGAAGGGATCAACAACTAAAGGCAAAGCCTTTTTACAAATGGTTGAAGGTCCTGAACTTGAATCCATAGTTAGATGGGAGTATGACTATAAATCCCATCAACTAACTCTTTTCAGGGGGATGCAACAGAGGGTATATGTAATTCAGAGTGATAGACTGGATCTCCTATCCACTAATGACTTGTACAAGCTTCTCAGCACCACTCCAGGGAAGAATAAAGAAACAGACAAATATTTTCTGTCCCTGGTGTTGAAAGCTTTAAGAAGCAGAAGCAAGTGAGGTTTTGGTAGCATCAGCCTAGGGGGAGTTTGTTGGATCTAGGAAGGCTGGTACAACCAAAACCAAATCACTTAGACTATTTTGGTACAATGAATAAAGGACTTCCGAAGCTAAGTGTGGAACTTCCGAAGGAAAAAGGAGATCTTCCGAAAACAAAAGTGTAAAACTAACTTCCGAATGAAAACTCCAACTTCCGAAGACAGAGAACTTACTTCCGAAGATCAAGATTTAGAATGATAGATCAGAAGTCAACTTTCGAAGTATAGAAGTCCTCAAGCCTTGGAAGTAGAAGCCTCTTCCGAAGTATAAGTGGCTTCGGAAGAAATTGTTCTTCCGAAGCCAACTTACCTTCGGAAGACACTACTATTATCCAGTGGACGTAAGTATGGTCTCCCTGACACTCCGCTGCAGACCTCTGAGATACTGCATGACGTTTTCTCAAAAGCCATGTAATTGACCATACTTTATTTTAGTGTTTACCTTTATAAGTTAGTACAATTGTCATCTTTAGTTGGAGACAAAAGGTAAGTCATGGACATGTCATGACTACCATATCTTAGATAATACTTTATCTAAGATACCTTAACTTTAGTGCAGGACCGTTTAAGGGCTTGACCACAATTACAACACAACCACACAATGAGGAGAATAACTAAGCTCTAATCAAACAGTGAACTGGATAACCAAGGTGAAGCTAAGAACACAAGTAAAGTAATGAGACAGAACAAGAGAGTTGGGTTTCAAGGAGGCAGTATATTGCTTTCTCAAGTTCTTTTACAAGTGTTACAAAGCATTTAGAAAAGATACAAGAACTTGAAATACTTATACTACAACCTACAGCCGGCCATACTTTGAAGGCCAGCTGGATACAATTGACTAGACACTAACAAAATCAATTGTAGGATCAAAAGGCATATCTGCCTTTTGACCTTGTGACTATGACATGCCATAGCTCACATCCTTTTACAATACAAAAAGGATAAAGTACATAAAGTGGAAAGTTACAGACTCAAGACCTCAATGTACAGTTACCAAAAGCATGACCCTTTTCACCAACTCATGTAAGTTGGTGACTTTACAGAGATGCAGCGGAAAAGGTGCTTTATGGAACAGTACATCAGATAAAGCATGTGTACTAAAAGTCTTCGGAAGAAATCTGTCTTCATAGGATGAGGCTTCGGAAGACTTTGTCTCTGAAGCTTCGGAAGACTTCATGTTTGGCTTCGGAAGATATTGGTCTTGGCTTCGGAAGATTTTACACTTAGAGTATTTTCTAATGCTTTGTGTAAAACTTCCGAAGCATTCTTCACTTCAGTACTTAGTGCATGTTTGCTGAGACACTTAAGTTGTTTTGGGTTGCATCAGACTTCAGGAATCCTTACAAACTCCCCCTAGGCTGATGCTACCAAAACACTTAGAAGATCTTCAAATGTTGGTAGTCTTCAGTACAATCAGGACCATTCCTTTCTTCATGAGATGGTCAGGATCATCAAGACTTTCATAGTATCTTCTCATCTCAAAGAGATCATGCAGAGGTAAGTTGATTATGTCTTGCCATGAGTAGACATTCTCAACACCTTGATCTCAGATAACAGTCCATCTTTCTGGATTGGTAGAGTATGTCCAGGATAAGATGGGTGTCTCACTAGTTAGAGGAGCCACTTGAATAGGAGTTGATTGGGCTGCCTCATCATGCACTTCCTCAGGTTGATCTGATTCAGCCTGAGGTGCAGAGGTAGATGACTTTGGCTTCTTCTTCTTTGTCTTTGGTTTAGAAGCCATCCTCTTCTTCCTCTTGGTTGTCTTTAACTGAGAAGACTGGTCTGCAACACCATGTTGATCATCAGTGTCTTTCTCAGTTGGGTGTTCCTCCCTCACAGGTTCAGAAGGAGAGGGAGTTTGACCCTGCCTAGGATCAGAAGATGAAGCTTGCTGGGGCTCAGCTGGAGGTGCTGTTTGAGGTGTCTCTGGTTGTTCAAACTTGACCTCCACTTCAGGTGGGACTTGACTTGGAAGAGAGTGCAAGTCAATAAGTTCTCCACTCTTAATCTTCTGCTTGATCACCCTAATATGCTCATCCATAGTGGATAGAGCCATGGGGCCAAGTCTCCTTCCGGAGAATCCATACAGCTTCAAGAAGCTCACCATTCTTTGTCTGTCAGCAGACTTCTTTGCATTCTTTTGAATGGTGGCCCTTGATTTTGCAGCTTCTTCCCTTAGTTTCCTTTTGGTTGTCTTTCTTTCCTTGACTAGCTCAAGTTCAAGTTGCTTTAGATACTCGAACTCAATGAAGTCATAGGACAAAGGGAGAAGTGCATCTGCCTGATAGAAGCCTGTGGCACTCAGGTAGTTGATCATTTTGATCCTATCTTCCTCTTTATCTACCTGAGGTTCTTGTGGAGCCACATCTTCCTGTGCAGGACTTTCTTGAACTGGTGAGAGAGTAGGAGCATGCTTGTAAAGTCTTTTCTGTCTCTTCTCCTCTTTGAGTTGGAGAAGTATCATTGCATCCTCTTTCTCCTTCAACTCTCTTGACACTTCTCTGTCAGCCAGTTCATTCAGTTCTTCTAAGGGGAGGGAGATGATCTCATCAATATCATAGTTCCTGGTCTGTAAGTAAGTAATCCTGACTGCCCTTAACTCATCATCCTGAGTATTTGGTCTGGGGGCAGCCCTGATTGCAGCTTGCATGAAGCTAGATGACCCAGTGGAACTTTCTCCCCTTAGTCTCCTTTTCCTCTCTCTCTCTTCCTCCTCAATTTCCTCAGGAGTCATTATCCTTTTCCCTTTGTCACCAACAGACCTTTGTGACTCAGGGAGGATTGAGGCTTGGCCTTCATTGCTTGGAGTAGCTTCCATGCTCTGGCCAGAGAGAGGCTGAGAAACACCTTCACCAGCAGGTGTCTCAGATGGAGTTTGGACCTCAGCAGCAGTTGTTGATGATGAGACAGGGGTCTCAGGTTCTGTCACTGGGCCTTCAGTCAAGGTTTCCCCTATGAAACTAATCTTAGGGTCCACCTCAACATCCAGTTGACCGATGACATTGCCTGATTCCCTATGTCTCCTTCTTAGAGAGAACTCTGCCATGATCCTATCTTGGATTCTTTGAGCCAGCCTATCTGCTTGTCTTGAATTGCTTGGATTGACAAGTGGTAGGTTGACTAAATCCAGTCTTTCATAAAAGCTCAGGCTTTGGAATTGAAAAACTTCTTGTTGGCCTTGAACTCTTTGAAGTATGAGGGCTCTTCTGTCATCATCATACCTCCACCTTATGATTTGATTGTTAGTTCCCAGAGGTGGAGATGAGACAGCCCTTGGTATGCCTTCCTCAAATAGACTCCTGATGAGAGAGTCTATAGAGTCCACATTAATGTGAACTTGAGGAAGTTGCTGAGAATGCACAACAGCAAGTGAGGATGGTGAGTCCTCTATGTCCATTCTCTCTGAAGAACTCCCAGGTTCTGTGGTTATGACAACTTTCTCCCCCTTTTTGGTAGCATCACCCACTTGCATAGGTGAGCTGGAGGATAAGTCAATCACTTCCACAGGTTCTTGTGTTCCTGGTTGAGCTCTCCTTAAAGGTCTCCCAGCTAGTTTTTCCTGCAGATATGAAATCTGGAGTTGCTGATCATTGACCCTGTTTTGTAAGGTAGTCACCTGAGATTCCAAGTGACTAACCTTAGAGACTAAGTAGGTGCATGTTTTTGACAGTTTTTGCACCTTTAGCCTCAAATTCCCCTCATCTTCATCAGAAGATTCATTGGGGGATGAGATGATTGGACCAAAGTCCTCTCTCTCACCACCAGCTTGAGTTTCTTGGCTGCTGGTTTTCCTCTGCTCACTGGCAGCCTCAGTTGAGATGCCAATGGGCTGAGTTGCCATGGTTGAGGTCTTAATAATGTAATCACTTTCAAAAGTGAGAGCCTCTTCCATATGGACATCCTGAACAGGTTCAGAAGTGTCCACCTCAGTGACAGGTGACTGATGGGGGATAGACTGAGGAGAGTCAGAGGTACTCATCTCTCTTTGAGTAGGGGAGGAGAAGAGAGACTCATGGTACTCACTGAATCCTAAGTCTTCATCAGTGTAAAAGGATAGGTTGGGAATTGGTTGGTTGAGATCCAAAGGCTGGGGATGGTAGCTGTCCCCTGAAGGTTGTCCACTTGAGTGTTGAGACTCAGAGTGAAGGCTTAAGGTTGTTGGGCTATTGAGCTCATCAGGGTGAGCTTGAGGAACCTCAGCCCTGATAGGTGAAGTAATGGGAGTGGTTTGCTCCTCAGGAGAAGTGGGAGCTCTAGTGTCCACTTCTTCCTGTAAGGTTGAGTAGTTGGGGGCCTGCACAGACTCAATAGTCTGAGCAGGGGTTCGTTTGGATTTTCTTTGGTAGGTGAGGGTGATTTCTGGTCTTTTTAATGGTAGGGACAAAAGAGGTGTGGGTTCAACACTAGCTTGTGTTGCTAGGTTGTCACCTTGAGCAATGAGCTCTAACATTTTTGGGACTAGGGCTGTTTCTACCCCAGAGAAGCCTACAGTTGGCTTCTTCATTATTTTAAAGATGTCGGGCTTCATCTGTCCCAATTTAAGAATATTACCTGTTTCCCTCAACTGTGAGCCCAGTTCAAGGAATTCCTGATCACTATCACCATCACCATTGTTGTCTTCTACAAGTGAGGTTTCTTTATCTGGTTGAGAGGCCTCTGAGCTGGAATTTGAAGGCATGCCAGATGTATCAGCTGAATTGGTCATTGTTGTGCTGATAGAAACCTCATTTGCTGAAGTAGTTCCAACTGGAGCTGAAGATGTATGAGTTGAAGATCTTCCTAGCTCAAATCTTGGATCAGGATCACCTGTATTTAGATTTTCTGCAGATCCTGAAACATGCTCACAAGATTTGTTAAAACAGTTGGTAACTAAATCAAGATCAAACAGCCAATCCGGACCAGAACCAGCCACACAGGGAGTGTGCTCATTGAAAGTCACATTGGCTGACTCCTCAACAATTCTAGTTCTGAGATTGTATACTCTATAAGCTTTAGCTTGAGAAGAGTATCCAATGAAATGTCCATCATCTGATTTCTCAGCAAACTTGGCAATTTGATCTTTGGTATTCAAGATGGTGCAGGGACATCCAAATGACCTGAGAAAACCAATGAAAGGTTTCCTCTTGTGCCAAAGTTCATAAGGAGTCTTACCATGTGTCTTAACTACTAAAACTCTGTTTTGCACATAGCAAGCAGTATTGACTGCTTCTGCCCAGAAGGTGATAGGCAGTTTAGAGTCAGACAACATAGTTCTTGCAGCTTCAATAAGTGTCCTGTTTCTCCTTTCAGCAACTCCATTTTGCTGAGGAGTCCTGGGAGCACTATATTGTCTTGTAATACCTTTTTCATCACAAAATGCATCAAGGATTTGGTTCTTGAATTCAGTTCCTTGATCACATCTTATGGTTTTGACCTTGTGATCACATTGATTCTCAACTTTTAAGATGAAATTCTTCAGGATCTCAGGGGTTTCATCCTTAGTTCTAAGGAAGAAGACCCAAGTGAATCTTGTAAAATCATCTGTGATCACCAGACAGTAAGAGGTCCTTCCTAAACTCATTACACTGGTGGGGCCAAAGAGATCCATATGTAACAAGTGTAGGGGAGTAGTGATGGAGTTCTTTTCCTTAGGCTTGTGAGATACTTTGTGTTGCTTCCCTTTCAGGCATGCCACACAATGATCATCACTAGTAAACTCTTTCTTTGGCATTCCAGTTACCAAATCATGTTTAATTAATTTATTCATGTTCTTAAAGTTTACATGGCACATTCTTTTATGCCATAGGAAAGACTCATCACTATTTGCTTTTGATAGAAAGCATGAAACTTCTCCTGAGGGAGATGTTTCTTGCAAATCCATCTTGTACATGTTCCCTTTCCTGGGGGCTCTGAGCAGGATATGCTCATGAGGAATGACCACACCAGGTTTGAGAACAATACATTCATGCTCAGTAAAGAGCATGTTATGACTCTGATCACAAAATTGGGATACACTCAGAAGATTGTATCCAAGCTCCTTGACAAAGTTTACCTTCTCAATGCTGAGCTTACCATTTGTGACCTTGCCCCTTCCAGAAATGTAACCACCTTCATCCCCTCCAAAAGCAACTGGTCCTCCATCAATCCTCTCAAAATTGTGGAGTAGAGACCTATTGCCAGTCATGTGCCTGGAACAGCCACTGTCAATTATCCAAACATTCCTGTTGGTCTTGAGCTGTTCCTGCACAGAGAAGATGATTAGTTACATTTTGAAACCCAAGCCTTACTTGTCTTGGGCTCATTGACAGTAAAAGAAGGTAATGCAACAGTAATAGATCCTATGGTTGTACTATAAGGATCTTCAGCTGTTGTTGATGGAAAAACCTCAGTCATTTGGTCTTTCTTAGACTTCCATACCACCTTTGGAGTCTTGGACTTGACCTTCAAAACCTTAGAAGTTTTTGGAACTTCATAAGTTTTGATGACTGATCCTTCGGAAGAGTCTACAGTCACTGCAGCAGACTTTAGTGCTTCGGAAGAATTTCTTTCTTCCGAGACCAACTTTGCTTCCGAAGGTAATTTTCCACTTACCTCCTTCTTTGATTTGGAGCTTCCGAAGGAAACAGACTTTCCTTCCGAAGCTTGAAATTTCTTGAGACTCTTTGAAGTCTTTGTTTTAGTCATATGGACAGTACTTTTAGGATTGTATGGGCAATCCTTAGCAATATGAGAAGTACTTTCACACATGACACATAACATTATCTTCTTCAAAGAAGTCTCCCTTTGAGAACAAGACTGACTTTGGTCACATCCCCTCTCCATCTTCATCTTGGTAGATGCTGAGACAGTTCCCTTGGGCTGTGAACTGTTCTTGGAGTTTGATGGTCCAGGCTGTGCAGCAGTGATACACAGCAAATCAGTCTTCTTCTTGGTACTGAGATGATTTGGACAAGAACCATGACTCTTAGCTAAGGAGTCTTGGTTGATGTCTTCAGTCCTTACTACTTTGAAACCTGCAGAGATAAAAACTTGTTTCTGCTTAGCATCAAAAGTAGTCTTGATTTCTTGAGCCTTCTTTGCTTTTCTTTTGCTCTTTCTGATCAAGTTCTTTCTTTTGGACTTGGTCATCCCAGTTGATTTCTTCTCCTCAGAAGGATAGTGGCCCTTGGGAGAATCCTCTTCTTCACTCTTCTCAGAGGAATTCTTCACTATCACTTCTTCATCATCCTCACTTACAGGATCTATGAGAGGAAGCTCATCTTCACAAGTTCCACACCTAGGAGATCTTACAGACAAGATTGTGTGTGGAGGAGCTATCTCATTTGATCCTAGTCCCTGTCTGTTTTGATAACAAACCTTGTTGTGCAGGGATGAGGATATCATGTTCTTGAAGGTCTCTTCTTCAAGAACACTCTTTTCTGCCTTGGCTTTGCTGATCACAAGCTCAGCCTGGCACTCAGTTAACTTAGTGATGAGATCTTGGATCTGAGTTCTGAAATCTGTATGTTCATGTTTTAGTACTGAAATGGTTTTCTCCAAGTCTTCTATCTTTAACTTGTAATCATTTTCAGACTTTCTAAAATCAGATTTTAATATGTTTAATGACTCAAGATCAGATCTCATCTCTAGGTTATAGGACCTGTATCTATTTACTTTAGCAATGCATTCAGGGGAGCAGAGATGTTCCAATACCTTGGCTTCATCATGGTCAGCCATCAGTGCTTGGTTTGGAGAAGCATCCTCCACCTGAAAACTCCAGTCAAAGCCTCCTTCTTCAACAGCAACAGCAGCATGTTGCTTTGTCTTCTCAGCTTGAGGAGCTTTGTCAGCAAAGTTTGGTCTGGGTTGTGTTTGGCCCCCATTTGTTTTAGGTGCCTTACACTCCCTGGCAAAGTGACCCATAAGGTTACAGTTGTAACACTTAACTTTGCTTTTATCCAGCCCAAACTTGCTGCTGGTAGCATTGCTTGGGAATCTTCTTCCTGTCCTCTTGTAGAACTTCTTGGCTCTGTGAGTGAGGAGAGCCATCTGCTGAACTATCTCCATGTATTCCAGGTCATCTGGATGGATAAAGTCCAGGTATTCAAGAGTGAAGAGATAATTCCCACAGCTTTCATCTGCAGACACAAAGACTTGAGAAGAACTTGTCTCTTGGAATGGGCTTCCTTGAGTAAAGTTCTCCCTTGGTGTCTCCGGGAAGGTGATGAAAGGACCCTTTTGTGAGTTGTCAGGGTAGCATAAGAGATGATGCTGAGGTTCTATGCTGTCCCTTTCAACCACATGAAGGGCTGAACCCATTTGATTGTTGGAGTTGCCAGATGAACCTTGCATGTTCATCTCCATCTGGTATCCACTGAGAATCCCATACAACTCTGTAAGAGTAAGAGTCTTAAGGTTCTCAGTCCTCTTGATCACCACACAATAGTGTGTCCATTGCCTAGGAAGTGATGACATGAACTTCCTTACAATGTCCCTGTTCTCAAGAGGAACTCCTCCATCCACTAGGGTATCCACAATCTCAACATACCTGAAGTATTGTTGAGTCATGGTCTCACCTGCTTTGAAGGTGAAATTTTCAAACTGCTGCTTCAGAAGATCTTTCTTGTTCTCCTTGGCTTCAGAGGAGCCTTCATACATCAGCTTCAGTGCATCCCACAGCTGTTTGGCTGTCTTGCACTTCTTGAAGCCTCTGTATACAGAGTTTGGGAGAGCAGTCTGAAGAGCAGTCATGGCCTTCCTATCAATTTCTACTCTTTTTCTATCTTCATCTGAGTAGTTGGCCACATCTTTAGGAATCATACCAGCACCAGTAGCAGAGGGGGTGCTGGGTATGAAAGGTCCATTCTCAACAGATTCCCACATTCTTGAATCAAGAGACCTGATGAAGCCTTCCATCCTCATGCACCAGGTGTCAAAATCATCAAGAGTGATCAGTGGGGATTTGTTCATGGTTCCAGTCTCCATATCAGTCTTAGAGATGGCAGCCATTTGAAGAGTTTAGCTTTTGTGTGTTGTGAGGGATCTTAAGATGGTTAGATCTTATATCAAGAGCCTGGAATGCTCTGATACCAATTGCAGGACCGTTTAAGGGCTTGACCACAATTACAACACAACCACACAATGAGGAGAATAACTAAGCTCTAATCAAACAGTGAACTGGATAACCAAGGTGAAGCTAAGAACACAAGTAAAGTAATGAGACAGAACAAGAGAGTTGGGTTTCAAGGAGGCAGTATATTGCTTTCTCAAGTTCTTTTACAAGTGTTACAAAGCATTTAGAAAAGATACAAGAACTTGAAATACTTATACTACAACCTACAGCCGGCCATACTTTGAAGGCCAGCTGGATACAATTGACTAGACACTAACAAAATCAATTGTAGGATCAAAAGGCATATCTGCCTTTTGACCTTGTGACTATGACATGCCATAGCTCACATCCTTTTACAATACAAAAAGGATAAAGTACATAAAGTGGAAAGTTACAGACTCAAGACCTCAATGTACAGTTACCAAAAGCATGACCCTTTTCACCAACTCATGTAAGTTGGTGACTTTACAGAGATGCAGCGGAAAAGGTGCTTTATGGAACAGTACATCAGATAAAGCATGTGTACTAAAAGTCTTCGGAAGAAATCTGTCTTCATAGGATGAGGCTTCGGAAGACTTTGTCTCTGAAGCTTCGGAAGACTTCATGTTTGGCTTCGGAAGATATTGGTCTTGGCTTCGGAAGATTTTACACTTAGAGTATTTTCTAATGCTTTGTGTAAAACTTCCGAAGCATTCTTCACTTCAGTACTTAGTGCATGTTTGCTGAGACACTTAAGCTGTTTTGGGTTGCATCAGACTTCAGGAATCCTTACATTTAGCATTGTAGTATATGCTTTAGTCTTAGGTTTCCAGCTGGTATCAAAGTATATCCGGGTGTAGGATCTAGTATATATAGTTTCTCATTGTAACTCATGTTCTATGCTTGTAAGAGTCCTGTAATACTTTGAGTTGAGAAGTAATATATACAAGTGCCTTGAAAATTATTTCTATGTGTTCTTTGCTACTTATTATATTATTATCAACTCTTATAAAAGACTCTACTTCATCTGATTTGAGTGTTCTATAAGTGAGTTTGAGAGAAATCCAAGTGTTTAAGTGACAAACCCGATCCTGCAGTCACCATCCCTATGAGGAGAATAAAGCTGATGGGATGACCAAGTCCCGGAGAAAGAACTTGATTAGGAAGGCGAAAAGAAAGTCCAAGAAGGCTCAAGAGATCAAGGCCACCTTCAACTCTGCACATAAACAAGTCTTCATCTCTGCAGGATTTGAAGGGTAAAGGTTGAAGACACCAACTTGAACTCCATCAACAAGAGTTCTGGTTCATGTCCAAATCATCCCATCATCAAGAAGAAGGCTGATTAGTTGTGCACCACTGCTATACAACCTAAACCATCCAGCTCCAAAGGTAGTTCTATCCCATAACAATTGCCACAACAACTGCAAATATGTAGATGGAGAAGGAAAGTGATCAAGTTCAGCCTTGTTCACAAAGGAAAACTGTGATCAAGTTCAGCCTTGTTCACAAAGGAAAACTCCTAGAAGGAAGAAAATGGGCTGTGTTATGTGTGGGAGTACCTCTCATCTTGCTAAGGATTGTGTTTACAATCAAAAGAGTACTCTCCACATGACCAACAAAGAAACTTCTAAGAGTTTGAATAAGAAGAAGCAAGCTTCGGAAGGAAAATCTCTTTCCTTCAAAAGCTCCAAAATGAAGAAGAAGACAAGTGGAAACTTGCATTCGGAAGAAAATTTGGTCTCGGAAGAAAGGAATACTTTCGAAGCACTGAAGCCTGCTGTAGTGAAAGCAAGATCTTCCGAAGGTCTAGTCATCAAAACTTCCTAAGTCAACAAAACTTCTGAAGTATTGAAGGTCAAGTCTAAGCTTCCAAAGGTGGTGTGGAAGTCAAAGAAAGAGCAAGTGGTTGAAAGTTCTTCATCAACATCAGCAAATGATTCTTCTAGCATGACTATAGGATCAATTACTGTTGCATTGTCTTCAACTTCTTTTGATGAGCCCAAGACCAATAAGGCTTGGGTTTCCAAATATAACTAACCATCTCTTTTGTGCAAGAACAGCTCAAGACAAATAGAAATGTATGGATCATTGACAGTGGTTGTTCCAGGCACATGACAGGCAATAGGTCATTACTCCAAAAGTTTGAAAGAATTGATGGAGTACTAGTTGCTTTTGGAGGAGATGCAGGAGGTTACATTATAAGGAGGGGCAAGGTTACAAATGGTAAGCTCAGCATTGAGAAGGTAAACTTCGTTAAGGAGCTTGGGTACAATCATTTGAGTGTATCCCAATTTTGTTATCAGAGTCATAACATGCTCTTTACTGAGCATGAGTGCATTTTTCTCAGGCCCAGGGTGGTCATTTCTCATGAGCACATCCTGCTCAGAGCCCCCAGAAAAAGGAACATTCATCTCCCTCAGGAGAAGTTTCATGCTTTCTATCTAAAGCAAATAATGATGAGTCTTTCCTCTGGCATAAAAGAATGTACCATGTAAACTTTAAAAATATGAATAAATTAATTAACAATGATTTGGTAACTGGAATACCAAAGAAAGAGTTTACAAGTGATGACCATTGTGTTGCATGCTTGAAGGGAAGCAACACAAGGTATCTCACAAGCCAAAGGAAAGAAATTCCATTATTAATCCCCTGCACTTATTACCTATGGATCTCTTTGGCCCCACCAGTGTAATGAGTCTAGGAAGGACCTCTTATTGTTTGGTGATCACATATGACTTTACAAGATTCACTTGGGTGTTCTTTTCTACAACTAAGGATGAGACCCTGAGATTCTAAAGAATTTCATCTTAAAGATTGAGAATCAATGTGATCACAAGGTCAAAACCATAATATGTGATCAACGAACTAAATTCGAGAATCAAATCCCTAATACATTTTGTGATGAAAAAGGTATTACAAGACAATATGGTGCTCCCCGGACTCCTCAACAAAATGGTGTTGCTGAGAGGAGAAGCCGGACACTTATTGAAACTGGAAGAACTATGTTGTTTGAATCTAAACTGCCTATCACCTTCTGGGCAGAGGCAGTGAACATTGCTTGCTATGTGCAAAATAGAGTTTTAGTAGTCAAGACACATGGTCATACTCCTTATGAACTTTGGCACAAGTGAAAACCTTTCATTGGTTTTCTGAGGTCATTTGGATGTCCTTGCACCATCTTGAATACCAAAGATCAAATTGCCAAGTACGCTGAGAAATCAGATAATGGACATTTTATTGGATACTCTTCTCAAGCTAAAGCTTATAGAGTATACAATTTTATTGAGACTAAATGTGCAAAAACTATCAAAACATGCTCCTATTTAGTCTCCAAGGTTACTCACCTTGAATCTCAGGTGACTACCCTGCACAACAGGGTCAATGATCAACAACTTGAGATATCTTATCTCTGGGAAAAACTAGCTGGGAGACCTTTAAGGAGAGCTCAACCAGGAACTAAAGAACATGTGAATGTGATTGACCTAACTCCTAGCTCACCTATGCAAGAGGGTGATGCTACCAAAAAGGGGGAGAAAGTCATTACAGTCACAGAACCTGAGAGTTCTTAAGGGAGTATGGACATTGAGGACTCACCATCCTCACTTGCAATTGTACATACTCAGCAACTTCCTCAAGTTCACATTGATGTGGACTCTATAGACTCTTTCATTCAGAGTCTCTTTGAGGAAGGGATTCCAAGGGCTATATCATCCCCACCCCAAGGAACTTCAAATTACATTATTGGGTAGAGTTATGATGCTGATAGAAGAGCCCTTATTCTTGAAAGAGATCAGAGGCAGCAAGAGGTGTTCAACTTTCAGACCCTGAACTACTATGAAGGTCTTGACCTGATCAACATGCCACTCGTCAACCCAAGTCAATCTAGACAAGCTGACAGGCTGGCATAAAGGATTCAAGACAGAATTACCGAAGAGTTCAGTCTAAGAAGGACACAAAGGCAATCAGGTAATGTCACTGGTCAACTAGATGTTGAGGCAGACCCTGAGATTAGCTTCAAAGGGAAAACCTTGGCTGAAAGCCCTATGATAGAGCCTGATAGCTTGTCACACCAACAAGTACTTCAGAAATTCATTCCCTCAGTGAAACACCTGCTGGTGAAGGTGTATCACAACTTCTCTCTAGCCAGAGCTTGGATGCTACACCAAGCAATGAAGGACAAAGCTCTCTCCACCCTGTGTCATAAAGGTTTGTGGGTGATAAAGGGAAAAGGATTCTAGCTCCTGATGAGATTGAGGAGGAGGAGAGAGAGGAAGAGGAAGCTAAGGGGAAAAAGTTCCTCTAGGTCTTCAGGCTTCATGTAAGCTGCAATCAGGGCTGCCCCCAGACCAAACACTCAAGATGATGAGTTGAGGGCAGTCAGGATTATTTACATGCAGACAAGGAACTATGACATTGATGTGATTATATCTATCCCCTTAGAGAAACTTAACGAACTGGATGACATGGAAGTGTCAAGAGAGATGAAGGAAGCAGAGGATGCAAGGCTACTTCTCCAAATCAAAGAGGAGAAGAAATATAAAAGATTATACAAGCATGTTCCTAATATCTCCCCAGTTTAAGAAAGCCATGTACAAGAGACTATGGCAGCTACACAAGAACCTCAGGTAGACAAGGAAATAGATAGGCAAAACATGATCAACTACCTGAATGCCACAAGTCTCTTCAAGACATCTACACTTCTTCCTTTGTCCTTTGAGTACATTGAGTTTGAGTATCTCAAATAGCTTGAGCTTCAAGTACTCAAAGAACAAAAGGCAACAAAAAGAAAGATTAGGGAAGAGGCTGCAAAGTCAAGAGCCATTATCCAAAAGAGCATGAAGATGTCTGCTGAGAGACAAAGGATGATGAGCTTCTTGAAGCTGTATGGATTCTCCGGAAGAAGACTTGGCCCTATGTCTCTATCTACAATGGATGAGCACATTAGGGTAATCAAGAAGAAGATCAAAAGTGGAGAGGTAATTGACTTACACTCCCCTCCAAGTCAAGCTCCTCCTAAAGTGGAGGTTAAGGTTGAACAACCTGAGACAACACAACCTGGACCTCCTACTGAGCCTCAGCAAACTTCATTTTCTGATCCACAGCAGGGTCAAACTCCCTCTCCTTCTAAACCTATGAGGGAGGAACACCCAACTGAGCAAGACAAGATTGGTCAACAAGGTGCTGCAGACTAGTATTCTCAGTTAAAGTCTTCAAAGAGGATTAAGAGGATAGCTTCTAAATCAAAGTCAAAGAAGAAGAAGCTTGAATCATCCAACTTTAGACCTTAGGCTGAGTCAGATCAACGTGAGGAAGTGCATGAAGAGGCAGCCCAATCAACTCCAATCCAAGTGGCTCCTCTTGCATCCGAGAGACTCATCTTATCCTGGACCTTCACAACTAATCCAGAGAGATGGCATGTGATCAGAGATCAAGGTGGTGAAGATGTCTACACATGGAAAGACTTATTCAACCTACCTCTGCATGATCTCTTTGAGATGATAAAATACTATGAGAGTCTGAATGATCCTGACCATTAATGAAGAAGGGCATGGTCATCATCATTATGAGGACTGTGAAAAGCTGAAGTTCTTCAAATGTTTTGGTAGCATCAGCCTAGGGGGTGTTTGTAAGGATTCCTATAAGCCTGATGAAGCCAAAACATCCAAAGTCTCTCTGCATGCATGCAATGAAGAACAAAAGTAGAAATGCTTTGGAAGTTTATGTTGGGTTTGTTGGACCAAATCAAACTAGTTTAACCATTTAAACTTGAAAACGCAGCGGATTAACATCAAATATTTTATCATTTGTAATCTGAAAATAAGGTTCATTACATGACAATAACAAACCCAAGAACATAAGGATCTTATATATGTGTTTGAACTAGCTATCAAGAGAAGGAAACAACCAAAACAACATCAACAAACTACCTTCGTAGGCTGCTGAAAATTTGAATGAAACACCTTCCATAAGGGCTGCTAAAAACGTGATTTGGGTGAAGAAAAGGCTGCTCTTGAATGGCCAAAACACCAAAGTAGATGTCCTCAAGTGTCCATACCCACAAGCCTCTAAGAAAACACCATTGTTGCTAGGATTTGAGCATCAAAACGGATCAAGAAGGCTGCTGGAACCTCTATTCCAGCCGTGAACATCAACAAGGATGTTAGAACTTTGTTCCAGCCATGATATCTTTCTTCCAAAAGAAAGATCATGTTCTTGTGACCCTTTTGCATATAAGAGAGTGAGAGAGATCTGAAGATGGAGTGTGTGTGTTCATGGAGAGCCTCAAACTAAAGAGAGAACAACAACAAAACAAAAGGAATGGGCTGCACAAGGGGGCGGCCGAAAACCCTTTTAGGGTTGTTTTATTTTTGTTATTTTCCCAATAGGTCCTTACATATAAATCTTTTTTCAAACTAAAGATTAATAAAGATATATATATAATTAACCTTTTAATTATATAACATACACACACTTTTATTATTTGATGTTATTTAACTAAATTAAACAACATTACAAATAATATCCATGAACAAAATATCCATATAAGTTGTTCAATCTCATATGCAACTTATTTAGAAAACCCATTTTCTAAATTGGTGTATATATTTAATTGCATGATCATATCATCAATTAAATATTAATTGGTGTTTGCTAAGCATGTTATTGGGTATGACCCGACTTGGATCATAACGTACTAACCACATCAATGTTCTATGTGTCTTGGGCATAAAGAATCCAACAATCTCCCACTTGCACAAGATACATAGAAGATTGATGCAAGCAGTAAATACCGCCTAACAACGGTTTACTACCCTTAATACGCATGACTATAAGCCATTCAATAACATCATCCCCTTCGAGTTCCAAACTTGAAATGATTTTGGTGAATCAATAATCTATCCTTTTGTTACAGATGTCATGTTAAATCCAAGGACACAGAGTGATCATTCCTTGTTGATTTAACTTAATCAGGCCTTAGACATCATACTCTCAACGAATAAGAGGAACAAATCCCATCTTGACTACATACGTTTCTCACAATCACCTTATGTCATATCTGAACATAGCCTTATGTACTGACCATTATTTCATATCAGCGAAGAACTAGCTCAAGGTATAACACTTGGTGAATATCAAAACCCAATATGTATCTCAGGTCAGAGGATACCAAATGATATTCGCCTTTACTCAAATTTACTTATGATCAAGCAATAAGATTCCATGTAGTAAGATTTGAGACGCGGGTCAGTTCAATATTCGTATCCCACGAATATCTATGAACCTTGGCAGCAACCAATTGCTCTATATTCATGCCTTATGAATATCCACCAATCCAAGTTCATAATAGTCTTACATTCATATTTGTTCCCACAAATATGACCGACTACGGACATTTAGAATAAAAGAATTATTCATGGATGTAAACATGCTAAAAGGGAACATAACTCAAATATATAAAAGAGTTAAATATTACACTTGTTCCATGTTTTATATGCTAAACAGATCAATTCTTATCAGCAGTAAATCGAAGTCCTAAGGCACAAGTATGACCCTCATACTTTGCCCTTATCAAGGAGCTTCGTTAGTGGATCAGCAATGTTTTGATCTTTATGAACTTTACGAATACATATCTTTACCCTTTTCAACTCCATACCTTATGATGTTGAATCTCCGCTCAAGGTGCTTAGTCTTTTGATGAGTACAGGGTTCCTTGATTTGAGCAATCCCACCCACGTAATTACCAATGATTTCGAGGGGGTCTTGAATGGTAGAGACCACCCCTAGATAAGCAATGGACAAATTTATCCATGCAGCTTCCCAAGCTGCCAATGAAGCGGCTATGTATTCGGATTTTTTTGTAGTCAACAATGCTACCGTGTCTTGCTTTGAACCTTTCAAGGACACTTCTTCTCCATTCATAATGGAAGTATACCCCGATTGTGATCAAAAATCATCTCGATCAGTTTTGGAAGCCTGCATCCGTGTAACCCTTTACAACGACTTTCTTTTCAATAGATCCGTATATTAGAAACAAATCCTTAGTCCTACTAAGGTATTTCAATATACTTTTAAGAGCCATCCGATGATTATTTCTATTGGTATCTACTTTGTCATACCTAATAAGCATGACTCGTCCGGTCTAGTGCATATCATCACACAAATGATGGATCCTATAGCAGATGCGTATGGGATATCATTCATTTGATTTTGCTCATCCTATGAGCTTGGACATTGAGACGTAGTCAACACTGTCCCTCCTTGAATAGGTACCATACCTTTCTAAGAGTTTTTCATCTTGAACCTTTTCAAGATTTTATCAATATATATGCACTTTGGTTTAACCCTATCAACCACCTCGATCTATCCTTATAGATCCTTATTCCAAAATATGGGTGGCTTAAACGAGATCTTATATGAAAAACATCTTCCAAGCTAGGTTTTAACACCTTCCAAGGTTGGAATATTATTTCCAAATAGTGGTGTGTCATCAACATACAACACTAAGAATACTATTATGCTCCCACTAGCCTTTATATATATACACAACCTTCTCGATGCTTGTTTCAATCCATAGATTGATCACTTTAACTTATATACATTATTAGGATGTCATGGATCGACAAAACCATCATGCTGAACTGTATGGACAATCTCTTCGAGTTGTTCATTAAGAAAAGTAGTTTTGACATCCATTTGCCAAAACTCATATTCCAAATATGCAGTTATGGCACATGATATCCTAATCGACTTTAGCATTGCCACGGGCGCAAGAGCTTCATCATAATCAACCAATTGAGTTTGATGGAAACCTTATGCTATAAGTCTTTGATTTATAAGTATTCAGGTCTCCATGCATACCTGTTTTCGTCTTGAAAACCCACTTGTATCCAACCGGTTTGGAGTTAAGTGGAGGGTCAACCAATTCTCAAACTTGGTTGTTATACATGGATTGCATCCTTACGTTCATGGTTTCTAGCCATTTGTCCCAATCCAAATTGGACATAGCATCTTGGTATATGGTTAGCCTACAGGGGTCAACCACATAGCATCCATTCTTGGAATATTCATATCACTTAGATTGAATACTAACTCTACCAGATTTGTGAACGTTTTGTGTATATTTATCAACCTCTTGATTATCATCAACAACCTCTTGTTGGTAGCTAGTGTCAACCAAAAGTGTACCGGCTTGTGGATTTTGATCCTTATCAAGTTCCACAGTTCTATACGTCATTCCTTCCATAAAGAACTCGGTTTCCAAGAACTTAGCCTTTCGAGCAATAAATACTTTTGCTCTGTTGAGTCGAAGAAACAGTATCCTATACAGTCTCTAGGATATTCAACTAATCCATACTTTCTTGGTCCGGGTCATATTCAAAATATGAGACTTAAAGAGCAATGCGAAAACCCAAAATGATAAAGATGGTAAGCTCATAGCCATAATAAATTGAACCATACCCAAATAGGGTTCAGTTTCTTCTTTATCAGAATGAAGAACACAAATAGTTATGTAGAGTTGATATTCTACTTCATTATTGAAGATTTTGAACATTTCAAAAGATTCATACTTATGTGTCATCAAGTGCACACAATAATAGCGACTGTAATTGTCAGTAAAATAATGAAGTATCTTTCACCAATCTTTGTCATTGTCTTAAAAGGACTACATACATCCAAATGTATCATTCCTAGTAAGTCTTTTGGTTCACACTTATCAAATGAAACATTTCCATTTGTTTCCAAAAGACCATTCTTTTGAAATGTTTGAATCCAATTCTTGTTTATGTGACTAAGACGATAATGTCAAAGATAATAATAACTTAAACCCATTTTAAGTTTCTTGGTGCTCAATGTGTATAATAAGTCATTATAGGACGAATTATCATGAACCAATTCATGGATATCACTAAAAGGCATGTCCTTAAAATGAAATACATCATCCATAAAACTTAATACCATTATTTACAAACTTTAAATCATGATCACATTGTTTCAATAGGAAACATTAATTATGTTCCTAGTCAAACTAGATGCATACAAAAGGTTTTGAGAACAACTTCCAAACAGTTTGAAAGTCTCAAAATAGAGTTTCCTTCCTTGAAGCGCACATTTCTTTTGAACCCCTTTGCAACAATTGCAAGAATGAGTTTCACATCCGGTATCCAATACCCATGTGTTTGAAGAAATGACATTTAATACAATGTGTGAATCATGGAAATTGTATTTGAGGTTTGCTCAACATCCCTCTTGTCTTTCAACTCCTTGAGATAGGACGGACAATTCCTTTTCATTGTCCTATCTCTCCATACTGAAAGCATGGAACGTTCTTCGTTACCTTAGGCTTCATAAGCTTAGGCTTTTCGAGGTTTCGCATTAACCTTTGCTTTGATGTATTCCTTTCCTTTGGCAATAATTGCCTTAGGATCGGGATTGGCCATTTATTATAGCCTCCCTTATTGATCGAGAGAATAGGTAGAACCTCTCTACCCATCCCTGCCTCGGTTGCTTTGAGCATTGCGTGAAGTTCACCAATGCTCTTGTCCCACCCATTCATATTACAGTTTATTATGAATGTCTCAAACCTTTAGTTAGGCAATCAAGGATCAAATCCTTGGCCAACTACTTTGAGACAGGACAGTTAAGCATTTTGAGGCTATCAATGTGGCTTTTCATCTTAAAATATATAAGATGATATCGATTGGGTTTCTTCCATGTGACATGTATAAAGTGCTCGAACCGTTTCGTAGCAATCTACTAAAGTTTGTTGAAGGAACATTTCCTTCAACTAGATTATCATGTCATATGCCCCATGATGCTCCAAACCCTTTTAGAGTTCGGGAATCATATTCCCAACATGAGGTAGGATACTTGCACAGAATCCTTAGTGTGCCTAAGCCAATCGTCAAAAGGCCTTAACATCAATAGCGTTGGTTGGTGAGGTATGGGATCGTCAAGGACATAGGCCTTTACTCATTTTGAGAACGATTCTCAAATTTCAAAATTGAGTCCATAAGTTTATTATGGTTAAGACGATCCCCTTTTAAGATGGTTCTCGGTGATAGGGTAGGGACGGTCGGGGTAGTAGCATCGTGGTTTGCGGCCATTACTACAAAATTACAAAGTTCATTTTAGTATTTTTGAAAAATTGCATTTTAACTATTAATACCCTTTACATGTCTCATAGACAATTAATAATTAAAATCTAGAATCCAACGTTACATTTAAATGATGGTTAGGTGACCTTTATCCCATTATTTAAATTAACAAGGTAGTCAACAGTTGACAATTGCAACCTATTGCAACTTCTAGTCTTATGGGATCGGTTAAACATCATATGTTTAGTCGGCATGTTTAATCCCATCAACACCATTGTACGCCATGCTTCGGTGACCCTAATCACATGGTTTCCAATTCAAGTCGTCCTACTTACACACACGTGTGAGTTTTCACATACAAGCAGTTAGGTGACCTTTATCCCACAAGTACGTTAGACTCACCTCAAAGATACAAGTTCCCTACAAGTGGTTAGGTGACCTTTATCCCACAAATAGTTCCCAAGAGATTCGAGTGTCGTGTAAAAGGATGGTGTTAGACTTGTTATCAAAGGGATTTAAGTTTCCATTAATTCTAGTTATGAAAACTCTATGTACCTTGTATTCGCATGCTTTCAAATACATGGTACCCTATGGTTTATTTTTAATAAAACCTCTTTTATTAAATCATTAATCCTTTTAATAACCTTTTATTAACCACTTAATGATTAGAAACCATAAATTTTTAGCTTGTTAAGTTTGCTAATGAGTTTGTTTTGCATATCCAAATATCAAACAACAATCATACAACAAACAACCAAACAAGCATAATCATACAAACATATGTGCATAACCATAGCCACTAAGTTGACTACACTTGTTTACCATCACAAGTGTTGTCATAAGGTCATTCCTAAGGGTTTAAAAAATGACACTTCTAAGTGTCCATGAACTCCCACTTGAACCCGCATCCGTATGCTTCAAGTGTCCATGTCTTTTGTGTCCTTGCTTTTGGGTCTTCTTCTTGTGCATCTTCTTTTACAAAATATATATCCTAATACATATTTTCTAGTAAAAGAAAAATACTCCTAATCTATTTATTACATTGCCAAATGAATAAACAAATTACAACCCAAATACTTAAACAAAAGAAATTATTACAACCCTTTTAAATGAATACAACCAACATGACAATTCCACAATCAACCAAATCCAAAACACACATGGTCAAGGCTATGTTATGCACTAAAACATGTATCCATATACATCATTTCAAGAACTAAATGAATCCCCATATGACCCTAAATTTTCAGCCAACATAAACCATGAATTTAGGGTCTTTTGTCCAAACAAAAACATAATCAACTACTTGATGTCTTACTTTCAAGGTTTAATCACTAGCATGTTAGATATAACCTTGAAAGGTTGGGGAATCATCATATCATCACAAAACAGCCCCTATTAGGTTGTTAAAGTCCTATAAAACCAATTTTACAAGGACAAATGAAGCTATTCATCCACATATCCGGCTCTAGATGCCAATGTTGGGTTTGTTGGACCAAATCAAACTAGTTTAACCATTTAAACTTGAAAACGCAGCGGATTAACATCAAATATTTTATCATTTGTAATCTGAAAATAAGGTTCATTACATGACAATAACAAACCCAAGAACATAAGGATCTTATATATGTGTTTGAACTAGCTATCAAGAGAAGGAAACAACCAAAACAACATCAACAAACTACCTTTGTAGGCTGCTGAAAATCTGAATGAAACACCTTCCATAAGGGCTGCTAAAAACGTGATTTGGGTGAAGAAAAGGCTGCTCTTGAATGGCCAAAACACCAAAGTAGATGTCCTCAAGTGTCCATACCACAAGCCTCTAAGAAAACACCACTGTTGCTAGGATTTGAGCACCAAAACGGATCAAGAAGGCTGCTGGAACCTCTATTCCAGCCGTGAACATCAACAAGGATGTTAGAACTTTGTTCCAACCATGATATCTTTCTTCCAAAAGAAAGATCATGTTCTTGTGACCCTTTTGCATATATGAGAGTGAGAGAGATCTGAAGATGGAGTGTGTGTGTTCATGGAGAGCCTCAAACTAAAGAGAGAACAACAACAAAACAAAAGGAATGGGGCTGCACAAGGGGGCGGCCGAAAACCCTTTTAGGGTTGTTTTATTTTTGTTATTTTCCCAATAGGTCCTTACATATTAATCTTTTGTCAAACTAAAGATTAATAAAGATATATATATAATTAACCTTTTAATTATATAACATACACACACTTTTATTATTTGATGTTATTTAACTAAATTAAACAACATTACAAATAATATCCATGAACAAAATATCCATATAAGTTGTTCAATCTCATATGCAACTTATTTAGAAAACCCATTTTCTAAATTGGTGTATATATTTAATTGCATGATCATATCATCAATTAAATATTAATTGGTGTTTGCTAAGCTTGTTATTGGGTATGACCCGACTTGGATCATAGCGTACTAACCACATCAATGTTCTATGTGTCTTGGGCATAAAGAATCCAACAGTTTACACCTTGCATTAGAAATATTCTAAGTGTAAAATCTTCCGAAGCCAAGACCAACATCTTTTGAAGACAAAAGTGAAGTCTTCCGAAACTTCAAAGACAAAGTCTTCCGAAGCCAAAGAGTGAAGACAGATTTCTTCCGAAGACTTTTAGAGACATGCTTTTATCCGATGTAATTTACCATAAAGCCGAACCACCTTTCCGCTTCAACTCTATTTAGTCACCAACTTACATGAGTTGGTGAAATTGTCCGTGCTTTTGGTAACTGTACATTGAGGTCTTGAGTCTGTTCTTCTACTTTATGTACTTTTATCCTTCTTGTAATATATTAGGATGTGAGTTATGACATGTCATAGTCACTAGTCAAAAGGCAATCTGCCTTTTGACTCTACATTTGATTTTGTTGTCTAGTCTTATGTATCCAACTGGCCTTCATAGTATGGCCAGTTGTAGGATGTAGTATAAAGTATCTCAAGTACTTGTAACTTTCAATTGTATGCTTTGTAACATTTGTAAAAGAACTTGAGAAGCAATATACAACATTCTTGAAAACCAAATACTTGCGTTGTTTGCTATCTAGTTCTGTTTCATTTTAACTTGTGTTCTTAGCATCTTTCACTTAAGTTAACCAGTTCCTTATTTGATCTGTTAAGTGTTCTAAGTAACTCTCCTCATTGTGTTGTTTGGTTGTAATTGCATACCCTTTACCGGTCTTGCATAGTTCTCATTGTCCACTTAGTAAGCATGCTTATAAGAGTCTTGTAATACTTTGAGTTGAGAAGTAATATATACAAGTATCTTGAAAACCTTTCTCTTGTGTTTTGTTTACTTATTAAATTATCATCAACTCTTAAGGGATTTTACATCATCAAACCGAGTGTGACTTAGTGAGTCTGAGAGAAAAGAATTGTGTTGAGTGACCAAACTCGATCCTGCAATTGGTATAAGAGCTTCTTAGGCTCTTGATTGTGAGATCTTACCATCCAAATAAACCTTTTTATCAATCATAATCTTACCTCACTCAAAATGGCTCTCAACCAAAAATCATCTGAATGTGTAATAGGGACGGTGACCAAAGCACCTATCATCACCCCTGGTAACTTCGAATCTGGGAGCAGATGTATTGAACGCTTCATTAGGTATTAAGAGAACAAGATGTGGAAATGTATCACCAATGGCCCTTACAAGCCAAATGTTGCAGCACCGGCTAGAAATGGTGCTATGATAGACAAGGTTGGTTAAGACTACTCTAATGAAGACTACAAATGGTTGGATATTGATAGCAAAGCAATGACTGTTCTAATGACTGCCATACCCAACTGCATCATGGTGGGATTTGAGCATTGCCAGTCAGCCAAAGAACTCTTTGATGCTTTGACACAAATGTACTCCAACTCCAATGACTCCAAGAAAGATTTCCTAAAGCAACAATTTGAAAAATTCACTTATATTGCCGGAGAGACACTCAGCCAGCAATACTTCAGGTACATGGATCTTATTTCATCACTTCAGTCGGTGAGAATGACTCTTGAGATGAGAGATCTCTCAAGAAAGTTCATGAGTGCACTTCCAAATAACTGGACTTTCTATTGTCTCTCTATCAAAAGGACAAAGAACTTCAAGTCTCTTACTATGACTGAACTATATGGCATTCTTGATGGATATCGTGTGAATATGGATAACAAGAGAGGCCACCAGGTGAGCACACCCTCAAGTCTTCCTGCTAGCAATGCTTTAATGGTTGCTAAAGGCTCAAGACCCCCCAACATTGGCAGTAATGACTTACTCCCAGCAGCCATTTTGTTCTTCTGGGCCATACATTACCTTTCCTGAGACTCCAAGGTCTCAACAGGCTCAGTCAAGTCTTTTCCAGGACAGTTGTGCCTTTGTCTCAGAAGATGAGCATTCTAGTGATTTTCTATGAATCCAAGTATCGTAATTAGGAATTAACAGTGTTAGATTGGAATCGAGTTAATGATTGCGAAATGATCATTAATCCTTGTTTAATTGATTAATTGTTAAAAATCAATGACAATGAATATTAACGATAAAGAACTTAATGATATCAACACACTAAATAAGAGAACAAGATTTGATTCAAAAGTATTTCATTAAAACTTGTTAATGATTACAGATGAATAAATAATGAATGCTATAAACAATGATTGCTTCGAACGTGTAGAGGTTTATGATGTATTGATGTGACGGCTGTTAGGGTTTTGTGTTTGATTAAGTGAATTGATGTGATGGTTGGTAAGTTTCCGTCTATTGCTTGTGTTACCCCTCTTGATGTGAAACCTAGGATTCCTATTTATAGACACACATGATTCTGTTAAGGAAACAACGAATCTCTTGGAATGCGTGGTTTGACGTGTTGACTTGTTGACTTGAATTCCTTGTATCATTTAAGTACAAGTTTTTTGTCTTCAGCAGCAAATTTGTCTTCCGCAGGAGTTTGCTTTCCGTAGGAGTCTTCACTTGTGTTAGGACCTGGTATTTGAACGAAATACGGAGTGATTGCGTGTTAAACCAACTCAAATAGTGCGGAATCCTATTTGATTGGCGATCCAATCAGTGAGAACACACGATGAATCAATCAAGAATTGAAATCAACGTCAGAAATCGATTAGGAACCGATCTGATGTGTTCTATGAACTTGGAGAACGATTTGGGAGGCTTCTGGACGGCTAGGGTACGTCTGGAATCGTAATGGGATGAATGCTTACGTTTTCCCACGAATTGGGTCTATTTATAGGTTAGTATTGTTCAATCGTGCGACTGGGCCATAAGTATGGTTCAGTCGTGCGATTGAACCATGCGGTTGATTCATCCGCACGACTGAGTGTTCAGTCGTGCGATTGAGTCAATCTTATGTGTCAATCATACGACTGATCCAGTCTCCTGGTTCAGTCGTGCGATTGAGTCAATCGTATGAAGTTATTCATGCGTGTGGTCCATTCGCATGGGCCATCCGCATGAGAACTTCATTAAGTTAAGTTTGAATGTTTTAATTAATATAACATAATGTGCTATCATTCAAACAATCATAAACCCAATCAATTCAATCATAACTCATTAATGAAATATTAAACATTACAAGTAACAACCAATTCATATCATTTCATTAATCGATTACAATTACATCATAATCAGACAGACAAGTTCATTACATTACAAATCATGATCTAGGGACATACATGCATCAACAAACTCCCCCTTGGACCTAGATCTATCTATTCTCTTGTCTTCTGCATCACCTCCTTATACTTCTTGTACTTCTCCTCTTTAGTGACTCCTGCGTGTATCTCAAAAGCAAAGCAGAGTCTTATGACATTTTGGAATTGGAAGGCTTGTACAATATCTTGCGTGTCATAGAATAGTGGCCACTTGTATAATGTGTAGACATCATTAGCAGACAAGTTGGTTAGCCACATTGGGTCGAATACCCTGATAGTATCCATTTATCCCTCTTTATTCAACACTATGACAGCTTCACCGGTTCTCCAATCATAGTACCACCATTTGAAGTGGGGAGTGAAGTCCTGTGGCATTTCCCTGAGAGGGATTCTCGACATTGTTCTCGGGGGACTCATTCAGCACTATCTTTGGCTTACCAGTTATGGGATCAACTTCAGAACGTCTGATATACCTCGTAGGTTGTTGAGGTTTGAAGTTGACCCACCTGGTGTGGTACTCTTTCCTCAGGGCAGCCTCAAACCAGCCTGACATCTTTCTCGGGTCAGCATATAGCTGCTTTAGTTTAGCCAGCTGGTTGAGCTCAACACCAGGTAGAGTCTTCAGATCATGTGGGAACCTGAAGTACTCTATGCCCTGCTCCCTCTTAACTGCATAAGCGTTAAGGTCTTCAAAATAAGCCCATGAGATAATCCTGCCCGACACCTTATGGTGTTTCTTGACTCTGTAGAGCTTGGTGTAGGCATCTCTCTTTGGTGCAGCACGCTGGGCTCTTACTTCTTCAAAACAGGCAGCCCATTCAGCCTTACGAATATCTACGTCTGCATTGGAGGCTTGGGCTGTTCCTTCAGTCTTTTCTGTTTCTTGCTCCATCTGGTCTAGTACCTCAAAAGTATCACTGACTAGGGATTCACCCAGATTGGGGACCACATTTCCCTCGGCGTCAGCGTACTTAGGATACTCTTCTGCAGTAATGTCTTCAACCTCAACTTCATCAATGTATTCAGTTCCTCATCACTGGTTGAATCAACTGTTGGAGCGTCCTTCACTATTTCATCGGGATTGAGTCTGAACATTTCTGCTAGTTGCTCATCAGACAGGTCATGAATTATCTCCCCTTCTTCAGGGGTATAACTCACAGACCGTCTTACTATCCCTTGTAGGTCAAGAATCATGGTTAATTGAGTCTTGACCATTTGAAGGGGAGCAAAGTCAAACTCATCCCTTTGAAAGTTTGGATCTGTTTGATATAAACATTCAACACATAAATCATTAGTAATTAATCAAACAGACATACATTAACTTAATATATATAAACATTTAATACACTTGTTTTTCATTACATGATTCAAGTACAAAATAAATAAATACATAAAACGTCTAATCAGTACTTTTGTCTTGAATCTGTGGCGTGTCGCTCGGAGGAGCAGAAGTAGTGGATGACTGGTCTTGTCGATGCTTAGATCTCCGCTCTTGACCTGAAGCAGAGGCCGATGCAGCTGCATCCCCTCCTTCTGCCTCGTCATCATCATCACGTCCTTCTGTCCTGTCTTCTTCGGTTTCCTCATCATCATCATCTTCCTCATCATCATCCTCATCTTCATCATCATCATCTCCATCATCTCCGTCACCTTCCTTTAGCTTCAGGGGCTCATCCTTCGACCCCTTCAGCCTCAGCATGATAGTCTTGTTGGTCGTCTCCAACTCCTCTATACGTTTGACGGACTGAGCCTGCATGTCTTGGAGTTGGGACACCTCAACTCTCTGCTGGTCTATGACCCGAGCCTGCTCTGCCAGTTGCTGTGATTGGGCAGCAGCCAGGTCGGTCAGCTGGCGGATCTGCGCCGCCTTCTCCTCGTCCGCAGCAAGCAGACGCATCACCATACGGTTTAGCGCTGAGAGCTGCTCCTCTACCCTGATGTGAGGTAGAGTGAATCCATGAGCATGTGAGGGCTGGGCTGACGGTCCAGCATGATGTGTGGTGGTGGTGGCAGTGGCCGTGGTGAATATGGGTCGGTGGGCTGATGCAAGTGAAGTAGGAGTGAATGATCTGGTGATGGATGGGATAGCTACAGTGGTGGTAGGTAAAGTGGTGGATGTGGTAGAGTGAGTAGTGGCTGTGGTAGCTGTGGTGATGGGTGGAATGTCAGTAGTGGTGGTAGTGGTGGCTGTGGTGCTGGTAGTGGTAGTCACGAAGGTCAAACGACGCTTCTTCTTCTTCAAACCATGTGGTTGAGCCATCCGCTTCCTCCTAGTCCCGGAGGAAGTAGATGCTCCCCCTGCAGCTCTGCTAACTGACCCCGGAACATAGTTCGGGTCAGTATCTCTCTCCGAGGAGTCCCTGGGGTGTTCACCAACCACCTTAAGCCCGTGGTCTGTGGGAACTACTTTACTTCCCACAGTCCTGGTGAGGGGCTCCTCATCTGACTCCTCCTCCTCGATATCCCAGCAACAAACTCTTGATGGAAACCGGCCATCTCTGCGACCTCTCCGGCAGTGGCTGACCCCGGGGGAATAACGTCTGTATCTGTGCCTCTAGATGGGGCAGGCATGTCATCCCCGGCGTCGCCGCTATCATCATCATCAGAGTCAGTCTCTGGTATAGCAATATGCTCCACATCTGAGTCACTGTCCTCGTGGCGCCACTTCCTCTTTGCTGGCGCCACATAATCAGCACGGGCCAGATGCCCAAACAACCTCCTGACAGGGGGCTTCACCTGCTTTCCCCTGTATACCTTCATCCGGCCAAGAGTCGTGTCGTCCATGACCTCAAGAATAACAGCGTCCTCCTTCTCCTTTGGCAGGGAGGGAAGCTTCTGATCAATGATCATCTGTAGAAATCTAGGGTACATACAGAAGCCTTCCTTCCCTTTCCCCTCGAGGTTCTCCACCAAGTAAGTGAATATCATCTTGGAGAAGCTGAACGGGTGGTTCAGCACCAACGCTGCATATGCGTTCTGGATCTGGTCGGAGAGCTCGTCAAAACCTCCTTTCCTGGATGCAATACACTTTAGCAGCACGTGCGCAAGGTACTTAAACTGGGGACAGAGGTTACTCTTGTTGAGTACCCCGGCATTGATGTCCCCAGAGTACTTGGCTCTCATGAAACATCCTCGGACCGTGAGGGGGTGTAGACGTGTGGGACACTCAGCATCGTCTCCAAACTGTAGAACTATCCTCAGATCCTCCTCAGAAACAGTGATAGCCTCACCAAAAATCGAGCTCCTGATGCAATGAGGCTCGGTGGATCTATCTACAGATGCGCCTTCCCAGAAGGCCTGCTGCACTGATCTGTACGGTGTGCAAGGAGTGGATATAGCATGAGCGATCCTGGATCTCTGTAGAAAAGTAATAATGCCTGCGAAGTCGGCTGCATTCCTGGATGTCAAGTCCAGGTGAGCACATATGTTGTGCTTGGTGCTCATATTCCATCTACTCGCCATCTGTAACACATAATAATATAAACGTTAGTTTCGTTGGCTAAGAGTACAAAGCAACACTTAGACTTTGAATAAAACTGCCTGTCATGCGATTGGGGTTGTACGACTGAAGACAGTCGTGCGACTGAATCGTGCGATTGAGGTTTAGACGTGCGATTGACCTCATACGCACGACTGAATGTGCGACTGGACTCATGCGCATGTACTCTTGTGCGGTTACACCAGTCGTGCGACTGAGTCTCATTCGCATGGTTCAGTCGTGCGGTTAAGTGAATCGTTCCCTTCAGTCGTGCGACTGAAGTTCATCCGGACGACCAGTCGTCTGTCTCATGTGTTCAGTCGTCCAAAGTTCGAATCTACGCAAACTAAGTCTTATAACTCAATTAACCGGTTCTTTAGTGTCGCATTCTCTTTACTAACAACCTATTTTACTCAATTTTAACATATTACTCAGTTTTAATAGGTTATTAGGGTTTGACAGTCGCGGTTCGCACTTCACAGTCGATTTAACCCATTTAGGGTTCCAATCTTTCTGATTTTGATGGAAATGGACTTCAAAGTACCTGTATGAGGATTAGCGAACGTCAGTGACACAGAATCAACAAGAAAACTCAGGCAAATAAAATTTTGGCAGAGTAACGGTAGGATGTGCGATTTAGGGGCGATTTGAGGATGAGGAGTCTCTGCGACCGACTCCACCTCTATTTATATCCACCCTAGATCCAATCGTGCGACTGAGTTCATTCGCACCTTTCAGTCGTGCGAGTGGGACTCAGTCGTGCGATTGGGTCAGTCGCCCTTCTCCAGTCGTCCGACTGAAGTTCAGTCGTGCGACTGACTCACTCGTTCGCACTTAAGCCTCCGATTGGACTAATCGTATGATCCATTCGTGCGAATGGACTTCATTTGTATGGTTAGTCCATACGTATGGTCCATTCGTGCGAATGGGTCATACTTAGTTAATTTTTCTGCTATTTTACCAATTTACCTTTAACTCTTTTATATTAATTAAATTAACGTTATGAACTTTTGATCATCTCAGACATGATCCTTTTATCTTGAAAACACTTTGATCACCTCAGACGTGATCCTTTTAACCACTTTGGTCACCTCAGACGTGACCCCTTTTAAAAATACTTTGTCACCTCAGACGTGACTGATATAACCTTTCAAAGCACATATGGTCATCTCAGACATGACCCGTTTAGTGAGTTTATTCCTTCTGATTTTCCTGATGTAGCCCGACACTTGACTCAAGTTAAAATTTAAAACAAACTAACTAATTTAAGAATTTAAACTAATTACATAATCAGACATATTTTTGGCTTTTTGTGAGAGATAAATCCAGAGATTGATATCTACGGGATTTGGATCGGGAGTAGATAGCTTCAACTTAGGTTGATCACATCTGGACCAAATCAATTTTTGGAATCATACAGGCAATTCAAATCATTTGGGACTCGTTATTAAACCTTTTGATGCTCAAGTTCTCGATGTTCATCCAGAGTCGTTAGCAACATAAGGAAATCATACTGAAACTCTTAGATTTTCACATTGATTTGGACCTTTGAGAATGTAGCCACAATGATTGTCAGTATGTTTGTCCACTTAAATCCATACACAGACTTTTGACACAGACTGGTGACTTATTTAGGTGTAATTATTTCAACTAACACTTGTGGATCCCACACTTATATGGTAATCAACATCCCTCAGGAGCTTTTGAGCGGTCTACGGGTATTATTACAAGAAGAGACTATTCTTAGAGCTTTCAAAGAGAAGCCTGTCCTCAGGTCAGTGCCATCGCACAGCAGAGAGGCGGCAAACAACAATGAATTCTAGAATATCTAGGTTATGCTTATCCTCAGGTCAGTGCCATCGCACAGCAGAGAGGCACATAACCTATCTCCTTGTTAGAGCAGCTTATTTTATTTTGCACAAAATGCACCAACAACATAAGTCATTAGCTTTATTGCATTTGTCTTTCATTTTTTTCTTGCTTTGCTCTAGTTATGGTCATCCGCACACATTTGTGGCGTTTACTTGCTCATTACCCCTTATTGGAATATTGTTGATTGTGTTAACCAGTGATAAGATGGACGCCCACAGTCAGTTGAACACTTTAGTTTTATCTTGAAATCACCAATCCGGTCTATTTGTCTATTGTGTTGAATCTACCAACATATCATATATGGTCTAGCAACCTCTAAGTCTACTTTCTTTGTGTCACCTTAGGAGTTGCCAGTTTTCTATCATCTTTCCTTTTCGTATTGCTTAGACTACACAGATTTATTTCTTTGAACTTTTGCATATTACTAAAACTTAAATTTTAAAGTCCCTCTTGATTTGTTCCTGTGTACTATCATTTTCCAAAGGTATTGAATCGGTATCACAGATACAATCTACCTTATTTCAGCTCGCTACTCCTTCTCCCTCATTTTTTTTTTTTTTTAATGTTAACTTGCTGACATATTCTCCCCCTAAAATACTAAAATCATTTCTGGTTTAATTATTTTAGGATTTTAATAAACAGCAAGAGAACATGAGTTTAAATAAAATTAAAATCAAATAGACAAATCAAAATAAATAAAATAAAATTTAAGTACACGACATCGGACTACACATTTTCATCATCAGGAATTACCTCACTTTTCTTTTTAACACCGTTGACCTCTAATAAATATTGAAAACGTGGTTTATCAAAGGCTTTAGTATAGAGGTCAGCGCGTTGAAAATCAGTATTAATTTTAACCACATCAATTAAGTTCTTTTCAAAACAATCTCTTATGAAATGGTATTTAATACCGATGTGTTTGGTCTTAGGATGTTGGACCGGATTTTTAGTTACTGCAATTGCAGCAGAGTTATCAACAAAAATAGGAGTAGATGAGAATTTTAAACCGTAATCCCGCATTTGCTGTTGAATCCAGATGATTTGAGAACAGCAACTTGCAGCAGCAACATATTCGGCTTCACAGGTTGACAAGGCAACCGATGTCTGCTTCTTACACTGCCAGGTAACTAATCTTCTCCCAAAGAATTGACACCCTGCTGATGTAGACTTGTAGTTCATCTTGCAGCCCCCGTAATCCGAGTCACTATACGCGGTAAGCTCAAAGTCATCATCATGAGGGTACCACAATCCAAGTGTGGGTGTACCCTTCAGATAACGAAAAATCCTCTTGACCCCGATCAGATGGTTGACCTTTGGTTTAGCCTGATATCTTGAACATAGACATGTAGCATACATAATATCAGGTCTTGAGGCAGTGAGATACATGAGGGATCCGATCATTCCTCGGTACATAGTGGCATCTACTAGATCTCCATTATCATCCGGTGCTATATCATGATTAGTAGCAAGTGGAGTCCCAGCAGCAGAAGCATTCTCCATGTCAAAGCGACTGAGAATGTCTCCTACATACTTGGTCTGATGTAGAAAGATTCCATTAGGTGTTTGATCCACCTGTAACCCGAGAAAGAACTTCATCTCCCCCATGGCACTCATCTCAAATTCTTTCTTCATTACTGCTTCAAACTCTTTACATAACTCTTCGTTCTTTGACCCGAAGATTATGTCATCAACATATATCTGTACAAGCAGTAGGTCGCCATCCTTTTCCTTAATAAACAGTGTACAGTCAATTACTCCCCTGCGAAAGCCGTGTTTCACAAGATGAGTTGAGAGTTTCTCATACCAAGCTCGAGGAGCTTGATGAAGCCCATACAAAGCTTTGTCGAGCTTGTAAACTCTATCCCGATGATAAGGATCTTCAAAACCCTCGGGTTGACTTACATAGACTGTTTCTCTGATTTCCCCATGAAGGAATGCACTCTTTACATCTAATTGGTAGACTTTGATCTTCATGTACGATGCATAGGCAAGGAAGATACGAATAGCTTCCATCCTTGCCACGGGTGCAAACACCTCATTGTAGTCAATTCCCTCGACTTGGCGAAAACCTTGAACCACCAGTCGAGCTTTGTTCCTGATAATGACCCCTTGGTCATCCTTCTTGCATTTTAGTACCCATTTAGTGCCAATGACTTTAGCACCTTTAGGTTTATCAACCAGTGTCCATACACCTAACTTCTTAAACTGCAGAAGTTCTTCTTGCATGGCACTCACCCACGCCTCATCATTGAGTGCCTCACTGACATATTTTGGCTCAACCTGCGAGACAAAACATCGATAGGCACCATCATGAATGTAACCTTTCTCCATAACCGAGGCGTAATCAGCTGAGTATAACTGATTTCGGGTTTGTACTCCTGATCTGACATCCCCAATAACATTGTCAAGGGGATGATAGACGTTTAGTCGTGATCCTGGAGTAGTAGGAACAGCTACCTCAGAACCAAGATTATGAACATTTGGTTCTGCATCTGAGGTAGTTGGAGTTTGAGGTTCTGAAGTCGAAGGTGCATCACTCGTAGATGCTTGTGGACTTGCTGGAACTGGAACCTGTTCCTCCTGACTGTTCTGGTCATCTGCTTCAGCTTCATCTTCAGAGGAGGAGTCACTGTTGTCGACTACTCCCCCTGACTGAGTAGATGATTCTCCCTGTGTGCTAGATGGTGTATTCAGAATATCATACATCATCCTAGTAGCTAGCTCATCGTCCGAGGGAGAGAGAGGTATGTTGAAGGATTTGAAGAATCCATCATAATCGAAGAAGTAGGCAGGTCCTTTGCCTGTAGGTGGTGTGGTATATCTCTGAACGTCGACATTACACCACACTTCTACAAGACCCGTTGAGTTATTGTAAACTCGCTTATTCGGTATGTTGTATCCTAGAAAGATTCCTTCATCTGCCTTCTCGCTGAATTTTCCTTCTTGAGTCTTCTTCAGAAGTGTACACGGCGCGCCAAAGGGTTCAAGGTACTCCAAATTCGGTTTGCGTCTTTGTAGTAGCTCATAACATGTCTTTCCGTGGCGCTTGACTATTAGGACTCGATTCAGTGTATAACATGCATTTGCTACTGCCTCATTCCAGAATTGGATAGGCAGTTTCGAGTCCGCCAGCATAGTCCGTGCAGTCTCTATCAAGCTCCTATTTTTCCTCTCAGCAACACCATTCATCTGAGGCGTGTATGCTGAAGTGAATTGATGAACAATTCCCTTTTCCTTGCAGTATGCCTCCATCCATTGATTCTTGAATTCGGTCCCGTTGTCTGAGCGTACTTGTCTAACCTTTAGCTTGTAGAGAGATTCCAGAGTGGTGACTAATTCCTTGAATGACTCAAATGTTTCTGATTTGGATTTCAGAAACATTACCCAAGTGAACCTTGAGTAGTCATCAGTGACCACAAAACAGTACAGATCGCCTGCAATGCTCCTTGTACTGACTGGACCAAACAGATCCATGTGAAGAAGTTCAAGAGGAAGTTCTATTGAATGAACTTTCTTTTCCTTATGAGACTTCTTTGTCTGTTTGCCTTTCTTGCAAGCTACACAAAAGTCAGGAAGTTGGAAGTTCTTGACATTTACTCCTCTCACTAAGTCCTTCTGAATCAAGTGATTCATCTTCCTTTGACTAATGTGTCCCATTCTCCTATGCCAGGAGATTGAGTCCTTCTCAGTAGCTTTAGATAGAAAGCACTGCACTTCATGATCCGTTGGAGCAGCTGTTGACAGATCCAAACATACAGGTCCTTATATCTTGAAGCAGTCATCAGAACTTGGTCCTCTGGAATCATATAGTCTTTCTTCAGCACGTAACACTTGTTGTTGTCGAAGATGACTTTAAATCCTTTATCGCAGATTTGGGAAACAGAAAGCAAGTTATTTTGAAGTTGTTGAACGTAGTTCACCTTATCAAACTTAACTTTCTGATTTCCCACTTCTCCCTGTGCTGTGATGTATCCTCCCTTGTTTCCTGCAAAGGAAACATGCCCTCCTTTTATTTGTTTGACATTTGATAAAAGGGCTCTATTTCCTGTCATGTGCCTGGATGCTCCGCTGTCTATAATCCACGTGTTAGTCTCAGCGCTATACCGAACACCCTGCACATATCAAGTAAATGTATTAGTTTAGGTTAGGAACCCAAGCCTTTACTGTCTTGGGTTTCCCAGAGGCATCACACATCATAAACTCTACCCATTGACCTTTAGAAGGTGAGGGTAACTCAGATTCCTTCTTGTCATCAGTATCAGTCACACAGGTAGTCTTCTCTTTCCATAAGCCAGATTTGTGCAATGCCTGTTTATGATAAACAGTCGTCTGGCTTACAGGTTGGACTTTAGGTTCACTAGATCTTCTAGGTGGAGTTAGAGAACTCCTCTTAGAAGACCTAGGTCTAGAGTCCTGAAGATCAATCTTCTTCCTAGGTGTCTGATAGAAAGGACAATAGGAAGCAATATGTCCACATTCTCCACAGTTGTAGCACAATCTGCTATCAACCTTATAATTTGACTTTCTTTGTGGAGAAATGCGTGACACTTTAGTAACATCAATCACTTTAGGTTTTGACTCTTGCATGTTTGATGTTTTCTCTGGTTTAACAAATTTAACTGTTTTAACCTGTTTAACTTGTTCAACTTTTTGGTTAACTGGTTTTTGACTTGTAGCATGTGAAAAATTAACGTTTGAAGTCTTTTTGGGTTCTGATTTGACTCTGTTTGACCCTGACTTTAAGTTAACTTTTTCAAATTCATTTTCCAGATTAACACAAGGCAATTTACCCTTTGCCTTTGAAGTGGCCTCCTTTTGTTTCTGTCCAGATTCAGTAGATGAACATGATGTGTCTGGATCAGTAACAAGAGGAGTGGTCACCACATGATCCTTGATTGGGTTGTTGTTTACTGGTTTAGACTTGGTGTTCATCAAGGTCTCAGGTGGTGGTGGAACCACTTTGTAGCCTAATCCCTCCCCATTATTCCTTTCTCTCACTAAGTGTTGAACTATGTGTGAAGAACTAGTCCAACTATGCAGTTTCTGTTTTAAGGAATTAACTTCTACTTCTAGAACTGCCTTTTGTTTCTTAGTGTCCTCTAGGGAGTTTAGATAGTACCTAATGTCATTTGATTGATTAAAGGCAACTACTTCGGTTTCCCTAAGTTGTTTAGTCAATAGGTCTATCTTTTCTTTATAACTATGCTCATTTTGTTTTAGAACTCTATTGGCCTCAGTGCATAGTTGTAAATCCTTTACTAAGTTATCATTGTGATCTAATAACCTAGCAAATTTTTCATCAATGCTATTCCTAAACATATCACAGTTAGAACAAGCATGATTATTAAACATTTGGTCAGTTGTACTTACCTGTGTTGTTTCAGAAGAGTTAGCCATCAACGCAGCATCAGACGTCTCTGGTTCTGGTGATTCTGACTTTTCTGTATCTGACGTGGAAGTTCCTCCTTTGGTATGTAACTGACTTCAGCTGCAGTTGTTTCTTCACTGTGTGACATCGCTATATCAACTGCTAAATCACCTTCACTCGCAGAATCATCATCAATATCTTCAACACTGGCAATGTTAGATTCTGGGGAGACAAATCTAAAACTCCAGTCCTGTCCTTCATCATCATGAGCAGTCAAGGCTTTTGGGTCCTTGTTTGATGAAGTAGAACTGGAGCTTGCTTGTCTTGGCGAGTAAAGGATGAGAACGGGTTCCCATTACCCGTCTTCTTTGGCTTGACACATTCCCTCTTGAAGTGCCCTTTCTCTCCACAGTTGAAGCAGGTCACTTTGCTCTTGTCAAAACCAAATGTGGTATCCTTAGTAGCTATCAAATTTTGTCCTGTCTTCTTAACAAACTTCTTCGCCCTTCGGACAGCGCTAGCTAAGGCCCACATTATATCCATTCTTTCAAGCTCCATTTCATCTACCTGCTCGTAGTCTTCATCTGCCAAATGACAGTTTCCAATCTTCCCAGCCACAAGTCCATCATATGAATGAACTACTGCGGCGAGAAGATCCATATGCTCTCGTGCTACTTCTACAGTCACATTACCGAGGTTCTCGGTCTTCAATTTAGTAGCACTTGCTTCTGATCCAATATAATGGGTACATGACGACCCTGACGTGTCTGATCCAGAAGGAGAAGCATGTGAAGGACCTGACGAGCTAGACACAAATGCTGTCTGGAGAGGTGCTCCAGATGTCTTAGCTTGAGGCGTGGCATTGTATAAAGCTGGGTTTTGTGTATATGAAGACTTCTGTGCTCTATACTTCATCCTTAGTGCTTCTTCACGCAGCCTGAGAATAAAGTCATTTATATCCAGCTTTATAAGTATACCATTCTGTCTAAGATTAGACACGAATGAAGCCCACTTATCAGGCAATCCATCTGCGAAGTTGCTTACTTTCTCTTCCATAGTTGTTTCCACTCCATGTGTATGCAACTCGCTCATCAAGTGGTAGAATCTGTCTATGACTTCATCTAAACTCTCGTTACCAATCGATGAGAAGTTATCGAATTCCTTCTTTAACTCCTTTGCCTTGATTGCCTTTAACGATGCATTCCCATCATACCTTTTCTCTAGCTCATCCCACAGTTTCTTGGACTGCTTGTTCTCTGAGTACTGGTGGAATATGTCTTTGGGGATCGACTGAGTTATCATCGCATAAACTCTTTTCTCTGCATTATACTTTACTTTCTGTGCGTCAGTCATCCCACTTAACGTTAATTTTACTCCATCTGCTCCCACCGGTGTACTATACCCAACCTCGATAGCTTCCCACAGATTAGGATCTACTCCATTGAGGTAGATCTCAAAACGTTGTTTCCAGTGAGGAAACTCATCTAAAGTCAAGAGCTTTGGTGGTTTATTGTGAATACCCACCTCACTCTCAAGCAGCAGCAGGTTCTGAATTCTTGAGTCCTTCCCAGCAGTAAAGGCTGACATCTGATCTTCCATGGTTAATAAACTTAGAGTCTAATCAAATCAACTTTAACTGATGCGACTGAAGGATGCGAATGGTCTTATCGTGCGTATGAACTCTGCGATTGGTTCAACCGTGCGACTGAACAGGGCGAATGGTTCAGTCGTGCGAATGAATCTGGTGCGTATGAGCTATGCGAACGAACGGTTCAGTCGGCCGAATGAGGGTGCGACTAGGTCCAGTCGTGCGAATGAACACTGCGAATGAGTCTAGTCGTGCGAATGGGTCACTCGTGCGACTGAAGCTGCTGTTTTGCGAAAATTTCTAGGTTTGACGGGTTTCAGCCGTAAAATTCGAAATTTTGCAAGTCCAAATCGTCTAAGTCCGTAGAAACTGAACTTCGATGAGCAGGGAACGTCCAAGATCACTTTTGATGCTAAAGATTGCGTTTTTCGTGCAAAAACACAACTTTTATGCAATCTTGATTGAATCAACACGAAATCAAGAGCCAAAGCTCTGATACCACTTGTTAGGACCTGGTATTTGAACGAAATACCGAGTGATTGCGTGTTAAACCAACTCAAATAGTGCGGAATCCTATTTGATTGGCGATCCAATCAGTGAGAACACACGATGAATCAATCAAGAATTGAAATCAACGTCAGAAATCGATTAGGAACCGATCTGATGTGTTCTATGAACTTGGAGAACGATTTGGGAGGCTTCTGGACGGCTAGGGTACGTCTGGAATCGTAATGGGATGAATGCTTACGTTTTCCCACGAATTGGGTCTATTTATAGGTTAGTATTGTTCAATCGTGCGACTGGGCCATAAGTATGGTTCAGTCGTGCGATTGAACCATGCGGTTGATTCATCCGCACGACTGAGTGTTCAGTCGTGCGATTGAGTCAATCTTATGTGTCAATCATACGACTGATCCAGTCTCCTGGTTCAGTCGTGCGATTGAGTCAATCGTATGAAGTTATTCATGCGTGTGGTCCATTCGCATGGGCCATCCGCATGAGAACTTCATTAAGTTAAGTTTGAATGTTTTAATTAATATAACATAATGTGCATCATTCAAACAATCATAAACCCAATCAATTCAATCACAACTCATTAATGAAATATTAAACATTACAAGTAACAACCAATTCATATCATTTCATTAATCGATTACAATTACATCATAATCAGACAGACAAGTTCATTACATTACAAATCATGATCTAGGGACATACATGCATCAACAACTTGATATCTTCATTGTACAAGTTGGTCATCCATGGGTCTTTGATCTCTCATCTCCTTAGACTTGTCTGCATTGGTGTTCTTCCGTATGAAATCCTTGGATGCATTTCTAGTTAGAAGAATATCTACGGAAGAACAAGTTTGTTCATCCGTAGATGTTTCATATCAATTTCTGAAATTGACTAAGTCTAATGTTTGATCCTGCAATCATACATACAAATCAATACATAAATGGGTTAACCTATATACAAAATACATACATCATAATAATGATTTAGAAATATTCATTACAATTATTGATCAAGTTCTAAGCCTTTACAAAATGATCTAGATCTATTGTTCCTAGATCTAACAATACTTCTCCTTGGGCTTAGCAACTTTCAATTCAGCTCTTCAGGCTTGACAGCTCCTTCACTCTTGCTATTATTTTCTTGTAGAAATATGAAACAACAATCTTCTGATCATCATACTTGTATTTGATCTCCATCTTACTAATCATCTTTAGAGTTTCAAAACATAGAACCAAAACATCTTCTTTAGAAGTCAGAGTTTCCACAACACTTTGATTATGCACTATTTCTAGCTCATCGTGTTATGAGATCCTTAGTTCTGATACTTCCTTGATAGTAGTTCCTATCAACTGTCCAACCTCATATCTTCTTCTCTTGTATGCATTTGCATGCAGTTTGTCAATGACTTGAATCATGTGATCATATAGGCATAGATCATTATGAGCTTTCTCATCAACAAGTTTTGGGAAAAATTTGTCGTGCAGATATGAAGTATAGCTTGCGTGAAGTAGATTTATTTCAACTAGATCTAATATCCTTATTCTCTCAGCTTTCATCTATCTTCATTCCTCAGCAGCACCAACTCTTTGGTCTCAACATATCCCTATTATGTTATGAGATATGTATATTTATTTCCTTTAAAGCTTTTTAGAGTTGTTGAATTCCTGTTGCTGTATCTAACCCTCTTTAAAAATTCATCATCTACAAGAGTAGAGGAGTTGGATTTTGATCTTTTCTTTCCTTGGTTTCTTTTTCTGTGCTCAGCATCCTCCCTCTTAGCCTCCTTGAGCAAATCATCTATTAATTTTGTCTTTAGCCTTCCCACTGAAACAGAGAAATCTCTTCCCCTTTGGTGGATTGGATAGTTAGAGATGATTAAGCTTTGCAAATCCTTAATATCTCCTTCAGGAAGACTAAATAATGTTTCTACATCGTGGAAGTATTGGATTCTTCCAGATGTTCTCTTAATGATTGCACAATCCTAGTCTGGATCATATTTCAAGGCCATAATCATGTTTTTTTCCATACAACTGGGGTTATGATATGATCAAAAAGCTCTATCAGTGTTGACTTTTGCTCTATTATTTCCCTTACAGTAGTTCCCAAAGGCCATACCTTTCCAGGGATGACTTCTCCTGGTTCTCTAATCAGCTTTTCCTTCCTTTTGTGGTGGTCTATAGATTCAACAGTTACAAGATGAGCAGGGAGTTTGCTTTGTTGCTCATAAGATGGGTTCGGAGCTTCAGTTCTAAACTTTACACCAGTTTCTAGCTCTACCTTCATCACATGCTCCATCATCTTTCTTAACTCAGCCACTGATCTTCCCTTCAGCTCATGCACTTTGTAGTTATGCCCTTTTAACCAACAAATTATATTATACCTGCTCAGCCTTGCTGTATCACAATGACCCAACTCTTTCTTTGTTTTCTGGATTGACTGATAGGCTATGATAGTCTCATAGTCACAATTAGGGATAATATACCTTGCAAGCTCAAACTCTTTCAGCAGATCTTTCATTGCAGTCATGTTCATCCTCTCTACCATGTCATATGGAAATCCATGGTTAATTAGGGTCATAAACATTGTTGATTCAGGCCTTTCTTCAAATATATCTTTTATGGTCAGTAGAACATCAGCCTTTGATTCTTTGTGTTCTTTGGGAGACTAGTATTTAGTAAGCTCATTCCATTCAGCATCACTCTCAATTTCAGCATGAGATATGGGATTTAAGGTTGTAACATTCACTGAGGGAATGTGCTCTGGGGATATAGAATTTGATCTCTTAGGAGAATCTTGTACTTCAATCACTTCTTTCTTAACAAGACCCAAGTACTTCCTTTTCCTTGAATATTGAATAATTGGCATTGAAACTTCAGTAGATTCTTTTGTTGGTTTTGATTCAGGAGTAGTTGATTCCAAAACACGTAATCTGATCTTTAGCTCCTCAACTTCTTGTGCTCTCTTCATCAACATCTCAGACATATTGTTTAGTTTATTGTTAGCTATCTCTAAATCAGCTTGCATTCTCTCCTTTTCTTCCTTTTCTAGCCTCATTGACTCCTTCAGTTCTTTCACCAGTTGGTGTAATGCATCAACCACCTCGTTGGTGGTTTGACCATCTTCTCTTAATCTCTTCGGTCTTGCTTCTTGTTGATTGATCAACTCTTCCTTTTCCTTCATCATTCCCTTAAATTCTCTAATTCTTTCCAATCTTTTGTTTGATTTTATGATAAGTTTGTTGTACTCAGCTAGTAGATAACTTTTGCTGACTGGGATATCATCATTGAGATCATCTTCATTGTAAGCAATCACATCTGCATAGTTGGCTTCTTCTTCCCCTTCTTGATGTTCAGCAGCAATCTCATCATCATTTACTTCATCAGGGGCTATACTGGCAATAACTTGATCTGTTTGTTCTTGATGTGGTTGTTGTTGTTGTTGAGGATCAATGATTTGAGATATATGCTCAGTATCATTTGAGTGAACATGGGATTCAGTTTTGGTTAGAGATAGTTGAACAGTAATGGCTTGTGAGGCTAACTCAGTCTCACCAGTATAAATACTCTTAGATGGTTGATGCTTAGGAGCTGGAGGTTGTTGAAAAATTTGTAATTGGTTTTGAATTGGTGATTGTGGGTGAATTGGAGAAATTGATTGGATGTTTTGACTGGCTGGAGATTGAGGTTAGGGAGATTGCGGTTGTGGGGAAGTGAGGCTTGCTCAGTATTAGCATGAGAGCTATCCTATTAGTCTTCCCACACCAGCTCTTGATGAATGTTGGCATTAGGATCAGCCACATGAGCAAACATGGGCATGTCTCCACCTTGGTAATTTCCACTGATCTTGTTAAGTACAGATCTTCCCAAATGTGCTTGAACAAACACATCACCATCTCTCTCTATTCTAGAAAGGTCAGCATTGATGATTAGTTGTAAGAACCTTGGAAACATATACATCTTATCAGCTTTTTGCACTCTGATCTGGTCACACAGACACCTAAAGATGTACTTTGAGTAGTTGTATATCCTTCCCTCAAATATTCTAATAATTCCAGTAAAATTGTGCGTAAAGAATCTATCCAATCCGGATTTCCTGTTGGAGACACACTTGAGATAAGTGTGATACAGAAATCTATAGGGCTTGCACAATCTTTCGTTCTTTCTTTCTCCCTTTTAAAAATCACCATCATACCCCATCAGATAGAAGACTTTCTCTATGTATTCATTCTCAAATACATCAGGGTGACCAGCTTCTTGTTCTCCTAGCTCTAGTACCCTTCTGATAGTCTGTTCATTAATTCACAGTCTTTCATTTTTAACATCAGCAATTATCACTTTAGAGTCACCATCTTCCTTTTTCGTGCTGAATCCAAACATCAATAATATGATCTTGATGAATCACAGACTCTGCTATTAAAGCATAGAAAAGCTTGGGTCGTCGTAAGTATCTGAGTTTATCCCGACATCCTTCCGATACATGGTCGTTAGGATTTAAGAATCCACACACATTATGCTCTCTTGCGAATCGATTAGCCATCTTGAAATAAAGACATGAAATCAGGTTTAAGCTTTGTTTGATGTTAAGGTTTGGTTAATTTTGATATCAGATGAAGGATGGATGAAGTTTTTGACTAACGGAGTTCTAGGTCAAAGTGGCTCTTTAAACGTGAATAATGAATACCAAGTAAAAAACATCATTTATACTCCATCGGACACATTAATTACATTTATTTAATGAAGTGGGTCCCACTTTCCTTATTACTCTTCCGTGGAATCTATTTATTCCGCAAATTTCAGTTCTTCCGTAGGACATCTGCGGATGCCTAACTTAAAAACTGAAATTTGAGATTCAATTGAAGTATAACTAGATTTTCCATAGGTTACCAATCTATGGAAATAGTTTAACTTTTTTTTTAAAATATTATCTCATCCGTAGGTTACCAATGTACGGATTGTCATATTTTACTTGATCAAGTTTCGCACTGTAGCATCTGCTGATGCTATAAAGTTTGAAACTCCATTGATTGTATGGTTCTATTCAATTGATAGAACCATTTATTGCTATTGGTCCTTGTTGACTTTGTTTTCATGACAATTTGTGCACGAGAAGATTTATAAATTGAAAAACATCATGTATCATACAGCCAAGTTAGTGCTTAGGTTCCAATTCTTTCATAATTCTTATTGACAATTTTTTTGACAATTTGTTGTTAAATTGTTCTCATGAATTATCTACTCCCCCTAAATTTTTGATAAATGTTATATGAAGGCATTTATCATAAATTTATGAGAATTAATATCATGAAAGACACATGACTGTCCAAAGAAACAAAAATTGAATTAAATACTATACACATGCATATATAAACATAGAATGGGATCATACTATAACCCAAGCATCTTCGTGTTTGATTTGTTTGATGAGATGATACCTGATTATAGTTCTGATTGCAAGTATGATTATAGAATGGGATCATACTATAACCCAAGCATCTTCGTGTTTGATTTGTTTGATGAGATGATACCTGATTATAGTTCTGATTGCAAGTATGTTTGTCCACTTAAATTCAAACAATAGTAATGTATCAACTAGGCATGTTGTTTATCATGTTTTCATGTTTATTAGTGAGTAACTGTTATGTGCTCCACATTCAAATCACTTAGAGTTTATCCTCCCTTTGTGAGTCAAATGATCACTTTTTAACACTTATAAAATATGTACTTTAAGTTATAAGTTCTATCTTGAGATGTATTTGACATCTCATGAATGCATTGATGTAATAGCTCGGAAGTTAATATACAGTTGATCACATAGGATTCTTTTGAGAGCTAAGATATGATCATCATCAGGTCACCAAGTCTTTACTTCCGTAAAACAGAGGTGCCTTTAATCCAGGACTTTATTTACACAAAACAGAGGGATGATGAAGATCATGATCTGTTCACCAGGTGGTTGCAAATGTGCACCATGGTAATCATATACCCAGGTCTTTGTTTACACAAAACAGAGGGAATATGATTTGCAAAGATAGACATTAATAGTGTTGGTACATAGTGTGCTTAGATGAGTAATTTGGTCATATCATAATAAGACTCACTTGTCGTATCCTTAAAATGGAGTTTCCAACAAACAGTCACTTTTGCATTATGTTGGGCATGCTCTTAGTGTAGTTACCACTCAAGATGAATCTACTCACATATCAATAAACTTTGACCAGGTTTTAATGATTTTAAAAACTCAGAAAGTAAGCAAAGGCATAGTGTACTATCTTTTCCCAAACATATATCATGCTTAATCAAAAGACATAGTAAGAAAGACAATATTTTTGTTCTAAGCTTCGGAAGATGTTTCAGAAATTTTTTCCAAAGGTAAATTTCTTTCGGAATAAAATTGTTCTGTAAAAACATATAAGCTTCAGAAGATATTTTAAAATTTTCTTCCGAAGGTAAATGTACTGAATTTGTTATTTTGTTTCTAAGACATAAGTTTCTTCCGAAAGTAAGTATAAATCTTCCGAAGGATAAAAAATATTTTTTTATATTTTACTATTTACAAGGATAGACACATGCTTTTCGTTGATCATAATGATTAATCTAAGTTGATCATGCCCAGAGACTCAATTAGAAAATTAAATCTAACTGAATCAAAGGCTTTAGTGAATAAATCAGCAAGCTGATTTGTTGTATCCATTTTGAATAACTTGATCAAACCTTTTTCTGAACAATCTCTCAGAAAATGGTATCTGATTTCAATATGCTTTGTTTTACTATGTTGCACTGGATTAGTAGTGATAAACATAACAGCAAATGTCAATATAAATTGGAGTTTGAAGGAAATTGTAACCATAATCAAGTAATTGTTGTTGCATCCTCCAAAGTCACTATCTGAATATGAGTAGAGAGTGAAGTCACCATCCTTATGGATACCAAAGGCCAAGGGCTAGTTTCCCTTTCAGATATATGAAGATCCTCTTAACAACATTTAAATGAGACTCTTTTGGATCTGATTGGTACCTAGCACAAACACACACAACAAACATAATGTCAGGTCTACTGGCAGTTAAATACATAAGAGATCCTATCATTGATCTATACAATCTTTAATCAACAAATTTTCCTATAGGATTAGGTACAATCTTATCAATTGTTGAAGCAGGTGTTTTGCATGAAGATGTATCAGCAAGATTGTACTTCTTCAATATTTGGTGTATATACTTCTCTTGATTGATGAAGATGCCATCTGTATTCTGATGAACTTGTAGACCAAGGAAGAAAGTTAATTCTACCATTGAACTCATCTGAAACTCAAATTTCATCAACTCTTCAAAGCTTACACACAATCTATAGTTAGTTGATCCAAATATAATATCATCTACATAAATTTGAACAAATAAGAGGTCTTGATGTTCTTGTTTCAGAAAGAGAGTCTAATCAATAGTTCCGCTTTTATATCCATGCTTGAGCAAGAAAGATGATAATGTTTCATACTACTTTCTTCGTGCTTGATGAAGACCATACAAAGCTTTGTCAAGCTTGTATACCCTGTGTGGGTAATCGGGATCTTCAAAACCAGGAGGTTGAGCTACATAGACTTCTTCATCAATTTTCCCATATAACAAAGCACATTTGACATCCATTTGATAGACAGTGAACTTCTTATATGATGCATAGGCTAGGAATACTCTTATGGCTTTAGTTCTTGCAACATGTGCAAACACTTCATCATATTCTATCCCTTCTTCTTGAGTATATCCTTGAGCAATTAGCCTTTCTTTGCTTCACACAATTATACCTATGCCATCTACTTTATTTTTAAAAAGCCACCTTATGCTAATTGGATGTTGACCAGGTAGATAAACTAGATTCCAGACTTTCTACTTTCAGAATTGTTGAAGCTCTTCCTGCATTGCTTCAATCCAGCTATTATCTTTTAATGCAGCAGTAATGTTTGGAGGAACCACTTGTGAAAGAAAACAAGTGAAGAGACAGATGTTTGCAGCTCCCCTTTGACTTCTTGTGGTTCTTTCATTAAGATTACCAATGATGTTTTCTACTGGATGAGTCTTATGAATTCTTGTTGTTAGAATAGACTCAACTGGAATAGATGATTCCAAGTTAGTCATATTCAGTGATGCAGATGGATCCAGCTGAGATGATGAATTAATGAAGTAATCAAATTGATCATCATGTTGATCATTAGAAGCTGAATGATTTTCCTCATGAGTTTGTACATCAGCTGCATTGTGAATGCCTTGCGTAGGAACTTCTGCGGATGTATTTTGTGCTTCCGTAGGAGTTTCATGAACATTAACGGATGGTATTTGTTGAGTTGCTGACATTAATTCTTTGGAACTTAATGGATCATCTCCAATGTTTTGATTATCTATTGATGTGGATGGAACATCTGCTGATTCAATATTCATATCTCCAGATGTAGAACACTCATTTACGGATGCAGAGGTAGCAACAGCTGATGAAGTGTTTTCATATGAGGATGTAGATCCATTAGGCTGTTCTTGTGCTGCATTATTGGCATTATTTGGAGTTCCTTCTTCCATGATACTTGAAGTTTGTATTCTTGGAGGATGAGCAGATAATGACACTTCATTCATGTTTGGTGGAACAAATGGATAGCATGTATCCGTAGAACCTGCATTATTCAAAAAACCATAGTTAAATGAGTCTGTGAGTGCATCTATATCAAACAACCATGATGATCGTTTCAAAGATTTAGGAAATAAGGATTCATCAAATGACACATTAGGAGTTTCTTACACAATGTTTTGTTGTGGAATGTAAATCCAATATGATTTAGATGTTGAAGACTATCCAACAAAGAACCATCATAGGCTTTTTCTGAAAACTTTCCCAATTGTTCTTTTGTGTTTAAAACAGATACATGACACCCAAAAGATCTAGGATATCCTATGTAAGGTTTTCTTTTAAATAAAAGCTCATTAGGAGTTTTAATATGTTCTTTGACAATTAATTTCCTATTTTGAACATTGCATGCTATGTTCACTACTTCAACCTAAAAGGTGATGGGCAATTGTTAATCAGCTGGCATTGTCCTTGCTGCTTCAATGAGAGTGTTGTTTCTTCTTTCAGCAACTCTATTTTGTTGTGGAGTTCTTGGTGCACTGAATTACCTTGCAATGCCTTTATTCCTGCAAAAAGAGTCTAAGACAACATTAATAAATTTAGTCCTATTGTCACTCTTGAAAATTTTAATTTTTAAATCAAGTTGATTTTCAATCTTGGTGACAAACTCAATTAATATTTTAGATGTTTCACTCTTTTGTTTAAATAAAAAGACCCATGTGAATCTAGTAAAATCATCCACAACCACCAAACAATATTGTCTTTTCCTGATGCTCATCACATTGGTTGAACCAAAAAGATCCAATGTGAAGAAATTTGAGTGGTGTAGTGTTTTTATTGATACTTTCGTATTTATGTGACACTCTATGTTGTTTTCCTTTATAACATGAAGGACAATGGTTGGAACTATGAAATTCTTTCTTTGGTAATCCAATGACTAGGTCATTTTTAACCAATTTATTCATGTTCTTCATGTTGGAGTGAACAAGCCTTCTATGCCACAACTGAGATTCATCTTTTGATGACTTAGATAGCAGGCATGTTTCACTGCTTGTGAATGTTGTATTGTTCATATTCAAAACATATGTGTTTTCTTTTCTTGATGCTTAAAGAAGGATCCAATCTTATAGAACTGAAAAACCTGGCTTAAGAATGTAACAATTAGTGTTATCAAATAGTGTGGTATAATTTTGATCACAAATTTAAGACACACTCAGTAAATTATATTGTAGATTTTCATAATAGTTTACTTTCTCAAATTTGAGCACACCATTAGTTACCATTACTTCACCAACAATTTTACCTCCCTTCTTATCACCACCAAATGCCACATAAGAAGCATTTTTATGTTTGAAGTCATGGAGAAGAGAAAAGTTTCCTCTCATATTTCTGGAACAATCACTGTCAACATACCACTTATTGTCAGCTCTCCATGATTGTTCCTGCGCATAAAAAGAAATCAATTAGAATTAGGAACCCAAGTCTTAATGTTCTTGGGTTTTCCAACAGCGTCTAAAGTTGTAACTTCCTCATGAATGAGTCTTGATGTTTCAGTATTAATTTTAGGCTCAATTGATTCATTATGTGTTAGTTGTGGTGAGGATGATTCTGTAGAAGATGAGCTTGTGGGGTTTTGTTCTTGTTTCTTAATGCCTTCTTCACTCACCTTTTCTTTTGTTATATGTTGCTTTGATTTTGATGATGACCTTGATAATTGAAAGTTCCAACATCCTTAAATTTTTACTGTGGTATATGTGTACCCTTTTCAAAATGATCAAATAATTTATCATCATTTTCATTCTTATCTGTCAAATCCACCTTCTTGTGAGGTGTTTGGAGTTGCTTATGTGGTTTCTCTTTCTTCAGACGTTTATCATCGGCATATATTTTCTTCTTAGGTTTTAGCAACTGATGCTTTTGCTGCTTCTTCTTTGCTTTTGAATCTTCTTGACTTTTACTAGATTTAGAGTCTGATTCATCCTTCTCAAATTGTTGCTTCTTTGTGCTCTTTGTCTTGTTTTTCTTGTTGAAATAACATTCCTGTGTGGAATGGTTATTTTTGTTACAAATTGTATAATGTTTGTTGAAGTATCAGTTAGCAGTCATGTGATTGTTCATATTGCACATAAAGCAATAACTTTTGAAGTAACAATCTTCAGTTTTATGATTTTTCATATCACACCATTTGCAATACATTTCCTCTAATTCTTTTTCAGAGTCAACCACTTTCTTTTTTTGATCTCTTTGTGTCTTTAGTTCTTTTTCAAACTTTGCAGTTGATGAATTCTTTCCCTTCCTGACATGATATCAAAGGATTCTTGTTTAGTATTTCCTGATTTCTATTGCTTAGGACACCACTTGCTGGAGTGATTTCTTATTGGTTGTTGCTTTTGCCTTCCGTAGATCTTCTACTGACTCAGTAGATTTGTTTTTCCGCAGATCTTCTACTGAAGAATGCTTCTTCTTCCGAAGTTTTTTGCTAATAGTTTCTTTCTTCCTTTTTCTACGTAGGATGTGTGTACTTCTTTAGTAGTACACTTCTCAGTCACTCCCGTTGAAGGTTTTTGTTGATTATGAAGTTCTTGAAGACGTTCATTTAACTGAGCTATTCTCTTGCAAATAGTCTTCAACATGTTTCTTTGCTTAGAAGGATATGGTAGCTTGGTTTCTTCAAGGACTTTGGGAATGATTAGTGTAAATGACACATTCTTACCAATATTCCTTTCATCCGTACATTCATCATCTTGTTCATCAGAATCATCCAATCATCACGTTCATCAAAGTTAAATTGTAAGTCATTTTGTTTGACTTTATCTGATTCAGAAGACTCAGTTGCACTCACCTCAGATTCATTACAATTTGATTTAAACTTGGTGCATGGCATAAAATGTTTTGATAAGCTGCTTGTCATTGTTTCAGGTTAAGATGTATAGTTATCATTCAGAGGGGGTGCAACAGCATTATATCCCAACCCATACCTGTTCTTTGATTCAATATGAGAATTTATTAATTTCTCATATTGCTGAGATGAAAGTTGAAACTCCTAATGTTTCTTTTCAGTTGATTCATGATCAGCCATGAATTTTTGTTAAGAAAGTGGTTATATGCTCAACTTGGGCTTTTAAACTATAATTTTATGTAACAAGTTTATCTAAATCTTTCTATAAAGAGTTAATTTTGATTTGATATAATTTATGTTCTCTTACATGAGATTCATTCAAAATCATGGTTTCTTTTACTTTATCAGCCAGTTGTTAAGCATGGAATCTATATCTGTGAGGATTCCTATAAGTCTGATGTAGCCAAAACATCCAAAGCCTCTCTGTATGCATGCACTGAAGAACATAAGTAGAAATGCTTTGGAAGTTTTACACATTGCATTAGAAATATTTTAAGTGTAAAATCTTCTGAAGCCAAGACCAACATCTTCCGAAGCCAAAGTGAAGTCTTCCGAATCTTCAAAGACAAAGTCTTCCGAAGCAAAAGAGTGAAGACAAATTTCTTCCGAAGACTTTTAGAGACATGCTTTTATCTGATGTACTTTATCATAAAGTTGGACCACCTTTCCGGTGCAACTCTTTTTAGTCACCAACTTACATGAGTTGGTGAAAAGGTCCATGCTTTTGGTAACTGAACATTGAGGTCTTGAGTCTGTGCTTTCTACTTTATGTACTTTTATCCTTTTTGTAATATATTAGGATGTGAGCTATGGCATGTCATATCACTAGCCAAAAGACAATCTGCCTTTTGACTCTACATTTGATTTTGTTGTCTAGTCTTGTGATCCAGCTGTCCTTCAAAGTATGGCCGGCTGTAGGATGTAGTATAAAGTATCTCAAGTACTTGTAACTTTCAATCGTATGCTTTGTAACATTTGTAAGAGAACTTGATAAGCAATATACAACATTCTTGAAAACCAAATACTTGTGTTGTTTGCTATTTTGTTTTGTCTAATTTTTACTTGTGTTCTTAGCATTTTTCAGTTAAGTTAACCAGTACCCTATTTGATCTGTGAAGTTTCTTCAGTAACTCTCCTCATTGTGTTGTTGTGTTGTAATTGCATACCCTTCACCGGTCCTGCATTTGGTATCAGAGCATTCCAGGCTCTTGATATAAGATCTCACCAACTTAAGATCCCTCACACACACAAAATACTTAACAACTCAAATGGCACCTATTACCAAAGCTGATATGGAAACTGGAGCTATGACAAAGTCTCCACTGATCACTCCGGAAGACTTTGATACTTGGTATCAAAGAATGGAAGGCTTCATCAAGTCTCAAACTGCTCTTCCAATATGTGGGACTCTATTGTGGAAGGACCTCACATACCAAGCACCACTTCTGCTACTGGTGGTGGTATGATTCCAAAGGCTATGGCGGATTACTCTGATGAAGACATGAAGAGAATAGAGATTGATCAGAAAGCCATGACAGACCTTCAAACTGCTCTTCCAAACTCCATCTATAGAGGCTTCAAGAAGTGCAAAACTGCCAAGCAACTATGGTAAGCACTGGAGCTGATGTATGAGGGGTCCACTGAAGCAGAGGAGAACAAGAAGGATCTGCTGAAGCAGCAATTTGAAAACTTCACCTTTAAGATAGGTGAAACCCTTACTCAACAATACTTCAGGTATGTTGAGATTATGGATACTCTAATGGATGTTGGAGTAACTCTTGAAAATTGGAACATTGTAAGGAAGTTTATGTCCTCTCTTCCTAGATAATGGACATATTATTGTGTTGTTATCAAGACGACTGAGAGCCTTAAGACTCTTACTCTCACAAAGTTGTATGGTATTCTTAGTGGCTTACAGATCGAGATGAATATGCAAAACTCATCTAGTAACTCCAGCAATCAACTAAGTTCAGCCCTCCATGTGGTTAAAAGGGAAAGCATTGAACCACTACATCATCTTATATGCTACACTGACAACTCACAAAAGGGCCCTTTCATCACCTTCCCGGAGACTCTAAGAGAAAGATACACTCAAGGAAGTCCTTTCCAAGAGACAAGTTCTTCTCATGCCTTTGTCTCTATTGATGAAACCACAGGCAACTTTCTCTTCACCCTTGAAGATTTGGAATGTATCCATCCAGATGATCTGGAGTACATAGAGATAGTTCAGCAGATGGTTCTTCTCACTCACAGAGCCAAAAAGTTCTACAAGAGGATAGGGAGGAAGTTTCCAAGCAATGCAGCCAGTGGAAAGTTTGGGCTGGATAAAAGAAAAGTAAAGTGCTACAACTGTAACCAGATGGGATACTTTGCAAGGGTGGGCAAACACGAACCAGACCAAACTACACTAACAAAGCTCCCAGAATGAGAAGCGAAAGCAGCAAGCTGCAGTTGCTATTAAAGAAGGAGGCTTTGACTGGAGCTTTCAGATAGAAGATGCATCTCCAAACCAAGCACTCATGGAAGACCACAATGAAGCAAAGGAACAGCTCAAGACAAACATAAATGTATTGATCATTGACAGTGGCTGTTCCAGGCACATGACAGGCAATAGGTCACTACTCTAAAAGTTTGAAAGAATTGATGGAGGACCAGATGCTTTTGGAGGAGATGCATAAGGTTACATTACAGGAAGGGGCAAGGTCCCAAATGGTAAGCTCAGCATTGAGAAGGTAAACTTTGTCAAGAAGCTTGGGTACAATCTTTGGAGTGTATCCCAATATTGTGAGCAGAATCATAACATGCTCTTTACTGAGCATGAGTGCATTGTTCTTAGTCCCGGGGTGGTCATTCCTCATGAGCACATCCTGCTCATACCCCCCAGGAAAGGGAACATGTACAAGATGGATTTGCAAGAAACAACTCCCTCAGGAGAAGTTTCATGCTTTCTATATAAAGCAAATAATGATGAGTCTTTCCTCTGGCATAAAAGAATGTGCCATGTAAACTTTAAAAATATGAATAAATTAAATAAAAATGATTTGGTAACTATAATACCAAAGAAAGTGTTTACAAATGAATACCAAAGGGGAAGCAACACAAGGTATCTCACAAGCCAAAGGAAAGAAATTCCATCATTAATCCCCTACACTTATTACATATGGATCTCTTTGGCCCCACCAGTGTAATGTGTCTAGAAAGGACCTCTTATTGTTTGGTGATCACAGATGACTTTTACAAGATTCACTTGGGTGTTCTTTCTTAGAACTAAGGATGAGACCCCTAAGATTCTAAAGAATTTCATCTTAAAGATTGAGAATCAATGTGATCATAAGGTCAAAACCATAAGATGTGATCAAGGAACTGAATTCAAGAATCAAATCCTTGATACATTTTGTGATGAAAAAGGTATTACAAGACAATATAGTGCTCCCAGGACACCTCAGCAAAATGGTGTTACTGAGAGGAGAAATAGGACACTAATTGAAGCTGCAAGAACTATGTTGTCTGACTCTAAACTGCCCATCACCTTTTTGGCAGAGGCACTGAACACTGCTTGCTATGTGCAAAACAGAGTTTTAGTAGTCAAGACACATGGTAAGACTCCTTATGAACTTTGGCACAAGAGAAAACCTTTCATTGGTTTTCTCAGGTCATTGGAAGTCCTTGCACCATCTTGAATACCAAAGATCAAATTACCAAGTTTGTTGAGAAATGAAATGATGGACATTTTATTGGATACTCTTCTCAAGCTAAAGCTTATAGAGTATACAATCTCAGAACTAGAGTAGGTGAGGAGTCAGCCAATGTGACTTTCAATGAGCACACTCCTAGTGTGAAAGGTTCTGGTCCGGTTTGGCTATTTGATCTTGATTTAGTTACCAACTGTTTTAACAAATCTTTTGAGCATGTTTCAGGGTCCACAGATATACTACCTACAGGTGATCCTGACACAAGATTTGAGCTAAGAAGACCTTCAAGCTACACATCTTCAGCTCCAGTGGTAACCAATCCTGCAAATGAAGCGTCCACCAACACATCAATGACAAATTCTGCTAATACTTCTAGGGTGCCTTCAAATTCCAGCTTAGAGGCACAAAACTCAGATGAAGGAGCTTCAAATATTGTAGAAAATGGTGGTGGTGAAAGTGATCAGGAATTCCTTGATGCTGATAACCACTCATTGAAGACAACATCAATAATGTCACACACTCATTGGATCAAGTCAATATTGATAAGTGTGCTGATGTGGAGGGTGAATCCTCCTTGCGAGATCAGAATTTCTCAAATTTAGATCTGTCTAAGCAACTTGCTGTGATCCCTCAGCTAAGGATCCACAAGTCTCATCCTACCACAAACATCATTGGAGATGTTGATTCAGGGGTGAGAACAAGAGGACAAACCTATGATGCAAATGTTTCTCTTCACTCTTGTTTCTTGTCCCAGATAGAGCCAAAGAAAATTGATGAGGCTCTAAAGGATGGAAGTTGGGTTGAGGCTATGCAAGAGGAGTTGCTTCAATTCAAAAGGCAAAAGGTTTGGAACCTATGACCTCTTCCTCAAGGGAAGACTACCATAGGAACCAAATGGGTGTTCATGAATAAGAAGGATGATAGAGGACTTGTCATCAAGAACAATGCAAGACTAGTTGTTCAAGGCTATACTCAAGAAGAATGAATTGACTACACCAATGTCTTTACTCCTGTTGCATGACGTAAAGCTGTCAGGATATTTCCAGCTTTTGCTGCATCCAAGAACTTCAAGGTCTACCAACTTGATGTCAAGTGTGCTTTTCTCTATGGAGTGATTGATGAAGAGGTGTATGTCAAACAACCACCTGGGTTTGCAGACCCTGATCATCCTGATTATGTCTACATGCTTGATAAAGCTCTTTATGGGCTGCACCAAGCACCAAGGAAGTGGTATGAGACTCTATCTCGGTATCTCTATCAGCATGGATACAAAAGGGGTACTATTGATGGAACACTCTTCATCAAAGGAACAAGAAATGACATAATGCTAGTTCAAGTATATGTAGATGACATCATCTTTAGGTCAACTAACCCAAAGCTCTGTAAAGACTTTGAGAAGCTGATAAAGGACAGGTTTGAAATGAGTGCCATGGGGGAACTCAATTTCTTTCTAGAAATTCAAGTGGAGCAAGTTGACAATGTCATCTTCATAAGTCAGACAAAGTATGTACAAGACATACTTAAAAGGTTCAACATAACTGATTGTAAGGTTGCTAAGAACCCATAGCCAGGAACCACTCTCTTGGACCTGATCTTAAGGGGGAGTGTGTTGATGAACATCTCTACAGGGCAATGATTGGGTCTCTTATGTACCTCACAGCTAGTAGGCCTGATATCATGTTTGCTACAGGCATTTGTGCAAGATATCAAGCCAACCCCAAGATGTCACACTTGATTAATGTCAAAAGAATTTTAACATATCTCAAGGGTGCTCTATCACTTGGCCTTTGGTATCCAAAAGTTTCTGACTTTAATCTGTATGCTTATACAAAGAGTGACTATGGTGATTGCAACATGACTGCAAAGTCCACATCAGGGGGATGTTAATTTCTCGGTGGAAGGATAGTTTATTGGCAATGTAAGAAACAATCATGTGTGTCTACATCAACTGCTGAGGCTGAATACATTGCTGCTACAAGCTGCTGTGCTCAAGTGCTTTGGATTCAAAATCAGATGCTGGACTATGGATTCAACTTCAAGGAGACTTCCATCCACATAGACAACAATAGTGCTATCTCAATCACAGAAAATCCTTTGCAGCACTCAAGGACAAAGCATATCAATATCAGGTATAATTTGATTAGAGATAACTTTGAAATGGGATTAATCAAACTAGTCAAAGTTAACACAAATGAACAATATACTGATCTGTTCACCAAAGCTTTTGTTGAACAAAGATTTAAATATCTGGTATCAGCTATTGGGATGATTAACTTTGAATAGCTTTTTTTAAAACTTAATCATATTATTTCTAAAACTTGTGTGTCCTAAGTTGTCTATATCATCACCTTCATAAGCCCTTGTTTTCTTTGGAAGAAAATCTTTTCAAAAGACATTTCTTAGATTTTTTAAAATTTTGATCTCTTTATGATAGGATCGGATCAATTAGATTTGAATTATGCAGCGGAATATCACGAATTAAGATCAAATTCAAGCAAGAAAGTAATGAATATGCAAAACACTCAATCACAATTATAGAGAGAATATTTCTGTTAAAGGAATGTTTTCATTCACGCGTAATGCTTCGGTTAGAATACAGCTAGGTCAACTTCCCTTATATAGAGGAATGTGACGTCTGCTGATGTCACTTGATAGTGACATCTAACAGAATTTACAAAACAACTGAAATATGCAAACTACTGAGATGTTCTCAACAACTGATCACATCTCAGAGAATGCTAAGTACAAATACATGAAACTACTGACTTAAAACTACTGAAACAATAAACTACTGAAATGTAAAATTACAAGTACTGAAAAGTAAAACCATCACAAGTACTGAAGTTAACAACTTCAGCTATTGTGACAACTGCTGATCACTCTGGTCTTCAGTCTTTGTCTTCAGCACTTCATCTTCAGACTTTGTCTTCAGTTCTTTACTTTCAGACTTTGTCTTCAGACCTTTGTAATCAGCTGATGTCTTCAGCTGTTGTGATCTTCTTCAGCAGTTGTAATGTCTGTGGGACTTAGAGGTTTTTCTGATCAGGCTCATTGGTTCTTTTGGTCCAACAAACTCCCCCTGAACCAATACAGCCAAAACCTCTAACTTTATTGAAGATCCCACTTATTTTTTGGCAAAAATACTCTCTTGATCAGCTTCAGAGGTAGACATATAAGCATAGGCCAGGAAAAGGTTTCTAATCTTTTGATTGGCTAAGTATGGAAGGGAACTCTGTCTTGGGGAAATTGGACATAGAGTCTTGTCCTAACCATGAAACCTATTTCCCATTGATGAGTCTGAAAGACTCCCTTGCATAGGCCTCAAGGAGAACAACTTGTTCCTCCTTAGTGAGTTCTTCTGCTTCTCCCTCAAAGAAGAACTCAGGCCCATAGTATTCAGACAAATATCTCACTGTCTTCCCATTCTTCAACTCAACAGTTGTTATCTCTCTATATGCAAATTCATCTGGATGAGAGCCTTCGAGCAGCAACTAGAGTTCACTCTTTTGAAGATCTTCAAGTCTTTTGTACAACAACCCCTTCTTGATCATTTTGTTCTCAAGAATAGACATAGGGGTTGATTTGGATGTGTGAGCTCTCTTGAATTCATCAATGATTTCCCAGGGTGAGACTACCATGGCCAACATGATTGCAGCATTCAAAGTCTTTCTTACTTGGCCATGATATCTACTTGGTATGTTTTTCTTGTGAATTCTAGAACTTACCCTGGGATCTGGCCAAATCCTCACTCTTTCCTTTTGATGTTGAAAGGTATGTCTGAGAGTGTACAACCTCTGAGCTTGTATCTTCATAGCTTGAATGGATGAGGACTGAGGGAAGTCCTTGTCAACCATTCTAAGAAATTGCTCATCATGCTGCTTCTGTTGTTCTTCTTCTTCAATTTTGACCTTAACTATCTGCCTTTGAGTTTCAGGAGTTATTGTTTATGATTGACTCCTAGGCTTCAGTTTCTTCTTTTCAAGAATAGCAGAGTTTGGCAGATTATCTTCTTCATCATCATCTTCTTCTTCTTCCATCCTCAGCAGCCTTCTTTTTCTTTTGGGTGCTTCACTGGTGAAATCTTGAATGGGTTTCTTGGGTGAAGGGGTTGGTTTAGTTGGTTGTGAGGTTGATTGTTTTGGAGGTTGAGAGGTTGGTTGTTTTGAAGGTTTTGAGATTGGCTGTTTTGGTTGTGAGGTTGGCTTTAAAGATTGTTTTGGTAAAGGAGATTTTAAGGGCTGCTATATCATTTTGTTGGTGAGGGTGGCTTTGGATAACTTGGCCATACCAGTTCTCTTCCCAGCACCAGCTTCATCCAAAGCTTCAATGATTAAGCCTTTGTTGAAGCTTTCTGATGAGCATATTTTGGTAGTTATCTCCAAAATGCTATCTCTGGACCATGACTTGATCTCAATAATAGGTCTTCCCAAGTGTTTAGAGAGGAATCTGATCATAGCCTCTAATCTCTCCCTTTCTTCTTCATTGCAACTTGCCCATCGATTCTTAATTTCCTGAATCTTAAGTCTTCTGATCTCTAAGTCAAGTTTGGCAGTATCAAATCCTTGCCTAAAGAGCTGATCAATGATCCTGTCCATGGATCTGCTATGTTGGTCATCAGCTTCTTTGATCATCTCATCCAACCTCTTCTCATCTTCAGTTTGTTCACCAACACTCTTCTTTCTTTTTTAGGTGATGTTCTCTTTACCTTTGTGCTCCTCCTTAGCTTCTTCTTCTTCAACTCTTTTCCTTTTATCATCCTTTACTGACTTAGACTCCCCCTTTTTGGTTGCATTGGGTTCAGGGGTTTGAATGTCACAAAGGTGCTTTGACACAGCATCAGTCACAAGGGATTTAAGATCTGAGGAGATCCTCTCATCAATGGTTTGATGAACAATAGATGTGATGATGGGGGTAATGAGAGGTAAGGAAGATTTGAAAGCAGCAGCCATTTGCTCAGAGGGGTTCTCTCCCTGAGAAATAGTGCCTGAACTAGAGGCTGGTGGTTTGTTTGATTTGAGTGGCTCAGTGTTTGGTGAAGCTTCAACAGAAGCTGCCATCTGTGGGTTTATTGGGGCAGATGGACTTGATTCCTGAGGCATGATGGGAAGCAGATCTTTTAATCTACAAACCTCAGCCTCAAGAATAGTATTTTGGGCTAAGACTTCAAAGAAAAAGCCCAGGTCATCATCAGTATAAACTGAATCAGCTGACCTCCTGAGTGAATCAGGATGAACATGTGCTGAGTTTAAATCAGTGATCACATGTGCCCCTTTGTCTTGGAACTGGGGACTTCCTGCCTCAAGAGCAAGTCCTTCATTGACAGTTGCCTCTGGTGAGGTCTTAGAGATGTTACCTGCTTCATCCTGTTCATGTGTTGAAACAGGGGAAGAGGTAGCCTCACCAGATGTTCTAGTCTCCACATCTACACTAGGAGACTGAACTTTAGAATCCCTATGCTGTTGGTTATCAACTACATTTTGATCCTCTCCCTCAGCTGTTGAGGTTTTCCCAGTAGTAACAGGTTTCTGGGGAGGGTTAGAGGAATGTAGCTGAGTCAGCACTTGTGCAATGACTGCTGTTGGGCTTGTAGGGGTGATATTAGTGGGAGATGGGGGTGAAAAGGTTTGCACCTGGGGAGAGTGGTGCTTTTCAATGGCAATCTTCTCAAGTGAGATAGATTCCAGTAATGTGGTTTCCTCAATATTGGTTGCATCAGGATCCTGTTGAGAGGATACCTGAGCGGTTTCAGCTGGTGGAGTCATTGAAACTACAAGGGGATTAAGGCTTGTAGTCTCATCCTGCGTTTGTGCTACAGGGGCATCATCAGGGGACTCAACTCCCTGAGTAGCCTTTTTGGTTTTCTTTGGTTTTGGTTTGGAGAGGACTTTAGATTTGGAGGTGGAGGCTGTGGGTTCCCTCTGCTTGGGTTTGAGCAGTTTGGCAGCCTCTTTGAGTTGTGGGTTTGAGTTGTGCCTGGAGTATACCTCTGGCAAAACCAGCAGAGCAGGGACTCCAAGGCCAACAAGGCCATCAGATTTTAATTGATTTAAAATGATTGCCACAAGAAACCTTGGATATAATATCCAGCTATTTGCCACAAGTTTCAATGCCAAATCTTTCAGTTCCAAAAAGATAATATCAGAAAAATTTAGATTTTGATGTTCAAGGATAGAATATAATACCTGTTGCCATCTGGATGACATTTGATCCCAAGAGGATGTTTTGGGAGCAAGGGAGACATTGATCATGTGAAATATGAATCGCTCGGCATCATGGAAGTGCTTCTTCAGGATGGTAGTAGCACTTAGGTCACCTTCATAACCATGATTAGCAAAAGAAAGATCAATGGTGCCTTTGGGATACTTGGTGGGATAGGTGGCATCATTCATGTCTAGGGTTTGACGAATGATCTCAGGAGTGATGATCACCCGTTCCTGGTTAACAAAAGACTAGAGAGTGATGGTGTCATCATTCTCAGCAGTATGAACAGTGACGTTTGTGTAGAATTGGCACAGGGTATCGGGGTAGATGGTAGGATTTAAGAGAAAGGCTGTGCGGTATTGGGAATCAACCATCAAGTCGATAGCAGCATCAAACTTGTTCCAGAGAGGTGATTTAGTAAGGTGAGCAACACAGTTATGTCGAGGTTTGATTTGCATGGTCGCCATTAATGGAAGATGAACGTTTGGAAAGTGGGTTATGAAAAGTGTGAAGTTAGGGTTAGGTATATATAGGTTATGAAACGGCTGAGGGAAAACAACTGAAAGTGTTGGTGTTAGTCATTAGATATTAGAAAACAACTGAAGACATGGTTTTAAGTTTCAGATGTTGTAAACAACTAAAGACTTGGTGTTGGTCATCAGTAGTTGTAAAACTACTGAAGACTTGGTTTTGGCTTCAGTTGTTTGGAAATGAAACAGTAGTTGTCGTCAATTCACAAAGTTCAGCTGTTTCAATGACCTTAACACTTACTCATCAGATCATCTGATTTTCAGATGTTTCATTGGTCATCAGTACTTATTTATTATAAAAGACATCAGTAGTTTGAACTACATCAGTCTTTTCTAACAAATAAGGTACTTCAGTACTTTTAAGTAATTTAGTCTTCAATAGTTGTAAAACTACTGAAGATAAAATGACTTATCAGCACTTATTTTTGACAAAAGTATACTAATGCTCATCAGTATTTATTAACTAAGAGCATCAGCAGTTGTCAAATTATTCTAGTTGCAGCATACCAAGCCTGAGTACAAGATTATGAAAAGTTGCACTATCCAAAGGCTTAGTAAATATATCTGCAAGCTCATCAGCACTAGGCACAAACTTTGGATCAATCAGACCTTTTTCATAGCAATCCGTAATGAAATGATGTCTGATCTCAATGTGTTTGGTCCTAGAATGCTGGACAGGTTTCTTAACAATACAAAGAGCTGAAGAACTATCCATTAATAATGGAGTCTTAGTCTCTGTAATGTCATAATCCAATAACTGATTTTAAAGCCATACTACCTGAGATGTACAGCTTGCAACTGCAATGTACTCTGCTTCAGCTGTTGATGTAGCAACTGATGTTTGTTTCTTACTCTGCCAAGAGACCAAACAGTTGCCTAGAAATTGGCATCCACCAGAAGTTGTTTTTCTGGTTAACTTACACCCTGCATAGTCACTATCAGAAAAAGCAACCAATTTACAAGAGTGCCTAGTGGAATACCATAGTCCTAGAGATTTAGTTCCTTGCAAATATCTAAAGATCCTCTTGACTGCAATCATATGGGAATCCTTAGGAGCAGCCTGAAATCTAGCACAGACACAAGTTGCAAACATAATATCTGGTCTAGAAGCTGTTAGGTACATCAAGGAACCAATCATCTGTAAAGAGTTTCATCAACTCCTTTACCTTTTTGATCAGCATCCAGTTGTGTGTTGCTGCACATGGGAGTAGAACAGGTTTTACAGTTTTGTAAATCAAACTTGGTTAACAAATCTTTTGTGTATTTTGACTGATGAATGAAAGTTCCATCAGTCAGTTGTTTGATTTGTAAACCCAGAAAGAACTGTAATTCTCCCATTGCACTCATTTCAAACTTTTGTTGCATCAATTTTATGAATGCATCACACAACTGTGGATCAGATGATGCAAAAAATAATATCATCAACATAAATTTGAACAAGGAGCTTATGCACGCCAGCTTTCTTTATTAACAAAGTTTTATCTATGGAGCCTCTAGTGAAATTATTTTGAAGAAGAAAGTTAGATAATGTTTCATACCAGGCTCTGGGTTCTTGTTTCAACCCATAAAGAGCCTTATCAAGCTTATACACCCAATCAGGGTGTTTATGATCTTCAAAACCTGGTGGTTGACACACATAAACTTCTTCTTTTATTTTACCATATAAAAATGCACTTTTGACATCCTTTTGAAAAACTTTAAGATTATGAAAAGCAGCATAAGCTAAAAACAATCGAATTGCCTCCAGTCTGGCTACAGGGGCAAAGGTTTCATCATAATCAATACCTTCTTCTTGTGAAAACCCCTGTACAACCAGTCTGGCCTTGTTCTTGACAATTTGGCCTTTTTCATCAGTTTTATTCCTAAACACCCATTTAGTGCCTATTGCACACTTACCTTGGGGTAGAGGAACCAGTTCCCACACTTGCTGTTTTTGAAATTGAAGAAGCTCAAGCTGCATGGCTTCAACCCATCCATTGTCCCTTAAGGCCACATGATAATTCTTTGGCTCTTGCTGACTGATGAAGAGAGCATAGAGACAGAAATTGGACAATTGACTTCTTGTTGAAACACCAGCATTTATGTCACTAATGATCTGGGACATGGGATGATTCTTCAATTCTTGATATGCAATAATATATGTGCAAGTGTTTGTAGGAGATTCAGCAGCAGCAGATGTTGATGTAGACTCTTGAAACCTAGACTGAGATGGCAGTTCAAATGAAGTAGAGGATTCAGAGATTTCATCAACATTTGTTGTGGATGGAGCTGCTGAGGCTACAGGAACATCAAGTGTAGTAGAAAGAGGCAGATGATCACTACAACTTGCATTTGTATCTTCAGTTGGAGAGGATGGAACTTCAGAGACTACAACAGGTGGAGGCTGATATGGAACATATTGCAGTATGTCCAAGTCAAACATCTCAACAGGGTTTTGAGGAATCTTGTCTTTTGGGGATTCATTAAACTTGACATGCAAAGTTTCCTCAACAATCTTTGTTCTGCAGTTGAAAACTTTGTATGCCTTGCAAGTAGATGAATACCCAACAAAATACCCTGCATCCATCTTGGAATCAAACTTCTGAAGTATACTCTTTATGTTAAGAATATAACATGGACACCCAAATGCTATAAAGAATGAAATCAAAGGAGCCAAATGATGTAAGAGCTCGTAAGGAGTCTTCATCAACCTCTGATTCACTAATACTCTATTCTGAACATAGCAAGCTGTGTTGACAGCTTCAGCCCAAAAGATTAGTGGCAAACCAGAGTCAGCCAACATTGTCCTTGCGGCTTCAATCAGGGTCCTGTTCTTTCTCTCCACCACTCCATTTTTCTCTGGAGTTCTTTGAATACTATATTGTCTTTTGATTCCCTTAGACAAATAGAATTCATCAAGAGTGTGATTTCTAAACTCTGTCCCATTATCACTTCTCACACACTTAACTGGAAGTGAATGCTGCTTTTCCACATGTAACACAAAATAGATGATACTTTGAGCAGCCTCATCCTTGGAATGCAAGAAGAAACTCCATACATATCTTGAGTAATCATCCACAATTATCAGACAGTACTTTTTCTTTGCCATGCTCATTACTCTCACAGGACCAAAGAGATCCATATGCAGTAATTGCAAGCAGGCAGTGGACTTAGGTTCTTCTATAGGAGGGAATGAAGCTTTGTGTTGCTTTCCTTTTAAGCAAGCTGGGCAGTTATCATCACACTTGAACTCCTTCAATGGCAAACCTCTCACTAAACCATGATGAATGAGCTGATTCATGTTCTTGAAATTCACATGACCCAGCCTTCTATGCCATAGTTCAGATTCTTGAGGAGAGGCTTTGGAGAACAGACATGGATGGCCTTTTAGATCAATTTTCTTTGATAGATCTAAAGCATATACTCTTCCAATCCTGTTGTCCTACAAAAGCATATACTCAACCAATATCTCGTCAATCTTGTGCAAAACTGTGGAAGACAGAATCCGACAGTTTTGACTTGTGAAAAGTGCAACATGCCCTTTATCACACATTTGACTGACACTCAAAAGATTGTATTTGAGATTCTCCATATGGTTAACATCATCAAATCTTATCTCCCCATTTGAGACAAAACCCTTCCCAATGATGTAACCCTTGGCATCATTTCCAAAAGAAACAAATCCCTTCTTCTTTTGGGAATAGTCATGAAGAAGAGAGCTGCTCCCTGTCATGTGCATGGATCCTCCACTGTCCACATACCAGATGCTTCTTTGGCATGATGAAGAACCCTGCATTTATCACAAACATTAGTTAGCCTTTGAGACCCAAACCTTTTGGTTTTTGGTCTGTTTTCATCAACATATGTTAAACTAACAGGTTGTGCATGATTAACAGCTTTTGAAGATGTAGATGATGCTGAAAAGGATTCCTTGGATTTTGGCTTAGGTGTCCTTTTCAGTGGTTTAATCACAGAAACATCTAATTGGTTAACTCTCCCCAATAGATGTTGAACCATCATCACAAGTTGTGTCTGATTTGTTGACAGAGTTTTCAACTCTGTTGACACATCAGTACTTGTAGATGATATGTTCTTGTGATTCACTACATCCTTCTTTTGAAAAGACACAGACTTAGTCTGAGTTTTCAATATTTCCTGAGGAATATCTGCAGCTGTTGTTTGAAAAACCCCTTCCTCCTTAGTGACTTTTTGAGAAAGCTTAGGTTTATCAGAATGAGATGATTGAGGTACAAACTTGGTTTGAAATTCATTTTTCATTTTATGCATTTCCTTCTTAATGATTTTCTCTTTATTGAATTTTAAACCCTTGTTATACCAGCATTCATCAGTCAGATGATTGAACAAACCACATATTTCACATGGCCTTCTTTTCATCTTTTCTTGATCAACTGCTGAAGTTGATGAAACTACTGAAGATTTGTTCTTCAGTACTTTCTTCCTTTCAGTACTTTTGGGAAGTACTGAAGGATTTTCAACAAGTGAAGATTTCTTCTTCAGTGATTTTCTATCAGTACTTTTTAGAATCCCGATAGATTCTTCAGCAGTTGTCAAGGAATGCTTGTTATCCTCTGATTTAAAATGCTCTTCAGGTGTTGTGTTTTTCCCTTCAGTACTTTGAGTACCTTGTGGAACAACACCTGAATTTCTCAGCCTCTTCTTGATCAAGTGTTTCGAAGCAGTGGGATCATCAGTTATTTGATTAACTGAGATACTCACACTATCTTCATCCTTAGATTTTTAATTATCAGTTAAGGATGAAACACCTGATGATGTGGTTTGGGAATGACACTCAACCTCAGATTGTACTTCTAACTTGGGAGTAAAATCTGTGGGAGGTATGGTATGATTATACCCAATCCCAAACTTCACATTGGAAGCAGTTTGCTTACTGAGAAGCATTTCAAATCCCTTGCAAGATGTTACCCATCGTTCACAATCAACTTGGGTAGCTGCAAGTGTTTCTTTGAGATTCTTGTGATTTTCTAGAATGACCTCTACCTTCGCTTTTTCATTAGTAATTTGACATTTAAGTTTATAAATCTCCTCATCCTTCTCTTTTAAAACAGACTCAAACTCAGCTTTCTTTTGGAAATTGCTTTTTCTAGGTCAAGGTTTTGATTAATTAGAGCTACATTCGCTTCCCTAATAGAAACAAAAGCAGCTATGCATGATTCAGAACATAACTTGGCCCTAGCCTTAGAAGATACATGTGGTACCGGTGATGATGAAGGATTGTTATCAGTAGATTCCAGGGCCATTAATGCAAGGTTTCCAAAAGGGTTTTCACCACCATGTTGACCAGCACCAGCAAATTGCTCAGAATAACCAGAGACATCATCTGGTAGGCTGCTCCAGTCAACAATCTCAGGGGTGAAAAAGCTCTGATGAGATTGAGGTTGAGATTGCTGATTTGTTTGAGATGGTTGAGGATCAGGTAGAGCATGCGGTTGTTGAGCTATGGGTACAGAAACTTGACCAGACTGAGGCATGTAAAAGCATGGATAAGGATATGGCATGGGGCTTTGAGGGACAAAGTATGTAGGAGATGATTGATGTTGTGAATGATGATCAGAACTGGTAGGATGTTGCCCTTTGGATTGTGAATTATTGCTTGGAAAAGTCACAAAGGGTGCAGATGAGTTAGATCCAGATGATCTACACTCTCTAGCAAAATGTCCAAGTCTGTGGCACTTGTGACATCTCAACTTACTCTTGTCAAAACCAACCTTGGTTTTGCCAAAGAGACCAGGAAATTTCCTACCTGTTCTTTTATAAAACTTTTGAGATCTGATATTAATCAATTCCATTTGTCTCAGAATATCCATCTCTTCCAGATCATCATTAGCAATTCCTTTCAAATCATCCATCATAAAACACAAATTATCAACATTAAAACCTGAGTTTCCCTCAACTCCAACAAAAGCATGATTTCCACTGTTTGAAGAGAAATCAATATGCTCATCATATGAACTTTTAGATGAAGCCTATTCAGACTCATGACCAACCAGAGCAGTGTTACCTGGTACAAAGTCATCAGTGAGCTTTCCAGATGAAGATAGTTTCCTTTTCTGTTCTATCTCTCTCTCAAATGTTAAGAGTTTCCCATGAAGTTGGGTGAGAGATAGAGTATCCAGATTTGCACTAGAGCGTAGGACAATGGTGTGAGTGTCCCATCTCTCAAGCAGGGATCTGAGAAATTTGTTATTCATCTGGCTGTTTGTGTATTCATGTTGAACCATTTTAAGCTCAGAAATTAAACATGAAAACCGCTCAAACTGTTGAGTCAGTGTCTCACCCTTCCTATGAGAGAATGTCTCATATTGCTGGGCAAGGATTTCTCTGTTGTTTGCTAAGACCTCATCAGTTCCTCCAAATTGTTCCTTCAGAGCAACCCAGAGATCATAAGCAGTTTCATGATGCATGAGCCCAGAATAGATTTCATTAGACAGTGCCATGGCCAGAATTCCATGGGCTTTAGCATCAATCTCAAACAGTTTTAAATCCTAATCAGAATATTGTTCCTTCTTTTTAGGAACCATCTCATTGGTTTCAGGATTACTCACCATAGGCTTGTATGGTCCATGAACCACAGACTTCCAACAACCTGAACTGTTAACAGACAGGTGATGGAGCATTCGGCATTGCCATATGTTATACTCACTCCTAACAAGCATTGGAGGCTTAGTTGAGGAGCCAGTATTGTGAGGATCATTCATTGAAGTAGTCATTTTTACTAATTCAATCGAATTCAATGAGATTAAAATCGGTCTAGTTTGAAAACTCAACAACACAATTAGAAAACACAATTAGAATCTCAATTAATTAACCGGAAGCAACAGAAACTCAATCTCTATAATCAATTCTTGCAAAAATGCTAATTCGATCAACCTTCGTTATCAAACGAGCAGTTTCAATGATCAATTGTTAGATCGATCAATGATTAACCAGCTCTGATACCATTTGATAGGATCGGATCAATTAGATTTGAATTATGCAGCAGAATATCACGAATTAAGATCGAATTCAAGCAAGAAAGTAATGAATATGCAAAACACTCAATCACAATTATAGAGAGAATATTTCTGTTAAAGGAATGTTTTCATTCACGCGTAATGCTTCGGTTAGAATACAGCTAGGTCAACATCCCTTATATAGAGGAATGTGACGTCTGCTGATGTCACTTGATAGTGACATCTAACAGAATTTACAAAACAACTGAAATATGCAAACTATTGAGATGTTCTCAACAACTGATCACTTCTCAGAGAATGCTAAGTACAAATACATGAAACTACTGACTTAAAACTACTGAAACAATAAACTACTGAAATGTAAAATTACAAGTACTGAAAAGTAAAACCATCACAACTACTGAAGTTAATAACTTCAGCTGTTGTGCAACTGCTGATCACTCTGGTCTTCAGTCTTTGTCTTCAGCTTCATCTTCAGACTTTGTCTTCAGTTCTTTACTTTCAGACTTTGTCTTCAGACCTTTGTGTAATCGAGCACATTAGGGTAATCGAGCAGAAGGTCAAAATGGAGAACTAATTGACTTACACTCCCCTCCAAGTCAAGCTCCTCCTGAAGTGGATGTTAAGGTTGAACATCCTGAGACAACACAACCTGGACCTCCTGCTGAGCCTCAGCAAGCTTCATCTTCTGTTCCATAGCAGGGTCAAAGTCCCTCACCTTCTGAACTTGTGAGGGAGAAACACCCAATTGAGCAAGACAAGACTGACTAACAAGGTGCTGCAGACCAGTCTTCTCAATTAAAGTCCTCAAAGAGCAGGAAGAGGATGGCTTCTAAATCAAAGTCAAAGAAGAAGAAGAAGCCTGAATCATCCACCTCTAGACCTCAGGCTAAGTCAAATCAACTTGAGGAAGTGCATGAAGAGGCAGCCCAATCAACTCCAACCCAAGTGGCTCCTCTTGCATCTGAGAGACCCATCTTATCCTGGACCTTCACAACTAATTCAGAGAGATGGCATGTGATCAGAGATCAAGGTGGTGAAGATGTCTACACATAGCAAGACTTATTCAACCTACTTTTGCATGATCTCTTTGAGATGAAAAGATATTATGAGAGTCTGAATGATCCTGACCATCTAATGAAGAAGAGCATGGTCATCATCATTATGAGGACTGTCAAAAGCTGAAGATCTTTAAATGTTTTGGTAGCATCATCCTAGGGGAAGTTTGTAAGGATTCCTATAAGTTTGATGCAGCCAAAACATCCAAGTCTCTCTGCATGCATGCACTAAAGAACAAAAGTAGAAATACTTCGGAAGTTTTACACCTTGCATTAGAAATATTCTAAGTGTAAAATCATCCGAAGCCAAGACCAACATCTTCTGAAGCCAAAAGTGAAGTCTTCCGAAGCTTCAAAGACAAAGCCTTCCGAAGCCAAATAGTGAATACAGATTTCTTCTGAAGACTTTTAGAGACATGCTTTTATTTTATGTACTTTAGCATAAAGCTGGACCACCTTTCTGCTGCAACTCTGTTTAGTCACCAACTTACATGAGTTGGTGAAAAGGTCCATGCTTTTGGTAACTGTACATTAAGGTCTTGAGTCTGTGCTTTGTACTTTATGTACTTTTATCCTTTTTGTAATATATTAGGATATGAGCTATAGCATGTCATAGTCACTAGTCAAAAGGCAATCTCCCTTTTGACTCTATATTTGATTTTGTTGTCTAGTCTTATGTATCCAGCTAGCCTTCAAAGTATGGCCGGCTGTAGGATGTAGTATAAAGTATCTCAAGTACTTGTAACTTTCAATCGTATGCTTTGTAACATTTGTAAAAGAACTTGAGAAGCAATATACAACAATCTTGAAAACGAAATGCTTGTGTTGTTTGCTATCTTGTTCTGTCTCATTTTTACTTGTGTTCTTAGTATCTTTCACTTATGTTAACCAGTTCCCTATTTGATGTATTAAGTGTTCTAAGTAACTCTCCTCATTGTGGTGTTGTGTTGTAATTGCATACCCTTCACCGGTCCTGCAATATTTTTCAACTTCCTCAACACATACTGATGAACACAATCTATCTCTTACCTCTCCAGCCATTGGTGGAACCTTGTTCTCCATGTGTGCCATTAAAGTTTGATTCTCTTCTAAGACTTCCTTCTCATATATACTCCAGTCACAAGTTTCATATTGAAGAATGATCAGCCCGGTTTCTTTAGAGTTACTTGGTCCTGCTGATGCATTTGTGGCTGGTGGGGGGGATGAGTTGGTTAGTTGTGGTTGTCTAAAAGGTCTTTCAAATGTTGTTGGTTGATGAGATTAATGCTGATGAGAATGATGTTGCTGATGTTCTCTCATGTCAGAAGTTGATTGTTGATTACATTCTCTTGAGAAGCGCCTATAGCGATTGCATTTGGAACATCTTACTTTTGACTAATCAACACCAATCTTTGATGTTTTAGTTGCTGAAGCCAAATTTTTGTTTCTTCTCAGGTGCTGCTTGGCTCTATAAGCAATCATTGCCATTTGCCATTGAAGATCCATCTATTCTACCACGTCTAGATGTCGTTCTTCCAAATCTTGTTGACAGATGTTGTCAGGTGTTGAAGATCATGTATAGGTTGGACTCACCTTAGTATAGATTGTTTACTTTACTTGTAATAGGACTTTTGTTAGTTTCCTTTTGTATGTTCTTAGTTTTGTGTGTTTTTCGCAGTCCAGCGAAACTGTGAGCGAATCTGTAAATTCGCTCACAGTTTGCTGTTCTAGTTTACCCAGCGAACTTATGTTCTGTCGGGCGAAACTGTAGTTTCGGCATGACAGTTTCGCTGGTAGCGAAACTGTCTGCGAAACTACAACTGCTATATATACTTTTGTTAATTTTCATTGTAAGGTAAGCTTGCAAAACCCTAATCGTGGATCATTGTTGCAAGTTACCTATTCCAAGCAGTTATTACACAGAAATATCATTGTGCTTCATGTTATTGATTGTCATTGTTCCTTTTGTTATCAAATATGATTTAGAATTGTATTCAATCTTCTCTATTGTCATTGTTTAGCATGCTTGTTAGATATTGAGCAATTCATCACATCATTTGCACTGTTTTTCGATCACATTGACCAACAATATGGTATCAGAGCCTTAGTGCTCTTGATTTGTTGAGTTTTTTGTGGTTTTTGTTCAATATCTAGTCTCCATCAATTTTCATTGAATTATACGGTGTTTTTGACATGGAAATTGATTGAATTATGCTAGTTTTCGTTTGAGGAAGATCCTACAATCATCAGATCTCAAATTCATTGAGTTTTGGATGATTTCAGATTGATTTTGAGTTGAAAAAGGGGTTTTGAGATCGATCAGCGAATTTACTGTTCTTCCAGTGAAATTGCCATCATCTTTCAGCGAAACTATGAGCTATTTTGCATCAGAAGTTGTTTTCTAGTGGTTCTGCAAAACTAATCTCTTGAACAAAAGTTCACCAGGGTTTGTGAACGATCAACAAGCGAAATTGCTGCTGAATTTGTTTTTGAACGAAAGTTCAAGCTTGTTTCATGCGAAGTTATCAACGAAACTAAGCCAGTGGTGTCTTTGGACTAGCGAAACTGCTGCTGAAATTGCTAGCGAAATTAGCTTTCTCAGCGAAATTGTCAGCGAAAGTAATTCTTCTGCGAAACTGTCATCAAAGTCATCTTTTTCTGCGAAATTGTCAGCGAAATTATCATCTTCTCTGCCGAAACTACAATGTAGAAGTTAACTACTCTCACACTTGCTGATCTTGAAAGTGTTGCTCCTAATAGGCCTCCAAGACTCATTAATGGAGATAATTTTGAAGATTGGAAGACTTGTCTCAAAGCTTTCTTCTTCTACACTGATCATAACCAATGGGAATCGATTACTTCTGGTCCTCACATACCAACGGTTACTGTTGGTGATGTTGTCTCTCAAAACAAGGACCCATCTTCCTATACTGAAAGAGATCTGAAATTGATTGATCGTGATCAAAAGGCTTTTGGTGCTCTAACTCTCTGTTTAGCACCAGACATCTACAACCGTTTTGCAGAGCATAAAAATGCTAAATCTCTTTACGATGCTTTATGTGAATTTTATGATGGTAATGCAGATTTGGTAAAGGATAAGAGTATTCAGGCTGAAAAGGAATTCAATTCATTTGTGGGATACAAGAATGAGAGTCTGACAGATCTCACAAACCGTTTCTTAACTGTCTCAAGCACCTTAAAGAAGTATGATGAAAGGCTCTCCAACAGTGAACAAGTTAACAGGCTTCTCGATTCTCTTCCACCCCAGTGGAGTCTTCAGGTGAGAATGCTTAAACAAGAGAGAGGGTTCACAGATTACAAGTTGATGGATATCATCAATAAGTTGAAATCCTTTGAGTTGGATATGAAAAGACGGGAATTAAAGCAGACTATGATGCCCACATCTGGTTTTTTAAAAATGTTGCTTTGTTGTCATCCGCTGAAATCTCTCAAATACAAAATCCAATTCAAGGAGGGAGAAATACAAGTACTATCTCGAGTGGGAACAGTCATGTTGGAAGAGATTTGGGTAATTCTAAGGCCAATGTTGAAACTCCAATTCCATCAGAAACAATGGCTCTTTTTGGAATTTTTGTTCAGAGCTATGAAGCACTTGTTGCTGGAGAACTGAAAGGAAAGGGAATGACTATGGAGGACATGTACCAGGTTGATCCTGATGATCTTGAAGAAACTGATATTCAATGGCAGATGGCGATGTTAACTTTGAGGGCTCAGAGATTCATGGAAAGACCTGGACAAAAGAACTTTGGTGGTCAAACGTCTACTTCAAAACTGGGATTTGATAAGTCAAAATTGAGATGCTTTAATTGTAAACAATTGGGACATTTCAAACGTGAATGTCCATTACCAATTGTCACAGATCCTAGTAATTCTGGAGTACCAAGACTGACAACAGAGAAAGAAAAGGAAGATGTGAATCTAAAAAAGGAGTCTGCTTTGATTTCGAACTTTGACTGGAGTGCGGAGGTTGAGGAAACAAGAACTGAGATCAACCATGCGTTAGTTGCTGAGTTTGTGGAAAGTAATGAAGAGGTAGATGGTAAAGATGGATTTGAGCTGTTCAAGGAATTCAAAAGAGAAAATGTGTCATATGTAAATGGGAAAGAAGAAAAAGATGATGGAAATAGGGAAGATGAAACTGCAGGTTTAAGTGAGAAAAAAAGTTCAAGAGATGGGATAAGAAAGGATAATGATGATGATGCTGCTACTGTTGAGGAAAGAAGTCAAGTACTCCAGTATGCCTGTGTGACAAAGCCTTAGCTGCTGAAAGGATGGTAATGCGACTTCCATATGAGGTAATACAGGATATGTGCTCACCTGCTTGTAAAATTAGATTATTTGGGATTTATAGGGCTAACCGTTTATTAATTGATAATGAAAAGGATTTAAAGCGAATTAATGATGAACTTAAAATCAATGAATCAAAATATTTTGTGAAATTAAATGAGGCTTTAGAAGAAAATAATCATTTAAAACGAATCGTTTTGGAAAGAAATGTCGAGATTAATACTTTGACTGAAAGGGTTGCTCTTGCTGAATTTGAAACAAGCAAACTTCAGTCAAAGTTAGATAAATGGACTATTTCAGGAATGAAACATGATGATCTTTGTAAATCTCAACGGGGAGCTAGAATTAAAACAGGTTTGGGTTATGAAAAAGTAAAGGTTTATCCTCCACCTAGTACATACTGTTATTCTCCTATGACTGTTCCTCATCCTTCTAATGATTTAATCAAAACAGATACTGACAGTATGTCTGCAGGTTTAGAAGGGATTAACTCTAAGTACATTCGTGAAGACTACGACTATAGACCAACTAGTGGGCTTGGATGCACTAGTACTAGTACACCTAATAATCAGTAGTCTGTTTTAGTTCATAAGTCTAGTTTAAATTCTGAATTTGTTTCTAGTTCGACTGTAACAGACTCTGATGTCTCATGTTCTCATGATAGTTTTATTTCATCTTGTAATTCAGATCATGGTAGTGATGATTTTTGTTCTCATAATGATTGTAATGCATCTGATCTTTCTCCAAAATTAACTGAGCAAATTAAAACTATTTGTTTCAAAAAGTTCTTTTCTCATCCTATTCCATCTTTCACTCCATTAACTATGACTTCATCTGATGAACGTATTTCTTCTTCATCTGACACCAGTACCAGTGGAACTAGTCTTACTGATACGTCAGATAAATCTTCTTCTAATTTTGTAAATAATAATTCTTGTTCAAATAAACATCAAACTCATGGGTTGTATGAGACATTCAGTGATATTGATTCTAGTTTGTCTGAATGTGATAAGGAGATTATTATTGATCCTATTTTTACCCCATCACATCACAGACCTAGATTCAAACCTCATTGTTTCAGGTGTGGTCAAGAAGATCATCTTATAAAGAATTGTCCTTCTTTGATTCAAGGATCCTCTAATAGGAACTGTTTTGGAAATGAATTGACAAAATTGGTTAATAATTTCTTCTGTAAAAAATCTGCTTCTTCAAAAAGCAAAGTTGTTCAATATTGGGTTCCTATTACTCCAGGCTAATTGATTTGTTAATTCTTTTCAGGAGTCCTCGTCAAAGATTGTAAACAGTTTATGGCATGTTGATAGCGGGTGTTCCAAACATATGACGGGATTAAAAGACTTGTTGACCAATTATCGGATTATAGATGGAGGATATGTTGCTTTTGCTGGTAACAAAAAAGGTGGAAAAATGATTGGACAAGGAGAAGTTACCAATGGTTCTCTCACTTTGGAAAAAGTCAACTATGTTCCCGAATTGGCTTTTAATCTTCTGAGTGTTTCTCAAATCTGCGATAAAGACATTCCTGTTCTATTCAAATCTTATGAATGTCTATTTTTAAAATCAGAGATTGTAATTTCAGACGATTTGATTCTCATGCGTGCTCCAAGAAAGCATGATACGTATCTTCTTGATATGAACTCAAGCGAATCAAAGGCTACTGCAACTTGTCTTCTTTCAAAAGCATCAACTTCTGAGTCTCTCTTATGGCATCGTCGATTAGGCCATGTTAATTTTAAGATAATTAACAAATTAGTAAAGAACAATCTTGTTAGAGGACTTCCTTCAAAAGATTTTTCTGTTAATGAAAAATGTATGGCATGTGCCAAGGGCAAACAACATAAGAAACCTCATAAGCCCAAACTTCTAAATAGCATATCTTGTCCTCTCGAGTTGTTACATACTAATTTATTTGGCCGAATTAGTGTTAAATCTATTGCTAAAAAATCATTTTGTCTTGTTGTTACAGATGATTTCTCAAGATATTCATGGGTGGGGTTTCTTGCACACAAAGGCGAGGTTGCAGAGGAATTGCAGAGATTAATTCTTTCTATCGAAACAATTAGTAAGAGAAAAGTTATGGGACTGAGAAGTGACAACGGCACTGAATTCAAAAATCAGATTCTCGATTCATTTTGTGCTCAAAAGGGGATTGTGAGACAATTTAGTGCTGCGAGAACTCCCCAACAGAATGGTATTGCAGAACGAAAGAATCGCACTCTCGTTGAAGCTGCTCGTACAATGCTGATAGAATCTTCATTACCCATTATCTTTTGGGCTGAAGCTGTAAACTGTGCTTCATATTTTCTAAATCGAGTGTTGATTGTGAAAGATAAAATGAAGACTCCTTATGAACTTTTTCATAAGAGAAAGCCTCTAATTGATTTCTTTCGGCCATTTGGTTGTTCTTGCACTCTTCTGAATACTCAATCTCAAAAGACAAAGTTTGGTGCTGTTTCTGATGAGTGTTACTTTGTTGGTTATTCTTCTTCTCAAAAGGCATATCGGGTTTATAACAAAAGAACACGTATCGTTCAAGAGTCGTTCTATGTTGATTGGCAGGAATCTAACTCTTCTGAAGTTAGATCTGAACCAGCTTGTGCAGGGATTCGTTTGGATTTTCTTTGGTAGGTGAGGGTGACTTGGGCCCTTTTTGGTGGTTGAGAGGTAGAAGGTGTGGGTTCAACACTAACTTGTGTTGCTAGGTTGTCACCTTCAGCAATGAGCTCTAACATTTTTTGGACTAGGGCTGTTTTTACCCTTGAGAAGCCTACAGTTGGCTTCTTCTTAATTTTAAAGATGTTGGGCTTCATCTATCCCAATTTAAGAATATTATCTGTTTCCCTCAACTGTGAGCCCAGTTCACAGTTGAGAATGTGTTGAACATATCTGGGAAACATATAATACTCTAAGGAGTCCAAGTTAGCAAGCAAATTTGTATAGACAAATTGAGAGTACCTGAACTTGACCCTTTGAACCATTCTATGTACTATGAAGGAGATATCCTCAGGAATCTCATCCCACCCTCCATGCTTGTTTGAAAAGTTGTGGATAACCACATGAAGCAGGTATTTCCATTGGGATGAGAACTTCCCTTTCCTGAAGGTCTTTACAGAGAAATCTCCCTCATAACCCATCTGCTCAAAGGAATGATTTACAGCTTCCTTTGAGAAGTACAACTCACATTCTTCATCATCCAGCTGCAAATGGGTGTTTATGATGGCCGGAGTGATGAAGATTGTCCTCCTTTGCACTGTGGCAGACAGTGCCTTCTCCACATCCATAATGACTTCTTGGCAGGTCTTCAAAAATTCAAGCAGATGATCCTCATAGAGAGTAGGATCAATGGTTAGGGAGGTGGAGTAATATGATAGAGCTAAGAAACGACAAATCTTTGAGAATCTTTCATCTTTCTCAGAGCTTAACAGAGCAACTTGGTTATGTTGCCTGTGAAGTTGCATGGAGAAATCTGGGTTGTTTATGATGTTTAGGTTGGCCATTTTAGAAGCTTAAGGATGAAGAAAGATGAAGAACAAAAGGCGGTTTGGAAGAATTTAGGTTTAAGGAATAGTGTAATTTAGGAAGATAGTGAAAGAGGGGGGAATCGTTGGGCATTTATGTGAAAAGGATTTGAGACAATGTTAATGAAAGAGGATAAACTTTGAAATCCGGATGTCGGTCCCACCTCTGAAATGTAGTTTACTGTTGCCCAAAAAGTAGTTTTCTTGGAAGTCAAGACATCTTCCAAAGGTTATTTGCTTCGGAAGTTCTGAAGAAAAACTTCCGAAGGTAAATTGGCTTCGGAAGAGATTTCAAAGATTTTTGAAAATTTTGCTTCGGAAGAGAGTTTTACACTCAGAGATTTTTATTCTAAGATGAATAAATACTTCCGAAGGTAAGTTGCTTTCGGAAGAAACTTGTTCTTTGAAAACATACAAAGTACTTAAGTTGATTTTAAGCTTCGGAAGATATTTCAGAAATTTCTTCCGAAGGTAAAATTACTGAAGCAATTATTTGTTTACTAAGACATAAACTACTTCTAAAGGGAATTTTAAATCTTCCGAAGAGTTCAAGATTTTCAAAAATCTAAGAAAAGTCTTTTGAAAAGATTTTTCTTCCAAAGAAAAGAAAGGGCTTATTAAGGTGATATAATACACAACTTAGGACACACAGGTTTTAGAAATAAATATGATTAAGTTTTAAGAAAAGCCATTCAAACTTAATCACCCCAATAGCTAATACAAGATATTTAAATCTCTGCTCATCAAAAGTTTTGGTGAACAGATCAACATATTGTTCATTTTTGTTAACTTTGACTAGTTTGATTAATCCCTTTTGAAAGTTATCTCTAATCAAATGATACCTGATGTTAATATGCTTTGTCCTTGAGTACTGCACATGATTCTCTATGATGGAGATAGCACTAATGTTGTCTATGTGAATGGGAGTCTCTTTAAAGTTAAATCCATTGTCCAGCATCTAATTTTGAATCCAAAACACTTGAGCACAGCATATTCAGCCTCAGCAGTTGATGCAGACACACAGGATTGTTTCTTGCATTGCCAAGAGACTACTTTTCCATCAAGAAATTGACATCCCCCTGATCTAGACTTTGCAGTCATGTTGCAACCACCATAGTCACTATCTGTATAAGCATATAGATTAAAGTCAGAATTCTTTGGATACCAAAGGCCAAGTGATGGAGCACCTTTGAGATATCATAAAATTCTTTTGACAGTGACCAGATGTGACATCTTGGGGTTGGCTTGATATCTTGCACAAATGCATGTAGCAAACATGATATCTGGCCTGCTAGCTATGAGGTACATAAGAGACCCAATCATTGCCCTATAAAGGTGTTCATCAACACACTCCCCCTCAAGATCAGGTCTAAGGGAGTGATTTCCGGCTATCGGTGTCTTAGCAACCTTACAATCAGTCATGTTAAACCTTTTAAGTATGTCCTGTACATACTTTGACTGACTTATGAGATGCCATTGTTAACTTGCTTCACTTGAATTCCTAGAAAGAAATTGAGTTCCCCCATGGCACTCATTTCAAACCTGTCCTTCATCAGCTTCTCAAAGTCTTTGCAGAGCTTTGGATTAGTTGACCCAAAGATAATGTCATCTACATATACTTGAACTAGCGTTATGTCATTTCCTGTTCCTTTGATGAACAGAGTTCCATCTATAGTACCTCTTTTGTAGCCATGTTGATAGAGATACTGAGATAGAGTCTCATACCACTTTCTTGGTGCTTGGTGCAGCCCATATAGAGCTTTATCAAGTCTGCAAACATAATCAGGATGATCAGGATCTGCAAACCCAGGTGGTTGTCTGACATATACCTCTTCATCAATCACACCATAAAGAAAAGCACACTTGACATCAAGTTAGTAGACCTTGAAATTCTTGGATGCAACAAAAGCTAAGAATATTCTAACAGCTTCAAGTCTTGCCACATGAGCAAAAACATCTGTATAGTCAATTCCTTCTTCTTGAGTATATCCTTGAACAACTAGTCTTGCCTTGTTTTTGATAACAAGTCCTCTATCATCCTTCTTGTTCCTAAAAACCATTTGGTTCCTATGATAGTCTTCCCTTGAGGAAGAGGACATAGGTTCCAAACCTTTTGCCTTTTGAATTGAAGCAGCTCCTCTTGCATAGCTTCAACCCAACTTCCATCCTTTAGAGCCTCATCAAATTTCTTTGGCTCTATCTAGGACAAGAAACAAGAGTGAAGACAAACATTTGATTCATGGGTTTGTCCTCTTGTTCTCACCCCTGAATCAACATCTCCAATGATGTTTGTGGTAGGATGAGACTTATGGATCCTTAGCTGCGGGATCACAGCAAGTTGCTTAGACAGATCTAGATTTGAAAATTTTTTATCTGGCAAAGAAGATTCACCCTCCACATCACCACACTTATCAAGATTGACTTGATCCAATGAGTGTGTGACATCATTGATGTTGTCTTCAATGCAGTGGTTATCAGCATCAAGAAATTCTTGATCATTTTCACCACCACATATTTCTCCAACATTTGAAGCTCCTTCTTCTGAGTTTTGTGCCTCTAAGCTGGAATTTGAAGGCATTCCAGAAACATCAGTAGGATTTGTCATTGATGTGTTGGTAGAAGATTCATTTGCATGAATAGTTAGCACTGGAGCTGAAGATGTGTAACCTGAAGGTCTTTTGAGCTCAAATCTTGGGTCAGGATCACCTGTTGGTAATATATCTGTAGATCCTGAAATATTCTCACAAGATTTGTTAAAACAGTTGGTAACTAAATCAAGATCAAATAGCCAATTCGGACTAGAATCTTTCATATTGGGAGTGTGCTCATTGAAAGTCACATTAGCTGAATCATCAAGTACTCTAGTTCTGAGATTGTATACTCTACAAGCTTTAGCTTGAGAAGAGTATCCAATAAAGTGTGCATCATCTGATTTCTCAACAAACTTGGCAATTTGATCCCTGGTATTCAAGATGGTGCAATGACATACAAATGACCTAAGAAAACCAATGAAGGGTTTTCTCTTGTGCTAAAGTTCATAAGGAGTCTTACCATGTGTCTTAACCACTAAAACTCTGTTTTGCACATAGCAAGCAGTGTTTACTGCCTCTGCCAGAAGGTGATGGGCAGTTTAGAGTCAGACAACATAGTTCTTGCAGCTTCAATAAGTGTCCTCTTTCTCCTCTCAGCAACACCATTTTGCTAAGGAGTCCTGGGAGCACTATATTGTCTTGTAATACCTTTTTCATCACAAAATGTATCAAGGATTTGATTCTTCAATTCAGTTCCTTGATCACATCTTATGGTTTTGACCTTGTGATCACATTGATTCTCAATCTTTAAGATGAAATTCTTCAGAATCTCAGGACTCTTATCCTTAGTTCTAAGAAAGAAGACTCAAGTGAATCTTGTAAAATCATCTGTGATCACCAAACAATAAGAGGTCCTTCCTAGACTCATTACACTGGTGGGGCCAAAGAGATCCATATGTAATAAGTGTAAGGGATGAATGATGGAGTTTCTTTCCTTTGGCTTGTGAGATACCTTATGTTGCTTCCCTTTTAGGCATGCAACACAGTGGTCATCACTTGTAAACTCATTCTTTGGTATTCCAGTTACCAAATCATTCTTAATTAATTTATTCATGTTTTTAAAGTTTACATGGCACATTCTTTTATGCCAGAGGAAAGATTCATCATTATTTGCTTTAGATAGAAAGCAGGAAATTTCTCCTGAGGAAGATGTTTCTTGCAAGTCCATCTTGTACATGTTCCCTTTCCTGGGGGCTCTGAGCAAGATGTGCTCATGAGGAATGACCACCCCGGGCCTGAGAACAATGCACTCATGCTCAGTAAAGAGCAAGTTATGACTCTGATCACAAAATTAGGATACACTCAAAAGATCGTACCCAAGCTCCTTGACAAAGTTTACCTTCTCAATGCTAAGCTTACCATTTGTGACCTTGCCCCTTCCAATAATGTAACCTCCTGCATCTCCTCCAAAAGCAACTGGTCCTCCATCAATTCTTTCAAACTTTTCGAGTAGTGACCTATTGCATGTCATGTGCCTGGAACAGCCACTATCAATGATCCATGTCTTGAGCTGTCCCTGCACAAAAGAGATGATTAGTTACATTTGGAAACTATAGCCTCATTGGTCTTGGGCTCATCAAAAAAAGTTGAAGACAATGCAACAGTAATTGATCCTATAGTCATGCTAGAGGGATCATTTGCTGATGTTGATGAAGAACCTTCAGCCGCTAGGTCTTTCTTTGACTTCCATACCACTTTTGAAAGCTTAGACTTGACCTTCAATACTTCAGAAGTTTTGAAAACTTCGGTAATTTTGATGACTGGCCCTTCGGAAGATCTTGCTTTCACTGCAGCAGGCTTCAGTGCTTCGGAAGTATTCCTTTCTTCCGAGACCAAATTTTCTTCCGAAAGCAAGTTTCCACTTGTCTTCTTCTTCATTTTGGAGCTTCCGAAGGGAACAGATTTTCCTTTCCAAGCTTGCTTCTTCTTCTCCAAACTCTTAGAAGTTTCTTTCTTGGTCATGTGGAGAGTACTCCTTGGATTGTAAACACAATCTTTAGCAAGATGAGAGGTACTCCCACACATAACAAAATCTATTTTCTTCCTTCTAGGAGCTCTTCTTTGTGAACAAGGCTGAACTTGATCACTTTCCTTCTCCATCTTCACCTTTGCAAATGCAATGGCAATTCTTGTGGGGTTAGAACTACCTTTGGAGCAGGATGGTTCATGTTGTAAAGCAGCAATGCACAACTGATCAGCCTTCTTCTTGATGATGGGATGATTTGGACATGAACTAGAACTCTTGTTGATGGAGTTCAAGTTTGTGTCTTCAGCCTTTACTACTTCAAATCTTGCAGAGATGAAGACTTGTTTCTGTGTAGAATTGAAAGTAGCCTTGATCTCTTGAGCCTTTTTGGACTTTCTTTTGGCCTTCCTTATCAAGTTCTTTCTTCTTGACTTGGTCATCCCAACAGCTTTGCTCTCCTCAGGGGAATAGTGACCCTTCTTAGAATGCTCTTCTTCACTCTTCTCAGAGCCATTCTCCACCATCTCCTCTCCATCCTCTTCAGTCATAGGATCTATGAGGGGAAGCTCATCTTCACAAGTTCCACACGTAGGAGATCTTACAGACAAGATTGTGTGTGGAGGAGCTATCTCACAAGATCCTAGTCCTTGCTTATTTTGATAACAAACTTTTGCATGCAAGGATGAGGATATTATGTTCTTGAAGATCTCTTCTTCAAGAACACATTTTTCTGCCTTGGCTTTGCTGATCACAAGCTCTACCTGGCATTCAGTTAATTTAGTAATGAGATCTTTGATCTGAATCCTATAGTTTGTATACTCATGTTTAAGAGTTGAAATGGTTTTCTCTAAGTCCTCTATCTTTAGTTTATAATTATTTTCATCTCTTTTAATCAGCTTTTAAATTATTTAAGGACTCAAGGTCAGATCTCATTTCTAAATAATAGGACCTGTTTCTATTAACTTTAGCAATGGCATTCAGGAGTACAAAGCAATACCTTGGCTTCATCGTGGTCTGCCATGAGAGCTTAGTTTGGAGATGCATCTTCTACTTGAAAGCTCCAGTCAAAGCCTCCTTCTTCAACAGCAAGTGCAGCTTGCTGCTTTGGCTTCTCATTTTGGGGGGCTTTCTCAGTGTAGTTTGGTCTGGTTTGTGTTTGGCCACCATTTGTCCTTGGTGCCTTACACTATCTTGCAAAGTGTCCCATCTGGTTACAGTTGTAACACTTTACTTTGATTTTATCCAGCCCAAACTTTCCACTGGCTGCATTGCTTGGAAACTTTCTCCATGTCCTCTTGTAGAACTTCTTGGCTCTGTGAGTGAGAAGAGCCATCTGCTGGACTATCTCCATGTACTCCAGATCATCTGGATGGATACAGTCCAAATCTTCAAGAGTGAAGAGAAAGTTCCCTGAAGTTTCATCAGTAGAGACAAAGGCATGAGAAGAACTTGTCTCTTGGAAAGGACTTCCTTGAGTGTAGCTTTCGCTTGGAGTCTATGGGAAGGTGATGAAAGGGCCCTTTTATGAGTTGTCAAGGAAGCATACAAGATGATGTTGTGGTTCAATGCTTTCCCTTTCAACCACATGGAGGGCTGAACTCAGTTGATTGCTGGAGTTACCAGATGAGTTTTGCATGTTCATCTCCATCTGGTAGCCACTAAGAATAGCATACAACTCTGTGAGAGTAAGAGTTTTAAGGTTCTCAGTCCTCTTGATAACAACACAATGTGTCCATTGTCTAGGAAGAGAGGACATAAACTTCCTTACAATGTCCCTGTTCTCAAGAGTTACTCCAACATCTATTAGAGTATCCACAATCTCAACATACCTGAAGTATTGTTGAGTCATGGTTTCACCTGCCTTGAAGGTGAAGTTTTCAAACTGCTGCTTCAGGATATCCTTCTTGTTCTCCTTTGCTTCAATAGACCACTCATACATTAGCTTCAGTGCCTCCCATAGTTGCTTGGCAGTTTTCCACTTCTTGAAACCTCTGTAGATGGAGTTTGGAAAAGAAGTTTGAAGGGCTGTCATGGCTTTTTGATCAATCTTTATTATCTTTCTATCTGCTTCAGAGTAATCAGCCATAGCCTTAGGAATCATACCACCACCAGTAGCAGAAGTGGTGCTTGGTATGTAAGGTCCTTCAACAACAGAGTCCCACATCCTGGAGTCTTAAGACTTGATGAAGCCTTCCATTCTTTGACACCAAGTATCAAAGTCTACAGAAGTGATTAGTGGAGACTTTGTCATAGTTCCAGTTTCCATATCAGCTTTGGTTATAGCTGCCATTTGAGTTGTTAACTATTTTGTGTGTGTGAGGGATCTTAAGATTGCGAGATCTTATATCAAGAGCCTGAAATGCTCTGATACCAAATGAAGGACCGGTGAAGGGTATGCACTTACAACACAACAACACAATGAGGAGAGTTGCTTAGAACACTTAACAGATCAAATAGGGAACTGGTTAACTTGTTAATGAAAGATGCTAAAACACAAGTAAAAGTGAGACAGAACAAGATTATAAACAACACAGGTATTTGGTTTTCAAGAATTTTGTATATTGCTTCTCAAGTTCTATTACAAGTTACAAAGCATCGATAGAAAGTTACAAGTACTTGATATACTTTATACTATATCCTACAGTCTGCCATACTTTGAAGGCCAGCTGGAAACAATTGACTAGACAACTACAAAAGCAAATGTAGAGTCAAAAGGCATATCTGCCATTTGACTTGTGACTATGACATGCCTTAGCTCACATCCTAATATATTACAAAAAGGATAAAAGTACATAAATTAAAAAGCATGGACCCAAGACCTCAATGTACAGTTATCAAAAGCATGGAACTTTCACCAACTCTTGTAAGTTGGTGACTTTATAGAGTTGCAGCGGAAAGGTGGTCCCGCTTTATGGTAAAGTACATCAGATAAAGGCAAATCTCTAAAAGTCTTCGGAAGAAATCTGTATTCACTCTTTGGCTTTGGAAGACTTTGTCTTTCAAGCTTCGGAAGACTTCACTTTTGGCTTCGGAAGATATTGGTCTTGGCTTCGGAAGATTTTACATTTAGAATATTTCTACTGCATGGTGTAAAACTTCCGAAGCATTTCTACTTCTGTTCTTTAGTGCATGCTTGCAGAGACACTTTGGATGTTTTGGTTGCATCAGACTTATAGGAATCCTTATAGTTCTTTTAGTGCTTGCAGGGTCGTCCATACAGGCCCAATAGCCTATGGTATGTGGACAATGGGTGCTCCAAACACATGACTGGAGATCATTCCTTCCTTCATGATTTCAAGCATATTCAAAGAACTACTGTAGCATTTGGTGGAAATTCACAAGGTGGCAAAATCACTGGTGAAGGATCTGTGACAAATGGGATGCTGATTTTTGATAGAGTGAACTACTGTGAACAATTGAACTTCAATCTGCTCTGGCGTGTCCCAGATCTGCGACAATAAATATTCCACTCACTTCATGGACACTCATTGTTACATTTTGAAACCAGGATTTCAAATTCCTGAAGAATGGGTTGTCTTGAAGACCCCGAGGAAGAATAATACATGTGTCTTAAACCTCAATTCTGCTCTACCAAAAGAAGAAACAGGTCTTTTGTCAAAAGCATCTTTTGATGAGTCATAGCTTTGGCATAGACATTAAGGACACACAAATTTCAAAAACATGAATAGATTGGTCAAGGGAAACCATGTAACTGGTTTACCTCAAAAAGATTTTCACTTTATCGACCACTGTTTAGTGTTTCTCAAAGGGAAACAACAGAAGTCTTCCCACAAGCCAAAACTTGTGAACACAAACAATTCTCCATTGAAGTTACTTCGTATGGATCTTTTTGGACCAACTCATGTTATGAGCATTGGAAAGAAATAATATTGTTTGGTGATCATAGATGATTTTTCTAGATTTACATAGGTTTTCTTCTTACTTTATAAAACCGAAGCATCCCAATTAATATAAGATTTCATCACTAAAATTGAAAATCAAATTGATCATAAAGTCAAAAAATTAGAAGTGATAATGGGACTGAATTTAAAAATTAAAATATGAGCTCTTTTTGTGCAACCAAATGCATTGTTCATCAATTTAGTGCAGCTAGAACTCCTCAACAAAATGGGATTGCTGAAAGGCGAAATAGAACACTATTTGAAGGAGCACGATTTATGTGAGTCGATGCTAAACTGCCAATTATCTTTTGTGCAGAAGCAGTTAACACATCGTGCATTGTACAAAACAGAACTTTGATTGTAAAAGAAATCAACAAGACTCCTTATGATCTTCTCTTTCACAGAAAACCATTCATTGGATTTTTAAGTCATTTGGTAGTCCTGTATCAATATTGAACACATGAGACCATTTGGGAAAGTTTTCTCGAAAGTCTGATGAAGGATTCTTTCTAGGTTAGTCCTCTGCTTCAAAGGCTTATAGAGTGTTTAATCCTCGATTAAAAATTATTGATGAATCAACCAATGTTCAATTCAATGAGCATTATTTTCCCAAATCAATAAATGGTCCTGACTGGTTGTTTGATATTGACTCATTTACAAGACAATTTGATCAATTTCACTTGCCAGCTGCAAGCAACAAACAATCAGCTGAATCTTCTGAATCAGTAGAAAGAAAAAATGATTTCCCAATGATTCCTCCTACTTCTACTAAGCAACTGAATGAAGACGTCCCACTACAAGCTGATCCTATCAGACAACCATCTCAAAATGAGAGTGTTTCAACTGAGGCTGGTCCTAGTACACCTCCATCTCCTTTAGAAGAACCTTCGATTGAAGTCAGAAATCAAGATCCAACTACACTACTAGTTGAAACTAAGAGAACTTCAAATGACGAAAGTCTTCATAGTGTTGCTGATGCCGAAGCAGGAACTGGAAAAGACTTTGATTACTTTACCAACTCTCCCACATCACAAGACGAAGGTGCCTCTCACCAAGATGATTTGAATGTCTCCAATATTGATGTATCCGTTGCTAGTGACTCAATCCCAACCACTAGAATACACAAGAATCATCCAGTGGAAAGCATCATTGGTGAACTTAGTAAACGGGTGACGAAAAGCAAGTCAACCATTGCAAACATCTATTTGTTCTCTAACTTTTTTTGTCAAACAGTACCCAAAAATATCAAAGAGGCTCTTCATGACAATAGCTGGATTGAGGCAGTATAGGAAGAGTTGCTACAATTCAAGAAACAGGAAGTATGGGTACTGGTAGATCTTCTCGAAGGACAATACCCTATCGGTACCCAGTGGCTATACAGGAACAAAACTGATGATCGGGGAAGTGTCATCATAAATAAAGCAAGATTGGTGGCTCAGGGGTATACACAAGAAGAAGGAATTGATTATGATGAAGTGTTTGCTCCCGTTGCGGATTAGAAGCATTAAGACTGTTTCTTGCATACTCTGCATCCATGAAAATCACTGATTATCAAATGGATTAAGTTTGCTTTTCTCTATGGAAAGATAGCTGAAGAAGTCTACGTGAGTCAACCATCAGGCTTTGAAAAATCAGATTTCCCACATAAAGTGTACAAGCTTAATAAAGCATTATATGGTCTTCATCAAGCCCCACGGAAGTGGTATGAGACTCTATCATCCTTTCTTCTTGAACTCGGGTATGAAAGAGGAAAGATTGATCAGACTCTCTTCAGAAAAAAAAGGAAAATACATGTTGCTAGTCCATATTTATATGGATGATATCATTTGTGGCTCTACAAACAAGCTTCTCTACAAGGATTATGGAGTTCTTATTCATTCGAAATTCCAAATGAGTGCTATGGGGGAACTCACGTTCTTTTTACGAGTGCGAGTCTAACAAACAGTAGATGGAATCTTCATCAATCAATCAAAATACATTTTATCAATGTTGAAGAAATTCCACTTCGCTGACAGTCCATCACAACTCATGTAGATGCCCATGTGAAGATTGGTCCAGATCCTGAACGCAAATTAGTGGTTCAGACTGACTATCGATCTACGATAGGTTCACTTATGTATCTTACAGCTAGTAGGCCTGATACTATGTTTGGTGTCTATGTGTGTGCCATATATCAAGCTGATCCCAAGGAATCTCATGTTAATGCTATCAAGAGGATATTCAGATATCTTAATGGTAAACCTAGTCTCGGATTATGGTATCCAAAGGATGGTGACTTCAATCTCTATGCCTACACCGATAGTGACTGCGGGGGATGCAACTTTAATAGAAAATCCACTTTTGGCGGTTGTCAATTTCTTGGTCCCAGACAGGTCTCCTGGAAGTGCAAGAAGCAGAAAAACGTGTATATTTCAATAGCAAAAGCTGAGTATATAGCAGCATTAGCTTGTTGCTCTCAAGTTCTCTGAATTCAAAACTAAATGCTTGACTATGGTTTTAACTTCTTGCACACTTCAATTCATATTGACAACACAACGAATAATCATGTTCAGTATTCAAAACAAAACATGTTGAAATTAGATATCACTTTTTGAGAGATTTTGCTGAAAAAGGGTTAATAAAATTGGTTAAAATTCACACTGACAATCAATTGGCTGATTTAATTACCAAGACATTTGAACATAGTCAGTTTGAATTCCTAGTTCAATCAATAGGCATGATTAACTTTGAGTAAAAAAATCAAGAACTTCAAAGACAATTCAAAAATTACAAAAATCACAAAAAGAAGTAATTTTGTTGAAGAATATGATATATAGTTTAATTGCGAAATGATATAATTACAGTCATTATATCATTCACTGTGCTTATTTCAAAATTTCAAAGACTGACATGACTTATCTGATATGCGGATTGGCTCAACATGGAAAAGAAGATACATGATGGTATGAACTAAAATCCATATTCAACTAGGAAGCACTCATCTCAGAGCATTGGTATGTATTGGCTTATCCAAGTGTATGTGTGTGTAGTAACCTAAACACACCAGGTAATGATGCCTTATGAATCTCTTTCACCTACATCAGGTTCTTCTCTATTTTGCTTAACAAAGATCTGAAGAAACAAGCACATAATGCTGATGTGATGATCCAAAAGATTCCCAATGTGAACACATCCACCTTGGATGAATTAACAACATATTACATTCCTTGTGAATGAACAAAAAGAATCCCATCATGGATCACCTTCCAAGGTGAAGTGAAAAAGATTTTTAATGTGGATCAAATCATCAAAAGGATCAAAGTGAAGAATCCCAATAAGGATCAGTGAAAATGAGATCGCACACGTTAAAAGACCTAGTCAAGTAAGCTGTTAAAAAGTTATACCATGCATTTCATGCGGGTGGTTAATCATGCCATAGTTTTGAGTGTGGGGTACACATTTCAAATTAATCAAAACATGATATATATCACATGGATCACAATATTAACCAAGAATGAGTTTAAGTGGACAAACATACCTTCAATCAATAAGCTCATAACCATGTCTACTTTACTACCAAAAGCTTGCACTTGTGTAATGTAAGAGTGATATGATCCCAAGAAAGGTATACTTCCTCTTCATGTACATATTAGAAAACAAAATCATTACAAAAATATTTCATCTTCAAAAGGTTTTAAATCTTTAAATTTTCTATCCCTTTATGGATATAAACTTTAGGGGGAGTAATCTAAAAATTTTTGATCAGTTCGTACAGGTACTTCCTTTCTTAACATTAACAATATAAAATCAAAAAGAAATTGAACGTGTTGGTGCAGAAGTTATACTATAGTATCTCAGTCTATGCAGAAATTTAGAAGCATAAAAGTCCAAGATCAGTCAAACACTGGGAAACTTATATCACATCTGATATACAAGTCAATCCAAGCAAGAATTGACAATCCCAGCCTCAATTAAAACTTCATAAGAATCAAGCCAAAAGCAAAGACAGTTCTTAATAACAATCAATGAATCAGAAGAAAGCAGAAAAGTTTAAAATCTGCAGAAACATTAATTTTGATCATGTTCAAAAATTAATGCGGGTAAGTGCATTGGTTAATGCGGGTGAAGGTAACTTAGGCATATAACAAATGCGGGTAATTGTTTTAATTCACTAAAAACAAAGTGAAACTAATGCCGACAAGATAACTCTACCGCATTTGTTTCCACAACAAATGAACATATAAAATTGAAGTGTTGAAAATTTATGCGGACAAAGTTGTTAAACCGCATTTCTTTAAGAGGTTAACTTTTTGTTCAGCCGCATTTAATTACGCAGATAAGTTTATTCAGTCGCATTTCTTAAATGTAGTTGACATCAATACTGAAACTTTGTTGTATGTGTATAAAAATGAATAATAATGTGCTCAATCTCTTCTGTTATGATGATGTTTGAAAGTCAAAAAATGCGAAAAAACTCATAGTTCTATTGCATTTGTTGAAGTAAATGTGGACAAGGAAGTTGTTCTATCGCATTTGGTACAGTGTACAAATATAGACAAACTTTGCTCTATCGCATTTGCTACAGTGAACAAATGTTGATCAACTTTGTTTAGCCATATTTGCTACAGTGTACAAATGCTGGCAATGTCTTAAAACATCCGCATTTTTCAGAGTACATTGTTGGGTTTTGTCACATGTAAAACACTAAGTTTAACCATTTAAACTTGAAAACACAGCGGATATATGGTTTAAAGATATGGTTAGTAATCTGAAAATTTTTGCCATATTAAACCGTAAACAAAACCCAAGAATGAGGATCAAAATATATATGAAATAGTATGCTATCAAACAAGACATACAACCATAGGGTGTTAAAGATACAACCTTTTGTACTAAAGTTGTAGATGTAAGAGATGAATATGGAGATGTTGTTGAATGTCCAGCCTTCAAGAGAGAGAGCCTCAAGTTATGATACCCACAAGCTTTTCCAAACACCTAGCTTGTTAGGAAGCTCAACACCAAAACTCTACAAAAGTACTATCAAAGAAAAACGAATTTTTCAGCCTAGTTTTGGAGCTTCAAATCCGAAACTCTGTAATGTCTTGAGAGAGTTCTTTATCTTTGTTGTGAGAGAGAAAAGTGTGAATGATGGATGAGTGTTGGAAAGGGGAAAGTATTGCAAAGACCAAGACTAAATGGCTGGTCTTCCAAGGCCCTTTAGGCTGCCGAAAATCACCCATGCAAATGGGTTTTCCCCTTATTTTAATTTCAAAATAAGTTACACTATTAACCCTTAATTTTATAAAATTAAAACCTCTTATAATTTTATAACAATAACACACTTTTATTTATCATTATTTAACCAACATAAATAATGAAAAAAATAATTTCTCATGAACAAATTATCCTCATAATGTTGTTCTTTTACAAAAGCAACATTTTAATTTAGAAAAACCCATTTTCTAAATTGGTGTCGGCATTTATTTGTTTGATCCTATCAACAAATAAATATTAATTGGTGTTTGTATAGCTTGTTATTGGGTATGACCCGACTTGGATCATGACGTACTAACCACATCAATCTTGTATGTGTCTTGGGCATATGAGGTCCAACAATCTCCCACTTGCACAAGATTCATCAAAGATTGATGCAAGCAGTAAATACCGCCTAACAACGGTTTATTACCCTTAATACGTATGACTAAGTGCCATTCAATAACATCATCTCCTTCAAGTACCATACTTGAAATGTTTTAGGTGAATCAATCATCTATCCTTTTGTCGAAGATGTCATGTTAAATCCTAGAGACACAGAGTGATCATTCTCCATTGATTTAACTTTATCAAGCCTTAGACATCTTACTCTCAACGAATAAGAGGAACAAATCCCATCTTGACAACATACGTCTCTTACAATTACCTTATATCATACTTGAACTCAGACTTATGTACTGCCATGTTTCAAAACAGCGAAGAGCTAAGTCAAAGTATAATATTCGGTAAATATCAAGAACCAATATGTATCTCAGGTCAGAGGATACCAAATGATGTTCGCCTTTACTCAAAATTACTTATGATCAATCACGAAGATTCCATGTAGTAATATTTGAGGTGCAGGTAAGTCCAATATTTGCATCCCACAAATATCTATGAACTTTGGCAACAACCTTTTCCTCTATATTCATCCATATGAATATCTACCAATCCAAGTTCATAATAGCATTACCTTCATACTTGTTCCCACAAGCATGAACAACTACGGACATTCTGAGTAAATAATTTACTCATGGATTTTAAACATGCAAAATAGGAATATTAGTTGAATTATTATAACCAAATAATTTATTCAAGTAATAAAGGGTTACAATATCTCATTACAGAAATTAAAGATCAAATCTAGTCACTAGAATATTGAAGCCCCATGGCACAAGCATGACTTTCATGCTTTGCCTTTTCAAGAAGCTTCGTGAGTGGATCCGCAATGTTTTGATCCGTGTGAACTTTACGAATACATATCTTCCCCTTTTCAACTTCATCCCTTATGTAGTTGAATCTTCGTTCAATGTGCCTAGTCTTCTGACGTGCACGGGTTTCCTTGATTTGAGCAATCGCACCCTCGTTATCACAAAGAATTTCTAGGGGGTCCTGAATGGAAGGGACCACCCCTAGATCGGAAATGAACTTCTTTAACATGCAGCTTCCTGAGCTGCTAATGAAGCGGCAATGTATTCTGACTCTGTAGTTGATAATGCCACCACATCTTGCTTAGAGATCTTCCAAGAGACTGCTCCTCCATTCAAGATGAAAATGTACCCTGATTGTGATCGTGAATCATCCTGATCAGTTTGGAAACTCGCATCCGTGTAACCTTTTACTACGAGCTCTTCTTCACCAGATCCATAGATTAGGAAAATATCTTTGGTCCTCCTTAGGTACTTAAGTATGTTCTTAACAACTATCCAGTGACTGCTTCTTGGATTTTGTTGGTATCGGCTTGTCATGCTCAAAGCGCATGACACGTCCGGTCTAGTGCATATCATTGCATACATGATGGATCCTATAGCAGACGCGTACGGGATTCCCTTCATTTTGTCTTGCTCATCCTTTGAGCTTGGACATTGAGTCTTACTCAATATCGTTCCTCTTTGAATAGGTACGGTACCTTTCTTAGAGTTTTCCATCTTGAACCTTTTCAAGATCTTATCAATGTATGCACTTTGATTTAAACCTATTAACCGCCTTGATCTATCCCTATAGATCTTTATTCCTAAAATATAGACGGCTTCACCAAGATCCTTAATGGAGAAACAGCTTCCAGGCCAGGCTTTTACACCTTCCATGGTTGGAATGTCATTTCCAAATAGTAGGATGTCATCGACATACAATCCTAAGAAAATGGTGATGCTCCCACTAGTCTTCTTATATACACATGCTTCATCAGCGTTTTTAATGAACCCAAATTTGGTTATCTCTTCATCAAAATGATGATTCCAACTTCTTGATGCTTGCTTCAATCCATAGATTTATTTCTTTAACTTGCATACTTTGTTAGGATGTTTTGAGTTGACAAAACCTTTAGGCTGAACCATATAGACATCTTCCTCAAGATATCCATTTAGAAAAGCGGTTTTGACATCCATTTGCCAAATCTCATAATCATAATAAGCAGCTATGGCAAATAATATCCTAATAGACTTTAGCATTGCAAACTGGTGAGAAGGTCTCATTAAAATCAACCCTTTGAGTTTGAGTAAAACCTTTTGCTACAAGTCTAGCTTTATAAGTATCCAAGTTTCCATGCATATCGGTTTTCTTCTTGAAAACCCACTTACTTCCAACTATCTTGGAGTTAAGAGGTGGTTCAACCAAGTCCCACACTTGGTTGTCATACATGGATTGCATCTCAACGTTCATGGCTTCAAGCCATTTGTCACAATCCAAATTGGACATTGCATCATGATAGGTGGTTGGTTCATCAGAATCTACCACATAGCATCCATCAACGAAAAATCCATATCTTTCAGGTGGATTACTAATTCTACCAGATCTACGAACGTTCTGTGTATATTGATCAACCACTTGATCATTCTCAACATCCTCATGATGAGTGCTAGTGTCAACCAAACGTGTATCGATTTGTGGTTCTTGATCCTCCTCAAGATCCACAGTTCTACTGCTAGTTCCTTCCGTAAGGAACTTAGCTTCTAAGACCTCAGCCTTCTTGGCAACAAACTCCTTTTGTTCCAATGGATCATAGAAATAATATCCCGTAGAATCTCTAGGATATCCAATGAAGATACACTTAGTGGAACGGCTTTCTACCTTGTTTGAGGTGGGAGTCTTAACATAAGCTTCACAATCCCGTACCATTAAATATGACAGTGATGGAACCCTTCCATGCCATATTTCAAAAGGTGTCGTTTCCACTTTCTTGGTTTGGGCCATATTCAAAATACGGGCCGTAGAGAGCAAAGCGAAACCCCAAAATGATAGAGGCAGTGAGCTTCTAGCCATCATAGATCGAACCATATCTAATAGAGTTCGATTTCTCCTCTCGGACACGCCATTATGTTGTGGCGTTCCAGGTGGAGATAGTTGTGAGACAATACCACAACTTCTAAGATGATCTATGAAAGCATCACTTGGGTATTCACCTCCTCTATCGGTGCGAAGAATTTTTATTTTCTTGTTGAGTTGATTTTCTACTTTATTTTGGAAGATTTTGAACATTTCAAAAGCTTCATCTTTGTGTCTTAACAAGTACACATAACCGTATCGAATATAGTCATCGGTAAAGGTAATGACGTATCTTTCATGGTACCTAGTCATTGGTTTAAAAGGACCACATACATCCAAATGTATGATGCCTAATAAATCTTTTGCCCTTTCAGATTTGCCACTAAAAGGTGCCTTAGTCTTTTTACCTTGTAAACAAGATTCATATACATCGAATGAATCATATTCATTTTCTTTTAAAAGACCGTTCTTTTGAAGTGTTTGTATGCGCTTCTTGTTTATATGACCAAGACGGCAATGCCAAAGATAGGTATCACTCAAATCCAATTTGAGTTTCTTAGTTGTAGTTTGGTACAATGAGCTATCATATAATGTGTTTTCATGAACCAATTAATAAATACTATTAACAGGAATAGCTTTAAAATAAAATATGCCATTTAAAGAAACATGAATTTCATTCTCAACAAATGACAAAACATAACCATATTGTCTTAATTGGGTAACAGAAATAATGTTCCTAGTCAAACTTGGAGCATACAAAATATTGTTCAAAATTGCTTCCAAACCATTTGGAAGCTTCAAGATGTAGTCCCCTCGGCCTTCAACTTGAACTTTTGCCCCATTCCCCATGTTGAGGCTTACATCCCCTTTCTTGAAGTCCTTACTTCTTTTGAACCCCTGCAATAAGTTGCAAATATGTGTTCCACATCCGATATCCAATACCCATGTGTTAAAGGATATTAAATTTAGACCAATATGGATCCTGAAAATTGTACCTGAGGTTTGCCTGGCATCCCTCTTTGCTTGCAACTCTTTGAGATGGACTGGGCAATTTCTTGCCCAATGTCCAATCTCCCCCCACTTAAAGCATGGGTCATTTGAAGCAACCTTTTGCTTCTTCTCCGCTTGTTTTGGTGGTGGCGCTCTTACCACTCCCTTTCCCTTTCCCTTAATGTGCCCTTTACCCTTGGCAACACTTGCCTTGGGTGCGGGGTGAGGCCTCTTCTTGTTCCCACCTTCATTAATGGTGAGAACAGGTAAAACGTTTTTACCCATGGCCGCCTCTGCAGTTTTGAGCATAGAGTGAAGCTCACTTATGTTCCTGTCCCACCCGTTCATGTTATAGTTCATGACAAAGTTGTCAAACCTTTTTGAGAAAGAGTTGAGGATCAAATCCGTAGCCAACTCTTTCGAGACGGGACAAATTAGCCTTTCGAGGCGGTCAATGTGGCTTTTCATCTTAAGTACATAAGATGAAGCAGATTGGGTGTCGTCCATAGAAGCGCTCAACCCGTGCTTGTTGTTGGAACATTTCCTTCAATTTGGTTATCTTGTCGTGTGCTCCATGATGTTCATACTCCTTTTGGAGATCTGGAGTCATACTTGCCAACATAAGGCAAGACACTTGGACCGAGTCCTCAGTGTATTTCACCCAATTATTAAAGGCGTCCTCATCATCCTCACTAGGTTGATCGGGAATCGGATTGTCTAATATGTATGATCGTTTCTCTTGCTTGAGAACAATTATCAAGTTTCGAAACCAATCAATAAAGTTGTTATGGTTTAGACGCTCCTTTTGGAGAATGGTTCTTAGTGATAGTGAGTGAGCGGTTGGGATTTCATTGTTATCATTATTGTTGGTGGTCATCTACAAAATATAACAAAGTTCAATTTTAGTAATTTTGATATTGTTCATATTTTAATAATTAAAACCCCTTTTAAGTGTCTTACACAATTTTGAATCTAGAATCCAATGTTACATTTAAATAGTGGTTAGGTGACCTTTATCCCATTATTTAAATTAACAAGGTAGTCAACGTCTTGACAATTGCAACCCTTTGCAACTTCTAGGGTATGGGATTGACTTTAAAACATCATATGTATAGTCGGTATGTTAATCCCATCAACACCTTTGTAAACCATATTGTAGGTGATCCATTTAACATGGTTTGCAAATCAAGTTACCCTACTTGCACACACATGTGAGTTTTTCAACATAAGTGGTTAGGTGACCTTTATCCCACAAATATGGTCTCCCCACCTCAAATCACAAGTTCCCTCAAAATGGTTAGGTGACCTTTATCCCACTAAGAATGACTCAAGTGATGTGCAAAAGGATGGTGTTAAACTTGTTTATAAAAGAAATTTATAGTTCTCATAATCTTAGTTTAGAAAACTCTATGTACCTTATATTTGCATGCTTTCAAATACAAGGTACCCTATGGTTCACTTTTAATAGAACCTCTTTTATTAAAACCATTAATCCTTTTAATAACCTTTTATTAACCACTTAATGATAAAGAACCATCAAATTTTCAGCTTGTTATGTTTGTTAATGAGTTTGTTATGCATATCCAAATATCAACCAAACAATCAAATAACAAACATCCAAACAAGCATAAACATACAAACATGGGTGCATAACCATAGCCACTAAGTTGACCACACTTGTTTGCCATCACAAGTGTTGTCATAAGGTCTTTCCTAAGGGTGAAGATGACACATCAAAATGTGTCCATGAATTCCCACTTGAATCCACATCCAAATGCTTCAAGTGTCCATGTCTTTTGTGTCCTTCTTTGAGTCTTCAACTTGTGCATCTTCTTTTACAAAAATCATATCCTAATACAATTTTTCTAATAAAAGAAATGCACCTAATCTATATATTACATAACCAAATGAATAAATAAATTACAACCCAAAATACAAAGCACAAATTACAACCCTTTCAAGAAACAAACCAACATTGCATACAACAATCAACCAAAACCAAACACATGAGGCCAAGGCTATGTTATGCACCATAATACGAACACATTCAACATCCAAGAACAACAAAGAATCCCTTATTTCAGCCCTAAAGTTTCAGCCAACATAAACTAAAACTTTATGGTTGTCCAAACAACATAATCAACCATTTGATGTAAATCTTTCAAAGTTTACACTAAAGCATGCAAGATTAAACCTTGAAACATAAGGGATTCAAACACCCACAACAAAAACAGCCCCTAATGGGTTGAAAAAGGTCACGAAAACTAATTTTTCAAGACCTTTTGAAGCACATATTCCATATAACCGGCTTTAGATGACATTGTTGGGTTTTGTCACATGTAAAACACTAAGTTTAACCATTTAAACTTGAAAACGCAGCAGATATATGGTTTAAGGATATGGTTAGTAATCTGAAAATTTTTGCCATATTAAACCATCAAGAAAACCCAAGAATGAGGATCGAAATGTATATGAAATAGTATGCTATCAAACAAGACATAACAACCATAGGGTGTTAAAGATAAAACCTTTTGTACTAAAGTTGTAGATGTAAGAGATGAATATGGAGATGTTGTTGAATGTCCAGCCTTCAAGAGAGAGAGCCTCAAGTTGTGATACCCACAAGCTTTTCCAAACACCTAGCTTGTTAGGAAGCTCAACACCAAAACTCTACAAAAGTACTATCAAAGAAAAACGAATTTTTCAGCCTAGTTTTGGAGCTTCAAATCCGAAATCCTGCAATGTCTTGAGAGAGTTCTTGCTCTTTGTTGTGAGAGAGAAAAGTGTGAATGATGGATGAGTGTTGGAAAGGGGAAAGTATTGCAAAGATCCAGACTAAATGACTAGTCTTCCAAGGCCCTTTAAGCTGCCAAAAATCACCCATGCAAATGGGTTTTCCCCCGTTTTTTAATCTCAAAATAAGTTACACTATTAACCCTTAATTTTATAAAATTAAAACCTCTTTTAATTTTATAACAATAACACACTTTTATTTATCATTATTTAACCAACTTAAATAATGAAACAAATAATTTCTCATGAACAAATTATCCACATAATGTTGTTCTTTTACAAAAGCAACGTTTAATTTAGAAAAACCCATTTTCTAAATTGGTGTCGGTATTTATTTGTTTGATCCTATCAACCAATAAATATTAATTGGTGTTTGTATAGCTTGTTATTGGGTATGACCTGACTTGGATCATGACGTACTAACGACATCAATCTTGTATGTGTCTTGGGCATATGAGGTCCAACATACACAAATGTTGTGAAGTTTTTACACTTCCGCATTTGTAACAGTAAACAAATGCTGATGAACAAATCCTTACCGCATTTGCTATAGTGAAAATCAAAATCAACCGCATTTGTTTGGAAACTTGTAACATTTTTAAAAGCCATTAAATTGACTATATAAACCAACTTCAAGCGTTCATCACTGTTCTTCATCCTTCATCATCATCATTATCATATACCTGTGATTCTCGAGTTCATTCCTCGATTCTTAACTATCAAAACAAGGTGATACTCAGTGAAATTTATGACCTAAACCGTCGAACTCATGATGAACTTAGAACACTAGATCAAGAAAACATCCTCAAAATTAAAATCAAATTAAGGATTGATAGTCATTTTTGAGTGCAATGAACTTAATGGTTATGAAAATAACAACAAACATGTGATTTACAAAACCCTAGCTTCATCACATGAACAAGGGATCAAAGAAATGACAATAATGATATCAAAACTTAAGTTTTAGTGCTAAAGGATGCTAAAATCAGGAAATATTATCTTGAATAAGCATGAAAAACAAAAGAAAAGTGGTTATCCATCACAAAATTAAGTTAGATTAAATTCCTATGGAACAGTACTTATGTATCCTCAATTTTAACCAAACAAAGTCAAACTAAGAAAAGTCAACTTGATTTTATCTTTGTAATTTGGTAATTATTCTTCAAGTTCTAATTCATATGTATCTAATGCAGGGTACAATGGCTAATATTATTTGGAGCAAGCTCCACAATGTCAGTGGTTATCTTGACCCTGATGTACCCGAGGCAGAGGGTCTTAGAGATATGATCAGATTCATCTCTACTACTAAAGTTTCTCTTGCTATTACAGTTAGACCTATAATCTGTGAGAACTTCATAAGTTCTTTCTGGAGCACTGCTGAATTAGCTGATATTGATGGTGTTAAGACTCTATCTGGAAGAATCTCTGAAGATCATACCTTAGCCATCACTTAACAGAGCGTGAGACAGTGTCTACAGTTTGGTGATGATGCAAACAGTCCTTTGGAATTAGAAGCTGATGATATTATGACATTCTTTGCAAACATTGGCTATGCTGGAGGATTTGAGGGAAAACAGATTGTAAAACGATTGGTGGATCTACAATGGAGATTTCTCATTCATATCTTCGAACATTGTTTATCCAAGAGGAAGACTAGCTGGAATGATATCTCTATTACCACTTCATCTGCTATATGTGCTTTGTGCCCAAAAAGACCATTCAACATGTCTGCCTATGTATTCAATGGTCTAGTGTCAAACATTCAAGAGGGGAGAAGGCATATGTTTCTAATGTACCGAAGGTTCTTGTAGTGCTTCATCAATGAAGCATTTCCTGAATTAGTACCCGAAGGACTAGTGATGGATATTCCTCACTACAATGCAAAGTCCTACAAGTATATCAAAAAGAGAGATCCAAGGAAATTTTACAGTGAAACATTCTTTCCTTTGTTGCCATGAATGTTACAACAGATTAATCCTGAAGAAGAAATTGATGAACAACAAGAACAAGATGCTCCAATTGATGAGCAAGATCAAGAAGATGAACATCAAGTTGGTCACGATCAACACAATGGTGATGAGCATGCTGGCATTGCTGAAGAAGGACAAAGGCCAGTGTCACCACATGTGGATGTAGGTGGTGATCTTCACACTAGGCATTCTGTTCAAGAAGCTGAGATAGCATCACCCTTTATGCCAATACCCATTCCATCACCACACATCTCTCCCATTCCATCACCACAGATATCTCCCATTCCATCACCAAAGATATCTCCCATTATCTTACCACATATTTCTCTTTTTCGATCATTTCTTGCTGCTACAGAACCTGTAGAGTCTGGTGAATCTACCATCTCTTTAGAGGATTCCAAATCATCATCTGATGAGGAGGAACATCACATGAGAATGCCTATAAGACAAGCTACATCTGAGGCAGTTCCCTCTGAAAGTTTTGCTGATTCCGAGGTAAACTGACCTGATGAAAAAGATGAGATGATTTTTGAGCTTTTTTACACAAGGTAGCAAGGATGGAAAAACTCCTAGATAGATGATCTGGTATTATCAAAGACAGACTTCTGGAGTTAGATGAAAAAGAGAAGGAATCGAAAGATCTCTGGGAGAAATATGAAGTAGAAAAGAAAGAAAAAACAATGAGATCAAGGAATTAAAGGCTGCTCTTCAACACTCAAGGGATTAAGTTAGTGGGCATGTAGACACTTTGACCATGCAACATTGCTATGGAAGGACAAGAAAGCCTGTTGGAAGAACAAACTGATATAATCATGGATCTGCAAAAACAGATAGAAACTTTGTAAGGCCCCGTTCCCGTGACGCTCATAGTTGGACAATCATCGCACATAAAACATAAATCAGACATTTAAATTTGTTAAAACAACGCAGTGGAATACTTAATAAACCATTCTATATATTAATGACCACTTTTGCAAGACAATACAATCATTGTTAACCATTACAAAAATCTCTTTGTTTGCATTACATCACACAAATGTCATTTAACATAAAATGGATGCCATCCAAAAACTTGCTAAGTAGCTACGCCCGTGCCATACTTAGCAATCATTACCTGCCAACTGGAAAATACATAAAAGTAAGCGTTGCTGAGTGAGTTCAAGTTTTATAAATAAATTAATTTATAAATGTTTAAAACCGTTCATTACTTTTGTTCGCGATCATGCATCATACGTACACATAGATAATCTTAATATTATCTTTCATTATCATACTTCATCGCACGTTACTCGTTATCATTCGTTCATTCATTCTCTTTCATCTCGTACATTCCATACTTTCATTTGGACCAATTCCATACGCCATACCCCAAACGTAGGAATGAAGCAGGTACAGGGCCGAAGTCTATAAATAGACCATTAACATAACACACGAGCCTAACACCAGTACCGGGGCAAGCGACAAGGATCCCATATGTTTGGTCAGTCACAAAGACTAGACCCCTGTGTGTATCCTTAAAGGTTAGCTAAACCACACATAGTTGAGCTAACAACATTTTAGAGTTGTGCACTTCCTTTCATTTGCTTGCGAGACTTTACATTCGTCCATTCATTCATGCATGCACTCATTCATTCTTTACGTTCATCTTTCATTATCATTAGCTTTCGCTTTCATTACATAATTCTTTGCATTCATTTCATAACCATCCCACGTAAGGCCACAGAATAATAAGTAATAGGAACATAAAGACAAACACATCATAAACATACATTCATAATACATCATCATACACACATCACACATCATCATGCACTACTTTATATATGAAAATACGGGCACACACCCAAAAACATATAAAAACATTTACACATGCATTTCCAGCCCCAAGCGAGTTTAAAAACTTTAAAATAGGGGATCTAGAACTCATATGGACTTACTGGGTAGCTTCTCCATCAAGCTTTCTAAGCAAGGGTCACACTACGCAACCTGCAGATAAGTTAACACTCAGAGGGTTAATTTCTGCCTATTTTCGCTGCTTATTTCGCTGCAAGATCAGCAGATTCGCTGACAGTTTCGCCAGCAGTTTTGCTGGCAGTTTCGCTGGCAGTTTCACCCAACTTTCGTTGGAAATCCATGTCTGCGAAACTACCCATAGTTTGTTGAACGACTACACAATTTCGTTGGACGAGCACCCAGTTTCGTAGAATGGTCTGAAATTACGAACCAACCCATTTTTCACCCAAAAGTTCAATCTTTTACACCTAAAACCTTTGTTTATCATCCATTAGCTATATCTAAGATTTTTACATGTTTTCTTACACAAAAACGTAAGTTTTGGATGATTCTTGCCACTTTCAAAAACCCCAAACCCAAGAATTCGGGTTTAATATAAAGAAACAATAAAATGATGTTTCTTACCTGGATTCTTGGTCATTTCTTGTTGTTTGGATGTCCACAACCACAGATCTTCAATCTCTTGATCAAACGAGCCTTGAATCTTCACCTCCTCTCTACTTTCTTTCTCTACACTATCTCTTTAGAAGTTGAGTGTTTGAGTTGCAAATGAGAGTGGCTCGGTCTATATATACTGGGCGTTCCTGGGACCTTAAACTCATCCAACCCGTAACTCGAAAGGTTAACTCGGTCTATAACCCATTTCCATCTTATTTACATTAAATAATCCCGGCTAAGCGCATTATTATTTATTGGCTTGTCTTGACTTTATTTCGGGCGTTACAAACTTTAAACAAGAGAGATTCAGAGTTGGAGCTACTTATCATGATTAAACAAGAAATAGAGAAAGAAAAAGATGATAAGAATGATAAGGATGAGGTGGAGAAGAAAGGTGAAAGTGACAAGAATGCGGATGTTGAAACTTCTTCTGGAGAGAGTGATGATGACTCTCTTCCTACCAAAATATTGAAAACCACTGATCCTATGAAAGAAGTTGAATCTAGTGGAACTAAACATGATGGACAAAGCTTAGCTTTGATGCTATACACAAGTCAACCATATGAAGAAACTCAAACTAAAGAATCAGAGTTTAGAGATATGATTAAAGAACTTGACAGCTATTCAACAGAAGAGTTCATCATTGATGATGAATTCTTGGATTTTATCAGGGATAAAAGACAGCCTGTTGAACCTATTGTTATGATTCCTCAATCTACTGTGCCATTGGAAAAGGAGTAGAGTTTACAAATTATACCAGCTATCATATTGAATGATGTACAAAAAAATTAATCAGAAGAATGTGTGAAGAACAACAAAAACAAGAAGAATCACTTGTAAAGAACAAAAAACAGACCAAGCTGCATCTAAAAATAAAGCAGCTGAAACAGAAAGTAAAGAGGCTGAAATAGAAGAACCCTCTTCTGGTCATAGTATGCAAACATATATGTAAGGCCCTGTTACCAGAACACTCACAATCGAATAATCATTGCACAACATACTTAAAAATACATAAACTTCATTTAAATAACGCAGCGGAATCGTTTAACTAAAACCATTTCATATATTAATAATCACTTTTGCCAAATAATACAACATTGTTAATCATTACAAAATATTTTTTGGTTGCATTACAACGCAAAAACATCATTTCTCTTAAAATGGATGCTATCCAAAACTTGCCAAGTAGCTTCACCCAGTGCCATCCCCAGCAACAATTACCTGCCAACTAAAAATCCATAAAAGTCAGCGTTGCTGAGTGAGTTCTAGTTTTACAAAATATATTATACTTTACTTTCGTTCAAAACCTTCCATTTACTTTCATATGTGATCATACATCATACGTACAAATAGATAATAGTTATTATTATATTTCATCATCGTTATTCATTCTTCCATAGATCATTCTCATTCATACACTTTCATATCCTACATTTCGTACATTCATCATTATCTTTCACTTTCATTCCGGACCAATGCCATGTGCTATACCCGGAACCTTGTGCACGAAGCTGGTACTGGGCCGTAGTCTGTAAATAGACCCTAAACATTATGCACGAAGCTGACTCCTGTACATGGGGAATCGACAAGGGTCCCATATGTTTGGTTAATCACAATGATTAGACCCCTATGTGCATCCTTTCGGGTTAGCTAAACCGCACATAGTTGGCCTAACACTCTTTATTGGGTGTGAACCTCCTTACGTTTGCTGGAAAGACTTTTCATTCATTCTTTACGTTCCACTTTCATTATCTTATATCTTTCACATTGTTAAGATAATAATTAGGCGCCTGGGCACTTGGGCGTTTGGGCAGTTGGGCGCATGGACAACTACCTTCTTACTAACATCAATTTCAATCCCCAAACCATAATTCTAACCTAAGCCTAGTTTCAACATACTAAGCATCATAACAAGCATAAAACATGAACATAACCAAAAATCATCCCGAACATACACCCACCTAATTGAACACACACGGGTACACTCCCAACAATTATAAAAACGTTAAAACATGCATTTTCAGCCATAAAACAAGTAAAAACATTTAAAATCAAGCATCTAGAACTCACCTCTTGCAACTTTTGAGTAGGACTTCTTCAAACCCGAACGCCCTTGGAGTTCAAACACCTAAACACCCCCCCCCAAACACACAACTGAACACAAACAAGCACATAAGCACATAACAGAGGCTGAAACCAGCCAATAACAAGCAAAAACACCAAAAACTAACCTTAAATCTGGCTTCTTCTTTTTCTCTTTAAAACCAAAAATTCTCAAATTTTCACTCTCTAGATAACGTACGAAGAAATATTGATGGAACATGGGTGTGGGCGGCCACACCCACTTTGTACAAATATTATAACATTTTGTCTTTTTTACACTTTTAACCCCTCAACTTAGGTTATTTGGCATTTCTTCCTTTAATACTTCTTTTTCTTTTCTTTTCTTTAAATTTTTGGGTGTTACAAGTCCACCCCCCTTATATAGGTTTCGTCTCTGAAACCTGTTACTCCTCGAACAGTTGTGGGTAATGTTGTCTCATCTCTTCTTCAGTCTCCCACGTAGACTCCGATCCCTTTCTATGCTTCCACTGTACTCGCACCAAGTGAACCACTTTATTCTATAATCTCTTCTCCTTTCGATCAATGATCACTACTAGTTGCATCACATAATTGAGCCGCTCGTCTACCTCAATGTCCCCCAGTGGTACAACCATAACATCATTAGCTAAGCACTTTCTTAGATGAGATACATGGAATGTTGGATGAATCCCGCTTAACTCATCAGGCAGCTCCAACCTATAGGCCACCTCTCCTACTCGAGCAATGATTTGAAAAGTCCCTATGTACCTCGGGCTCAACTTGCTCTGCTTTTTAATCCGAATGATACCCTTCCAAGGTGAGACTTTCAGCATAACCTTATCACCCACCTTGAATTCAATAAGTCTACATCTCTTATTATCATACGACTTTTGTCTATCTTTGGCAACCTTCACAAAGGCTTTGATCTTTTCCAATTTCTCAGTCGTAGCCTCGATCAATTCAAGGATTCCTAATTCCTTCTAACCAATATTACCCTAACATACAGGCATTCTCCACCTCCTACCATATAGCATCTCATATGGTGGCATAACAATGCTAGCATGATAACTGTTGTTGTATGAGAATTCAGCTAACGGTAAGTGTTCATCCTAACTTCCTCCAAAATCAATAACGCATGCCCGAAGCATATCCTCGCGCATTTGGATAGTCCTTTCTGACTTAACATCCGTCTAAGTATGATAAGTCGTGCTAATATTTAACCTCGTCCCCATCACATCGTGAAATCTATTCCAAAACTTGGATGTAAACCGAGTGTCACGGTCAGACAAGATAGACACCGATACACCATGACGAGTTAAAATCTTCTTGATGAACAAATCCGCTAACCTTTCGGATGAATACGTTTCACGAATCGGTAGAAAGTGAGCACTCTTCGTCAGACGGTCGACGATCACCTATATAGCATCATACCCTTTAGCTGTACGAAGCAGCTTTAGGATAAAGTCCATGGTGATGTGCTCTCATTACCATTCAGGTATATCCAAAGGTTGGATCTTACCGTATGTCTTTTGATGTTCCGCCTTTACTTGCAAGCAAGTAAGGTACTTACTTACGTACTCCACTACATCCCGCTTCATACCCGACCACTAGTAATCCTTCTTCATATCTTGATACATCTTTGTTGCACCATGATGAATGGAGTATCGAGTCTTGTTAGCTTCATCTATAATTCGCCCTTGTAGATCTCCATAAGTGGGATCCACATACGTCCAAAATGGGTTTTAACTCCGTGAGTGTTTTGACCCAACTTTGTGACTAGACCTTTCATCCTTTCGGAGTTAAGGCGATCTATTTTCAACACCTCGTTTTGGAATTCCTAGATTTGTGTCATCACATCTGAGGTCATAACCAATTGATAAGCCTTCACCAGGATCGGTTCGGGTCTTTTCTATCGGCTAAGGCCATCCGCCACCACGTTGGCTTTGCCCGGATGGTAATGGATTTCATAATCATAATCCTTGATAAGTTCCATCCATCTCCTCTGCCTCATTTTCAAATCCTTCTGCTCAAAGAAGTACTTCAAGCTTTTGTGGTCAGTGAAGATGGTGCACTTCATCTCGTACAAGTATTGCCTCGAAATGTTCAACGGGAAGACCACAACCGCCAGTTCAACTGTCGGGATGCGTAGGCTATAACCTTCCCCTTTGCATCAACAAGCAACCTAAACCTAAATGAGAAGCATCCGAGTAGACAACCAAATCTTCGCTTCTTCGGGTAATGACAAAACTAGAGCTTGCGTCAGCCTCGTCTTTAGTTCGTCAAAAGCCTTCTCTTGCTCCTGGCCCCATAAAAACTTCATGCCCTTCCAAGTCAACTTGGTCAATTGAGAAGCTATCTTTGAGAAGTCTTGGATGAATCTCCTGTAGTAACTCGCCCATCCCAAGAAACTACGAATCTTGGATGGCGTTCTTGGATACTTTCACTGCATCACCGCCTCCACGTTTACCGGGTCTACCATAATCCCTTCAGGATTCACCACGTGACCCAGAAATTGAACTTCGCACAACCATAACGTGCACTTGGAGAACTTGGCATACAACTTCTCCTTTCTCAGCAACTCCCGAATGTGACCGGCATGCTCCTCCTCACTCTTCAAATAAATCAAGATATCATCAATGAACAAAATCACTGATTTATCCTACATCGGCCGACACACTAGATTCATCAGATCCATAAAAGCAGCTGGCACGTTGGTTAAACCAAAATATATAACGAGGAACTCGTAGTATCCATATCGCGTAAGAAAAGTTGTCTTAGGGATATCCTCCTCCTTCACCTTCAGTTGGTGATAGCCAGATCGGAGATCTATCCTCGAGAACCAACTAGCACCTTGGAGCTGATCAAACAAGTCATCTATCTTCGGTAATGGATACCGATTCTTCACCGTCAACTTGTTCAACTCAGGGTAGTCAATACACATCCTCACGCTACCATCCTTCTTCTTTACAAACAAAAGGTGAGCACCCCAGGGAGAGATACTTAGTCGAATCAATCCTTTATTCAACAACTCTTGCAATTGAACCATCAGTTCCTTCATCTCGGATGGAGCGAATCGATACGGCGCCTTAGCAACAGGTTGGGCACTAGGCATCAGATCGATCTGGAACTCAATCTCACAATCAGCTGGCAAACCTGATAGATCCCGCAAATACGTCGGGAAAGTCGCACACAACTGCACGTCCGACAATTGTGGTATTGTCGCATCTACATCCTTCACATAGGTGAGATAGGCACCACATCCACTATACTTCTTTGCCACTACCATCGAAATTACTTTCGGGACCGTGCGAATTCTATCACCATAAATCGTCACCAAACTCCCATCGAGCGCAGTCAATCGAATCATCTTCTTGCGACACACAATATTTGCCTCATAGGCTGCTAGCCGATCCATCCCTAGGACTACATCGAACCCGCCTAAGGTCATCACAAACAGTCTAGCAAGAAACCTATAACCTTCTAATTCTATGTCACAGTCTTCTATCAAATTAGAAATCCTTGTAGACTTACCTATGGCAGTTTCTACATCGAAGGGCTCATCAATCTTGCTACTCCTAATAGGCAACTTGGCATAAAAAGCAGCATAAATGAAACTCCTACTAGCACAACAGTCAAATAAAAACAAAAGCAGAAGTTTGGTTTACTAGAAACGTACCTGACACAACATCGGGGTCCGTCCTAGCCTCCTCTCGGGTCATCGTGAAGGCTCTGGCGCTCGCTTTCTGCCCTTCGTTTCCGGTCGTCTTCTTTGCTCCGGAACTCTCAACTCTTGGATTTTTGCAGTCCTTGCTCATCTGACCCTCTCCTCAGCCTGGACGATATTGTTCCACCAAACATAAGGCCGAGTCCACGATTGAGTGAGTGGCAATCTTCACCTTTTGATCTTCTCTATACTCGCTGATATCTAACAGAGCCACCATCTCTCTCACCCATCAGTGAGCAGTAGCAACACTACCATTGCAATCAAAAGTCGGGGGCTTACACCTTTGAAAGGCTCCATAGTTGCAACCCCGTGCTGTTTCTGTCACGTCTTCTTCCTCCCTCTCATCACTAGAAACAACCGTCTCAATCTGGGGTCGCTCTCTTTCCTAGTGGTCTTCTTCCTTTACTTCTTCTCATCCTCCCTCACAGCTCTAATCACTACAGTCATCACAGTAGGCAAAATCGTCTGCATGACCTGGTAGACCTCCTGAACAACAGCCTCCTTCACTAAAGGCCTCAAATTAGCACTCTTATCACCGCCCTCTTGGTGATTGATCTTATGCTCTTCAGGTGCCCTTTCCGTAGCCATAGCCCTGCCTCTTGTGACACACGGTCCAGCACCATGTCCACCATGACCTCCACCTCGAGAAGCCTTCGAATATCTGCCACCAGCCATACTCTAAACACACTATAATATTCAAACACCAACACGGTAATTTAAGGTAATAGCTCAGTTTATGTCAAGTATAGTAAGTCCCTAATTATAGTGGCCAGTTGTGATTAGCCACTTACTGTACTCTTCATACCCCAAGCATTTCCTATCTTGACAACATCAGTATCCAAATCTACTAAGAGCACAAAGATCAAATAACATGCGCACATAATACCGGTTAACATGAAAGACAATACCTGATGGCACATAGCTACTTGGGTTGCATCCTTCCATTTGTCCCATTTTTAGTTTAAGTTTTGGTATTTGAAAATATTTTACCAAATTCTCTTAAACTTTGGCTCTAATCCCAACTTGTAAGGCACCGTTACCGGAACACTCACAGTCGAATAATCATTGCACATCATACTTAAAAATTCAAAAACTTCATTTAAATAACTCAGCGGAATCATTTAACTAAAATCATTTCATATATTAATAATTTCTTTTGCCAAATAATACAACATTGTTAATCATTACAAAACATTGTCTGGTTGCATTACAACACAAAAACATCATTATATCTCATAATGGATGCCATTCAAAACTTGCCAAGTCGCTTCACCCCGTGCCATCCCAGCAACAATTACCTGCCAAATGAATATGCATTAAAGTCAGTGTTGTTGAGTGAGTTCTAGGTTTACAAAATATATTATACTTTACTTTCGTTCAAAACCATTCATTTACTTTCATATGTGTTCACACATAGATAATATTTATTATTATCTTTCATAATCATTCTTCATTCTTCTATCATTCATTCTCATTCATACACTTTCATATCGTACATCCATCATTATCTTTCACTTTCATTCCAGATCAATGCTATGTGCTATACCCCGAACATTGTGCACGAAGCTGGTACTTGGCCGTAGTCTATAAATAGACCCTAAACATCATGCATAAAGCTGACTCCCACCTGAGGCAAGCAACAAGGGTCCCATACGTTTGGTCATTCACAATGATTAGACCCTTGTGTGCATCCTTACGGGTTAGCTAAACCACACACAGTTGAGCTAACACCTTTTATTGGGTGTGAACCTCCTTACGTTTGCTTGCAAGACTTTTCATTCATTCTTTATGTTCCACTTTCATTACGTTAAATCTGTCACATTGTTAAGATAATACTTTACGTTCATTAACATAATCACACCACGTAAAGCCACGAAGTAATACCTAACATCACCACACAACATCATACAACATCATACATCATCCCCGGGAACATTCTTAGTCATAGCCTAAAAACCACCTTTTTCCCAAAATTCAGAATATTATCTATTTCTTTTGAGGGCATGGGCACTATGCAGGCGCATGGCCACTATGCGGGAACATGACCTCATAGGCGCATGGAAACACTTAGGTGCATAGGGAAAGACTTGGGCGCATGGGCAGGTGCTAGGCGCATGAGTACTATGCAGGCGCATGAATACTATGCGGGCACATGAACACTTAGGCGTATGGGGAAAGTTGGGTGCATGGGCACTATATGGGTGCATGGGCACTATATGGGCGCATGGCCAACACTTAGGCGCCTGGGCACATCTTAGGTGCATGGACACTATGCAGGCGCATGGACACTATGCAGGCGCATGAGCCTGACTTAAGCGCATGGGCACTTGGGCGTTTGGGCAGTTGGGCGCATGGACAACTACCTTCTAACTAACATCAATTTCAGTCCCAGTTCATTATTCTAACCTGTTCTAAGCCTACTTTAAACATACTAAGCATCATAAGAAGCATAAAAGATGAACATCATCAAAAATCATCCCGAACATACACCACCCAATCGAGCACACACATATACTCACGGATAAACTCCCAACAATTATAAAAACATCAAAGCATTCATTTTCAGCCCCAAAACAAGTAAAACATTTAAAACCAGGGATCTAGAACTCACCTCTTGCAATTTTCAAGTAGGACTTCTTCAAACCCGAATGCTCTTGGAGTTCAACACCTAAACACACCCCTAAAACACCAAAACCAGCCAAAACACCAAAAACTAACCTTAAATCCGGCTTCTTCTTCTTTTTCTTTCTAAAATTCGAAATTCTCAGCTTCTTTCTCTTTCTAGAAACCGTAAGAAGAAACTTGATGGAACATGGGTGTGGGCGGCCACACCCACTTTGTACAAAATATTATAACATTTTGTTCTGTGTACAGTTTTAATCTCTCATCTTAGGTTATTTGGCCTTTCTTCCTTTAATACTTCTTTTTCTTTTCTTTTCCTTAACTTTTCGGGTGTTACAATATACCAGAAAGAGGAAGTATTTGTCAGAAAAGGCAAAAGGAAAAAGACCCATCGAGGAAAAAGAACCTTTTAAAAAGAAGCAAAAGGATGATCCTCGTAACCTAGCAGCCATTAATGAATTTCTTGAAGATATGAGAAGGATGCGGAACAACTAAAGAAAAAGGCTGAGTTTGTAGATCTGGAAGAATGAGAGATTGAAGGAGGCTATGTGGTTGATGAACCAATAGCAAAAGAAAGTCCTTTGAAGGCTGAATCTTCAGTGTTTGAGATGGTTGAGAAAGCTCAAACTGATGATTTGATGGTCAAGGATATGTTTCTGATCAATCATGGCTATGATGCTGATGAAGTGTTCAGAATGACATATGAGCGAATGGTTGAAGAGGAAGAAAAGCTAAACAAGCTGTTGGATCCCACTTTTGTGACTGAGTATGAAAAGACACGCACAACCAAGTCACCAACATTTCCGTCAATCACCATATCAGACCGAAGCTCCTCAATCACTGTATCTGGATCCCTATAACATGACTAATAGGGAGATGAAGGATTATCTCTCTGAGCAAGGATTCACAAAAAGAAAGCTTGGTAATATGAAAACAAACTCACAGAGGGCTGCAATGCTTAGATTGATTAATGAAAAGAAAAAAAGAATAAAGGTGCTTGAAGAAGAAATAGTGAGCAAGAAACGAAGATCAAGGGTCAACCCAAGACATCTAACTCAGCCATAAAGATCATGATTCTTTGGCGCCTGTACTTCATAGGAACCCTAATTGGTTTGCTAAGCCTTCATAATTGAAGCTTCAAGAAGGACTCACCACTGTAGAGATGATAAGAGGTGTATCTACTCCCAAGGGAAAAGTTAATTTGAAAATTATTTCCTGGAAGTATGATAGTGATTGGAACATGTTTATGAGCAAGAGAATGTCAGGGCTAGTTTGGTTCTTCATAGAGTACTCTGCTCTGGTGAACTCCCTGCAGTACATGACTTGAAGTAACTAGCTAGTTTTGAATTGATTAACCATAAGGCCATGTTAAGAGGGTACGAGTTTGAAGATATTCTGAAGATGTTTAAAAGGGGTAACAACTTGAAATCATTGAAAGCCATATGTATGAGGAGAAACATATCTTTTCAAAACCCTCTAGAAAAGAAGAAGAAGACAAAAGAGGCTGAAGATGTAGTGTTCCCTGAGTTGAAGGTGAAGCCAACAGAGTCTCTAAAAAGGAAGATGGTAGCAAGTAATCACACCTCAAAACCAATCTCTAATGTCTTCTATGATGAGAAGACTTATGAGTTGGTGATTGAGGTGGAGATGAAAGGAGGGTGCAGAGATAGAGTTATTTATTGGATATGAAGTGAGATTACTTGTTGAATCCTACATTCACTACATCTACACCAGGCACTTCAGAGAAATCACCAACAAGCTTGGAGAAGCTGATATGCACTTCTTTCTTAAGTCCATCAAGATCCTGACGATGGCATATGATTAAATCATTGCCAAGAGAGAGCATAGAATAAAGGAAAAGACTCCCTTACAGTTGGGAAACATTTTTAAGTTAGAGGTTGATGTGGAATGAGCTCTTTTGATTCATAGGCATGTGTTGTCCATTGTGTCCATATGGGAACCCATTTCCTTAAAGAAGTTGCCTATTGAAACCATCTACACAATAAGTCAGATGAAGATCCATGTGCTGAACAGAGACAAGATGTTTGATGCTAATGATTTTGTCAACATGATCAAGGCGATTTCGGATCTTTCTTTGGCAGAACGAATGACTGCTCTTCCTACTGATCAAGACCCAGCAGAATCCTCACAACCTCATCCACCATCAAACCCTTGAAGTACCTAGGCTGTATAATCCTTAGAGGGAGCATTGTTGGACCCTGAAAGGATCATACATGCCAATTCAAGTGGTGGTTGATGGTTGCTCTGACGGAATTCTCCCTAAGTCCATGAAATAATACGGATGAAGAATGTGCTCAAAAGAAGAAGACAAGTGTCAGCTATCGGCATTTGTTTATGTGGATGACCGTTGAACAAATGCAGACAAGTATTTTTTTCTTCCGCATTAACAACTGCGGACATCCGAACAAATGACGCCAAGAATTTGTACATCCGCATTTACTAATGCGGATGCTAAGCAATAAATGCTAAGAAATTGATCGGTTTGTACAGGTATTTCCTTTCTTAACATTAACATTATAAAATCAAAAAGAAATTGACTATGTTGATGTAGAAGTTATATTATGCTATCTTAGTCTATGCAGAAATCTGAAAGAATTAAAGTCCAAGATCAGTCAAACACTAGGAAACTTATATCACATCCGATATACATGTCAATCACAGCAAGAATTGACAATCCCAGCATTAATTAAAACTTCATAAGAATCAAGTCAAAAGCATAGAGAGTTCTTCATAACAGTCAATGAATCAACAGAAAAATAGAAAAGATTTAAATCTGCAGAAACATTAATTTTGCTCAAGTTCAAAAATTAATACGGGTAAGTGCATTGGTTAATGCGGGTGAAGGTAACCTAGTCATATAACCAATGCGGGTAACTATTTAATTCATTGAAAGCAAAGTGAAACCAATGTGGACAAGATAACTCTACCACATTTGTTTCAACAACAAATGCATATATAAAACTGAAGTGTTGAAAACTTATGCGGACAAAGTTGTTAACTGCATTTCTTTATGAGGTTAACTTTTTGTTTAGCCGCATTTCATTAGCAGATAAGTTTATTCAGCCGTATTTCTTAAATGTGGTTCACATCAGTACTGAACCTTTGTTGTATGTCTATCAAAAATGAATAAAAATATGCTCAATCTTTTCTGTCATGATGATATTTCAAAGTCAAGAAATACGGACAAACTCATAGTTTTACCACATTTGTTGAAGTAAATGTGGACAAGTATTTTGTTCTATCGCATTTGCTACAGTGTAAAAATGTAGACAAACAATGTTTTATCGCATTTGGTACAGTGTACAAATGTAGACAAACTTTGCTCTATCGCATTTGCTACAGTGAACAAATGTTGGTCAACTTTGTTTAATCGTATTTGCTACAGTGTACAAATGTTGGCAATGTCTTAAAACATCCTAACTTGTCATAGTACACAAATGTTGTGAAGTTTTTACACTTTCGCATTTGTAAAAGTAAACAAATGTTGATGCACAAATCCTTACCGCATTTTCTACAGTGAAAATCAAAAATCAACTGCATTTGTTTGGAAACTTGTAACATTTGTAAAAGCTATTAAATTGGCTATATAAACCAACTTCAAAAGGTCATTTAATACTTTTCAAATTTGAGAGACTTATAGTGCAATGAGCATTCATCACTATTCTTCATCCATCATCATTATCATTATCATATACATGTGATTCTCGAGTTCATTCATCTTCATTACTCCTCGATTTTGATTCTGAACAACAGTAGTATCGAAACAAGGTGATAATCAATGAAATTCATGAGCTAAACCGTTGAACTCATGATGAACTTAAAACACTAGGTCAAGAAAAAATCATCAAAATTAAAATAAAATTAAGGATTAATAGTCATTTTCGAGTGCAATGAACTTAATGGTTATAAAAATAACAACAAACAAGTGATTTTCAAAACGCTAGGTTCATCACATGAACATGGGTAAAAGAAATGACAATGATGATATCAAAACTTCAGTTTCAGTGTTAAAGGATGCTAAAATCAGAAAATATCATCTCAAATAAGCATGAAAATACAATAAAAATGGTTATCCATCACCGAATCAAGTTAGGTCGAATTCCTATGGAACAGTACTTATCAACCCTCAATTTTGACCAAATAAAGTCAAACTAAGAAAAGTAACTTGATTTCAACTTTGTAATCTAATAATTATAATTCAAGTTCTAATTCATATGTATCTAATGTAGGGTACAATGGCTAATCTTATGTGGAGCAAGCTCCACAATGTCAGTGGTTATCCTGACCCTGATGTACCCGAGGCAGAGGGTCTTAAAGATATGATCATATTCATCTCTACTACTAAAGTTGCTCATGCTATTATAGTTAGACCTATTATCTATAAGAACTTTATAAGGTCTTTCTGGAGCACCAATGAAGTAGCTGGGATTGATGGTGTTAAGACTCTATCTGGAAGAACTCTATAGATCATACCTTAGCCATCACCAAACAAACTATGAGAGAGTGTCTATAGTTTGGTGATGATGAAAACAATCCTTTGGAATTAGAAGATGATGATATTATGACATTCTTTGCAAACATTGGCTATGAAGGAGGATTTGACGGAAAACATATTGTAAAAGTATTGGTGGATCTACAATGGAGATTTATCATTCACATCTTCCAACATTGTTTATCCAAGAGGAAGACTGGATGGAATGATATCCCTATTACCACTTCACCTGCTATATGTTCTTTATGCACAAACAAACCATTCAACTTATCTGCCTATGTATTCAATGGTCTATTGTCAAACATTCAAGAGGGGAGAAGGCATATGTTTCTTATGTACCCAAGGTTCTTGTAGTGCTTCATCAATAAAGCATTTCATGAATTAGTATGTGCAAGACCAGTGATGGATATTCCTCACTACAATGCTAAGTCCTACAAGTATATCAAAAAGAAAGATCCAAGGAATTTTTACAGTGGAACATTCTTTCCTTTGTTTCCATGGATGTTACAGCAGATTAATCCCAAAGAAGAAATTGAAGAATAACAAGAACAAGATGCTCCTAATGATGAGCAAGATCAAGAAGAAGAACACCAAGGTACTCATGATCAACACCATGTTGATGAGCATGTTGGCATAGCTGAAGATGGACAAAGGTCAGTGTCACCATATGTGGATGTAGGTGGTGATCTTCCCACTGGGCCTTCTATTCAAGAAGCTTATATAGCATCACCCTTTATGCCAACACCCATTCCATCACAACACATACCTCCCATTCCATCACCACACATATCTCCCATTCATCACCACATATATCTCCTATTATCTCACCACATATTTATCTTGTTCTGTCATCTCCTGCTACTACAGAACTTGTAGAGTATGGTGAATCTACCAGCTCTTCAGAGGATTCCAAATCATCATTTAATGAGGAGGAACATCACATGAGAAAGCCTGTTAGACAAGCTACATCTAAGGCACGTCTCTCTCAAAGTTTTACTGAGTCCGAGGTAAACCGACCTGATGATAAAGATGAGATGATTTCTGAGCTTTACAGAAGGTAGCAAGGATGGAAAAATTGCTGAATATAATATCTAGTATTATCTAAGACAGACTTCTGGAGTTAGATGAAAAAGAGAAGGAATTGAAAGATCTCAGGGAGAAATATGAAGCAAAAAAGAAAGAAAAAGACAATGAGATCAAGGAATTAAAGACTAATGTTCAACACTCAAAGGATGAAGTTAGTGGGCATGTAGACACTTTGACTATCCAAACCGTGAATCCGAGGATCGCAATCAGGAATTATCTGTGTTAGATTGGGATAGATTTAATGATTGCGGAATGATCATTAATCGTTGATTAATTGATTAATTACTAAATATCAAAGACAATGAATATTAATGATAAAGAACAGAATGATTTCAACACAATAAATGATATAACAAGATTTGATTCAAAAGTATTTAATTAAAACTAATTAATGTTTACAAAATATCAAATAATCAATGCTAGTAACAATGTTTTCTTCGAACGTGTTGATGTTTTAATGTATTGATGTGACGGTTGCTAGGGTTTTGTGTTTGATTGATGTGTGAATCGATGTGATGTTTGGTGTTTGCGGTCTAGTCCCCGTCCTCTTGATATTTAACCTAGGACTTGTATTTATAGATATTTATGTTTCTGTTAAGGAAACACCAAATCTTATGGAGTCCATGTTTGACTTGTTGACTTGAATTGCTTGATGTTGCAAGTACAAATGTTTGATCTTCCGCAGTAGTGTTGTCTTCCGCAGGAGTCTTCCTTTCGGTAGGAGTCTTCACTTGTTCCTCATTGTACAAGTTATTCATCTGTAGGTCTTTGATCTCATAGTTCCTTGACTTGTCCGCACCGGTGTTCTTCCGTAGGAGATCCTCAGATGTATTTCCAGCTAGAAGATTATCTACAGAATAACAAATTTGTTCATCCGTAGATGTTTCTTACACTTAGTCAATTTCAGAAATTGACTAAGTCTAATCTTTGATCCTACAATCATACATACAAATCAACACATATATGGGTTAACCTATATACGTAATGCATACATCAAAATAATGAATTACAAAAGTACATTACAAGCATTGATTAAAGTTCTAAGCCTATACAAAAGGATCTAGACCTATTGTTCCTAGATCTAACACAAACCATTGCTATGCAGTTGATAGGAACTAACATCAAAGACTCGATGGTGATTGAGGTTGTGGGGATGGTTCATGATTAATAGGTGATTGATGATGATGGTGTATCGAAGATTGAGGAGGGGAATTTAAATAGGAGTCTTGCTCAGTATCAGCAGATGTATTATCTTGCCGGTCTTCCCACACCAACTCTTGTGGAATGCTAGCATTTGCATCAGCCACATGTGCAAACATTGGCATATCACCTTCATACCATCTACTGATCTTATTCAGGACAAATCTTCCTAGATGTGCTTTAACAAACACATCATCATCTGTAGCTATTCCAGGCAACTCAACATTGATAATTAGTTGTATGGACCTTGGAAACATATACATCTTATCAGCTTTTCCACTCTTATTTGGTCAGACAAACAACTAAAAATGTATTTTGAGTAGTTTTATGTCCTTCCCTTAAAAATTCCAATAATCCCTGATGAAATATGCCTTGAGAATCTGTCTAGCCCAGACTTCCTGTTGGAAATGCACTTTAGATAGGTGTGACATAAGAATCGATATGGCTTGCATAATCTTCCTTTCTTGATCTCACCCTTGTCAAAATCACAATCATACCCCATCAGATAGAAGATCTTTTATATGTACTCATTCTCACATACATCAGGGTGACATATCTCTTGCTTTCCCGTCTCCAACACTCTCCTTATACTCTATTCGTCTACTCTCAGTCTCTCATTCTTAACCTCAGCAATGATTACTTCACTTTCTTCTTCTTGGAACTCATCAAAGTTCTAGATGTTGCTGATATGTTGTTGGTAGAGTACAGTCTCTGCTGACAAGGCATAAAACAGCCTGGATCTTCTTAGATAGCGAATGATGTCTCAACACCCTTCCGATACAAGTTCATATAAATTTAAGAATGCACATACTCTCTTGCAAAGTGATTAGCCATCTGCTCTTAAGAAAGAAGAAGATTATGTTAGATAAACAATATCACATCTGAGAATACGAAGAGTTTAGACAAAAATGATGAATCAATCAGTTCGTTATTGATATTTATGATATGATTTACCTTGAAATTAAGATGTGAAATCAAGTTTAAACTTTGTTTGTTGTTAAGGTTTGAGTAATTTTGAAATTTGATGAAGGATGGATGAAGTTTTGACTAACAGAATTCTAGGTCAAAAAGGCTCTGTAAAAGTGAATAATCAAAACCAAGTCAAAAACATCATTTATACTCCCTCAGACACATTAATTTCATTTATTTAATGAAGTGGGTCCCACTTTCTTTATTACTCTTCCATGGAATTTATTTATTCCGCAGATTTCAGTTCTTCCGTAGGACATCTGCGAATGCCTCACTTAAAAGAACTGAATTTTTCATTGAAGTATAACTTGATTTTCCACAGGTTACCAATCCATGGAAATAGATTATACTTCTAAAATATTAATTCATCCGTAGGTTACCAATCTATGGATAGTCATATTTTTCTGGGTTAAGTTTCACACTGTAGCTTCTGCTGATGCTGATATGCATTGTAGCTTCTGGTGATGCTGAAATGTTAAGTTTGAAACTTCTTTGATTGTATACTTGTATTCAAATGATAGACCCATTTATTGCTATTGGACCTTGTTGACTTTGTTTTCATGACAACTGGTGCACATAAAGAATTATAACTTGAAAAAGTTCATGTATCCTACAGCCAAGTTAGTGCTCAAGCTCCAATTCCTTCATTTGACAATTGATTTGACAATTTTGATTTTAAACTTTCATGATTAACTACTCCCCTAAATTTATGATTAATGTTAAGCTGATGCATTTATCATAAATTTATATAGAATATTATCATGAAAGACACATGACTGTCCAAAAGTACCGAAAAGAAACAAGTTAAAAAAAATTGAATTATGTACTATCTACAAGCATATATAAACATAGAATGGGATCATACTATAACACTAAGCATTTTCCTGTTTGATTTGTTTGATGAAATGATGCCTGATTCTAGTTCTGATTGCAAGTATGTTTTTCCACTTAAATTCAAACAAGAGTATTGTATCAACTAGGCATGTTGTTTATCATGTTTTTTATGTTTATGAGTGAGTAACTGTTATGGCTCCACATTCAAACAAGTTAGAGTTTGTCCTCCCTTCGTGAGTCAAATCATCACTTTTTCACACTTAGAAACTATGTACTTTAAGTTATATGTTCTATCTTGAGATGGATTTGGCATCTTGTTAATCCATTAATGCAATAACTGTTAAGTTATTATACAGTTGATCATAAAGGATTCTTTTGAGAGCTAAGATATGATCATCATTAGGTCACCAGGTCTTTATTTCCATAAATAGAGGTGCCTTTAACCCAGGTATTTGATTACACAAAACATAGGGATGATAAGGATCATGATCTTTTCAGCAGTTGGTTACAAATGTATACCATGGTGATCATACACCCTGGTCTTTGTTTACACGAAACAGAGGAAATATGATTTGCAAAGATAGATATTATAAAGTGTTGGTACATAGTGTTCTTAGATGAGTGATTCGGTCACATCAGAATAAGACTCACTTGTTGTATCCTCAAATTCCACATACAGTCACTTTTGCATTATGTTAGGCATGCTCTTAGTGTAGTTTCCACTCACGATGAACCTACTCACATATCAAGAAATGTTTGATTAGTTTTTGATGAAATTTAAGAACTCAGGAAGCAAGCAAAGGCATAGTGTACTATCATTTCCTATACATATGTCATGTTGAATCAAAATACACAATAAATTAAGACAATATTTTTGTATTTTTTGTATGTTTTTCTGAATGTTTTTGGTTTTTATTTATTACTGTGTACAAGGACAGACATATGCTTTTCTTTGTTAATGATGATTAATCTAAGTTAATCATGCCCAAAGACTCAATTAGAAAATTAAATCTAACTGAATCAAAGGCTTTAGTGAATAAATCAGCAAGCTGATTTGTTGTATCCATTTTGACTAACTTGATTAATCCTTTTTCTGAGCAATCTCTCAGAAAATTGTACATGATTTCAATATGTTTTGTTTTACTATGTTGCACTGGATTAGCAGTGATAAACATAACAGCTAAATTGTCAATGTGAATTGGAGTTTGAAGGAAATTGTAACCATAATCAAGTAATTGGTTTTGCAACCAAAGGACTTGAGAGCAACCAGTTGAGGCAGCTATGTACTCAGCCTCAACTGTGGATACAAATACATTTGTTTGCTTTTTGCATTGCCATGAAATAAGTCTTGGTCCTATGAATTAACACCCACCAGTTGTGGATTTTCTGTTGTTGCATCCTCCAAAGTCACTATCTGAATATGAGTAGAGAGTGAAGTCACCATCTTTTGGATACCAAAGGCCAAGGGCTGGTTTCCCTATTAGATATCTGAAGATCCCCATAACAGCATTCAGATGAGACTCTTTTGGATTTGATTGGTATCTAGCATAAACACACACAGTAAACATTATGTCAGGTCTGTTGGCAGTTAAATACATAAGAGATCCTATCATTGATAGATTTTCCTGTAGGATCAGGTACAATCTTGTCAATTATTAAAGTAGTTGTTTTGCATGAAGATGTATCAGCAAGATTGTACTTCTTCAATATTTGATGAATATATTTCTCTTGATTGATGAAGATGCCATCTATTTTCTGATGAACTTGTAAACCAATGAAGAAGGTTAATTCTCCCATTGAACTCATCTGTAACTTAGATTTCATCAACTTTTCAAAACTTACAAAGAGTCTCTTGTTTGTTGATCCGAATATAATGTCATCTACATAAATTTGAACAACTAAGATGTCTTGGTGTTCTTGTTTGAGAAAGAGAGTCTGATCAATAGTTCCCTTTTTATGTCCACGCTTGATCAAGAAATATGATAATGTTTCATACCACTTTCATGGTGCTTGTGAAGACCATACAAAGCTTTATCAAGCTTGTATACCCTATGTGGGTCATCAGGATCTTCAAAACCAGGAGGTTGAGCTACATAGACTTCTTCATCAATTTTCCCATATAAGAAAGCACACTTTACATCCATTTGATAATCAGTGAACTTCTTATGTGATGCATAGGCTAGGAATACTCTTATGTCTTCAATTCTTGCAACTGGTGCAAAAACATCATCATAATATATCCCTTCGTCTTGAGTATAACCTTGTGCAATCAGCCTTGCTTTGTTTTATACCTCTGTCATCTAGTTTATTTTTGAAGAGCCACCTTGTCCAAATTGGATGTTGAGCTTTAGATAGATCAACTGGATTCCAAACTTTCTGCTTTTTGAATTATTGAAGCTCTTCCTGCACAGCTTCAATCCAGCTATTATCTTTTAGTGCAGCTATGATGTTTGGAGGAACCACTTGGGAAAGAAAACAAGTGAAGAGACAAATGTTTGCAGCTGCCCCTTGGGTTTTTGTGGTTCTTTGATTAAGATCACCAATAATGTTGTCTATTGGATGAGTCTTATGAATTCTTGTTGTTGAAATATACTCAACTAGAATTGATGATCCCAAGTTAGTCATATTCATAGATACAGAGGGACCCAACTGAGATGAAAAATTTATGAAGTAATCTAATTGTTCATCATGTTTGATCATTGAAAACTGAATGGTTTCCTTCATGAGTTTGTACATCTGCTGCATTATGAATGCCTTCCGCAGGAACTTCTACAGATGTGTTTTGAACTTCCGCAGGAGTTACAGACACATCTACGGATGGTATTTGTTGACTTGCTGATATTAATTCTTTATAATGTAATGGATCATCTCCAATGTGTGGAATATCTACTGATGTGGATGGAACATCTGCTAATGTAATATCCATATCTCCCGATGTAGAACACTCATATGCGGATGCAGAGTTAGTAGCTGCTGATGTAGTGTTTTCATTTGAGGATGAAGATCCATTTGGCTGGTCTTGTGTTGCATTATTTGCATTATTTGGAGTTCCTTGTTCGATGACACTTGAAGTTTGTATTCTTGGAGTATCAACAGATAATGACACTTCATTTATGTTTGGAGGAACAAATTGATAGCATGTATGCGCAGAACCTGCATTATTCAAATAACCAGAGTTAAAGGAGTGTGTGAGTGCATCAATATCAAACAACCATGATGATCCTTTAACAGATTTTGGAAATAAGGATTCATCAAATGACACATTTGGTGTTTCTTCCATAATGTTTTGTTGTGGAACGTTAATCCTCTATGATTTAGACGTTGAAGAATATCCAACAAAGAAACCATCATAGGCTTTCTTTGAAAAACTTTTCTAATTGTTCTTTTGTGTTTATAACAGATACATGACACCCAATAGCTCTAAGATATCCTATGTAAGGTTTTCTTTTAAATAAAAGCTCATAAGGTATTTTGTTATGTTCTTTGACAATAATGTCTTGTTTTGAACATTGCATGTTGTGTTCACTACTTCAGCCAAAAAGGTGATTGGCAATTATGAATCAGCTAGCATTGTCCTTGCTGCTTCAATAAGAGTTATGTTTCTTCTCTCAGCAACTCCATTTTCTTATGGAGTTCTTGGTGCACTGAAGTGCCTTGCAATGCCTTTAATCCTGCAAAAGGAGTCTAAGACAGTATTAACAAATTCAGTTCCATTGTTACTCCTGAAAATTTCAACTTTTAAATCAAGTTGATTTTAAATTTTGGTGACAAACTCCATTAATGTTTCTAATGATTCACTCTTTTTTTTAAGAAAAAGACCCATGTGAATCTAGTGAAATCATCCACCACCACTAAACAATATTGCCTTTTTCTAATGCTCATCACATCTGTTGGATAAAAAAGATCCATGTGAAGCAACTTGAGTGCTGTAGTGTTTGTATTGATAATTTTGGATTTATGAGACACCCTATGTTGTTTTCCATTATAACATGAAGAAGAATGGTTTGATCAATAAAATTCTTTCTTTGGCAATCCAATGACTAATTCATTTTTCACCAATTTATTCATATTCTTCATGTTGGAATGAACAAGCCTTTTATGCCACAACTGATATTCATCTTCTGATGACTTAGATAGCAGGCATGTTTCATTGCTTGTGAGGGTTGTATTGTTCATATCCAAAACATATGTGTTTCATTTCCTTGATGCTTTAAGTAGGATCCAATCTTCTAGAATTGAAAAACCTGGCTTAAGAATGTAACAATTAGTGTTATCAAATAATGTGGTATAATTTTAATCATAAATTTGAGACACACTCAGTAAATTATATTGTAGATTTTCAAAATAATTTACTTTCTCAAATTTGAGCACACCATAAGTTACCATTTCTTCACCAACAATTTTACCTCCCTTCTTATCCCCACCAAATGCCACATAAAAAGCATTTTTATATTTAAAGTCATGGAGAAGAGAACAGTTTCCTGTCATATGCCTGGAACAACCACTGTCAACATACCACTTGTTGTTAGCTCTCCATTTTTGTTCATGCATACATAATAAAATCAGTTAGAATAGGAAACCAAGCCTTAATGATCTTGGGTTTTCTAGCAGTGTCTAAAATTGTAACTCCCTCATGAATAAGTCTTGATGTTTCAGTATTAACTTTAGACTTAATTGTTTCATTATGTGTTGGTTGTGGTGTGGATGATTATGTTGAAGAGGAGCTTGTGGAACTTTGTTCTTGTTTCTCAATCCCTTCTTCATTCACCTTTTCTTTGGTTGTCTACTGCTTTGATTTTGATGATGAACCTTGATTGTAGAAAGTTTCACAATCCTTTGATTTTGACTGTGGTATATGAGTACTCTTTCAAAATGATCAAAGAATTTATCATCAGTATTTTTATTCTTATCTGTCAAATCCACCTTCTTGTGAGGTGTTTTGAAATGCTTATGTGGTTTCTTTTTTTTCAAAGGTTTACCATCAACAAATGTTTTCTTCTTTGGATTTTGCAACTTTTGTTTTTGCTGCTGCTTCTTCACTTTTGAATCTTCATGACTTTCACTGGATTGAGAGTCTGATTCATCCTTCTCAGATTGTTGCTTCTTTGTGCTCTTTGTCTTGTTCTTCTTGTTGAAATAACATTCCTGAGTGAAATGGTTGTTTTTGTTACAAATTGCACAATGTTTGCTGAAGTAGCAGTCAGAAGTCATGTGATTGTTCATATTTCAAATAGAGCAATAACTATTAAAGTAACAGTCTTCAGTATTATGATTTTTCATATCACACCATTTGCAATACATTTCCTCTGATTCATTTTCAGAGTCAACCACTTCTTGTTATTTTGATTCCTTTGTGCCTTCAACTCTTTTTCAAACTTTGTATTTGATGAATTCTTCCCCCTCCCTAACATAATGTCAAAGGATTCTTGTTTGGCATCCGCTGATTTCTACTGCTTAGGATGCACCACTTTTTGTTTTGATTTCTGGTTAATTGTTGCTTTGGGTCTCCGCAGATCTTCTACGGACTCAGTAAATTTTTTCTTCCGCAGATCTGCCACTGATGCAGAAATGTTCTTCTTCCAGAGAAGTTCTGCGGATTGTGGTTGCTTTCTCTTTTCTTTGAAAGTTGTGTTTACTTCTTCCGTAGCTATGCATTTTTCATTAACTTCAGTTGAAGGTTTTTGTTGATTGTGAAGTTCATGAAGTCCTTCATTCAACTGAGCTATCCTTTTGCAAATAGTCTTCAACATGTTTCTTTGCTTAGGAGGATATGGTAGCTTTGTTTCTTCAAGAACTTTGGGAATGATTGCTTCAAATGAAACATTCTTACCAATATCTAGTTAATCCGTACATTTATCATCATGTTCATCAGAATCATCCAAGTCATCACATTCATCACATTCATCAAAGTCAAATTCTGAGTCCTTTTCTTTGACTTGTTCTGATTCAAAAGACTCAGTTTCACAATGTTAATCAGAATCATCCAAGTCATCACATTCATCACATTCATCAAAGTCAAATTTTGAGTCATTTTCTTTGACTTGTTCTGATTCAAAAGACTCAATTTCACTCACCTCAAATTCATAATTATTTACTGGTTGATTAGATTTTGATTCAAACTTGGTGCCTGGCACAAAATGATTTGACAAACTGTTTGTCATTGTTTCAGGTAAAGTTGTATAGTTATCATCCAGAGGGGGTGCAACAACATTATATCCTACCTCATACCTGTTTATTGATTCAATATGAGAATTTAATAATTTCTCATATTGTTTGAGATGAAAGTTGAAACTTCTGAAGTTTCACTTCAGTTGATGCATGATCAGCCATGGATTTTGTTAAGAAGGTGGTCAGTTGCTCAACTTGGGGTTTTAAACTATAATTTTTTGAAACAAGTTTATCTAAATCTTTTTGTAAATAGTTAATTTTGATTTGATATAATTCATGTTCTCTTACATGAGATTCATTTAAAATCATTTTTTCATTTAATTTGTCAGCCAGTTGTTGAGCATGGAATCTATATCTTTCAACTTCCTCAACACATAATGATGAACACAGTCATCTCTTACCTCTCTAGCCATGGGTGGAACTTTGTTCTCCATGTGGGCCATTAAAGCTTGATTCTCTTCCAACACTTCCTTCTCATACATGCTCTAGTCACATGTTCCATCTTGAAGAATAATCAGCCCAGTTTCTTTTGAATTACTAGGCACTGCTGATGCATTTGTGGATGGTGGGGATGAGTTTGTTAGTTGTGATTGTTTGAAAGATCTTTGAGATGTTGTTGGTTGATGAGATTGATGCTGATGAGACTGATGTTGTTGATTTTTTCTCATGTTAGGAGTTGACTGTTGATTACATTCTCTTGAGAAGTTCCCATAGAGATTGCATTTGAAACCTCTTACTTTTGACTTACCAACACCATTATTTGATGTTTTACTTGCTGCGGCCAAATTTTTATTTCTTCTCAGGTACTGCTTGGCTCTATAAGCAATCATTTCCATTTTCCATTGAAGATCCATGTCCTCTACTACATATATATGAAGTTCTTCCAAGTCTTGTTGGCCGATGTTGGCAGGTGTAAAAGTGCTTTCCAGGTAAGCTTGAAAGCTTGAACTGAAAGCTGCAAAGGTTGCTTTTTGTTCTTTGGAGTCCATAATCACAGCGATGGGCTCTACTTGGTTGTTGTTTGATGAAGACTTTGCTGATGATGTAGATGTATCTTTTCTCTTATCAGGTATTCCCTTTTCTTTTCCTGATTTACTTTGAGAAGATTTCTTTGAAGGCTTTGAGGCATAAAAACTGACTTCTTCTTCATCTTCACTCAAAGTACAAGAGTTGTCACTATCATTGTTAGAAATAAAAACACTTTCACATTTGGTTTCTTTAAAATGATAAGGTGTGACATGCGTTCTCACACTCTTGTTTCTTGACTTTTCATCCATTTTAAGAGCTTCAACTTTAGCCACCAATGTATCTAAACTAGTGGTTTTAAGATCAATGGTGTTCTTAAACATGGACACAGTTTGTTTCCAACTTTCAGGCAAAGTATGGAGCATCTTTTTGTTAAATTTCTCATTGGTATATTTCAACTCCAAGATGTTCATCTCGGTTACTATTTGCATAAACCTATGAAGTTGTTGAGGAATTGATACACCCTCAATATGATAAAATGTTTCATATTGTGAGTGAAGAGTATCCTTCCTAATGCTTCTGATTTCATCACTCCCTTCATAGAGTGTATGAAGTATCTTCCACAAGGAATTGGCTGTTTTATAATTCTCACACATGATTAGTATTTCTTCAGGTAAAGCCATACTAAGCAGAGTGTATGCTCTAATATCGTCTTTAACCATTTTAACCTCATCTGGTGACAGATCTTGTGTACTTATGGGTTGATTATGGTCATTATAATCCGGCCCAAGAGTGAGTGGAATATAAGGACCTTTAGTTATTGATACACATAAGTCAGAATCAGTGTAATTCACATGATTCCTAAACCTGATTTTCCAGGATTTAAAATCCGCTTTTGTTTCCAACTTTGGTGGTTGGTATGATGATACACCCACAAAGTTACTCATTTTAGTTAATGTATTAGAGTTCAACTAAAACATAGTTTCCTTTGAGTAATGAACTAATTAATGACAAAACTTAATTAATGAATAGTTAAGTGATTAAGGTCACAAATCAGTCAATCCTTTTATTGGTAATTAATATCAAATCAATGATTTTTCTAATGTATATGTTCAATTGATATGAACAATTGATGAATATCAATCAATAACACAGATTTATTGTTTTAAAAATTGATTCACACCAAAACAATTTTGCATAAAAAATAGATCTAATTAGAAATCTGATAAATCTAATGAAATAAGCAATCAATTATACAATTCTAACACCGATAGATCAATCGATCTAAATAAATGACCACTTGGCTTTGATACCACCTGTGAATCCGAGGATCGCAATCCGGAATTTTCAGTGTTACATTGGGATGGATTTAATAATTGCAAAATGATCAATAATCGTTGCTTAATTGATTAATTATTAAATATCAAAGATAATGAAAATTAATGATAAAGAACAGAATGTTTTCAACACAATAAATGAAAGACCAAGATTTGATTCAAAAGTATTTCATTAAAACTACTTAATGATTACAAAAGATCAAATAATGAATGCTAATAACAATGTTTGCTTCAAACGTGTTGATGTTTTGATGTATTGATGTGACGGCTGCTAGGGTTTTTGTGTTTGATTGATTGTGTGAATCGATGTGAGGTTTGGTGTTTGTCGTCTAGTCCTCATCCTCTTGATGTGTAACCTAGGACTTGTATTTATAGGCATTTATGTTTCTGTTAAGGAAACATTAAATCTCTTGGAGTCCATGTTTGACTTGTTGACTTGAATTTCTTGATGTTACAAGTACAAGTGTTTGGTCTTCCGCAGTAATGTTGTCTTCCGTAGGAGTCTTCCTCTCCGTAGGAGTCTTCACTTGTTCTTCATTGTACAAGTTATTCATCTGTGGGTATTTGATCTCATAGTACCTTGACTTGTTGGCACCGGTGTTCTTTCGTAGGAGATCCTCGGATGTATTTCCAGTTAGAAGATTATCTACAGAAGAACAAATTTGTTCATCCGTAGATGTTTCTTACGCTTAGTCAATTTCATAAATTGATTAAGTCTAATGTTTGATCCTGGAATCATACGTACAAATCAACACATATATGGGTTAACCTATACACATGAATTATAAAAGTTCATTACAAACATTTATTAAAGTTCTAAGCCTATACAAAATGATCTAGACATATTATTCCAAGATCTAACACAAACCATTGCTATTGAAGAACAAACTAATATAATCATGGATCTGCAAAAACAGATAGAAACTTTTAACAAGAGAGTTTCAGAGTTGGAGCTACTGATCATGATTAAACAAGAAATAGAGAAACAAAAAGATGATAAGAATTATAAGAGTGATAAGGATGAAAGGTGATAGTGACAAGAATATGGATGATGAACGTTCTACTGGAGAGAGTGATGATGATTCTTCTCCTACAAGAAAGATGAAAACCACTGATCATGTGAAAGAAGCTAAATCTACTGGAACTAAACATGAAGAACAAAGCTTAGCTTTGATGCTATACATAAGTTGCAGGACCGTTGAAGGGTATGCACTTACACCACAACAAGACAATGAGGAGAGTTGCTTAGAACAATTAACAGATCAAATAGGGACCTGGTTAACTTTAGTTAAAGATGCTAAGAACACAAGTAAAGATGAGACAGCACAAGATGGCAAACAACACAAGTAATTGGTTTTCAAGAATGTTGTATATTGATTCTCAAGTTCTATTACAAATGTTACAAAGCATAAAGGAAAGTTACAAGTACTTGAGATACATATACTACATCCTACAGCCGGCCATACTTCGAAAGCCAGCTAGATACAAATGACTAGACAACTACAAAATCAAATGTTGAGTCAAAAGGCAGATTTGTCTTTTGACTAGTGACTATGACATGCCATAGCTCATATCCTAGTATATTACAAAAAAGGAAAAAAGTAAATAAAGTAGAAAGCACAGACTCAAGACCTCAATGTACAGTTACCAAAAACATGGACCTTTTCACCAACTCATGTAAGTGGGTGACTTTACAGAGTTGCAGCTGAAAGGTGGTCTAGCTTTATGGTAAAGTACATCCGATAAGGCATATCTTCAAAAGTATTTGGAAGAAATCTGTCTTCACTATTTGGCTTCAGAAGAATTTTTCATTGAAGCTTTGGAAGAGTTCACTTTTGGCTTCGGAAGATGTTGGTCTTGGGTTCGGAAGACTTTTACACTTAGAATATTTCTAGTGCATGATGTAAAATTTCCGAATCATTTCTATTTATGTTCTTCAGTGCATGCATGCTAAAAGACTTTGGATGTTTTGGCTGCATGAGACTTATAAGAATCCTTACAAAACTCCCCCTAGGTTGATTCTACCAAAACATATGAAGATCTTCAGCTGTTGACAGTCCTCAAAATGATGATGACCATGCCCTTCTTCATCAGTTGGTCAGGATCACTTAGACTCTCATTATATCTTCTCATCTCAAAGAGATCATGCAGAGGTAGGTTTAATAGGCTTGCCATGTGTAGACAATTTCAACACCTTGATCTCTGATCACATGCCATCTCTCTGGATTAGTTGTGAAGGTCCAGGATAAGATGGGTCTCTCAACTGCAAGAGGAGCCACTTGAACTAGAGTTTATTGGGCTGCCTCTTCATGCACTTCCTCAAGTTGATCTGACTCAGCCTGAGGTGTAGAGGTGGATGATTCAGGCTTCTTCTTCTTCTTTGACTTTGGTTTAGAAGCCATCCTCTTCTCCCTCTTAGATGACTTTAACTAAGAAGACTGGTCTGCAGCACCTTGTTGATCAGTCTTTTCTTGCTCAGTTTGGTGTTCCTCCCTCACAGGTTTAGATGGAGAGCGAGTTTGACCCTGCTGTGGATCAGAAGATGAAGCTTGCTAAGGCTCAGCAGGAAGTCCAGGTTGTGTTGTCTCAGGTTGTTCAACCTTAACCTCCACTTAGGTGGAGCTTGACTTGGACGGGAGTGTAATTCCATTAGCTCTCCACTCTTGATCTTCTGCTTGATTACCCTGATATGCTCATCCATTGTGGATAGAGACATAGGGCCAAGTCTCCTTCCGAAGAATCCATACAGCTTTAAGAAGCTCATCATCCTTTGTTTGTCAACAAACTTTTTCATACTCTTTTGGATGATGGCTCTTGACTTGGCAGCTTCTTCCCTCATCTTTCTCTTTGTTGCCTTTTGTTCTTTGAGCACTTGAAGTTCAAGCTGTTTGAGATACTCAAACTCAATGTACTTAAAGGACAAGGGAAGAAGTGCAGATGCCTGGTAGAGACCTGTGGCACTCAGGTAGTTGATCATGTTTTGCCTATCTGTTTCCTTGACTACCTGAGGTTCTTGTGTAGATGCCATAGCCTCTTGCACAGGACTTTCTTGAACTGGGGAGAGAGTAGGAACATGCTTGTATAAACTTTTCCGTCTCTTCTCTTCTTTGAATTGGAAAAGTAGCCTTGCATCCTCTGCTTCCTTCATCTCTCTTGACACTTCCATGTTAGCCAGTTCATTCAGTTCCTCTAAGGGGAGAGATATAATTTCATCTATGTCATAGTTCTTGGTCAGCAGGTAAGTAATCCTGATTGCCCTCAACTCATCATTTTGAGTTTGTGGTCTGGGGGCAACCCTGATTGCAGCATGAATAAAGCCTGAAGACCCAGAGGAACTTTCTCCCCTTAGATTCGTCTTCCTCTCTCTCTCTCCTCCTCTTCAATCTCCTCAGGAGTTTGAATCCTTTTCCCTTTGTCACCCACAGACCTTTATGACATAAGGTGGAGAGAGCTTTGGCCTTCATTGCTTGGTGTAGCATCCAAGCTCTGGCCAGAGAAAAGTTGTGAGACACCTTCACCAGCAGGTGTCTCACTGATGGGATGAATTTCTGAAGTAGTTTGTGGTGTGACAAGGCTCTCAGGCTCTATCACTAGGCCTTCAGCCAAGGTTTTCCCTTTGAAGCTAATCTCAGGGTCTGCTCAACATCCAGTTAACATTGCCTTTGTCTCTTTTTAAGATTGAACTCTTCAGTAATTCTGTCTTGAATCCTGAATGCTAACATGTCAGCTTGTCTTGATTGACTTGGGTTGACTTGGGTCAAGACCTTCATAGTAGTTTAAGGTCTGAAAATTGAATATTTCTTACTGCCCTTGTACTCTTTGAAGAATGAGGGCTCTTCTATCAGCATCATACCTCCACCCAATAATGTAGTTTGAAGTTCCTTGAGGTGTGGATGACATAGCCCTTGGAATGCCTTCCTCAAAGAGACTTCTAATAACAGAGTCTATAATTTCCACATTAATGTGAACTTGAGGAATTTGCTGAGTATGCACAATTGCAAGTGAGGATGGTGAGTCCTCAATGTCCATACTCCCTAAAGAACTCCCAGGTTCTGTGACTGTAATGACTTTCTCCCCCTTTTTGGTAGCATCACCCTCCTGCATAGGTGAGCTAGGAGTTAGGTCAATCACATTCACAGGTTCTTATGTTCGTGGTTGATCTATCCTTAAAGGTCTCCCAGCTAGTTTTTCCCTGAGATAAGATATCTCAAGTTGCCAATCATTAACCCTATTATGCAGGGTAGTCACCTGAGATTCAAGGTGACTAACCTTAGAGACTAAATAGGAGCATGTTTTGACAGTTTTTGGACATTTAGTCTCAGATTCCCCTCATCTTCATCTGAAGAATCATTGGGGGATGAGATGATTGGACCAAAGTCCTCTCTCTCACCACTAGCATCAGGTTCTTGGCTGCTGGATTTCCTCTGCTCATTGACAGCCCCAGTTGAAGTGTCAATGGGCTGAGTTGCCATGGTTGAGGTCTTAATGATGTAATCACTTGAAGAAGTGAGAGCCACTTTCATATGGACCTCCTGAACAGGTACAGAAAGATCCACCTCAGTGATAGGTGACTGATGTGGGCTAGACAAAGAAGACTCAGGAGTACTTATCTCTCTTTGAGTACGGAAAGAGTAGAGAGACTCATGGTACTCACTAAAACCTATGTCTTCGTCAGTATAGAATGAGAGGTTGGGAATGGGTTGGTTTAAGTCTAAAGGCTGGGGATGGTAATTGTCCCCTAAAGGTTGTTCACTTGAGTATTGAGACTCAGAGTGAAGGCTTAAGGCAGTTGGGCTTGTGAGCTCATCAGGGTGAGCATGAGGAACCTCACCACTGATTTTTGAAGATATGGGAGTGGTTCGCTCCTCAGGGAAGTGGGAGCTCTAGTGTCCACTTCCTCTTGTATGGGTGAGTGTATGGGGGCCTGCACAAACTCAATAGCTTGAGCAGGGGTTTGTTTGGATTTTCTTTGGTAGGTGAGAGTTATTGGTGGTCTTTTTGGTGGTTGGGGAGTAGAAGTTGTGGGTTCAACACTAGCTTGTGTTGCTAGGTTGTCACCTTGAGCAATGAGCTCTAACATTTTTGGGACAAGGGCTGTTTCTACCCCTGAGAAGCCTACAGTTGGGTTCTTTATAATTTTAAAAATGTCGGGCTTCATCTGTCCCAATTTAAGAATATTATCTGTTTCCCTCAACTGTGAGCCCAGTTCACAGTTTAGAATGTGTTGAACATATCTAGGAAACGTATAATACACTAAGGAGTCCAAGTTAGCAAGCAAATTTGTATAAACAAACTGAGTACCTGAACTTGACCCCTTGAACCATTCCATGCACTATGAAGGAGAGATCCTCATGAATCTGGTCCCACCCTCCATGCTTGTTTGACAAGCTGTGGATAACAACATGAAGTGGGTATTTCCACTTGGATGAGACCTTTCCTTTCCTAAAGGTCTTCACAGAGAAATATCTCTCATAGCCCATCTGCTCAAAGGAATGATTTATAGCTTCCTTTGGGAAAGACACCTCACCTTCTTCATCATCCAGCTGCAAGTGAGTGTTGATGATGGCCGGAGTGATGAAGATTGTCCTCCCCTGCACTGTGGCAGACAGTTACTTCTCCCCATCCATAATGACCTCTTGGCAGGTCTTCTAGAATTCAAGCAGATGATCCACATAAAGAGTAGGATCAATGGTTAGGGAGGTGGAGTAGTTGGATAGAGCTAAGAAACGGCAAATCTCTGAGAAACTTTCATCTTTCTCAGAGCTTAAAAGAGCAACCTGCTTGTGTTGCCTGTGAAGTTGTATGAAGAAATCTGGGTTGTTTCTGCGGTTTAAGTTGGCCATTTTGAGAAGCTTAAGGGTGAAGGAAGATGAAGAACAAAGGCGGTTTGGGAAAATTTAGGTTTAAGGAATAGTGTAATTGAAGAAGATAGTGAAAGAAGGGGGAACCGTTGGGTATTTATGTGAACAGGATTTGAGACAAAGTTAATGAAAGAGGATAAACTTTGAAATCCGGATGTCGGTCCCACCTCTGAAAAGTAGTTTACTTTTGTCCAAAAAGTAGTTTTCTTAGAAGTCGAGAAACCTTGCGAAGGTTATTTGCTTCGAAAGTTCTGAAGAAAAAGCTTCCGAAGGCAAATTGGCTTCGGAAGATATTTCAAAGGTTTTAGAAAATTTTTGCTTCGGAAGAGAATTAACACTTAGAGATTTTTATTCTAAGGAGAATAAAATTTTCCGAAGGTAAATTGCTCTCGGAAGAAACTTGTTCTTTGAAAACATACAGTGTACTTATGTTGATTTTAAGCTTCGGAAGATATTTCAGAAATTTCTTCCGAAGGTAGAATTACTGAAGTAGTTATTTGTTTACTAAGACATAATTTCTTCCGAAGGTAATTTTAAATCTTTCGAAAAGAAAAGAGATCAAAATTTTTAAAAATCTAAGAAAAGTCTTTTGAAAAGATTTTCTTCAAAAGAAAACAAGAGCTTATCAAGGTGATATAATAGACAACTTAGGACATACAGGTTTTAGAAATAACTAGTATTACGCCCGCGCTTCGGTATCCTGTTCGTGGTTTTATATTTTGAAATATTTATACAACATAAATGTTAAAAATAAAATAAAATCCCTTACATACAAAAACGGTTAGACAAATAAAAAACATGTACAATAGTATTCATTCTACGGCTTCAAAGAAAATTATCACCGACAGCTGTTGGTCCATGTGATCGAAATACAGTGCAAATGATATGAAGAATCGTTCAATATCCAACAATATGCTAAACAACAATAATGGAGAGGATTGAACACAATGCTAACTCATTCATAATAAGACTATGATCAATGACAATAAACAACAAGAGCAAAAGGATAATTCTGTATATTAACTGCTTTGAAATGGTGACTTGCAACAAAGATAATCGATTAGGGTTTTGCAAGCTTACCAAACAATGAAAATTAACATGAGTATATATAGCAGTCTTAGTTTCGCAGACAGTTTTGCTGTGAACGAAACTGTCCTGCCGAAACTATAGTTTTGCCCGGCAAAACATCAAATTTGCCAGGTAAACAAAACAGCAAAGTGTGAGCGAACTTATAGTTTCGCCCACAGTTTTGCTAGACTGCTAAAATACATAAATCTAAGTACATACAAAAGGAAACTAACAAAAGACCTATTACAAGTAAAGTAAACAATCTAAACTATGGTGAGTCCAACCAATGCATGATCTTCAATACTCTCCCTAGGTTGAATCTCACCGTCTTCACTCATCTTGATTTATCTTGTCAGCTCCAGTTACCTCTGCTGCATTTGATTTGTCTTCGTTACCTCCTGCAACTACTTCCTCAGAAGCTTCAGCACATGACTCTTCATGGTCTCTTCCTGCTTCACTAGCTCCTTTGGGATGACCACTAGCCCTCTCAAATTGCTTGGTCAAATCTTGAACATCCATGTTAAAGTCATCTTGAGCCCTTACCCTTTCAGCTAACTTCTTCACCTCAGACCTCACTCCTCTAATCTTGTTGTCAACATTCATAAACAAACTAGCTTTTATCCGTGTCTCTTCTCCAGCCCCAACCTTTATGTGATTCTCACATATCACCAATAGATCTTCATCACAAAAACTAAACAACTCCATAGGATCAAAGACCTTAAACTCTTTTCCATTCTTTACCCTAATCACAGCTTCTCCAGTGTTTTTATCATAAAACCATTTCTCGAAATCCTGTAATTGTCCGGGAGGGGGATCAGCCAATCTCACTCTGTTCACTGTCTTTAGTGGTTTAACCCTCAGAACAATTCTTCCCTTTCCCATTTCCCAATCTTTATCTTTCTTTGACCTCCTCCTTTCTGCCTTCATGTACCCATACGACTCAAAGTTGTCATTAAGCCTGTTTTTTATCTCTTATTCCAGAAGAGTGGCTCTTTCACTCAGATGTGCATTTAGAAGTGGTAGAGCTGCCAACCGCCTTAGATCCCATTTAGGCAAGGTCCTAAAAGTCTTCCTCTTAAGCATGTAACTAATACTACCTCCCCTTCTCTTTATCATGAACATCTTTAGGCCGGAGTTATAGCACCAGCTTATAATCTTCTTGTCGGCCTCCTTCCTACTCAACCCCTCCATATGTTGGAAAAGAGGAGTGATTTCTTCTGGCTCCTTCTCTTTTACAAACCAATCAGCTTTATCCATCTCAAACACATCTGCAGCATCCTCTCCCTTCTTTGCTACATAGATCAATGGTCGCTCATCAACTTCATAGAACTCAGGTTCTGAATCATAGTCTACAAGTTGTTCATCATCCTCTTCCTCATCAACTAATCCCATTTCTTTCTCAGAAGCTTCTTCAGCAGTTATCGTTATTATCACTTCTTCACCAACTAAATCCTTCTCAAAGTCAAATTGCATATTGACAAATCCAGCTTCTATAATTTCATCTTCATTTTCTCTTCCAACATCCTCTCCTCTAGCTTCACAATCTCCAGCATCAGTGGTCGCTGCACCAGATGTGCCCTCTTCTGGCTTGGATGAAGTAGCCATATTCAGAAATAGGTACTTTAAAGTGTTAGTCAGATCATCTAACTCAGATTGAGTTACTTGATCAGGCAGGCAGGCTGCAGCTTTCAGAAGGGTAATCTCTTCAAATAACTTTTTCAGTAATCGATTTTGATCAACAAGCATCTTTTGCATACCTTCTATCACTTCATCCTTTTGATTTTCTCTGATTTCTTGGTTTGTGAGTTTGGTCTTGATCATACTCAGTTCATTTGCCAAGGAAGTATTCAGATTGCAAATCATATCTTCATCAAGATTTCCTCTTTCCTCTCTTCTTTCGGTGAATCCTTCTTGTCTCTGTTTGGATCGTCTCTCAGGTTCAGCATTATCGGCTTTCTTCTTCGACCTTCTTTCTTTTTCTTCTCTTATTTCTTCAGCTTGTTTAGCAATGTCTTCCTCAAAGTCATAATCTTTCTCCTTGGCATATCTTTTTCTTTTCTTTGTGGCTTCAGTTTGCTGTACCCTAGTTTTTTCAGCCTTTTTGTTTTCTGATTCATCCACCCTTTTGATATAGCTCCATCGTTCTGGAGGATACATATTTTCCCAAAGATGGGTGATCTTTCCACTGAAATCATGGCGAATGGCATAGCAATCGGAAAAAATGCGAGGATTCATTTGTACCAGGCTCTTTACCTCTCCATGTTTTGGTACATTAGGTATAAGATCGTCAAATATCATCTGAAGAAAACGAGGATGTAGCAGCCATTTGTCTTTCTTCAAGGCCATCACGTTCTCAGCCATGCAAGCAAAAATTAGTTTGGCAATGTTGGCCTTCTCTCCTTTACAACATAACACCATTACCTTCGCCCAATCAATGTTTAGACCGTATGATCCACCTTTACGGTGATCAAGACACATGACAAAAACATGAGCAATATACCTTCACTCCCATGCTTCTGAAGGCCTGGAACACCTCGGAATCTGTCATGGTGACTTCATCTCCAGAATCCTCGTCTAGTCTCAATATTCTCGAGACAGTCTCCGCAGTGATGATCACTTCTTGATCAATGACTTTAGGAGTAATCCTTTGTGAATTTCCTCGTGTGTCATACTCTGCAGATCGCCAGAAGTCTCTGATATGAAGATCATAAATGGTAGTCGTATGAGATATGGCATGGGCTATGGGTGATCTTTGTAGCCATCTGATACAATCTCTGAATCCAGCAGCCTTTGGATGTGTATCATCCAGAATAGCAGTAATATTGTTCCACTTATCGAACTTTAGGTTAGCCATGAGATCCTGAAGAAGAGATCAGATAAGTTGAATAAGAAATTAAGGAATTAAGAAAAGAATAAAAGAAAAATAAATAAAATAGATTCGCTGACAGTTTCGGCAAGCGAAAAACTAGTTTCGCTAACTAAAACATATCAATTTCGCTGACCAAGAAAGATAGTTTCGACCAGGCGAAACTGTACAAACTTATGTTCAAATCCGGCGAAACTGAAAATAGGTCGGCGAAACTGTTAGGTTAGCATGGACAGCATAACCTCACAGTTTCGCTGAAAAGTGAAGAACTTGCGTTCAGTTTCGCAGGATAATCAGTAGTTTCGCTGGATGAACAGCGAAGACACCGAAGAGTCATAATTAAATCGCCTTAGAATGAGTTGATATTAACATGATTAAAAGAACGTCCAGTGATCGAAACTCACTTGCGAACTAGAAACAACACACAATTAACAGGAATCAGCACAGAAATGCAAAATCGCCAAATTAGGTCACGGGCAAACCCTAAGATACAACACAAGTCGTTTATGCGAAAATGAGAGAATAATTTCGCAAAACGACTTATATAGCATATAGTTTCGCATAAGGCGAAACTATAGATTCGCTGGACGAATTTACAGTTTCGCTAAGAAAAGCTGCAATTTCGCAAAGAGATATACAGATAAAAAATAATGAGCAAGCCGAGCGAAATTGCAATTTAGTCTAGCGAAACAAGGAGCGAAAGAGTAGTTTCACCCCCTTTTTTATAATTATAATTAACTTCAAACACAGAGATCTAAATCAATCAGAGATCACATCCTCTAGATATACATTAACACAAAGATGATTTTAATCATCGACCGGCAATGAGATCATACTGATAACTAGATCTGATCACAATCTGCAAAGGAACTGTTGAAATTCTTGAACAGATCAATAACGATTGCTGATATATTTGTCCACTTATACCAATGCCTTATCCTTTTTCAACAAACAACTTATGATTTGTTAAGGTTCAATTAGATGCTTTAGAATGTTAGGACCCCACAATCATTTGGCAAAAACCCTCACCCAACCTCAGGATTTCTTGAATTTTGAAACGATCTTTACATAGCAAGGCTTGTGCATTAGTGTGCAAGTGATTATTGACAGAATATTGCATTTTGTGATGAATTCATCGTTTAGATGATTTGACACAACTTAGACCAAAATGGTGAGAGCTCCAGGTCTATACTCATGTATAACAAAGGAGATGACCATTTAATCATGTGCTGATGAGAGCTCCAGGTTAGTACTATCGTACAGCAGAGGAGATCATCACTCCAGGTCAGTACTTCCATACAACAGAGGAGATCAGCACAAACACAAGACACATAAATACACCAGACATAGCTCAAAGATATGGCTTATATCATTTGTATCATGGTGGGTGAAAGATCAATTCTCAATCCAATTTTTGTCGGGACTCAGTTTTTGTGCAGGCCAAAATAATTGCATAAATCCAGACATCCTTAAGCATGATGTTTTAATTTAAATCATTATGTTGCTATCTACTTTATTCTACAGGTTGAGTCTACAAAGCATATCATTAAAAAATCTGTTTGTTTTTCTATTATTTGTAATTAAATATAAGATGTAAATCAGATAACATCATCAGTTACTATCATTTCTCATTTTAAAACGCAAGTCATGCAAAAACAAGCATTTCAAGATGATATATAATCATTTTTCAGTCATCTCGAATCAAGTTCCGAGTTCTCTTTTCATTTGTATTTACTTTTACTCTCCCCCTAAATTTTTATTTTTGCAAACTTATTTTTTTTATTTTTTTTTATTTTTTTTGAATTTTTTTATTATAAATGCAGTACAAAAATAAAATTTTATCAAAGAAGATCTTCCAAACTACACTGATTATCAAGATAAGAAATGAATTGTCAAGAAATATGTAGTGATTGTGAAGTGAGAACTATGATTGTGCATATAAAAATCCAGATTATGGATAAAGTACCTTGACTTTAACCTGTTTGTTCCGCCTCAAATTGAATTAGGAACAATCTCTGTTAGTAAATCGGATTACTAACAGTCCTCCTGAATTGTTCCTGCACTCATTAACAAATTAGTTAGAAAGGGGAACCCAGGCCATCGTAGTCCTGGATGTTCGTTTTTCATCAATATAAGTAACCTGCTTCTGCACACAACCGTTTAAACAATCGGGGATTGCAGTATCCTTCTTTTTAATTTGCCAAATTTGTTTTGGTTCAATTAATTTGGATTTCAATGAATTAAATTTGGAAATCATTTTCTGTTTAAGACCGGAAGGAAAAGAATTTGGTTTTGAAGCTTTTGTCATTTTTATCTTTGTATCATGTGAAACCGGCTTCACACGAAAATGTTTGGATGGAGGGTTTTTCATCCAACCATTCAAAGATGTGTGCTTTTTACCTCTAGATCCAGAGAAGCAACCCGTGTTGCCTTTACCATCTCGAACATTCTTTGTAGACTTACAGCTGGAGAAGCAATTTGTTTTGCCTTTACCATCCGTAGCAAGCCTTTGAGGACATTTCTTTACCATATGACCTTCTTTTCCACACTCAAAACAAGCCTTGAATGGCTTTTGATGCTTGACTGAATCGTGTGATGCAGGTGGGGATGTTGAACAGGGAATGAGATCTTCACTGATTGAGTGGGATGCTTTGCAATTGGAGAAGAGATCCGTATTGGTCTTAATTCAGCTTTTGGAAGCTTTTGAGACTTTACAATGTCAGGAGATATATTGATCTGTGAGGAACCAACACGCTCCTCTGTGTTTGATTCATCATCTGAGCTTACCCAGTCTCGTATACACAAATCTGCTTCCAAAGGATCTTCATTGACACCTCCTATTGTGTCAGCTTCGGTTATAGGATTTTGATTGCCTGACGATACAACAACTGTTCCTTCTTTGACAAACCTGATAGGAACAAACGAAGGAATGTTACCTGTTTTGAATTTGTTGAAAAAGGTTGGAGAAGCAGCTGATATTGCTTTTGGAGCATCCAGAGGTAAAATCATCTTTAATCTTCTTATCAAACCCCTACCTGATAAATCCCAAACCTACAGGAGAATCTTGCACATCTCTAACCTCTTTAAGATTAACGTTGCTTAAACCTGCATTTAAACTATTAGTTTCTGCAGCTTCAATCAAATCATTAGATGGATGAGGTTAAGGCATAGGAGCGTAACAATGGGTGCTAGGAGGAGGATAGACGTATGGATTTTCACCACAACCCACTCCCGTTTTAATCCTAGCTCCCCTCTATTTACACAGTAGCTCTTCCTGTTTCATTTCGGATATGGTCCATCTATCAAGCTTTGTTTTAAGCTTGCTGGTTTCAAATTCAGCCAAAGTGACTCTTTCGTTTAAAAGATTAATTTCAACATTTCTTTTACGAAGAGTTCATTTTAAATGATCATTTTCTTTTAAAGCTTCATTTAATTTTATGAAATACTTGGCTTCATTCTTTTTATGTTCTGCGTTTATGGTGGTTAACTTCTTTTGGTTATCTAAAACTAACCTATTAGCTTTATACACACCAAATAAACAAATTTTGGAAGCAGAAGAACACATATCCTGAACTGTCTTGTATGGAAGATCTAGGATGACTCTTTCAGCAATAAGAGCCTTCTCGCAGTTGCAAACTCTGGTATTTCGCTTTCATTCCTCTTCCTTCTCAGCACCACAAACTTTAGCATTCAACTCAGCTCCACCTTTACCCATTGATGTCTGCTTAAGCTCCTCTTGTACCTCTTCAGTTTCAGGTTTCGGTAAACCGTCGGAATTGGTGCCAGAATCTGATCTCTCTTCTGGTTTCTCTTTGGAGTTTGAAGTGATCTTTGGAGTTAGATATGTCGCTTCATAGTACTCACGACGTTTGATATCCAACTCAATCTCTTTCAGTTTGTTGATCACCTCCATCAGTTTGTAATCCCGAAAGCCTCTATCTCGTTGAATCGACTTGCCGTGTGAGCTCCATTATGATGGGAGGGAATCAAGCAATCTTAGAAGTTGTTCACGATTTCCCAGTTGGGCAGCAAACTTCTTCAGATTACTTGCCACCAACAGAAAACGATCAATAAAATCAGACATCGTTTCATTCTTTAAAGCTGCAAAATTATCAAACCGACATTGTGCAATTGTGAGATCATCAGATTCGAAGGATTTAATCAGTTTTACAAAAGCCATTTTTATTTTTATTATGTTTAAACAATTAAATGCCCCAATAATATTTTTCCCAAAAAATTTAGAATAATTCTCCCCCGGGAAAAATGTTAATTGTTAATGTCACGCTAGAAAATCTTAACCCAAATTAGTTGTTAGCCAAATTATTTTTTTTAATAGACATTGACTAGTCCACACAAGGATTTTAAAACCCGGCCCAATAAGAAAAACCAATCTTACAAAAACCCAACCCAAGTTTATCTTTTAATGTGCCCAACCCAACCCAATAACAAATAAAAACCTAACCCTAACTCTAACTTCAACGAAAACACACAAAACACTGTTTAAGAAATAGAGAGAGAAAGGAGCGGATGAGGGCAACCGCCGCTTTCCGGCATCCGTAAAAAAAAATTCGGCGAGTTAACGTCTAAACAACCACTACTCTCACTAAACTTGACACTCTGAATCTAATGGTGGCCTCAGTTTTCGTTGAAAGTCAGAGTCGAAGAAGATATTGACGAGAGAAGATCGCTACAGTTAGGGTTCCGGTGATGGTTAAAGGTGGCAGTGGTAGTGACGGCTGGCGGAAGGTAGGTGATCGGGCAACAGCTAGTGCACAGAACGTTCACAAAGGTGTATCATGCACTGGAGTTCAAGTGGTGCTTGAGAGTAAGGTCGGAGATCAAGCTGAGCACAGGAACAAGAGCGAAGATCAAGCGAAGCCGATGAAGATGATATGACATCCGAACATTGTTGAGCTCCGAGGGAGGTGATTGTGTTGTTGAAGTTGTTGATGGTGTTAATCGATTCGGTTCTATTTTGATTTAATCGGGGTTGCTGATCATCATCGCTGGTGGTGTCTCATCGTCGGCTGTGATCGTGGTGTTTAGGTTGTAGTGATGATGGTAATGTTGATTGTGGTGACTATGTAGGTGGTTTCGCAGATGGTTTAACCAGTGGTGGTTTAATGTGGATCTAGGTTGGTGATGTGTTTTAGTATTCTAGTTTTGGATAATCATGTAATGGTGAAGATGATTTTTTTAAGTTCTTATTTTCGCAGAATGGTTTTAATAATATCGCAGCCCCCTTTTTTTTATAATTTCGCTGAAATAATTCTTAATTTCGCAGATTGAACCTTTAATTTTGTAGATTCTTATAGTTTCGCTGGAAAATATGCAGTTTCACCGGAATTACAGTTTTGCCGGAATAGTTTCGCCGGTATTTGTAGTTTCGCCGGAAAACGAGCGAAACTGCTAGTTTCGGCTGTAATTTCGTCGGAAACTTTGAACTTTCGTTCAGAATGGATCTAGTTTCGCCGGATGAAGATGTTTAAGCTCAAGAACACATACACTAGTGTGTGTGAGAGAAACTTTTTCATATCTGAATTTTTCTTTCAATCTCTTGTATAAAATACGTTGTAGATCAGGAATTTAAGTTGTATATCTTCAAATCTGTAGAAGATTGTCGTAGATCTGATGAATTGATTGAGTTTGGGATGAAATTTGAATTTCAGATCTACTTTCTCTCTCTAGACCCCAACTTTCTCTCTCTAAAATCTGATGAACACCTTCAAAATTCACCAACAAATTCTTCAAATCTTCAATGCATTTGATCCAATAAGGCTCTGATACCAAATTGTTGGTCCGTGTGATCGAAATACAATGCAAATGATATGAAGAATCGTTCAATATCCAACAATATGCTAAACAACAATAATGGAGAGGATTGAACACAATGCAAACTCATTCATAATAAGACTATGATCAATGACAATAAACAACAAAAGCACAAGGATAATTCTGTATATGAACTTCTTTGAAATGGTGACTTGCAACAAAGAAAATTGATTAGGGTTTTGCAAGCTTACCAAACAATGAAAATTTACATGAGTATATATAGCAGTCTTAGTTTCGCAGACAGTTTCGCTGTGAGCGAAACTGTCCTGCGAAACTATAGTTTCGCCCGGCAAAGCATCAAATTCGCCAGGTAAACAAAACAGCAAACTGTGAGCGAATTTATAGTTTCGCTCACAATTTCGCTAGACTGCTAACAAAAGACCTATTACAAGTAAAGTAAACAATCTAAACTAAGGTGAGTCCAACCTATGCATGATCTTCAACAGCTTAGTTTTGTAATAAACTAAAGCTGAAATAGTGAAAAGAAATAAGCATGACTCAACGATATATATATGAGATCATGTACTATATAATATTTTAGAAGTTATACAGGAAAAAAGCCAAAAAAATTAAATTTTTAAATATATTGATGATTGTACGTTTGGCTTCAGTAACTTATATATTATAACGCATGAATCCGTTATGAATGAAATTTATTACGACACATAGATAAAATAGTCATGTCACAACCGTAAATTCAAGAAGAAAACATTATCCATCAAAATTTATAAGAGAAAAATAAAATACGGACGAAAATAATTATAACAACTAAAAAATAATATATTCTTTTTAATGAAATAAAAAGAAGAAAGTATTTGATTTTAATATAATATATTGTTTACATTTTTTATACAACAGGTTAAGATAAATAAAAATAAAAATAATTGATCATAATCGAAACATGTGTAAGAGAATATAAATGAGAAAGTGGACTGTCAGAAAATGTAACAGAAAAAAGTCAAAAAGATGGCTAGCAATTTGAACTTTGCGTATGAGAGTTTGTTCATGTTGAATATATGCATTAAAATGTTGTACACGATGCATCAACACTTTGCAGTTTGGTTTTTAAAGGTATAATTATATGATTAAGTTTTAAGAAAATCTATTCAAAGTTAATCATCCCAATAGCTGATACAAGATATTTAAATCTCTATTCATCAAAGGCTTTGGTAAACAGATCAACATATTGTTCATTTGTGTTAACTTTGACTAGTTTGATTAATCCCTTTTCAAAGTTATATCTAATCAAATGATACCTGATATTGATATGCTTTGTCCTTGAGTGTTGCACATAATATTATGTGATTGATATAACACTATTGTTGTCTATGTGGATGGGAGTCTCCTTGAAGTTGAATCCATAGTCCAGCATCTGATTTTGAAAGCACTCTAGCACAGCAGCTTGCAGCAGCAATGTATTCAGCCTCAGCAGTTGATGCAGACACAAAGGATTGTTTCTTACATTGCCAAGAGACTATTCTTCCACCAAGAAATTGACACCCCCCTGATGTAGACTTTGCAGTCATGTTGCAGCCACTATAGTCACTATCTGTATAAGCATACGAATTAAAGTTAGAATTCTTTGGATACCAAAGGCCAAGTGATGGAGCACCGTTGAGATATCTTAAAATTCTTTTGACAGTGACCACGTGTGACATCTTGGGGTTGGCTTGATATCTTGCATAAATGCATGTAACAACCATGATATCTGGCCTGCTAGCTGTGAGATACATAAGAGACCCAATAATTGCCCTGTAGAGATGCTCATCAACACACTCCCCCTCAAGATCAAGTCCAAGGGAGTGATTTCTGGCTACGAGTGTCTTAGCAACCTTACAATCAATCATGTTGAATCTCTTAAGTATGTCTTGTACATACTTTGATTGACTTATGAAGATGCAATTGTCAACTTGCTTCACTTGAATTCCTATAAAGAAATTGAGTTCCCCCATAGCACTCATTTCAAACATGTCCTTCATCGGCTTCTCAAAGTCTTTGTAGAGCTTTGGATTAGTTGACCCAAAGATAATGTCATCTATATATACTTAAATTATGTCATTTCTTGTTCCTTTGATGAAGAGAGTTTCATCTATAGTACCCTTTTTGTAGCCATGCTGATAGAGATACTGAGATAGAGTCACATACCACTTTCTTGGTGCTTGGTGCAACCCATAAAGAGCTTTATCAAGCCTGCAGACATAATCAGGATGATTAGGATCTGCAAACCCAAGTGGTTTTCTGACATACACCTCTTCATCAATCACCCCATAAAGAAAAACACACTTGACATCAAGTTAGTAGACCTTGAAGTTCTTGGATGTAACAAAAGCTAGGAATATCCTAACAACTTCAAGTCTTGCTAAGCAAAAATATCTGTATAGTCAATTCCTTTTTCTTGAGTATACCCTTGAACAACTAGTCTGGCCTTGTTCTTGATGACAAGTCCTCTATCATACTTCTTATTCCTAAAAACCCATTTGGTTCCTATGGTAGTCATCCCTTGAGGAAGAGGACATAGGTTCCAAACCTTTTGCCTTTTGAATTGAATCAACTCCTCTTGCATAGCTTCAACCCAACTACCATCTTTTAGAGCCTCATCAATTTTCTTTGGCTTTATCTAGGACAAGAAACAAGAGTGAAGACAAACATTTGCTTCATGGGTTTGTCCTCTTGTTCTCACCCCTGAATCAACATCTCCAATGATGTTTGTGGTAGGATGAGACTTGTGGAACCTTAGATGAGGGATCACAGCATGTTGCTTAGAAAGATCTAAATTTGAGAAATTATGATCTGGCAAGGAAGATTCACCCTCCATATCAGCACACTTATCAAGATTGACTTGATCTAATGAGTGTGTGACATCATTGATGTTGTCTTCAATGTAGTGGTTATCAGCGTCAAGAAATTCCTGATCACTTTCACCACCACCATTTTCTCCAACATTTGAAGCTCCTTCCTCTTAGTTTTATGCCTCTAAGTTTGAATTTGAAGGCACCCCAAAAGTATCAGCAGGGTTTGTCATTGATGTGCTGGTAGAAGCTTCATTTGCAAGATTGGTTACCACTGGAGCTGAAGATGTGTAACTTGAAGGTCTTCTTAGCTCAAATATTGGGTCACGATCACCTGTAGGTAGTATATTTGTGGACCCTGAAACATTCTCACGAGATTTCTTAAAACAGTTGGTAACTAAATCAAGATCAAATAGCTAATCCGAACTAGAACCTTTCACATTGGGAGTGTGCTCATTGAAAGTCACATTGGCTGACTCCTCAATTACTTTAGTTCTAAGATTGTATACTTTATAAGCTTTATCTTGAGAAGAGTATCCAATGAAGTGTTCATCATCTGATTTCTCAGCAAACTTGGCAATTTGATCTTTGGTATTCAAGATGGTGCAAGGACATCCAAATGACCTGAGAAAACCAATGAAAGGTTTTCTCTTGTTCCAAAGTTCATAAGAAGTCTTACCATGTGTCTTAATCACTAAAACTCTGTTTTGCACATAGCAAGCAGTGTTCAGTGCCTCTGCCCAGAAGGTGATAGGCAGTTTAGAGCCAGACAACATAGTTCTTGCATCTTCAATTGGTGTCCTGTTTCACCTCTCAGTAACAACATTTTGCTGAGGAGTCCTGGGAGCACTATTGTTGGACCAAAAGAACCAATGAGCCTGATCAGAAAAGCCTCTAAGTCCCACAGACATTACAACTGCTGAAGAAGATCACAACAGCTGAAGACATCAGCTGATTACAAAGGTCTGAAGACAAAGTCTGAAAGTAAAGAACTGAAGACAAAGTCTGAAAGTGAAGCACTGAAGACAAAGACTGAAGACCAGAGTGATCAGTAGTTGCCACAACAGCTGAAGTTGTTAACTTCAGTAGTTGCCACAACAGCTGAAGTTGTTAACTTCAGTAGTTGTGACAGTTTTACTTTTCAGTACTTGTAATTTTACCTTTCAGTAGTTTAATGTTTCAGTTGTTGAGAACATTTCAGTAGTTTGCATTATTTCAGTTGTTTTGTATAATTCTGTTAGATGTCATTATCAAGTGATATCAGCAGACGTCACATTCCTCTATATAAGGGATGTTGACCTAGCTGTATTCTAACCGAAGCATTACGCGTGAATGAAAACATTCCTTTAACAGAAATATTCTCTCTATAATTGTGATTGAGTGTTTGCATATTCATTACTTTCTTGCTTGAATTCAATCGTATTGCGTTATATTCCGCTGCAAAATTCAAATCTAATTGATCCAATCCTATCAAATTGTATCAGAGCTGGTTAATCATTGATCGATCTAACAATTGATCATTGAAACTGCTCTTTTGATAGCAAAGGTTGATCGAATTAGCATTTTTGCAAGAATTGATTATAGAGATTGATTTTCTGTTGCTTGCGGTTAATTAATTGAGATTCTAATTGTGTTTTCTAACTGTGTTGTTGAGTTTTCAAACTAGACCGATTTTAATCTCATTGAATTCGATTGAATTAGTGAAAATGACTACTTCAATCAATGATCCTCACAATACTGGCTCCTCAACTAAGCCTCCAATGCTTGTTAGGAGTGAGTATAACATATTGCAACGCCGAATGCTCCATCACCTGTCTGTTAACAATTCAGGTTGTTGGAAGTCTATGGTTCATGGACCATACAAGCCTATGGTGAGTAATCTTGTAACCAATGAAATGGTTCCTAAAAAGAAGGAACAATATTCTGATGAGGATTTAAAACTGTTTGAGATTGATGCTAAGGCCTATGGAATTCTGGCCATGGCACTGCCTAATGAAATCTATTCTGGGCTTATGCATCATGAAACTGCTTATGATCTCTGGGTTGCTCTGAAGGAACAATTTGGAGGAACTGATGAGGTCTTAGCAAACAACAGAGAAATCCTTGCCCAGCAATATGAGACATTCTCTCATAGGAAGGGTGAGATATTGACTCAACAGTTTGAGTGGTTTTCATGTTTGATCTCTGAGCTTAAAATGGTTCAACATGAATACACAAACAGGCAGATGAATAACAGATTCCTCAGATCCCTGCCTGAGAGATGGGACACTTACACCATTGTCCTACGCTCTAGTGCAAATCTGGATACTCTATCTCTCACCCAACTTCATGGGAAACTCTTAACATTTGAGAGAGAGATAGAACAGAAAAGGAAACTATCTTCATCTGGAAAGCTCACTGATGACTTTGTACCAGGTAACACTGCTCTTGTTGGTCATGAGTCTGAATATGCTTCATCTGAAAGTTCATATGATGAGCATATTGATTTCTCTTCAAACAGTAGAAATCATGCTTTTGTTGGAGTTGAGGGAAACTTAGGTTTTAATGTTGATAATTTGTGTTTTATGATGGATGATTTAAAAGGAATTGCTGATGATGATCTGGAAGAGATGGATATTCTGAGCCAAATGGCATTGATTAATATCAGATCTCAAAAGTTCTACAAAAGAACAGGTAGAAAATTCCCTGGTCTCTCTGGCAAAACCAAGGTTGGTTTTGACAAGAGTAAGTTTAGATGTCACAAGTGCCATAGACTTGGACATTTTGCTAGAGAGTGTAGATCATCTGGATCTAACTCATCTGCACCCTTTGTGAATTTTCCAAGAAATAGCTCACAATCCAAAGGGCAACATTCTACCAGTTCTGATCATCATTCACAACATCAATCATCTCCTGCATACTTTGTCCCTCAAAGCCCAATGCCATATCCTTATCCATGTTTTTACATGCCTCAGTCTGGTCAAGTTTCTGTACCCATGGCTCAACAACCACAAGCTCTACCTGATCCTCAGCCATCTCAAACAAATCAGCAATCTCAATCTCAATCTCATCAGAGCTTTTTCACCCCTGAGGTTGTTGACTACAGCAGTCTACCAGATGATGTCTCTGGTTATTCTGAATAATTTGCTGGTGCTGGTCAACATGGTGGTGAAAACCCATTTGGAAACCTTGCTTTAATGGCCCTGGAATCTACTGATGAAAATTCTTCATCATCACAGGTACCACAGGTATATTCTGAGGCTAAGGCCAAGTTATGTTCTGAATCATGCATAGCTGCTTTTGTTTCTATTAGGGAAGCAAATGTAGCTTTAATCAAAACCTTGACCTAGAAAAAGCAATTTCCAAAAGAAAAGCTGAGTTTGAGTCTGTTTTAAAAGAGAAGGATGAGGAGATTTATAAACTTAAGTGTGAAATTACTGATGAAAAAGCAAAGGTAGAGGTCATTCTAGAAAATCACAAGAATCTCAAAGAAACACTTGCAGCTACCCAAGTTGATTGTGAACGCTGGGTAATATCATGCAAGGGATTTGAAATGCTTCTCAGTAAGCAAACTGCTTCCAATGTGAAGTTTGGGATTGGGTATAATCATACCATACCTCCCACAGATTTTACTCCCAAGTTAGAAGTAAAATCTGAGGTTGACTGTCATTCCCAAACCACATCATCAGGTGTTTCATCCTCAAATGATAATTCAAAATCTGAGGATGAAGATAGTGTGAGTACCTCAGTTAATCAAATTACTGATGGTCCCACTGCTTCGAAACACTTGATAAGAAGAGGCTGAGAAATTCAGGTGTTGTTCCACAAGGTACTCAAAGTACTGAAGGGCAAAACACAACACCTGAAGAGCATTTCAAATCAGAGGAAAACAAGCATTCCTTGACAACTGCTGATAAAAAACCTCTGAAGAAGAAATCTTCAGTTGTTGAAAATCCTTCAGTCCTTCCCAAAAGTACTGAAAGGAAGAAAGTACTGAAGAACAAAGCTTCAGTAGTTTCATCAACTTCAGCAGTTGATCAAGAAAAGATGAAAAGAAAGCCATGTGAAATATGTGTTTTGTTTAATCATCTTACTGATGAATGCTGGTATAACAAGGGTTTAAAATTCAATAAAAAGAAAATCATTAAGAAGGAAATGCATAAAATGAAAAATGAATTTCAAACCAAGTTTGTACCACAATCATCTCATTCTGATAAACCTAAGCTTTCTCAAAAAGTCATAAAGGAGGAAGGGGTTTGTCAAACAACAGCTTCAAATATTCCTCAGGGAATATTAAAAACTCAGACTAAGTCTGTGTCTTTTCAAAAGAAGGATGTAGTGAATCACAAGAACAAATCATCTACAAGTACTGATATGTCAACTGAGTTGAAAACTCTGACAACCAATCAGACACAACTTGTGATGATGGTTCAACATCTATTGGGGAGAGTTAACCAATTAGATGTTTCTGTGATTAAACCACTGAAAAGGACACCTAAGCCAAAATCCAAGGAATCCTTTTCAGCACCATCTACATTTTTAAAAGTTGTTAATCATGCACAATCTGTTAGTTTAACATCTGTTGATGAAAACAGACCCAAAACCAAAATGGTTTGGGTCTCAAAGGCTAACTAATGTTTGTGATAAATGCAGGGTTCTTCAACATGCCAAAGAAGCATCTGGGTTGTGGACAGTGGGGGATCCATGCATATGACAGGGAGCAGCTCTCTTCTTCATGACTATTCCCAAATGAAGAAGGGATTTGTTTCTTTTGGAAATGATGCCAAGGGTTACATCATTGGGAAAGGTTTTGTCTCAAATGGGGAGATAAGATTTGATGATGTTAACCATGTGGAGAACCTCAAATACAATCTTTTGAGTGTCAGTCAAATGTGTGATAAAGGGCATGTTGCACTTTTCACAAGTCAAAACTGTAGGATTCTGTCTTCCAAAGTTTTGCATAAAATTGACAAGATATTGGATGAGTATACTCTCCTGAAGGCCAACAGGATTGGAAGAGTATATGCTTTAGATCTATCAAAGAAAATTGATCTAAAAGGCCATCCATGTCTGTTCTCCAAAGCCTCTCCTCAAGAATCTGAACTATGGCATAGAAGGCTTGGTCATGTGAATCTTAAGAATATGAATCAGCTCAATTATCATGGTTTAGTGAGAGGTTTGCCATTGACGGAGTTCAAGTGTGATGATAACTGTCCAGCCTGCTTAAAAGGAAAGCAACACAAAGCTTCATTCCCTCCTATAGAAGAACCTAAGTCCAATGCCTGCTTGCAATTACTGCATATGGATCTCTTTGGTCCTGTGAGAGTAATGAGCATGGCAAAGAAAAAGTACTGTCTGGTAATTGTGGATGATTATTCTAGATATGTATGGACTTTCTTCTTGCATTCCAAGGATGAGGTTGCTCAAAGTATCATCTATTTTGTGTTACATGTGGAAAAGCAACATTCACTTCCAGTCAAATATGTGAGAAGTGATAATGGGACAGAGTTTAGGAATCACACTCTTGATGAATTCTATTTGTCTAAGGGAATCAAAAGACAATATAGTATTCAAAGAACTCCTGAGCAAAATGGAGTGGTGGAGAGAAAGAACAGGACCCTTATTGAAGCCGCAAGGACAAGTTGGCTGACTCTGGTTTGCGACTAACCTTTTGGGCTGAAGCTGTCAACACAGCCTGCTATGTTCAGAATAGAGTATTAGTGAATCAGAGGTTAATGAAGACTCCTTATGAGCTCTTACATCATTTGGCTCCTTTGATTTCATTCTTTAGAGCATTTGGGTGTCCATGTTATATTCTTAACACAAAGAATATACTTCAGAAGTTTGAATCCAAGGTGGATGCAGGGTATTTTGTTGGGTATTCATCTACTTGCAAGGCATACAGAGTTTTCAATTGCAGAACAAAGACTGTTGAAGAAACTTTGCATGTCAAGTTTAATGAATCTCCAAAAGACAAGATTCCTCAAAACCCTGTTGAGATGTTTGACTTGGACATACTGCAATATGTTCCATATCAGCCTCCACCTGTTGTTGTTTCTGCAGCTCCATCCTCTCCATCTGATGATACAATTGCTAGTTGTAGTGATCATCTGCCTGTTTCTACTACACTTGATGTTCCTGTAGCCTCAGCAGCTCCATCCACAACCAATGCTGATGAAATCTCTGAATCCTCAACTTCATTTGAACTGCCATCTCAGTCAAGGTTTCAAGAGTCTTAATCAACATCTGTTGCTGCTGAATCTCCTACAAACACTTCCACAGATATTATTTCATATCAAGAATTGACGAATCATCCCATGTCCCAGATCATTGGTGATATTAATGCTTGTGTTTCAACAAGAAGTCAATTGTCCAATTTCTGTCTCTATGCTCTCTTCATCAGTCAGCAAGAGCCAAAGAATTATCATGTGGCATTAAGGGACAATGGATGGGTTGAAGCCATGCAGCTTGAACTTCTTCAATTTCAAAAACAGCAAGTGTGGGAACTGGTTCCTCTACCCCAAGGTAAGTGGGCAATAGGCACTAAATGGGTGTTTAGGAATAAAACTGAATGAAAAAGGCCAAATTGTCAAGAATAAGTCCAGACTGGTTGTACAGGGGTTTTCACAAAAGAAGGTATTGATTATGATGAAACCTTTGACCCTGTAGCCAGACTGGAGGCAATTAGATTGTTTTTAGCTTATGCTGCTTTTCATAATCTTAAAGTTTTTCAAATGGATGTCAAAAGTGCATTTTTATATGGTAAAATAAAGGAAGATGTTTATGTGTGTCAACCACCAGGTTTTGAAGATCATAAACACCCTGATTGGGTGTATAAGCTTGATAAGGCTCTTTATGGGTTGAAACAAGCACCCAGAGCCTGGTATGAAACATTATCTAACTTTCTTCTTCAAAATAATTTCACTAGAGGCTCCATAGATAAAACTTTGTTCATAAAGAAAGCAGGCACGCATAAACTCCTTGTTCAAATTTATGTTGATGACATTATTTTTGCATCATCTGATCCACAGTTGTGTGATGCATTTACAAAATTGATGCAACAAAAGTTTGAAATGAGTGCAATGGGAGAATTACAGTTCTTTCTGGGTTTGCAAATCAAACAACTGACTGATGGAACTTTCATTCATCAGTCAAAATACACAAAAGATTTGTTAACCAAGTTTGATTTAAAAACTGCAAACCCTGTTCTACTCCCATGTGCAGCAACACACAACTGATGCTGATAAAAAAGGTAAAGCAGTTGATGAAACTCTTTACAGATGTATGATTGGTTCCTTGATGTACCTAACAACTTCTAGACCAGATATTATGTTTGCAACTTGTGTCTGTTCTAGATTTCAGGCTGCTCCTAAGGATTCCCATATGATTGCAGTCAAGAGGATCTTTAGATATTTGCAAGGAACTCAATCTCTAGGACTATGGTATTCCACTGGGCACTCTTGTAAATTGGTTGCTTTCTTTGATACTGACTATGCAGGGTGTAAGTTAACCAGAAAATCAACTTCTGGTGGATGCCAATTTCTAGGCAACTGTTTGATCTCTTGGCAGAGTAAGAAACAAACTTCAGTTGCTACATCCACAGCTGAAGCAGAGTATATTGCCGCCGCAAGCTGTACATCTCAGGTACTCTGGCTTCAAAATCAGTTATTGGATTATGACATTACAGAGATTAAGACTCCATTATTAATGGATAGTGCTTCAGCTCTTTGTATTGTTAAGAATCCTGTCCAGCATTCTAGGACAAAACATATTGAGATCAGACATCATTTCATCAGAGATTGCTATGAAAAAGGTCTGATTGATCCAAAGTTTGTGCCTAGTGCTGATGAGCTTCCAGATATATTTACTAAGCCTTTGGATAGTGCAACTTTTCATAATCTTGTACTCAGGCTTGGTATGCTGCAACTAGAATAATTTGACAACTCCTGATGCTCTTAGTCAATAAATACTGATGAGCATTAGTATACTTTTGTCAAAAATAAGTGCTGATAAGTCATCTTATCTTCAGTAGTTTTATAACTACTGACGACTAAAATTACTTAAAAGTACTGAAGTACTTCATTTGTTAGAAAGTACTGATGTAGTTCAAACTACTGATGTCTTTTATAATAAATAAGTACTGATGACCAATGAAACATCTGAAAATCAGATGATCTGATGAGTAAATGTTAAGGTCATTGAAACAGCTGAACTTTGTGAATTGACGACAACTACTGTTTCATTTCCAAACAACTGAAGCCAGAACCAAGTTTTCAGTAGTTTTATAGCTACTAATGACCAACACCAAGTCTTCAGTTGTTTACAACATCTGAAAGTTAAAACCATGTCTTCAGTTGTTTTCTAACACCTGATGACTCACACCAACACTTTCAGTTGTTTTCACTCAGCCGTTTCATAACCTATATATACCTAACCCTAACTTCAAACTTTTCATAACCCACTTTCCAAACGTTCATCTTCCATTAATGGCGACCATGCAAATCAAACCTCGACACAACTGTGTCGCTCACCTTACCAAATCACCCTTTTGGAACAAGTTTGATGCTGCCATAGATTTGATGGTTGATTCCCAATACCGCACAGCCTTTCTCTTAAATCCTACCATCTACCCTGATACCCTGTGCCAATTCTGGACAAACGTCACTGTTCATACTGCTGAGAATGATGACACCATCACTCTCTAGTCGTTTGTCAACCAGAAACGGGTGGTCATCACTCCTGAGATCATTCGTCAAACCCTTGACCTGAATGATGCCACCTATCCCACCAAATACCCCAAAGGCACCGTTGATCTATCTTTAGCTAATCATGGTTATGAGGGTGACCTAAGTGCTACTACCATTCTGAAGAAGCACTTTCATGATGCTGAGCGACTCATTTTTCACATGATCAATGTCTGTCTTGCTCCCAAAACATCCTCATGGGATCAAATGTCCTCCAGATGGCAACAGGTATTATACTCTATCCTTGAACATCAAAATCTAAATTTTTCTGATATTATCTTTTTGGAATTGAAAGATTTGGCAATGAAACCTGTGGCAAATAGATGGATATTATATCCAAGGTTTCTTATGGCTATAATTTTAAATCAATTTAAATCTGATGGCCTTGTTGGCCTCGGAGTCCCTGCTCTGGTGGTTTTGCAGAGGTATACTCCAGGCACAACTCAAACCCACAACTCAAAGAGGCTGCCAAACTGCTCAAAACCAAGCAGAGGGAACCCACAGCCTCCACCTCCAAATCTAAAGTCCCCTCCAAACCAAAACCAAAGAGAACCAAAAAGGCTACTCAGGGAGTTGAGTCCCCTGATGATGCCCCAGCAGCACAAACGCAGGATGAAACTACAAGACTTAATCCCCTTGTAGTTTCAATGACTCAACCAGCTGAAACCGCTCAGGTATCCTCTCAACAGGATCCTGATGCAACCAACATTGGGGAAACCACATTACTGGAATCTATCTCACTTGAGAAGATTGCCATTGAAGAGCACCACTCTCCCCAGGTGCAAACCTTTTCACCTCCATCTCCCACTGATACCACCCCTACAAGCCCAACTGCAGTTATTGCACAAGTGCTGACTCAACTACATTCCTCTACCCCTCCCCAGAAACCTGTTACCACTGGGAAAACCTCAACAGCTGAGGGAGAGGACCAAAATGTAGTTGACAACCCACAGCAAAGGGATTATAAAGTTCAGTCTCCTAGTGTAGATGTGGAGACTAGAATATCTGGTGAGGCTACCTCTTCCCCTGTTTCAACACATGAACAGGATGAAGCAGGTATCATCTCTAAGACCTCACCAGAGGCAACTGCCAATGAAGGACTTGCTCCTGAGGCAGGAAGTCCCCAGTTCCAAGACAAAGGGGCACATGTGATTACTGATTTACACTCAGCACATGTTCATCCTGATTCACTCAGGAGGTCAGCTGATTCAGCTTATACTGATGATGACCTGGGCTTTTTCTTTAAAGTCTTAGCCCAAAACACCATTCTTGAGACTGAGGTCCACAGATTAAAAGAACTGCTTACCAACATGTCTCAGGAATCAAGTCCATCTGCCCCAATTCACCCACAGATGGCAGCTTCTATTTCAGGCACCATTTCTCAGGGAGAGAACCCCTCTGAGCAAATGGCTGCTGTTTTCAAATCCTCCATACCTCTCATCACCCCCATCATCACATCTATTGTCCATCAAACCATTGATGAGAGGATTTGCTCAGATCTAAAAGCCCTTGTGGATGATGCTGTGTCACACAAACTTTCTGACATTCAAACCTCTGAACCCAATGCAACCAAAAAGGGGGAGTCTAAGTCAGTGAAAGATGATAAAAGGAAAAGAGTTGAAGAGGAAGAAGCTAAGGAGGAAAATAAAGGCAAAGAGATCATTACCTACAAAAGAAAGAAGAGTGTTGGTGAACAAACTGAGGATGAGAAGAGATTGGATGAGATGATCAAAGAAGCTGATGAGCAACATAGCAGATCCATGGACAGGATCATTGATCAGCTCTTCAGGTAAGGATTTGATACTGCCAAACTTGATTCAGAGATCAGAAGACTTGAGATTCAGGAGATTGAGAATCGATGGGCAAGCTGTAATGAAGAAGAAAGGGAGAGATTGGAGGCTGTGATCAGATTCCTATCCAAACACTTCGGAAGACCTATCATTGAGATCAAGTCATGGTCCAGAGATAGCATTTTGGAGATAACCACCAAAATATGCTCATCTGAAAGCTTCAACAAAGGCTTAATCATTGAAGCTCTGGATGAATCTGGTGCTGGGAAGAGATCTGACATGGCTAAGTTATCCAAAGCCACCCTCACCAACAAAATGACAGAGCAGCCCTTAAATCTCCTCAACCAAAACAACCAATCTCAAAACCCACAAAACAACCAACCTCTCAACCGCCAAAACAATTACCCTCACAATCAGAAGACTCTAATCACTGGAAGGAAGCTAGGTCCTCAAAACAATCAACCTCACAACCCTCTAAACCAACCCCTTTACCTAAGAAACCCATTCAATCTACCACCAGTGATGCACCTAAAAGAAAAAGAAGGCTGCTGAGGATGGAAGAAGAAGAAGAAGAGGATGAAGAGGATAATCTGCCAATATCTGCTATTCTTGAAAGGAAGAAACTTAAACCTAGGAGTCAATCACAAACTATAACTCCTAAAACTCAAATGCAAATGGTTAAAGTCAAGATCGAAGAAGAAGAACAGAAGAAGCAGCATGATGAGCAATTTCTTAAAATGGTTGACAAGGACTTCCCTCAGTCCTCATCCATTCAAGCAATGAAGAAACAAGCTCAGAGGTTGTACACTCTTAGACATACCTTTCAACATCAAAGAGAAAGAGTGAGGATTTGGCCAGACCCCAGGGTAAGTTCCAGAATACAAAAGAAAAACATACCAAGTAGATATCATGGCCAAGTAAGAAAGACTTTGAATGCTGCAATTATGTTGGCCATGGTAGTCTCACCCTGGGAAATTATTGAAGAATTCAAGAGAGCACACACCTCAAAATCAACCCCTATGTCTATTCTTGAGAACAAAATGATCAAGAAGGGGTTGTTATATAAAAGACTTGAAGATCTTCAAAAATGTGAACTCCAGTTGCTGCTTGAAGGCTCTCATCCAGATAAATTTGCTTACAGAGAGATAACAACTGTTGAGTTGAAGAATGGGAAAACAATAAGGTATTTGTCTGAATACTATGGGCCTGAATTCTTCTTTGAAGGAGAACCAGAAGAACTCACCAAGGAGGAACAAGTTGTTCTCCTTGAGGCCTATGCAAGGGAGTCTTACAGACTCATCAATGGGAAATAGGTTTCATGGTTGGGACAAGACACTGTGTCCAGTTTCCCCAAGACAGATTTCCCTTCCATACTTAGCCAATCAAAAGATTAGAAACCTTTTCCCGGCCTATGCTTATTTGTTTACCTTTGAAGCTGATCAAGAGAGTATTTCTGCCAAAGAATAAGTGGGATCATCAATAAAGTTAGAGGTTTTGGCTGCATTGGTTCAGGGGGAGTTTGTTGGACCAAAAGAACCAATGAGGCTGATCAGAAAAACCTCTAAGTCCCACAGACATTACAACTGCTGAAGAAGATCACAATAGCTAAAGACATCAGATGATTACAAAGGTCTGAAGACAAAGTCTGAAAGTAAAGAACTGAAGACAAAGTCTTAAAGTGAAGCACTGAAGACAAAGACTGAAGACCAGAGTGATCAGTAGTTGTCACAACAGCTGAAGTTGTTAACTTCAGTAGTTGTGATGGTTTTACTTTTCAGTACTTGTAATTTTACCTTTCAGTAGTTTTAAGTCAGTAGTTTTATGTATTTGTACTTAGCATTCTCTGAGATGTGATCAGTTGTTGAGAACATTTCAGTAGTTTGCATTATTTCAGTTGTTTTGTATAATTCTGTTAGATGTCACTATCAAGTGACATCAGCAGACGTCACATTCCTCTATATAAGGGATGTTGACCTAGCTGTATTCTAACCGAAGCATTACGCGTGAATGAAAACATTCCTTTAACAGAAATATTCTCTCTATAATTGTGATTGAGTGTTTGCATATTCATTACTTTCTTGCTTGAATTCGATCTTATTGTGTTATATTCCACTGCAAAATTCAAATCTAATTGATCTGATCCTATCAACTATATTGTCTTGTAATACCTTTTTCATCATAACATATATAAAGGATTTGATTCTTGAATTCATTTCCTTGATCACATCTTACGATTTTGACCTTCTGATCACATTGATTCTCAATCTTTAAAATGAAATTCTTTAGAATCTCAGGGGTCTCATCCTTAGTTCTAAGAAAGAAGACCCAAGTAAATCTTGTAAAGTCATATGTGGTCACCAAACAATAAGAGGTCCTTTCTATACTGATTACACTGGTGGGGCCAAAGAGATACATATGTAATAAGTGTAAGGGATTAATGATGGAATTTCTTTCCTTTGGCTTGTGAGATACCTTGTGTTGCTTCCCTTTCAGGCATGCAACACAGTGGTCATCACTTGTAAACTCTTTTTTTGGTATTCCAGTTACCAAATCATTCTTAATTAGTTTATTCATGTTTTTAAAGTTTACACGGAACATTCTTTTATGCTAGAAGAAAGATTCATCATTATTTGCTTTAGACAGAAAGCATGAAACTTCTCCTGAGTGAGATGTTTCTTGCAAGTTCATCGTGTATATGTTCCCTTTCCTGGGGGCTCTGAGCAGGATGTGCTCATGAGGAATGACCACCCTGGGCCTGAGAACAATACACTCATGCTCAGTGAAGAGCATGTTATGACTCTGATCACAAAATTGGGATACACTCAGAAGATTATACCCAAGCTCTGTTGGACCAAAAGAACCAATGAGCCTGATCAGAAAAACCTCTAAGTCCCACAGACATTACAACTGCTGAAGAAGATCACAACAGCTAAAGACATCAGCTGATTACAAAGTCTGAAGACAAAGTCTGAAAGTAAAGAACTGAAGACAAAGTCTGAAAGTGAAGTACTGAAGACAAAGACTGAAGACCAGAGTGATCAGTAGTTGTCACAACAGCTGAAGTTATTAACTTCAGTAGTTGTGATGGTTTTTCCTTTTCAGTATTTGTAATTTTATCTTTCAGTAGTTTATTGTTTCAGTAGTTTTAGGTCAGTAGTATTATGTTCTTGTACTTAGCATTCTCTGAGATGTGATCAGTTGTTGAGAACATTTCAGTAGTTTGCATTGTTTCAGTTGTTTTGTATAATTCTGTTAGATGTCACTATCAAGTGACATCAGCAGACGTCATATTCCTCTATAAAAGGAATGTTGACCTAGTTATTTTGTAACCGAAGCATTACGCGTGAATGAAAACATTCCTTTAACAAAAATATTCTCTCTCTATAATCGTCATTTTGTGATTGCATATTCATACTTTTCTTGCTTAAATTCGATCTTATTTTTGTTATATTCCGCTGCAAAATTCAAACCTAATTGATCAAACTTGATCCGATCCTATCAAATGGTATCAGAGCTGGTTCATAATTGATCGATCTAACAATTGATCACTGAAACTGCTCTTTTGATAGCTAAGTTTGATTGAATTAGCATTTTTGCAAGAATTGATTATAGAGTTTGATTTTCTGTCGCTTCCGGTTAATTAATTGAGATTCAAATTGTGTTGTTGAGTTTTTAAACTAGACAGAATTTAATCTCATTGAATTTGATTGAATTGGTGAAAATGACTACTTCAATCAATGATCCTCACAATACTGGCTCCTCAACTAAGCCTCTGATGCTTGTTAGGAGTGAGTATAACATATGGCAACGCCGAATGCTCCATCACCTGTCTGTTAACAGTTCAGGTTGTTGGAAGTCAGTGGTTCATGGACCATATAAGCCTATGGTGAGTAATCCTTAAACCAATGAGATGGTTCCAAAGAAGAAGGAACAATATTCTGATGAGGATTTAAAGCCGTTTGAGATTGATGCTAAAGCCCATGGAATTCTGGCCATGGCACTGCCTAATGAAATCTACTCTGGGCTTATGCATCATGAAACTGATTATGATCTCGGGGTTGCTCTGAAGGAACAATTTGGAGGAACTGATGAGGTCTTAGCAAACAACAGAGAAATCCTTGCCCAGCAATATGAGACATTCTCTCATAGGAAGGGTGAGTCATTGACTCAACAGTTTGAGCGATTTTCATGTTTGATCTCTGAGCTAAAAATGGTTCAACATGAATATACAAACAGGCAGATGAATAACAGATTCCTTAGATCACTGCCTGAGAGATGGGACACTTATACCATTGTCCTACGCTCCAGTGCAAATCTGGATACTCTATCTCTCACCCAACTTCATGGGAAACTCTTAACATTTGAGAGAGAGATAGAACAGAAAAGGAAACTATCTTCATCTGGAAAGCTCACTGATGACTTTGTACCAGGAAACACTGCTCTGGTTGGTCATGAGTCTGAATATGCTTCATCTGAAAGTTCATATGATGAGCATATTGATTTCTCTTCAAACAGTGGAAATCATGCTTTTGTTGGAGTTGAGGGTAACTCAGGTTTTAGTGTTGATAACATGTGTTTTTTGATGGATGATTTGAAAGGAATTGCTGATGATGATCTGGAAGAGATGGATATTTTGAGCCAAATGACATTGATCAATATCAGATCTCAAAAGTTTTACAAAAGAACAGGTAGAAAATTCCCTGGTCTCTCTGGCAAAACCAAGGTTGGTTTTGACAAGAGTAAGTTGAGATGTCACAAGTGCCATAGACTTGGACATTTTGCTAGAGAGTGTAGATCATCTAGATCTAACTCATCTGCACCCTTTGTGACTTTTCCAAGCAATAGCTCACAATCCAAAGGGCAACATTCTACCAGTTCTGATCATCCTTCACAACATCAATCATCTCCTGCATACTTTGTTCCTCAAAGTCCAATGCCATATCCTTATCCATGTTTTTACATGCCTCAGTCTGGTCAGGTTCCTGTACCCATGGCTCAACAACCACATGCTCTACCTGATCCTCAACCATCTCAAACAAATCAACAATCTCAATCTCATCAGAGCTTTTTCACCCCTGAGGTTGTTGACTGGAGCAGCTTACTAGATGATGTCTCTCGTTATTCTGAACAATTTGCTGGTGCTGGTCAACATGGTGGTGAAAACCCTTTTGGAAATCTTGCTCTAATGGCCCTGGAATCTACTGATGAAAATTCTTCATCATCACAGGTACCACAAGTATATTTTGAGGCTAAGGCCAAATTATGTTCTGAGTCATGCATAGCTACTTTTGTTTCAATTAGGGAAGCAAATGTAGCTTTAATTAATCAAAACCTTGACCTAGAAAAAGCAATTTCCAAAAGAAAAGCTCAGTTTGAGTCTGTTTTAAAAGAGAAGGATGAGGAGATTTATAAACTAATGTGTCAAATCACTGATGAAAAAGCAAAGGTAGAGGTCATTCTGGAAAATCACAAAAATCTCAAAGAAACACTTGCAGCTACCCAAGTTGATTGTGAACGCTGGGTAACATCATGCAAGGGATTTGAAATGCTTCTCATTAAGCAAACTGCTTTAAATGTGAAGTTTGGGATTGGGTATAATCATACCATACCTCCTACAGATTTCACTCCCAAATTAGAAGTAAAATCTGAGGATGATTGTCATTCCCAAACCACATCATCAGGTGTCTCATCCTCAAATGATAATTCAAAATCTGAGTATGAAGATAGTGTGAGTACCTCAGCTAATCAAATTACTGATGGTCCCACTGCTTCGAAACACTTGATCAAGAAGAGACTGAGTAATTCAGGTGTTGTTCCACGAGGTACTCAAAGTACTGAAGGGCAAAACACAACATCTGAAGAGCATTTCAAATCAGAGGAAAACAAGCATTCCTTGACAACTGCTGAAAAATCTATCAGGAATCTCAAAAGAACTGATAGAAAACTTCTGAAGAACAAATCTTCAGTTGTTGAAAATCCTTCAGTACTTCCTAAAAGTACTGAAAGGAAGAAAGTACTGAAGAACAAAACTTTAGTAGTTTCATTATCTTCAGCAGTTGATCAAGAAAAGATGAAAAGAAAGCCATGTGAAATATGTGGTTTGTTTAATCATCTTACTGATGAATGCTGGTATAACAAGGGTTTAAATTCAACAAAGAGAAAATCATTAAGAAGCAAATGCATAAAATGAAAAATGATTTTCAAACCAAGTTTGTACCACAATCATCTCAATCTGATAAACCAAAGCTTTTTCAAAAAGTCACAAAGAAGGAAGGGGTTTCTCACACAACAACTGCAAATATTCCTCATGGAATATTAAAAACTCAGACTAAGTCTGTGTCTTTTCAAAAGAAGAATGTAGTGAATCACAAGAACAAATCCTCAACAAGTACTGATGTGTCAACTGAGTTGAAAACTTTAACAACCAATCAGACACAACTTGTTATGATGGTTCAACATCTATTGGGGAGATTTAACCAATTAGATGTTTCTGTGATTAAACCACTGAAAAGGACAACTAAGCCAAAATCCAAGGAATCCTTTTCGGCACCATCTACATCTTTAAAGGCTGTTAATCATGCACAATCTGTTAGTTTAACATCTGTTGATGAAAACAGACCCAAAACCAAAAAGGTTTGGGTCTCAAAGGCTAACTAATGTTTGTGAAAAATGCAGGGTTCTTCAGCATGCCAAAGAAGCATCTGGTATGTAAACAGTGGAGGATCCATGCATATGACAGGGAGCAGCTCTCTTCTACATGATTATTTTCAAGGGAAGAAGGGATTTGTTTCTTTTGGAAATGATGCCAAGGGTTACATCATTGGGAGAGGATTTGTTTCAAATAGGGAGATAAGATTTGAGTGTCAGTCAAATGTGTGATAAAGGGCATGTTGCACTTTTCACAAGTCAAAACTGTAGGATTCTGTCTTCCAAAGTTTTGCAAAAGATTGACAAGATATTGGTTGAATATACTCTCCTGAAGGCCAATAGGATTGGAAGAGTATATGCCTTTGATTTATCAAAGAAAATTGATCTGAAAGGCCATCCATGTCTATTCTCTAAAGCCTCTCCTCAAGAATCTGAACTATGGCATAGAAGGCTTGGTCATGTGAATCTTAAGAACATGAATCAACTCATTCATCATGGTTTAGTGAGAGGTTTGCCATTGAAGGAGTTCAAGTGTGATGATAACTGTCCAGCTTGCTTAAAAGGAAAGCAAAACAAAGCTTCATTCCCTCCTATAGAAGAACCTAAGTCCACTGCCTGCTTGCAATTACTGCATATGGATCTCTTTGGTCAGGTTAGAGTAATGAGTATGGCAAAGAAAACGTACTGTCTGGTAATTGTGGATGATTATTCCAGATTTTTATGGACTTTCTTTTTGCATTCCAAGGATGAGGCTGCTCAAAGTATCATTTATTTTGTGTTGCATGTGGAAAAGCAGCATTCACTTCCAGTCAAATGTGTGAGAAGTGATAAAATGGCACAGAGTTTAGGAATCACACTCTTGATGAATTCTATTTGTCTAAGGGAATCAAAAGACAATATAGTACTCAAAGAACTCCTGAGCAAAATGGAGTGGTGGAGAGAAAGAACAGGACCCTTATTGAAGCCGCAAGGACAATGTTGGCTGACTCAGGTTTGCCACTAACGTTTTGGGCTGAAGCTGTCAACAAAACGTGCTATGTACAGAATAGGGTATTAGTGAATCAGAGGTTGATGAAGACTCCTTATGAGTTATTACATCATTTGGCCCCTTTGATTTCATTCTTTAGAGCATTTGGGTGTCCCTGTTATATTCTTAACACAAAGAATCCACTTCAGAAGTTTGAATCCAAGGTGGATGCAGGGTATTTTGTTGGGTATTCATCTACCTGCAAGGCATACATAGAATTGCAGAACAAAGATTGTTGAAGAAACTTTGCATGTCAAGTTTAATGAATCTCCAAAAGACAAAATTCCTCAAAACCCTGTTGAGTTGTTTGATTTGGACATACTGCAATATGTTCCATATCAGTCCCCACCTGTTGTTGTCTCTGAAGCTCCATCCTCTCCAACTGCAGATACAAATGCAAGTTGTAGTGATCATCTGCCTGTTTCTACTACACTTGATGTTCCTATAGCCTCAGCAGCTCCATCCACAACAAATGCTGATGAAATCTCTGAATCCTCTACTTCATTTGAACTGCCATCTCAGTATAGGTTTCAAGAGTCTACATCAACATCTGATGCTGTTGAATCTCCTACAAACACTTGCACAGATATTATTGCATATCAAGAATTGAAGAATCATCCCATGTCCCAGATCATTGGTGACATAAATGTTGGTGTTTCAACAAGAAGTCAATTGTCCAATTTCTGTCTCTATGCTCTTTTCATCAGTCAGCGACAGCCAAAGAATTATCATGTGGCCTTAAGGGACAATGGATGGGTTGAAGCCATGCAGCTTGAGCTTCTTCAATTTCAAAAACAGCAAGTGTGGGAACTGGTTCCTCTACCCCAAGGTAAGTGTGCAATAGGCACTAATGGGTGTTTAGGAATAAAACTGATGAAAAAGGCCAAATTGTCAAGAACAAGGCCAGACTGGTTGTACAAGGGTTTTCACAAGAAGAAGGTATTGATTATGATGAAACCTTTGCCCCTGTAGCCAGACTGGAGGCAATTCGATTGTTTTTAGCTTATGCTGCTTTTCATAACCTTAAAGTTTTTCAAATGGATGTCAAAAGTTCATTTTTATATGGTAAAATAAAAGAAGAAGTTTATGTGTGTCAACCACCAGGTTTTGAAGATCATAAACACCCTGATTGGGTGTATAAGCTTGATAAGGCTCTTTATGGGTTGAAACAAGCACCCAGAGCTTGGTATGAAACATTATCTAACTTTCTTCTTCAAAATAATTTCACTAGAGGCTCCATAGATAAAACTTTGTTTATAAAGAAAGTTGGCATGCATAAGCTCCTTGTTCAAATTTATGTTGATGATATTATTTTTGCATCATCTGATCCACAGTTGTGTGATGCATTCATAAAATTGATGCAACAAAAGTTTGAAATGAGTGCAATGGGAGAATTACAGTTCTTTCTAGGTTTACAAATCAAACAACTGACTGATGGAACTTTCATTCATCAGTCAAAATACACAAAAGATTTGTTAACCAAGTTTGATTTACAAAACTGTAAACCTGTTCTACTCCCATGTGCAGCAACACACAACTGGATGCTGATAAAAAAGGTAAAGCAGTTGATGAAACTCTTACAGATGTATGATTGGTTCCTTGATGTACCTAATAGCTTCTAGACCAGATATTATGTTTGCAACTGGTGTGTGTGCTAGATTTCAGGCTGCTCCTAAGGATTCCCATATGATTGCAGTCAAGAGGATCTTTAGATATTTGCAAGGAACTAAATCTCTAGGACTATGGTATTCCACTGGGCACTCTTGTAAATTGGTTGCTTTTTCTGATAGTGACTATGCAGGGTGTAAGTTAACCAGAAAATCAACTTCTGGTGGATGCCAATTTCTAGGAAACTGTTTGGTCTCTTGGCAGAGTAAGAAACAAATATCAGTTGCTACATCAACAGCTGAAGCAGAGTACATTGCAGCTGCAAGCTGTACATCTCAGGTACTCTGGCTTCAAAATCAGTTATTGGATTATGACATTACAGAGACTAAGACTCCATTATTAATGGATAGTTCTTCAGCTCTTTGTATTGTTAAGAATCCTATCCAGCATTCTAGGACCAAACATATTGAGATCAGACATCATTTCATTAGGGATTGCTATGAAAAAGGTCTGATTGATCCAAAGTTTGTGCCTAGTGCTGATGAGCTTGCAGATATATTTACTAAGCCTTTGGACAGTGCAACTTTTCATAATCTTGTACTCAGGCTTGGTATGCTGCAACTAGAATAATTTGACAACTACTGATGCTCTTAGTCCATAAATACTGATGAGCATTAGTATACTTTTGTCAAAAATAAGTGTTGATAAGTCATTTTATCTTCAGTTGTTTTACAACTACTTAAGACTAAATTACTTAAAAGTACTAAAGTACTTCATTTGTTAGAAAGTAATGATGTAGTTCAAACTACTGATGTCTTTTATAATAAATAAGTACTGATGACCAATGAAACATCTGAAAATCAGATGATCTGATGAGTAAGTGTTAAGGTTATTAAAACAGCTGAACTCTGTGAATTGACGACAACTACTGTTTCATTTCCAAACAATTGAAGCCAAAACCAAGTCTTCAGTAGTTTTACAACTACTGATGACCAACACCAAGTCTTCAGTTGTTTACAACATCTGAAAGTTAAAACCATGTCTTCAGTTGTTTTCTAACACCTGATGACTAACACCAACACTTTCAGTTCTTTTCCCTCAGCCGTTTCATAACCTATATATACCTAACCCTAACTTCAAACTTTTCATAACCCACTTTCCAAACGTTCATCTTCCATTAATGGCGACCATGCAAATCAAACATCGACACAACTGTGTTGCTCACCATACCAAATCACCTTTCTGGAACAAGTTTGATGCTGCTATTGACTTGATGGTTGATTACCAATACCGCACAGCCTTTCTCTTAAATCCTACCATCTACCCCGATACCATGTGCCAATTCTGGACAAACGTTACTGTTCATACTGCTGCGAATGATGACACCATCACTCTCCAGTCGTTTGTTAACCAGAAACGGGTGGTCATCACTCCTGAGATCATTCGTCAAACCCTAGACCTGAATGATGCCACCTATCCCACCAAGTACCCCAAAGGCACCATTGATCTTTCTTTTGCTAATCATGGTTATGAAGGTGACCTAAATGCTACTACCATCCTAAAGAAGCACTTCCATGATGCCGAGCGACTCATATTTCACATGATCAATGTCTGCCTTGCTCCCAAAACATCCTCTTGGGATCAAATGTCCTCCAGATGGCAACAGGTATTATATTCTATCCTTGAACATCAAAATCTAAATTTTATAGATATTATCTTTTTGGAACTGAAAGATTTGGTATTGAAACCTGTGGCAAATAGATGGATATTATATCCAAGGTTTCTTATGGCAATCATTTTAAATCAATTAAAATCTGATGGCCTTGTTGGCCTTGGAGTCCCTGCTCTGCTGGTTTTGCCAGAGGTATACTCCAGTCACAACTCAAACCCACAACTCAAAGAGGCTGCCAAACTGCTCAAACCCAAGCAGAGGGAACCCACAGCCTCCACCTCTAAATCTAAAGTCCCATCCAAACCAATACCAAAGAAAACCAAAAAGGCTACTCAGGGAGTTGAGTCCCCTGATGATGCCCCTGTAGCACAAACGCAGGATGAAACTACAAGCCTTAATCCCCTTGTAGTTTCAATGACTCCACCAGCTGAAACCGCTCAGGTATCCTCTCAACAGGATCCTGATGCAACCAATATTGGAGAAACCACATTACTGGAATCTATCTCACTTGAGAAGATTTCCATTGAAGAGCACCACTCTCCCCAGGTGCAAACCTTTTCACCCCCATCTTCCACTGATACCACCCCTACAAGCCCAACTGCAGTCATTGCACAAGTGCTGACTCAGGTACATTCCTCTACCCCTCCCCAGAAACCTGTTACTACTGGGAAAACCTCAACAGCTGAGGGAGAGGATCAAAATGTAGTTGATAACCAACAGCATAGGGATTCTAAAGTTCAGTCTCCTAGTGTAGATGTGGAGACTAGAACATCTGGTGAGGCTACCTCTTCCCCTGTTTTAACACATGAACAGGATGAAGCAGGTATCATCTCTAAGACCTCACCAGAGGCAACTGTCAATGAAGGACTTGCTCCTGAGGCAGGAAGTCCCCAGTTCCAAGACAAAGGGGCACATGTGATTACTGATTTACACTCAGCACATGTTCATCCTGATTCACTCAGGAGGTCAGCTGATTCAGTTTATACTGATGATGACCTGGGCTTTTTCTTTGAAGTCTTAGCCCAAAATACTATTCTTGAGACTGAGGTTTGTAGATTAAAAGACCTGCTTACCAACATGTCTCAGGAATCAAGTCCATCTGCCCCAATAAACCCACAGATGGCAGCTTCTGTTGAAGCTTCACCAAACACTGAGCCACTCAAATCAAACAAACCACCAGCCTCTATTTCAGGCACTATTTCTCAGGGAGAGAACCCCTCTGAGCAAATGGCTGCTACTTTCAAATCTTCCTTACCTCTCATCACCCCCATCATCACATCTATTGTTCATCAAACCATTGATGAGAGGATCTCCTCAGATCTTAAATCCCTTGTGACTGATGCTGTGTCAAAGTACCTTTCTGACATTCAAACCCCTGAACCCAATGCAACCAAAAAGGGGGAGTCTAAGTCAGTAAAGAATGATAAATGGAAAAGAGTTGAAGAGGAAGAAGCTAAGGAGGAGCATAAAGGCAAAGGGATCATCACCTACAAAAGAAAGAAGAGTGTTGGTGAACAAACTGAAGATGAGAAGAGGTTGGATGAGATGATCAAAGAAGTTGATGACCAACATAGCATATCCATGGACAGGATCATTGATCAGCTCTTCAGGCAAGGATTTGATACTGCCAAACTTGACTCAGAGATCAGAAGACTTGAGATTCAGGAAATTGAGAATCGATGGGCAAGTTGCAATGAAGAAGAAAGGGAGAGATTAGAGGCTATGATCAGATTCCTCTCTAAACACTTGGGAAGACCTATCATTGAGATCAAGTCATGGTCCAGAGATAGCATTTTGGAGATATCCACCAAAATATGCTCATCTGAAAGCTTCAACAAAGGCTTAATTATTGAAGCCCTGGATCAAGCTGGTGCTGGGAAGAGAACTGATATGGCAAAGTTATCCAAAGCCACCCTCACCAACAAAATGATAGTGCAGCCCTTAAAATCTCCTTTACCAAAACAATCTTCAATGCCAACCTCACAACCAAAACAGCCAATCTCAAAACCTTCAAAACAACCAACCTCTCAACCTCCAAAACAATTAACCTCACAACCCTCTAAACCAACCCCTTCACCCAAGAAACCCATTCAAGATTCCACCAGTGATGCACCCAAAAGAAAAAGAAGGCTGCTGAGGATGGAAGAAGAAGAAGAAGAGGATGAAGAGGATAATCTGCCAATATCTGCTATTCTTGAAAGGAAGAAACTGAAGCCTAGGAGTCAATCACAAACAATAACTCCTGAAACTCAAAGGCAGATGGTTAAGGTCAAAATTGAAGAAAAGAACAGTAGAAGCAGCATGATGAGCAATTTCTTAGAATGCTTGACAAGGACTTCCCTCAGTCCTCATCCATTCAAGCAATGAAGAAGCAAGCTCAGAGGCTGTACACTCTTAGACATACCTTTCAACATCAAAAAGAAAGAGTGAAGATTTGGCCAGATCCCAGGGTAAGTTCCAGAATTCACAAGAAAAACTTACCAAGTAGATATCATGGCCAAGTAAGAAAGACTTTGAATGCTGCAATCATGTTGGCCATGGTAGTCTCACCCTGGGAAATCATTGAAGAATTCAAGAGAGCTCACACATCCAAATCAACCCCAATGTCTATTCTTGAGGACAAAATGATCAAGAAGGGGTTGTTGTACAAAAGACTTGAAGATCTTCAAAATAGTGAACTCCAGTTGCTGCTTGAAGGCTCTCATCCAGATGAATTTGCATATAGAGAGATAACAACTGTTGAGTTGAAGAATGGGAAGACAGTGAGGTATCTGTCTAAATACTATGGGCCTGAGTTCTTCTTTGAGGGAGAAGCAGAAGAACTCACTAAGGAGGAACAAGTTGTTCTCCTTGAGGCCTATGCAAGGGAGTCTTACAGACTCATCAATGGGAAATAGGTTTCATGGTTGGGACAAGACTCTGTGTCCAATTTCCCCAAGACAGAGTTCCCTTCCATACTTAGCCAATCAAAAGATTAGAAACCTTTTCCTGGCCTATGCTTATCTGTCTACCTCTGAAGCTGATCAAGAGAGTATTTTTGCCAAAGAATAAGTGAGATCTTCAATAATGTTAGAGGTTTTGGCTGCATTGGTTCAGGGGGAGTTTGTTGGACCAAAAGAACCAATGAGCCTGATCAGAAAAACCTCTAAGTCCCACAGATATTACACTGCTGAAGAAGATCACAACAGCTGAAGACATCAGCTGATTACAAAGGTCTGAAGACAAAGTCTGAAAGTAAAGAACTGAAGACAAAGTCTGAAGATGAAGTGCTGAAGACAAAGACTGAAGACCAAAGTGATCAGCAGTTGTCACAACAGGTGAAGTTGTTAACTTCAGTAGTTGTGATGGTTTTACTTTTCAGTACTTGTAATTTTACATTTCAGTAGTTTATTGTTTCAGTAGTTTTAAGTCAGTAGTTTCATGTATTTGTACTTAGCATTCTCTGAGATGTGATCAGTTGTTGAGAACATCTCAGTAGTTTGCATATTTCAGTTGTTTTGTAAATTCTGTTAGATGTCACTATCAAGTGACATCAGCAGACGTCACATTCCTCTATATAAGGGATGTTGACCTAGCTGTATTCTAACCGAAGCATTACGCGTGAATGAAAACATTCCTTTAACAGAAATATTCTCTCTATAATTGTGATTGAGTGTTTTGCATATTCATCACTTACTTTATTGCTTGAATTCGATCTTAATTCGTGATATTCCGCTGCATAGTTCAAATCTAATTCATCCTATCATACTCTGGCTTCAAAATCAATTATTGGATTATGACATTACAGAGACTAAGACTCCTTTGTTAATGGATAGTGCTTTAGCTCTTTGTATTGTTAAGAATCCTGTCCAGCATTCTAGGACCAAACATATTGAGATCAGACATCATTTTATCAGGGATTGTTATGAAAAAAGTCTGATTGATCCAAAGTTTGTGCCTACTGCTGATGAGCTTGCAGATATATTTACTAAGCCTTTGGATAGTGCAACTTTTCATAATCTTGTACTCAGGCTTGGTATGCTGCAATTAGAATAATTTGACAACTACTGATGCTCTTAGTCAATAAATACTGATGAGCATTAATATACTTTTGTCAAAAATAAGTGCTGATAAGTCATTTTATCTTCAGCAGTTTTTATAACTACTGAAGACTAAATTACTTAAAAGTACTGAAGTACTTCATTTGTTGAAAAGTGCTGATGTAGTTCAAACTACTGAAGTCTTTTCTAATAGATAAGTACTGATGACCAATGAAACATCTGAAAATTAGATGATCTGATGAGTAAGTGTTAAGGTCGTTGAAATAGCTGAACTTTGTGAATTGACGACAACAACTACTGTTTCATTTCTAAACAACTGAAGTCACAACCAAGTCTTCAGTAGTTTACAACTACTGATGACCAACACCAAGTCTTCAGTTGTTTACAACCTCTGAAAGTTAAAACCATGTCTTCAGTTGTTTTCTAACAACTGATGACTCACACCAACACTTTCAGTTGTTTTTCTTTCAGCCGTTTCATAACCTATATATACCTAACCCTAACTTCAAACTTTTCATAACCCACTTTCCAAACGTTCATCTTCCATTAATGGCGAACATGCAAATCAAACCTCGACACAACTGTGTCGCTTACCTTACCAAATCACCCTTTTGGAACAAGTTTGATGCTGCTATTGATTTGATGGTTGATTCCCAATATCGCACAGCCTTTCTCTTGAATCCTACCATCTATCCCGATACCCTTTGCCAATTCTGGACAAATGTCACTGTTCATACTGCTGAGAATGATGACTCCATCACTCTCTAGTCGTTTGTCAACCAGAAACAGGTGGTCATCACTTCTGAGATCATTCGTCAAACCCTAGACCTGAATGATGCCATCTATGTCACCAAATACCCCAAAGGCACCATTGATCTATCCTCTACTAACCATGGTCATGAGGGTGACCTAAGTGCTACTACTATTCTGAAGAAGCACTTCCATAATGCTGAGCGACTCATTTTCCATATGATCAATGTCTGTCTTGCCCGCAAAACATCTTCATAGGATCAAATGTCATCTAGGTGGCAACAGGTATTGTATTCTATCCTTGAACATCAAAGCCTAAATTTTTCTGAAATCATATTTTTGGAATTAAAAGATTTGGCAATGAAACCTGTGGCAAATAGATGGATATTATATCAAAGGTTTCTTATGGCCATAATTCTAAATCAATTAAAATCTGATGGCCTTGTTGGCCTTGGAGTCCCTGCTCTGGTAGTTTTGCCAGAGGTATACTCCAGGCACAACTCCAATCCACAACTCAAAGAGGCTGCCAAACTGCTAAAACCCAAGCAGAGGGAACCCACAGCCTCCACCTCCAGATCTAAAGTCCCCTCCAAACCAAAACCCAAGAAAACCAAAAAGGCTACTCAGGGAGTTGAGTCCCCTGATGATGCCCTTGCAACACAAACGCAGGATGAAACTACAAGTCTTAATCCCCTTGTAGTTTCAATGACTCCACCAGCTGAAACCGCTCAGGTATCCTCTCAACAGGATCCTGATGCAACCAACATTGGGGAAACCACATTACTTGAATCTCTCTCACTTGAGAAGATTGTCATTGAAGAGCACCATTCTCCCCGGTTGCAATCCTTTTCACCTCCATCTCCCACTGATACCACCCCTACAAGCCCAACTGCAGTCATTGCACAAGTGCTGACATTCCTCTACTCTTCCCCAGAAACCTGTTAACATTGGGAAAACCTCAACAGCTGCGGGAGAGGATCATAATGTAGTTGACAACCCACAGCATAGGGATTATAAAGTTCAATCTCCCAGTATAGATGTGGAGACTAGAACATCTGGTGAGGCTACCACTTCCCCTGTTTCAACACATGAACAGGATGAAGCAGGTATCATCTCTAAGACCTCACCAGAGGCAACTGCCAATGAAGGACTTGCTCCTGAGGCAGGAAGTCCCCAGATCCAAGACAAAGGGGCACATGTGATTACTGATCTACACTCAGCACATGTTCATCCTGATTCACTCAGGAGGTCAGCTGATTCAGCTTACACTAATGATGACCTGGGCTTTTTCTTTGAAGTTTTAGCCCAAAACACCATTCTTGAGGCTGAGGTTTGCAGATTAAAAGAACTGCTTGCCAAAATGTCTCATGAATCAAGTCCATCTGCCCCAATTAACCCACAGATAGCAGCTTCTGTTGAAGCTCTCCCAAACACTAAGCCAATCAAATCAAATAAGCCACCAGCCTTTGTTTCAGGCACCATTTCTCAGGGAGAGAACCCCTCTGAGCAAATGGCTGCTGCTTTCAAATCTTCCTTACCTCTCATCACTCCCATCATCACTACTATTGTCCATCAAACCATTGATGAGAGGATTTCCTCTAATCTTCAAACCCTTGTGGATGATGCCGTGTCAAAGAAACTTTCTGACATTCAAACCCCTGAACCCAATGCAACCAAAAAGGAGGAGTCTAAGTCAGTGAAAGATGAAAAAATAAAAAGAATTGAAGAGGAAGAAGCCAAGGAGAATAAGTGAAAAGAGATTATTACTTACAAAAGAAAGAAGAGTGCTAGTGAACAAACTGAGGATGAGAAGAAGTTGGATGAGATGATCAAAGAAGCTGATGAGCAACACAGCAGATCCATGGATAGGATTATTGATCAGCTCTTCAGGCAAGGCTTTGATACTGCCAAACTTGACTCAGAGATCAGAAGGCTTGAGATTCAGGAGATTGAAAATCGATGGGCAGGCTGCAATGAAGAAGAAAGGGAAAGATTGGAGGCTATGATCAGATTTCTATCCAAACACTTGGGAAGACCTATCATTGAAGTCAAGTCATGGTCTAGAGATAGCATTTTGGAGATAACCACCAAAATATGCTCCTCTGAAAGCTTCAATAAAGGTTTAATCATAGAAGCTCTAGATGAAGCTGGTGCTGGGAAGAGATCTGACATGGCTAAATTATCTAAAGCCACCCTCACAAACAAAATGATAGAGCAGCCTTTACAATCTCCCTTACCAAAACAACCTTCAAAATCAACCTCACAACCTCCAAAACAATTATCCTCACAATCCTCAAAACAACCAACCTCACAACCCTCTAAACCAACCCCTTTACCTAAGAAACCCACTCAATCTACCACCAGTGATGCACCTAAAAGAAAAAGAAGGGTGTTGAGGATGGAAAATGAAGAAGAAGATGATGAAGAGGATAGTCTGCCAATCTCTGCTGTGATCAAAATGAAGAAACCTGAGCCTAGGAGTCAATCAAAAACAATAACTCCTGAAACTCAAAGGCAAATGGTTAAAGTTAAGATTGAAGAAGAAGAACATCAGAAACAGCATGATGAGCAATTTCTCAAAATGGTTGACAAGGACTTCCCTCAGTCCTCATCCATTGAAGCAATGAAGAAACAAGCTCTGAGGCTGTACACTCTTAGGCATACATTTCAACATCAAAGAGAAAGAGTGAGGACTTGGCCAGACCCCAGGGTAAGTTCCAGAATACACAAGAAAAACATACCAAGTAGATATCATGGCCAAGTGAGAAAGACTTTGAATGCTGCAATTATGTTGGCCATGGTAGTCTCACCCTGGGAAATTATTGAAGAATTCAAGAGAGCACACACCTCAAAATCAACCCCTATATCTATACTTGAGAACAAAATGATCAAGAAGGGGCTGTTATACAAGAGACTTGAAGATCTTCAAAAGAGTGAACTCCAGTTGCTGCTAGAAGGCTCTCATCCAGATGAATTTGCATACAGAGAGATCACAGCTGTTGAGTTGAAGAATGGGAAGACAGTAAGATATTTTTCTGAATATTATGGCCCTAAGTTCTTCTTTGAGGGAGAAGCAGAAGAACTCACCAAGGAGGAACAAGTTGTTCTCCTTGAGGCCTATGCAAGAGAGTCTTACAGACTCATCAATGGGAAATAGGTTTGATGGTTGGGACAAGACTCTGTGTCTAGTTTCCCCAAGACAGAGTTCCCTTCCAAAATTAACCAATCAAAAGATTAGAAACCCTTTTCCGGCCTATGCTTATATGATTACCTCTGAAGCTGATCAAGAGAGTATTTTTGCCAAAGAATAAGTGGGATCATCAATAAACTTAGAGGTTTTGGCTGTATTGGTTCAGGGGGAGTTTGTTGGACCAAAAGAACCAATGAGCCTGATCAGAAAAACCTCTAAGTCCCACAGACATTACAACTGCCGAAGAAGATCACAACAGCTGAAGACATCAGCTGATTACAAGGTCTGAAGACAAAGTCTGAAAGTAAAGAACTGAAGACAAAGTCTGAAAGTGAAGTACTGAAGACAAAGACTGATGACCAGAGTGATCAGTAGTTGTCACAACAGCTGAAGTTATTAACTTCAGTAGTTGTGATGGTTTTTCCTTTTCAGTATTTGTAATTTTATCTTTCAGTAGTTTATTGTTTCAGTAGTTTTAGGTCAGTAGTTTTATGTTCTTGTACTTAGCATTCTCTGAGATGTGATCAGTTGTTGAGAACATTTCAGTAGTTTGCATTTTTTCAGTTGTTTTGTATAATTCTGTTAGATGTCACTATCAAGTGACATCAGCAGACGTCACATTCCTCTATAAAAGGAATGTTGACCTAGTTGTTTTGTAACCGAAGCATTACGCGTGAATGAAAACATTCCTTTAACAGAAATATTATCTCTCTATAATCGTCATTTTGTGATTGCATATTCATACTTTTCTTGCTTGAATTCGATCTTATTTTTGTTATATTCCGCTGCAAAATTCAAACCTAATTGATCAAACTTGATCCGATCCTATCAAGCTCCTTGACAAAGTTTACCTTCTCAATGATGAGCTTACCGTTTGTGAGCTTGCGCATTCCTGTAATGTAACCTCTTGCATCTCCTCCAAAAGCAACTGGTCCTCCAATAATTCTTTCTAACTTTGGGAGTAGTGACCTATTTCCTGTCATGTGCCTGGAACTGCCACTGTCAATGATCCATACATTTCTGTTTGTATTGAGTTGTTCCTACACAAAAGAGATGGTTAGTTACATTTGGAAACCCAACCCTCATTGGTCTTAGGCTCATCAAAAGAATTGAAGACAATGCAATAGTAATTGATCCTATAGTCATGCTAGAAGGATCATTTGCTGATGTTGATGAAGAACTTTCAACCACTTGGTATTTCTTTGACTTCCACACCACATTTGGAAGCTTAGACTTGACCTTCAATACTTCGGAAGTTTTGATGACTTCTGATCAGCCTTCTTCTTGACGATGGGATGATTTGTACATGCATCCAAGGATGAGGATATTATGTTCTTGATGGTTTGTTCTTCATGAACACATTTTTCTGCCCTGGCTTTGCTGATCACAAGCTCAGCCTGACATTCAGTTAACTTAGTAATGAGGTCTTTGATCTGAGTCCTGTAGTTTGTATGCTCATGTTTAAGAGTTGAAATGCTTTTTTCTAAGTCCTCTATCTTTAGTTTATACTCATTTTTAACTCTTTTGAAATCAGCTTTTAGGATATTTAAGGACTCAAGATCAGTTCTCATTTCTAAGTTATACGACCTATATATATTGACTTTAGCAATGCATTCACGAGTACAAAAATGTTCCAATACCTTGCCTTCATCGTGGTCTGCCATGAGTGCTTGGTTTGGAGATGCATCTTCTACCTGAAAAGCTCCAGTCAAAGCCTCCTTCTTCAACAGCAACTGCAGCTTGCTGCTTTGGCTTCTCATTCTGGGGTGCTTTCTCGGTGTAGTTTGGTCTGTTTTGTGCTTGGCCACCATTTGTCCTTGGTGCCTTACACTCCCTTGCAAAGTGTCCCATCTGGTTACAGTTGTAACACTTTACTTTGCTTTTATCCAGCCCAAACTTTCCACTGGTTGTATTGCTTGGAAACTTTCTCCCTGTCCTTTTGTAGAACTTCTTGGCTCTGTGAGTGAGAAGAGCCATCTGCTAGACTATCTCCATGTACTCCAGATCATATGGATGGATAAAGTCCAAATCTTCAAGGTTGAATAGAAAGTTGCTTGAGGTTTCATCGGCAGAGGCAAAGGCATAAGAAGAACTTGTCTATTGGAAAGGACTTCCTTGAGTGTCGCTTTCCCTTGGAGTCTCTGGGAAGGTGATGAAAGGGCCCTTTTGTGAGTTGTCATGGTAGCATATAAGATGATGTTGTGCCTCATTGCTTTCCCTTCCAACCACATGGAGGGCTGAATTCAGTTGATTGCTATAGTTACCAGATGAGTTTTGCATGTTCATCTCCATCTGGTAGCCACTAACAATGCCATACAACTCTGTAAGAGTAAGAGTCTTAAGATTCTCAGTCCTCTTGATAACAACACAGTAATGTGTCCATTTTCTAGGAAGAGATGACATAAACTTCCTTACAATATTCATGTTCTCAAGAGTTACTTCCACATCAATTAGAGTGTCCATAATCTCAACATACCTGAAGTATTGTTTAGTCATGGTTTCACCTACCTTAAAGGTAAAGTTTTCAAAATGCTGCTTCAGGAGATCCTTCTTGTTCTCCTTTGCTTCAGTAGACCCCTCATACATTAGCTTCAGTGCTTCCCATAGTTGTTTGGTAGTTTTGCAGTTCTTAAAGCCTTTGTAGATGGAGTTTGGAAGAGCAGTTTAAAGGGTTGTCATGGCTTTCTGATCAATCTCTATTCTCTTCCTGTCTTCTTCAGAGTAATCAGCCACCGCCTTTGGAATCATACCACCACCAGTAGCAGAAGTGGTGCTTGGTATGTAAGGTCCTTCAATAGCAGGATCCCACATCCTGGAGTCTTGATATTTGATGAAGCATTCCATTCTTTGACACCAAGTATGAAAGTCTTCAAGAGTGATCAGTGGAGACTTTGTCATAGATCCAGTTTCCATATCAGCTTTGGTGATAGCTGCCATTTGAGTTGTTAAGTATTTTGTGTGTGTGAGGGATCTTAAGATGGTGAGATCTTATATCAAGAGCCTGAAGTGCTCTGATACCAAATACAGGACCGTTGAAGGGTATGCACTTAAAACACAATAACACAATGAGGAAAATTGCTTATAACACTTAACAGATTAAATAGGGAACTGGTTAACTTTAGTTAAAGATGATAAGAACACAAGTAAAGATGAGATAGAACAAGATGGCAAACAACACAAGTAATTGGTTTTCAAGAATGTTGTATATTGCTTCTCAAGTTCTATTACAAATGTTACAAAGCATAAAGGAAAGTTACAAGTACTTGAGATACATATACCACATCCTACAGCCGGCCATACTTTGAAAGCCAGTTGGATACAAATGACTAAGCAACTACAAAATCAAATGTAGTGTCAAAAGGCAGATTTGCCTTTTGACTAGTGACTATGACATGCCATAGCTCACATCCTAATATATTACAAAAAGGATAAAAGTACATAAAGTAGAAAGCACATACTCAAGACCTCAATGTATAGTTACCAAAAGCATGGACCTTTTCACCTACTCATGTAAGTTGATGATTTTACAGAGTTGGAGCGCAAGGTGGTCCAGCTTTATGGTAAAGTACATCAGATAAAGGCATATCTTCAAAAGTCTTCGGAAGAAATCTGTCTTCACTCTTTGGCTTCAGAACACTTTGTCTTTGAAGCTTCAGAAGACTTCACTTTTTCAGAAGATGTTGGGCTTGGCTTCGAAAGATTTTTACACTTAGAATATTTCTAAAGCATGGTGTAAAACTTCTGAAGCATTTCTACTTATGTTCTTCAGTGCATGCATGCAGAGAGACTTTGGATGTTTTGGCTGCATCAGACTTATAGGAATCCTTACCTACGTAAACCTTATAAAGAAACTCGAACTGAAGAATCTGAGTTTAGAGATATGATTAAAGAACTTGACAGCTATTCAGCAGAAGAGTTAATCATCGATGACGAATTCTGGGAGTTCACCAGAGATAAAAGACAGCCTGCTGAACCTATTGTTGGGATTCCTTAATCTCTTGTGCCATTGTTAAAGGAATTGAATTTACAAATTGTACCAGCTGTCACATTGACTGATGAACAAAAAGAATTGATCAGAAGAATATGTGAAGAACAACGGAAACAAGAAGAAACAATTGTAAAGAACAAAGAAAATGAACAAGCTAAATCTGAAAATAAAGCTGCTAAAACCAAAAGTAAAGAGGCTAAAATAGCAGAACCCTCTTCTGGTCCTAGTATGCAAAGATATTCCAGAAAGAGGAAGTATTTGTCAGAAAAGGCAAAAGGAAAAAGACCCATTGAGGAAGAAGAACATGTTAAAAAAAGCAAACGGATGATCCTCGAAGCCTAGCTGTCGTTGCTGAATTTCTTGAAGAACATGAGAAGGCTAAGGAACAATTAAAAAAATGGGTTGAGTTTGTATATTTGGAAGAAGGAGGGATTGAAGGAGGCTATGTGGTTGATGAACCAATAGCAAAAGACACTCCTGTGAAGGCTGAATTTTAGTGTTTGAGATGGTTCAGAAAGCTCAAACTGATGATTTGATGGTCAAGGCTATGTTTCTGATCAATCATGGCTATAATGTTGATAAAGTGTTTGGAATGACAAATGAGGGAATGGTTAGAGGAAGAAAAGCTGAACAAGCTGTTGGATCCCACTTTGGTGACTGAGTATGAAAAGACACAAAAAACCAAGTCACCTACATTTCCCTCAATTACCAAATCCAAAGAGACTAAAGCTCCTCAATCATTGTATCCGGATCCCTATAACATGTCTGGCTGGGAGGTGAAGGATAATCTCTCTGAGCAAGGATTCACAAAAAGAAAGCTTGGTAATATGGAAACAAACTCACTGAGGGCTGCAATGCTGAGATTGATAATGAAAAGAAAGAAAGAATAAAGAAGCTTACAGAAGAAATAGTGAGCAAGAAACCAACATCTAGGGTCTTAGCCCAAGACATCCAACTCACCTACAAAGATCATGAATCTTTGGCACCTGTACTTCATAGGAACCCTGAGTGGTTTGCTGAGCCTTCATAATTGAAGCTTCAAGAAGGACTCACCACTGTAGAGATGATTTCAGGTGTATCTACTCCCCAGGGAAAAGTTGATTTGAAATTATTGCCTGGAAGTATGATAGTGATTGGAACATGTTTATGATCACGAAAATCTCACAGAGTTCTCTGAAAGGATCATACACGCCAATTCAAGTGGTGGACCCTGAAAGGATCATACATGCCAATTCAAGTGGTGGTTGATGGTTGCTCTGCTGGAATTCTCCCCAAGTCAAAGAAATAATGCGAATGAACAATATGCTCAAAACAAGAAGACAAGTGTCGACTATCTGCATTTGTGTATGTGGGTGACCATTGAACAAATGCTTAAAAGTATTTGTTCTTCCACATTAACTATTGCGGACAGCCAAACAAATGCTGCCAAGTATTAGTACATCCGCATTTACTAATGCGGATGCTCAACAACAAATGCTAAGTGTTTGTTCATCTGCATTTCTCAATGCTGATGACCAAACACCAATGCGGAAGAAGAAAAAGAAATGCTTATGAAGATCAACACATCCGCATTAGTTAATGCGGATGAACATAAAAAAATGCTCATGAGGACTTTTGTACTTAGACTACTTTCCTGATATAAAGTACATGGTAGTTTAGTCATTTTGTAAAGGCACTTTGTCAGCCTATAAATAGAATAGAAAACCCTACTTGTGCGTATCCCCAGACAACTAGAATATAAGAATCTTCGATAGTCATATGTTTCAGATGTGTCTTGTTACTATTTCATGCTAAAATCCTAGCATTCATTGTAACTTTACACCGCCATTTATACAAAAAATTTATGAGTATTCAAGCATTCAATGATCTGTGTTTATATAATTCCGAAATATAATCACTGACTCAATCATCATATTCGGTCGCGGTTGATTCACATCAGTTGAGAACATCAGTCTCACCACCCACTCAATTAGAATCCATGGTTCGATGGGAGTATGACTACAAGTCCCGTCAACTAACTCTCTTCAGATGGACACAACAAAGGGCGTATGTCATTCAAAGTAATAGACTGGATCTTCTGTCTACAAATAATTTATACAAACTTCACAGCACCACATCTGGTAAGCATAAAGAGACAGATAATTATCTTCTCTCTTTGGTGTTGAAGGTTTTGAGAAGTAAGAACAAGTGAGGTTTTGGTAGCATCAGCCTACAGGGAGTTTGTTGCATCAAGTAAGGCTGGTGCAACCAAAACAAACACATAGAAACAATTTTGGTACAAGCGAGAAAGAGGTTCCAAGATAAAACCTGAACTTCCGAAGATGAAGGCTGAAAGAGATTCCGAAGACGAACTTTAATTTTCGAAGACAAAGTCTTCATTCTTCCGAAGTTCAACACTTAGAACAATTTAAGACAAAGACTTTAGAAACATGAAGTCTTGATGTTTAGCACATGTCTCGGAAGAAGTAGACTCTTCCAAAGTATAAGTGGCTTTGGAATAACTTAATCTTCCGAAGCCAATTAACCTACAGGACCGGTGAAGGGTATGCACTTACAACACAACAACACAATGAGGATAGTTCCTTAGAACACTTAACAGATCAAATAGGGAACTGGTTAACTTAAGTAAAAGATGCTAAGAACACAAGTAAGAATGAGACTGAACAAGATAGCAAACAACACAAGTATTTGGTTTTCAAGAATGTTGTATATTGCTTCTCAAATTCTATTACAAATGTTACAAAGCATGCTTAGAGATTTACAAGTACTTGAGATACATATACTACATCCTACAGTCGGCCATACTTTGAAGGCCAACTGGATACATAAGACTAGACAACAACAAAATCAAATGTAGAGTCAAAAGGCAGATTGCCTTTTGACAAGTGACTATGACATGCCATAGCTCACATCCTAATATATTACAAAAAGGATAAAAGTATATAAAGTAGAAAGCACAGCCTCAAGACCTCAATGTACAGTTACCAAAAGCATGGACCTTTTCACCAACTCATGTAAGTTGGTGACTAAATAGAGTTGCAGCGGAAATGTGGTCCAGCTTTATGGTAAAGTACATTAGATAAAAGCATGTCTTTAAAAGTATTCGGAAGAAATCTGTCTTCACTCTTAGGCTTCGGAAGACTTTGTCTTTGAAGCTTCGGAAGACTTTGTCTTTGAAGCTTTAGAAGACTTCACTTTTGGCTTCGGAAGATTGAAACTTAGAATATTTTGTAGTGCAAGGTGTAAAACTTCCGAAGCATTTTTACTTATGTTCTTTAGTGCATGCATGCAGAGAGACTTTGGATGTTTTGGCTGCATCAGCTTATAAGAATCCTTTCAAACTCCCCGTAGGCTGATGCTACCAAAACATTTGAATTCTTTAGCTGTTAATAGTCCTCCTAACGATGATGACCATGCCCTTCTTCATTAGATGGTCAGGATCACTCAGACTCTCATAGTGTCTCCTCATCTCAAAGAGATCATGCAGAGGTAGGTTGAATAAGTCTTGTCATGTGTAGACATCTTCACCACCTTAATTTCTGATCACATGCCATCTCTCTGGATTAGTTGTGAAGGTCCAGGATAAGATGGGTCTCTCAGCTGCAAGAGGAGCCACTTGGATTGGAGTTGATTGGGCTGCCTCTTCATGCACTTCTTCAGGATGACCTGACTCAGCCTGAGGTGTAGTGGTGGATGATTCAGGCTTCTTCTTCATCTTTGACTTTGGTTTATAAGCCATCCTCTTCCTCCTCTTTGAGGACTTTAACTGAGAAGACTGGTCTGCAACACATTGTTGATCATTCTTGTCTTGCTCAGTTGGGTGTTCCTCCCTCAAAGGTTCAAATGGAGACGGAGTTTGACCCTGCTATGGATCAGAAGATGACGCTTGCTGAGGCTCAGCAGGAGGTCCAGGTTGTGTTGTCTTAGATTGTTCAACCTTAACCTCCACTTCAGGATGAGCTTGACTTGGAGGGTAGTGTAGGTCAATTAGCTCTTTCAGTTTTGATCTTTCGCTTGATTACCCTTATATGCTCATCCATTGTGGATAGAGACATGGGGCCAAGTCTCCTTCCGGAGAATCCATAGAGCTTCAAGAAGCTCATCATCCTTTGTATGCATACTCTTTTGGATGAGGGCTCTTGACTTTGAAGCCTCCTCCCTCATCTTTCTCTTTATTGCCTTTTGTTCTTTGAGTACTTGAAGTTCAAGCTGTTTGAGATGCTCAAACTCCATGTACTCAACGGATAAGGGAAGAAGTGCAGATGCCTGGTAGAGACCTGTGGCACTAAGGTAGTTGATTATGTTTTGCCTATCTGTTTCCTTGTCTACCTAAGGTTCTTATGTAGTTGCCACAGTCTCTTGCACAGTGCTTTCTTTAACTGGGGAAGAAGTAGGAACATGCTTGTATAATCTTTTTTGTCTCTTCTCCTCTTTGATTTGGAGAAGTAGCCTTGCATCCTTTGCTTCCTTAATCTCTCTTGACACTTCCATGTCAGCTAGTTAATGGAGTTCCTCTTAGGGGAGAGATATAATCTCATCTATGTCATAGTTCCTGGTCTGCAGGTAAGTAATCATGATTGCCCGCAACTTATCATCTTGAGTGTTTGGTCTGGGGGCAGCCCTGATTGCAGCTTGCATGAAGCCTGAAGACCCAGAGGAACTTTCTCCCCTTAGATTCCTCTTTTTCTCTCTATCTTCCTTAATCTCCCCAGGAGTTAGAATCTGTTTCCCTTTGTCACCCACAGACCTTTGTGACACAGAGTGGAGAGAGCTTTGGCCTTCATTGCTTGGTGTAGCATCCAAGCTCTGGCCAAAGAGAGGGTTGTAATACACCTTCACCAGCAGGTGTTTCACTGAGGGGATGAATTTCTGAAATAGTTATTGGTGTGACAGGGCTCTCAGGCTCTATCACTAGGCCTTCAGCCAAGGTTTTCCCTTTGAAGCTAATCTCAGGGTCTGCCTCAACATCTAGTTGACCAATGACATTACCTGATTGCCTTTGTCTCCTTCTAGACAGAACTCTTTAGTAATTCTGTCTTGAATTCTTTGTGCCATCCTGTCAGCTTGTCTAGATTGACTTGGGTTGACAAGTGGAATTTTGATCAGGTCAAGACCTTCATAGTAGATCATGGTCTGAAAATTAAACACCTATTGCTGCCCTTGAACTACTTGAAGAATGAGGGCTCTTCTATCAGCATTATACCTCCACCCAATAATGTAGTTTGAAGTTCCTTGGGGTGGGGATGATATAGCCCTTGGAATGCCTTTCTCAAAGAGACTTTGAATGAAAGCGTCTAAAGAGTGCACCTCAGTGTGAACTTAAGGAAGTTGCTGAGTATGCACAATTGCAAGTGAGGATGGTGAGTCCTTAATGTCAACACTCCCTGAAAAACTCCCAGGTTCTGTGACTGTAATAACTTTCTCCCCTTTTTGGTAGCATCACCCTCTTGCAAAGGTGAGCTAGGAGTTAGGTCAATCACATTCATAGGTTCTTGTGTTCCTGGTTGAGCTCTCCTTAAAGATCTCCCAACTAGTTTTTCCTGAGATAAGATATCTCAAGTTGCTGATCATTGACCCTGTTGTGCAGGGTAGTCATCTGAGATTCAAGGTGACTAACCTTAGAGACTAAATAGATGCATGTTTTTGACAGTTTTTGCACTTTTATTCTCAAGTTCCCCTCATCTTCATCAGAAGAATCATTGGGGGATGATATGATTGGACCAAACTCCTCTCTCTCACCACTAACTTCAGGTTCTTGGCTGCTAGATTTCATCTGCACATTGACAGCCTTAGTTGAAGCATCACTGGGCTGAGTTGCCATGGTTGAGGTCTTAATGATGTAATCACTTGCAGAAGTGAGAGCGTCTTCCATATAAACCTCCTAAACAGGTTCAGGGAGATCCACCTCAGTAATAGGTGACTGATGTGAGCTAGACAAAGGGGATTCAGAAGCACTCATCTCTTTTTTAGTAGGGGAAGAGTAGATAGACTTATAGTACTCACTGATACCTAAGTCTTCATCAGCATAGAATTCAAGGATGGGTATGGGTTGATTTAAGTCTAAAAGCCGGGGATGGTAACTGTCCCCTGAAGGTTGTTCACTTGAGTGTTGAGACACAAAGTGAAGGCTTAAGGCAATTAGGCTTGTGAGCTCATCAGGCTGAGCAATGAGGAACCTCAGCACTAATTCTTGAAGAGATGGGAGTGGTTTGCTCCTCAAGGGAAGTGGGAGCTCTAGTATCCACTTCCTCCTGTATGGGTGAGTGTATGGGGACCTGCACAAGCTCAATAACTTGAGCATGGGTTCGTTTGGATTTTCTTTGATAGGTGAGGGTGATTTGTGGTCTTTTTTGAGGTTGGGAGGTAGAGGGTGTGGGTTTAACACTAGTTTGTGTTTCTAGGTTGTCACCTTGAGCAATGAGCTCTTACATTTTTGGGACAAGCGTTGTTTCTACCGCTGAGAAGCCTACAGTTGGCTTCTTCATGATTTTAAAGATGCCGGGTTTCATCTGTCCTAATTTAAGAATATTATCTATTTCCTTCAACTGTGAGCCCAGTTCACAGTTGAGAATGTGTTGAACATATCTAGGAAACATATAATACTCTAAGGAGTCCAAGTTAGCAAGCAACTTTATGTAAACAAACTGAGAGTACCTGAACTTGACCCCTTGAACCATTCAATGCACTATGAAGGATAGATCCTCAGGAATCAGGTCTAACCCTCCATGCTTGTTTGACAAGTTGTGGATAACCACATGAACCAGGTATTTCCATTACGATGAGACCTTCCCTTTCCTGAAGGTATTTACAGAGAAATATCCCTTATAGCCCATCTGCTCAAAAGAATGATTAACAACTTCTTTTGGGAAGGACAACTCACCTGCTTCATCATCCAGCTGTAAATGAGTGTTGATGATGGCCAGAGTGATGAAGATTGTTCTCCCCTGCATTGTGGCAGATAGTGCCTACTCCCCATCCAAAATGACCTCTTGGCAGGTCTTCCAAAATTCAAGCAGATTATCCTCATAGAGAGTAGGATCAATGGCAAGGGAGGTGAAGTAGTTTGATAGAGCTAGAAAACAGCAAACCTCTGAGAAACAATCATCTTTCTCAGAGTTCAACAGAGCAACCTGGTTGTGTTGCCTGTGAAGTTGCATGGAGAAATCAGGGTTGTTTCCGCGGTTTAGGTTGGCCATTTTGAGATGCTTAAGGGTGAAGGAAGATGAGGAACAAAGGCGGTTTGGGAGAATTAAGGTTTAATGAATAGTATAATTGAAGAAGATAGTGAAAGAGGGGGGAACCAATGGGTATTTATGTGAAAAGATTTTGAGACAAAGTTAATGAAAGATGATAAACTGTGAAATCCGGATGTCGGTCCCACCTCTGAAAAGTAGTTTACTTTTACCCGAAAGTAGTTTTCTTGGAAGTCGAGAAATCTTCCGAATGTTATTTGCTTCGGAAGTTCTGAAGAAAAAGCTTCCGAAGGCAAATTGGCTTCGGAAGATATTTCAAAGGTTTTTATGAATTTTGCTTCGGAAGAGAATTAACACTCAGAGTTTTTATTCTAAAAAGAATGAAAACTTCTGAAGGTAAATTGCTTTCGAAAGAGAATTGTTCTTTTAAAACATAAAAGTACTTAAGTTAATTTTAAGATTCGAAAGATATTTCTGAAAATTTCTTCTGAAGGTAAAATTACTGAAGTAGTTATTTTTTAATCATGATATAAATTTTTCCCGAAGGTAATTTTAATTCTTTCGAAAAGAAAAGAGATCAAAATTTTCAAAAATCTAAGAAATGTTTTTTTTAAACATTTTCTTTTAAAGAAAACAAGGGCTTAGGAAGATGATGAAATAGATAATTTAGGACACCCAGGTTTTAGAAATATTATGATTAAGTTTTAAGAAAAGCTATTCAAAGTTAATCATCTCAATAGCTGATACAAGATATTTAAGTCTCTGTTCATCAAAGGCTTTGGTGAACAGATAAGCACATTGTTCATTTGTGTTAACTTTGACTAGTTTGATAAAACCTTTTTCAAATTTATCTCTAATCAAATGATACCTGATATTGATATGTTTTGTCCTTGAGTGCTGCACAACATTTTCTGTGATTGAGATATCATTGTTGTTGTTTATGTGGATGGGAGTCTCCTTGAAGTTGAATCCATAGTCCTACATCTGATTTTGAATCCAAAGCACTTGAGCACAACAGCTTGTAGCAACAATGTATTCAGCCTCAGCAGTTGATGAAGACACACAGGATTGTTTCTTACATTACCAAGAGACTATCCTTCCACCAAGAAATTGACATCCCTCTGATGTAGACTTTGCAGTCATGTTGCAACCACTATAGTCATTATCTGTATAAGCATACATATTAAAGTCAGAATTCTTTGGATACCAAAGGCCAAGTGATGGAGCACCTTTGAGATATCTTAAAATTCTTTTAACAGTGACCAGGTATGACATCTTGGGGTTGGCTTGATATCTTGCACAAATGCATGTAGCAAACATGATATCAGGCCTGCTAGCTGTGAGGTACATAAGAGACCCAATCATTGCCCTGTAGAGATGTTCATCAACACACTCCCCCGCAAGATTAGGTCCAAAGGAGTGGTTCCTGGCTATGGGTGTCTTAGCAACCTTACAATCAGTCATATTGAACCTTTTAAGTATGTCTTGTACATACTTTGACTGACTTATGAAGATGCCATTGTCAACTTGCTTCACTTGAATTCCCAAAAAGAAATTCAGTTCCCCCATGACACTCATTTCAAACCTGTCCTTCATCAGCTTCTCAAAGTCTTTGCAGAGCTTTGGATTAGTTGACCCAAAGATAATTTCATCTACATATACTTGAACTAGCATTATGTCATTTTCTGTTCCTTTGGTGTAGAGAGTTCCATCAATAGTACCACTTTTGTATCCATGCTGACAGAGATACTGAGATAGAGTCTCATACCACTTCCTTGGTGCTTGGTGCAGCCCATAAAGAGCTTTATCAAGCCTGCAGACATAATCAGGAAGATCAGGATCTACAAACCCAGGTGGTTGTATGACATACACCTCTTCATCAATCACCCCATAAAGAAAAGATCACTTGACATCAAGTTAGTAGACCTTGAAGTTCTTGGATGCAGCAAACTCTAAAAATATCCTGATAGCTTCAAGCCTTGCTACAGGAGCAAAGACTTCTGTGTAGTCAATTCCTTCTTCTTGAGTATACCCTTTTACAACTAGTCTTGCCTTGTTCTTGATGACAAGTCCTCTGTCATCCTTAATATTCCTGAACACCCATTTGGTTCCTATGGTAGTCTTCCCTTGAGGAAGAGGACATAGGTTCCAAACCTTTTGCCTTTTGAATTGAAGCAGCTCCTCTTGCATAGCTTTAACCTAACTTCCATTCTTTATAGTTTCATCAATTTTCTTTGGCTCTATTTAGGATAAGAAACAAGAATGAAGATAAACATTTGCATCATGGGTTTGTCCTCTTGTTCTCACCCCTGAATCAACATCTCCAATGATGTTTGTGGTAGGATGAGACTTGTGGATCCTTAGCTGAGGGATCACATCAAGTTGCTTAGACAGATCTAAATTTGAGAAATTATGATCTCGCAAGGAAGATTCACCCTCCACATCAGCACACTTATCAAGATTGACTTGATCCAATGAGTGTGTGATATCATTGATGTTGTCTTAAATGGAGTGGTTATCAGCATCAAGGAATTCCTCATCACTTTCACCACCACCATTTTCTCCAACATTTGAAGCTCCTTCATCTGAGTTCTATGCCTCTAAGCTGGAATTTGAAGGCACCCCAGAAGTATCAGCAGGATTTGTCATTGATGTGCTGGTAGAAGCTTCATTTGAAGGATTAATTACCACTGGAGCTGAAGATGTGTAGCTTGAAGGTCTTCTTAACTCAAATCTTGGGTCAGGATCACCTGTAGGTAGTATATCTGTAGACCCTAAAACATGCTCACAAGATTTGTTAAAACTGTTGGTAACTAAATCAAGATCAAATAGCCAATCCGGAGCAGAACCTTTCACACTGGGAGTGTGCCCATTGAAAGTCACATTGGATAACTCCTCAACTACTCTATTTCTAAGATTGTATACTCTATAAGCTTTAGCTTTAGAAGAGTATCCAATAAAATGTCCATCATTTGATTTCTCAGCAAACTTGGCAACTTGATCTTTAGTATTTAAGATGGTGCAAGGACATCCAAATGACCTGAGAAAACCAATAAAAGGTTTTCTCTTGTGCCAAAGTTCATAAGGAGTCTTACAATTTGTCTTAACTACTAAAACTCTGTTTTGCACATAGCAAGCAGTGTTCACTGCCTCTGCCCAGAAGGTGATGGATAGTTTAGAGTCAGACAACATAGTTCTTACAGCTTCAATTAGTGTCTTGTTTCTCCTCTCAGCAACACCATTTTGCTGAGGAGTCCTGAAGCACTATATTGTCTTGTAATACCTTTTCCATCACAAAATGTATCAAGGATTTGATTCTTGAATTCAGTTCCTTGATCACATCTTATGGTTCTGACCTTGTGATCACATTGATTCTCAATCTTTAAGATGAAATTCTTTAGAATCTTAGGGCTCTCATCCTTAGTTCTAAGAAAGAAGACACAAATGAATCTAGTAAAGTCATCTGTAATCACCAAACAATAAGAGGTCCTTCCTAGACTCATTACACTAGTGGGGCCAAATAGATCGATATGTAATAAGTGTAGGGGATTAATGATGGAATTTCTTTCCTTTGGCTTGTGAGATACCTTGTGTTGCTTCCCCTTCAGGGATGCAACACAATGGTCATCACTTGTAAACTCTTTCTTTGGTATTCCAGTAACCAAATTATTCTTAATTAATTTATTCATGTTTTTAAAGTTTCCTTGGCACATTCTTTTATGCCAAATGAAAGACTCATCATTATTTTCTTTAGATAGAAAGCATGAAACTTCTCCTAAGGGAGATGTTTCTTGCAAATCTATCTTGTACATGTACCCTTCCCTGGGGGCTCTGGGTAGGATGTGCTCATGAGGAATGACCACCCCGGGCCTGAGAACAATGCACTCATGCTCAGTAAAGAGCATGTTATGACTCTGATCACAAAATTGGGATACACTCAAAAGATTGTACCCAAGATCCTTGACAAAGTTTACCTTCTTGATGCTGAGCTTACAATTTGTTACATTGCCCCTTCCTGTAATGTAACCTTCTGCATCTCCTCCAAAAGCAACTGGTCTTCCATCAATTCTTTCAAACTTTTGGAGTAGTGACCTATTGGTTGTCATGTGCCTGGAACAGCCACTGTCAATGATCTACACATTTATGTTTGTCTTGAGTTGTTCCTGCACAAAAGAGATAGTTAGTTACATTTGGAAACCCAAGCCTCATTGGTCTTGGGCTCATCAAAAGAAGTTGAAGACAATGCAACAGTAATGGATCCTATAGTCATTCTAGAAGAATCATTTGCTAATGTTGATGAAGAACTTTGAGCCACTTGGTCTTTCTTTGACTTCCACACCACCTTTGGAAGCTTAGACTTGACTTTCAATACTTTGGAAGTTATGTTGACTTCGGAAGTTTTGATGACTGGACCTTCGGAAGATCATGCTTTCACTGCAGCAGGCTTCAGTGCTTCGGAAGTATTCCATTCTTCCGAGACGAAATTTTCTTCCGAAGGTAAGTTTCCACTTGTCTTCTTCTTCATTTTGGAGCTTCCGAAGAAAAGAGATTTTCCTTCTGAAGCTTGCTTCTTCTTCTCCAAACTCTTAGAAGTTTCTTTCTTGGTCATGTGGAGAGTACTCTTTGGATTGTAAACACAATCCTTAGGAAGATGAGAGGTAAACCCACACATAACACAGTCCATTTTCTTCCTTCTAGGAGTTTTCTTTTGTAAACAAGGCTGAAGTTGATCTCTTTCCTTCTCCATCTTCATCTTTGCAGATGCTATACAATTCTTATGGGGATAGAACTACATTTGGAGCTGGATGGTTCAGGTTGTACAACAGTGGTGCACAACTGATCAGCCTTCTTCTTGATGATGGGATGATTTGGACATGAACCAGAACTCTTGTTGATGAAGTTCGAGTTGGTGTCCTCAGCCTTCACCACTTCAAATCCTATAGAGATGAAGACTTGTTTCTGTGCAAAATTAAAGGTGGCCTTAATCTCTTAAGCCTTCTTGGACTTTCTTTAGGCCTTCTTGATCAAGTTCTTTCTCCTGGACTTGCTCATCCTAACAACTTTGCACTCCTCAAACGGATGGTGACGCTTCTTAGAATGCTCCTCTTCACTATTCTTAGAGCCATTCTTCACCATCTCCTCTTCATCCTCTTCGGTCAAAGGCTCTATGAGGGGAAGCTCATCTTTATAAGTTCCACACCTAGGAGACCTTACAGGAAAGATTGTATGTGGACGAGCTATCTCACAAGATCCCAGTCCCTGCTTATTTTGATAACAAACTTTTGCATGCAAGGATGAGGATATTATGTTCTTGAAGGTCTCTTCTTCAAGAACACAATTTTCTACCTTGGCTTTGTTGATCACAAGCTCAGCCTGGCATTCAGTTAACTTAGTAATGATGTCTTTATCTGAGCTCTGTAGTTTGTGTACTCATGTTTTAGAGTTAAAATGGTTTTCTCTAAGTCCTCTATATTTAGTTTATAATCATTTTCAGCACTCTGAAAATCAGCTTTTAAAATATTTAAGGACTCAAGATCAGATCTCAGTTCTAAGTTACAGGACCTGTATCTATTAACTTTAGCAATACATTCAAGAGTACAAAGATGTTCCAATACCTTGGCTTCATCATGGTCTGCCATGAGTGCTTGGTTTGGAGATGCATCTTCTTCCTGAATGCTCCAATCAAAGCCTCCTTCTTCAATAGCAACTGCAGCTTGCTGCTTTGGCTTCTTATTCTGGGGAGCTTTGTCAGTGTAGTTTGGTCTGGTTTGTGTTTGGCCACCATTTGTCCTTGGTGCCTTACACTCCCTTGCAAAGTGTCCCATCCTATTACAGTTGTAACACTTTACTTTGCTCTTATCTAGCCCAAACTTTCCACTAGTTGCATTGCTTGGAAACTTCCTCCATGTTCTCTTTTAAAATTTCTTGGCTCTGTGAGTGAGAAGAGCCATCTGCTAAACTATCTTTGTACTCCAGATCATCTGGATGGATACAGTCCAGGTCTTCAAGGGTGATGAGAAAGTTGTCTGTGGTTTCATCAGCAGAGACAAAGGCATGAGAAAAACTTGTCTCTTGGAAAGGACTTCCTTGAGTGTAGTTTTCTCTTGGAGTCTCTAGGAAGGTGATGAAAGGGTCTTTTGTGAGTTGTCAAGGTAGTATATAAAATGATGTTGTGGTTCAATGCTTTCCCTTTCAACCACATGGAGGGCAGAACTCAGTTGATTGCTAGAGTTACCAGATGAGTTTTGCATGTTCATCTCCATCTGGTAGGCACTAAGAATACCATACAACTCTGTAAGAGTAAGAGTCTTAAGGTTCTCAGTCCTCTTGATGACAACACAATAATATGTACATTGTCTAGGAAGAGAGGACATAAACTTCCTTACAATGTCCCTGTTCTCAAGAGTTACTACAACATCCATTAGATTTCCACAATCTTAACACACCTGAAGTATTGTTGAGTCATGGTCTCACCCACATTGAAGGTGAAGTTTTCAAATTGTTGCTTCAGGAGATCCTTTTTGTTCTCCTTTGCTTCAGAGGACCCCTCATACATCAGCTTTAGTGCTTCCTATAGTTGTTTGGCAGTTTTGCACTTCTTGAAGCCTCTGTACATGGAGTTTGGAAGAGCAGTTTGAAGGGCTATCATGGCTTTTTGATCAATCTCTATTCTCTTCCTGTCTTCTTCAGAGTAATCAGCCACAACCTGTGCAATCATACCACCACCAGTAGCAGAATTGGTGCTTGGTATGTAAGGTCCTTCAACAACAGAGTCTCACATCCTGGAATCTTGAGACTTGATGAAGCCTTCCATTCATTGACACCATGTATCAAAGTCTTCAAGAGTGATCAGTGGAGACTTTGTCATAGTTACAGTTTCCATATCAGCTTTGGTAATAGCTGCCATTTGAGTTGTTCAATATATTGTGCGTGTGAGGGATCTCAAGATGGTGAGATCTTATATCAAGAGCCTGGAATGCTATGATACCAAATGCATGACCGGTGAAGGGTATGCACTTACAACACAACAACAGAATGAGGAGAGCTACTTAGAATACTAACAGATCAAATAGGGAACTGGTTAACTTAAGTAAAAGATGCTAAGAACACAAGTAAGAATGAGACAGAACAAGATAGCAAACAACACAAGTATTTGGTTTTCAAGAATTTTTTATATTGCTTCTCAAGTTCTATTACAAATGTTACAAAGCATGATTAGAAAGTTAAAAGTACTTGAGATACATATACTACATCCTATAGCAGATTGCCTTTTGACTAGTGACTATGACATGCCATAGCTCACATCCTAATATATCATAAAAAGGATAAAAGTACATAAAGTAGAAAGCACAGACTCAAAAACTCAATGTACAGTTACCAAAAGCATGGACTTTTTCACCAACTCATGTAAGTTGGTGACTAATTAGAGTTACAACGGATAGGTGCTCCAGCTTTATGGTAAAGTACATCAGATAAAAGCATGTCTTTAAAAGTCTTCGGAAGAAATCTGTCTTCACTCATTGGCTTCGGAAGACTTTGTTATTAAAGCTTCGAAAGACTTCACTTTTGTCTTTGGAAGATGTTGGTCTTGGCTTCGGAAGGTTTTACACTTGGAATATTTCTAGTGCAAGGTGTAGAACTTCTGAAGTATTTCTACTTATGTTCTTTAGTGCATGCATGCAGAGAGACTTTGGATGTTTTGGCTGCATCAGACTTATTGGAATCCTTACATAATCTTCAGAAGAACCTACTATTAACTAGTGGGCATAAGTACGGTCCCTCTGACAGACCACTGCAATCTCTGAGATACTGCATGGTGCTTTCTCACGCCCTTGTAGTTGAATATACTTTATTCCACTGTTCATCCCTTTTCAGTTAGTATAGTTACTAACTTTAGTGGTAACAAAAGGTAAGTCATGGACATGTCATGACTACCAAATCTTAGATAGTATTTTATCTTCGATACGTTACTTCGAGCAATGTAGTATTTGTTTAGTCCTAAGTTCCAGCTGGTATCAAAGTATAACCAGTTGTAGATAGTAGTATATTGAGGTCTCATTGTACATTTAGTAAGCATGCTTGTAAGAGTATTGTAGTACTTTGAGTTGAGAAGTAATATATACAAGTATCTTGAAAACCGTTCTCTTGTGTTTTGTTTACTTATTATATTATCATCAATTCTTAAGAGATTCTGCATCATCAAATCGAGTGTGGCTTAATGAGTTTGGGAGATAACAATTGTGTTGAGTGATCAAACTCGATCCTGCAGTAAGAATTTGTGTTTTAATCAATGTAAAACAACTATTTATAAAACAAACCAGTAAAACAAATAAAGGAATAAAAATAACATAAAAAGTTATGTTAGTAACTTAACACATTTAAAAACACTAAGTATCATCATAACTAAATAAAGCACAAAACTCTACAATTTAGGGAAAAATTGTGAACAATTGGTAAGTTAATGTTTTGACACTAAAATAAACTTTCAATGAAAGTTATAATATAAAATTTTAATTTATAGACTTATACTTAGATAAAACACAACATAAGAATCCAAAACAAAATATATATATCTTAATTACACTTATGTAACAAAAATCAACAAATCAAGTAAACTAAAAATAACACACATGGTGTGGCATAAATACTTTCCAAAACGATAATAATACTTATAAAATAAACTTCAAAAAGTAGAATTGTAATCCTCGGGTATCTAAAAAACAAATCCGAGATCAATGTTTAGGATACTCTCATAAAACCCCTATGACAGGTTCAGATGGATCGATCTGTGTTGATGTTATGATACAATTATCAATTATATGAAAAATGTAATTAAAAAATGCAAATATATTAAAATACATAGATGTTTCATTGATAGTATTGCAAACGGACAAAATGTATAATTGAGAGAGTTCTAACAATATTCTTCAAAGTTTGCTTGTACAAAAATACATAATATCCTATTTATACTATACAAAGCAAACTAAGGAACATATATTTACAAATAAGTCCCTATACAATGACAAAAACAAAATATAAAGACAAAATGCTATTCTTCAAGAACTCCAACAATACTCCCCCTAAGATTTGCATGTCGTTTTCAGTCAAAAAAATTCTTCAGGTTCTTCCTTTATCTTGAACATAGGCTTCTCTTTGTACACTTCTAGCTCTCTTAATGCTTTCTTGATCGCAGACTTGAACTTTCCTACCAAAATACCTTGTTTAGGCTTTGATTATTTTGTCTTAATCTCCATGGCATCCATCATAAGGATAGTTTCCTTTGAAAGACTAGCTAGTTGATGTTGGCATAAAATTCTATTGGACTTGAGTAATCTTTCGAGTGAATCTCCAATAATCCTTTACTCGAGATCCTCATGAATTCTATATTTTATATATCTTTCTTGACTATGTTCGCATATGCCAGAGCATTCCTTAAATAAATTCGCTCCATGGCAGCATTCATCACCTTGATTTTAGTCATGAAATATTTTCTATCATTTTTTGCTACTTTAGATGTCACTTGATCAAAATTCTGATTAGATAAAAATGAGATGTAACTTGGATGTAAAAATTTCAATTCAAACACTCTAAAAAGACATATCATATCCTTATCCCAATCATCTTCATTTCTAACAAGCATTAGCTGAAATGTATTAGAATCACAAAACCATTTTAGGATTGGTTTAGACGTTTGAGTACCATCGATTACATTCAATCCTGGATTTGTAACTTTTTCAAAGTATCTATCACCATAAGCTTCCAAATAGATTTCTTCTAATTCTGAACTTGACTCTCCTTTTCTTTTCCTTTTTAGATTTTGAAAATACATCTTGTCCTCCTGATCACACCTTGTTTGGAGAAAAGATGGCATTCTCGAAATTCCACGGTCAAGAAGTGTAAGGTTTCATGTAAGGCTAATGCACCTAAAACATCCTAAGTCTCTCCTGCATGCATGCACTGAAGTACGGGGTAGAAATGCTTTGGAAGTTTTACACCATGCATTAGAATTATTTTAAGTGTAAAATCTTTCGAAGCCAAGACCAACATCTTCCGAAGCCAAAAGTGACGTCTTCCAAAGCTTCAAAGACAAAGTCTTCCGAAACCAGGACATGAAGACTGATTTCTTTTAAAGACTTTTGAACACATGCTTTATCTAATGTACTTTACCGTAGAGTTGGACCACATTCCGCTGCAACTTTGAAGGCTCACCAAGTTATACAAGTTGGTTACAAGGTCCATGCTTTTGGTAACTATACATTAAGGTCTTTTGAGTCCTTTGCTTTCTACTTTATGTACTTTTATCCTTTTTGTAATATATTAGGAAGTGAGCTGTGGCATCTCATAGTCACTAGTCTAAAGGCAATCTGCCTTTTGACTCTACATTTGATTTTGTTTTTGTTTAGATCAAATGTTTCCAGTTGGGTTTTTAAGTTTGGCTAACTGTAGGATGTAGCATAAAGTTTCTCAGGTCCTTGTATCTTTTCTTATGCTTTGTAACACTTGTAAAGAACTTGAGAGCAATATACAACATTCTTGAAAACCAATATACTTGTGTTGTTTGTTCTTGTCCTGTCTCATACTTGTTTGTGTTCTTAGTATCAAATCTTAATTGTTCCCAGTTCCCTATTTGATCTGATAATTGTTCCCATCCCTTAACCGGTCCTACAATTGGTATTAGAGCATTCCAGCACTTGATTGTAAGATCTCACCATCTTAAGATCCTTCACACACACAAAATACTTAACATCCCAAATGGTAGCTCTTACTAAAGCTGATATGGAAACTGGTACCATGACAAAGTCCCCACTGATCACTCCTGAAGACTTTGACACTTGGTGCCAACGAATGGAAGGGTTCATCAAGCACCTCTTTAGCTGCTGTTGGAGGTGGTATGATTGCAAAGAATGTGACTGAGTATTCTGAAGAAGTCAGGAAGAGAATAGATATTGATGAGAAAGCCATGACAGGCCTTGAAACTACTCCTCCCAACTTCATATATAGAGGCTTCAAGAAGTGCAAAACAACTAAAAAGCTATCGGATGCACCGAAGCTAATGTATGAGGGGTCAACTGAAGCCAAGGAGAACAAGACGGATCTCTTGAAGCAACAGTTTGAAAACTTCACCTTCAAAGCAAGTAAAACCATGACACAACTATACTTCAGGTATGATGAGATTGTGGACACTCTAATGGATTTCAGAGTAACTCTTGAGAACAGGGACATTGTAAGGAAGTCCATCTCCTCTCTTCCTAGATAATGGACACATTATTGTGTTGTTATCAAGAGAACTGAGAACCTAAAGACTCTTACTTTGATAGAGTTGTATTGCATTCTTAGTGGATACCAGATGGAGATGAATATGCAAAATTCATCTAGTAACTCCAACAATCAACTAAGTTTAGCCCTCCATGTGGTTGAAAGGGATAGTAGAGAACCAAAGCATCATCTCATCTGCTACCTTAGCAACTAACAAAAGGGTCCTTTCATCACCTTCCCAGAGACACCAAGAGAATGCTACACTCAAGGAAGCCCATTCCAAGAGACAAGCTCTCCATAAGCCTTTGTGTCTTCTGATGAAAGCACATGTAACTTTCTCTTCACCCTTGAAGATCTGGACTGTATCCATCTTGATGATCTGGAATACATGGAGATAGTTAAGCAAATGGCTATTCTCACTCATAAAGCCAAGAAATTCTATAAGAGGACAGAGAGGAAGTTTCCAATCAATACAACCAGTAGAAAGTTTGGGTTGGACAAAAGGAAAGTAAAGTGTTACAATTGTAGCCAGATGGGTCATATTGCAAGTGAGTGTAAGGCACCAAGGACAAATGGTGGCCAAGCATAAGCCAGGCCAAACTACACTAAGAGAGCCACCCAGGATAAGAAGCCAAAGCAACAAGCTACAATTGCTGTTGAAGAAGGAGGCTTTGACTAGAGCTTTTAGGTGGAAGATGCATCTCCAAACCAAGATCTAATGACAGACAATGATCAAGCAAAGGTATTGTTACATCTCTATACACCTGAATGTATTACCAAAGTAAATAGATACAGGTCCTACAACTTTTAAATGAGATGTGATCTTGAGTATTTAAATATTTTAAAATCTGATTTCAAAAGAGCTGAAAATGATTATAAACTAAAGATAGAGGACTTAGAGAAAACCATTTCAACTCTTAAACATGAACATACCAACTACAGGACTCGGATCAAAGATCTCAGAACTAAGTTGGCTGAATGCCAGGCTGAGCTTGTGATCAGCAAAGCCAGGGCAGAAAAATGTGTTCTTGAAGAAGAGACCTTCAAGAACATTATATCCTCATCCTTGCATGCAAAAGTTTGTTATCAGAATAAGCAGGGACAAGGATCTAGTGGAGTAGCTCCTCCACACACAGTCTCATCTGTAAGATCTCCTATGTTTGGAACTTGTGAAGATGAGCTTTCTTCATAGACCCCATGAGTGAAGAGGATGAAGATGAAATAGTGAAGGATGTCTCTGAGAAAAGTGAATAAGAGCATTCTAAGAAGGGTCACTATTTCTCTAATGAGAGTAAAAGAGTTGGGATGACCAAGTCATTAAGAAAGAACTTGATCAGAAAGGCCAAATGGAAGTACAAGAAGGCTCAAGAGATCAAGGCCACCTTTAACCCTATGTATAAACAAGTCTTTTTCTTTGTAGGATTTGAGGTGGTTAAGGCTGAAGACACAAACCTGAACTTTAGTACCAGAAGTTCTAGTTTATGTTCAAATCATCCCAACAACATGAAGAAGGCTGAACAGGTGTGTACCACTAGTACAGAACTTGAACCATCCAGCTCCAAGGGTATTTCTCACCCTACAAGAATTGCCACATTATCTGCAAAGATGATGATGAAGAAGGAAAGTGATCAAGTTCAGCGTTGCTCTCAAAGGAAGGCTTTTAGGAAGAAGGTAGACTGTGTCATTTGTGCTACTACTTCTCATCTTACTAAGTATTTTCTTTACAACCCGAAAGATACTGTCCACATGACGAGGAAGGAAACTTCTAAGAGTTTGAAGAAGAAGAAAGCTTCGGAAGGAAAATCTTTTCCTTTCGGAAGCTCCAAAATGAAGCAGAAGCAGTGTTAGCAAGATATTCCGAAGGCTCAGTCATCAAAACTTCCAAAGTTATCAAAACTTCCAAAGTAATGAAGGTCAAGTCTAAGCTTCCAAAGGTGGTTTGGAAGACAAAGAAAGACCAAGTGACTAAATTCTTCATCAACATCAGCACATGATCCTCAAAACATGACAACAGGATCAATTACGGTTGCATTGTCCTTAACTTCTTTTGATGAGCCCAAGACCAACAAGGCTTGGGTTTCCAAATGTAACTAACCATCTCTTTTGTGCAGGAACAGCTCAAGACAAACAGGAATGTATGGATCATTGATAGTGGCTGTTTTAGGCACATGGCAGGTGATGGGTCACTACTCCAAAATTTTGAGAAAATTGATGGAGGACCAGCTACTTTTGGGGTAGATGCTGGAGGTTACATAACTAGAAGGGGCAGGGTCACAAATGGTAAGCTCAGCATTGAGAATGTAAACTTTTTCAAGGATCTTGGATACAATCTTTTTAAGTGTATGTCAATTTTGTGATCAGAGTCATAACATGCTCTTTACTGAGCATGAGTGCATTGTTCTCAGGACCGGGGTGGTCATTCCTCATGTGCATATCCTGCTCAGGGCCCTCAAGAAAGGGAACATGTACAAGATGGATTTGTAAGAAACAAATCTTGTGAGCATGTTTTAGGATCCACAAAAATACTATCAATAGGTGATCCTGACCCAAGATTTGAGCTAAGAAGAGCATCAAGTTATACTACTTCAGCTCAAGTTGTAACTAATCCTGCAAATGAAGTTCCTATCAACACAACAATGACAAATTCAGCTGATACATATGAGGTGCCCTTAAATTCAAGCTCAGAGGCATAACACTCAAATCAAGGAGCTTTAAATGTGGAAGGAAATGGAGTTGGTGAAAGTGATCAAGAGTTTCTCGGTGCTGATAACCACTCCATTAAAGACAACATCAATGATGTCACACACTCATCGGATCAAGTTACACTTGATAAGTGTGCTGATGTGGTGGGAGAAACTTTAATGCCTGATTTAAATTTCTCTAGTTTAGATCTCTCTAAACTACTTGTTGTAATCCCTCGACTAAGGATTCACAAGTGTCATCCCACCACAAACATCATTGAAAGGATCATACATGCCATGATGCAAATGTTTGTCTCAACTCTTATTTTCTATCCCAGATAGAGCCAAAGAAAGTTGATGAGGCTTTAAAGGATGGAAGTTGGGTTGAAGCTATACAAGAAAAGCTGCTTCACTTCAAAGGGCAAAAGGTTTGGAACCTATGTCCTCTTCCTCAAGGGAAGACTACTATATGAACCAAATAGGTGTTTAGGAGTAAGAAGGATGATAGAGGACTTGTCATCAAGAACAAGGCCAGACTAGTAGTCCGAGGATACACACAAAAAGAATGAATTGACTACACAAATGTCTTCGGTCCAGTGGCAAGACTTGAAGCTATAAGGAAATTCTTAGTTTTTGCTGCATCCAATGATTTCAAGGTCTACCAACTTGATATCAAGTGTACTTTTCTTTATGGGGTGATTGATGAAGAGGTGCATGTCAGACAACCACCTGGTTTTGCAGATCCTGGTCATCCTGATTATGTTTGCAGGCTTGACAAAGCTCTTTATGGGCTACATCAAGCATGAAGAAAGTGGTGTGAGACACTATCTCAGTATCTCTGTCAGCATGGCTACAAAAAGGCTACTATATATGGAACTCTGTTGGACCCTGAAAGGATCATGCATGCCAATTCAATTGGTGAGTTGATGGTTGTTCTGCTGGAAATCCCACAAGTCAAAGAACCAATGCGGATGAAGAATCTGCTGAGAAGAACAAGTGTTGGCTAACCATATTTGTATATGCGGAAGTCATAAAACAAATGTTGACAAGTGTTTGTTCTTCCGCATTAACAAATGTGGATAGCCTAGAAGAAATGCTGACAAGTCTTGTACATCCGCATTAACTAATGCGGATGCCCAACAACAAATGTGCATGTGTGTTTGCTCATCTGCATTTGTTAATGCTGATGACCAAACACTAATGCTGAAGACAAAAGAAGAAATGCTGATCAAGTACAACTCATCCGCATTAGTCAATGCGGATGGAAGAAAGAAATGCAGATGAAGACTTAGACTAGTTCTGATGTATAGGTCAGGGGTAGTTTAGTCAATTTGTAACAGGCATCTTGTCAGCCTATAAATAGAATAGAAAACCACGTATGTGAGGTGACTTTTTGACAGAAATCTTAGACAATCAGAATATTCTGTTCGAAAGGTGTTTTGTTACTGTTTAATGCTCAAACCCTAGCATTCATTGTAACCGATCACCATCATTAATACAAAGAGAATTTATGAGTGTTTCTTGCATTCAATGTTCCTTGATTGTTTGATTCCGCCATACAATCATTGACTCAATTATCATATTCGATCCTAGTGAGAATATCAATCTCACACCCAGTCAATTAGTATCAGAGCCTTGGCTCTGGGTTCTTCTTAAGATCTGCCTAGATCTAAGCTGAACTCGATTGATCTGGTGATTGAGTTGCTAATAGAGTGTTCGACTACCTCTACTTAGCATACAAGTTGAAAAAACTGCAGAAACTCTAAAACTGTCACTGTTCATCCATACACATCTTCAAGAACAAATCTGTAAACAGTAACTCAAACCTTAAAACCAACAAAAAACTACAAAAACAGCAAATCTGAATTCTTAAGCTTGTTCTAGACTATTTGGACTAATTGGACTTAACAAATCATTCTAATCATTATTCAAGCAAGTTAAAAACAGTTTATTAAAAATGGATTCTTATAATTTCTCTAAACTTGCTCACACTCCAAAACCTCCTATGCTTAAACACAAATCTAAGTTTAAGCTACGGAAAATCAGATTCATGAACTATATTACAGGTGTAGATCCTGACTACTGGATTTCAATATGCAAAGGGCAACACATTCCTGTGACACATTCTGCTGATCAGGCTGCACTCTAAAAAACCACAAGGATACCCATTGAAGATCTCACTCTGGATGATGACGACTACAAGAAGATAAAGGTTGATCTAAAAGCTTACTCTATACTCACTCAAGCACTGAAAATGGACGTGCTAAAAAGGCTTGAAAAGTATGGAACTGCTAAAGCTGTATGGGATGCATTGCTGATAATTTGTGAAGGAAGCAGTGAAGTGGCTGAAATTAACAAGGACAAACTTGTTAATCAATATGAAAGTTTTCTTCACTCCAAGGGGGAATCCATCTCTAAATAGCTGCATAGATTTGTGCAACTGGTGAATGATTTAAAAATCATGGGAGTGACATACAAAGTCAAAGAATTAAACAAGAAGATGCTTCACAGCCTTCCAGAAAGTTAGAAACAAAATGTCACAATGCTGAAAAACACTCTTGATCTAGAGGGTACCACCTTGGATATCATGATTGCCAAAGTGGAAGCTCTTGAATTGGATGAAAGGAGCAGGAATGTTGGTGGACCTCAAGTTATTGAAGTTTACAAATTTCCATCAGACACTCACTCTATGGAAATGCATTTATCAAATGATGATTTTCTCTCCCCAAGAGATCAAGTGAACTCAACCGGTTTCTTTGCAGCATCAATACCAAGCAAGCCATCAACATCATCTCAACCAACACGGTTTACTGCCACTCCCTCAACTACCCATGAAGACCCAATATCATAAGAGAAAAAGGCAACTTACAATGCATTTTGTTGCTAGTTTTGAAGCTTACCTGGGAGGCAGACTCACTTCTGCTCATTTGATTCAAGAAGACTTGGAAGAAATGGATCCAGATGATGTGGAAGAAATGGATTTGCAATGGCAAATGGCTATGATAGCAATGAGAGCCAAGAAGTTTTTTAGGAATGGGAGAAAGCTTAGTCTAAATCAGATGATGTGGAAGAAATGGATTTGCAATGGCAAATGGCTATGATAGCAATGAGAGCCAAGAAGTTTTTTAGGAATGGGAGAAAGCTTAGTCTAAATGAAAACACCAAACATGGATATGACAAATCCAAGGTAAAGTGTTTCAACTGTGGTGTAACTGGTCACTTATCCAGAGAGTGCAATGCTCCTAGAATAAACAACAACTCATTCCAAAGAAACTCTCAGCGTCAGTCATCTTCACAACAAAGCACAAGATTCCACTCCAACCCTAAACAATAGCAGTATCATCACCAACAATCACAACATCAACAACCTTATCAGAGTCAGCCACTACTGACAAATCAAGCTCATGGAAGTAGTCAGGCATCTACAAATGCTCTTGTCATCAGACAAGATGGAGTGTGTGATTGGAGTTTGTATGCAGAGGAAGCAAAACCTCAGTTTTAGAATCATCCACTCATGGCTCACATCAATGATGGTCCAACTCCTATGCCGTCTGAGGTAAAATCCAACCTTTGTAATGATAAATGTATTTCTGGACTGCAAGGTTATCGTGAGCATAATCATAAACTGGCTGCTAAGATAAAAGAAGAAAAGGTCAAGTCAGTGATGCTGAAAAGAGAAATTAAAGGCTTTGAAATAAAAATCAAATCTCTTATCTCTGACATTGAAAAATTGCATGGAGAAAAGTACACTCTTGCAGCTAAGAATGAGCAACTGATTGAAAAGTTAGCTCAATCAAAAGCTAAACAATCACTTACTGAAATGAACTTGAAAAGTTTCAAACATCTTTAGTCAAGCTGCAAGAGATGCTAGACTCACAGAAGGATCCCAATGATATGTCTGGGATTGGATATAATTCTTGTCCTCCACCTTACAATGATAACTGTCACACTCAAACAGGAAAATGAACCTAGCACTATTGAACCAAGATCAATAGTAAAACAAGTCACTAATCCTCAAAATAAACCAGAAGTTTATATTGAAACAAATGAGGAGAACATTAAACTAGGTTACCCAATTAAAATTAAGGAGTGTTCAGACAGGACAGGGAAAGTTATCAAACCACCAAGCCCAATCAAAGCAATTGTCCCATTTGTGAAATTTATACCTGAAATTTCAAAAGAAAAGAAGAAAGCTGTGGCTTCCGTGAAACCTTCTTCTGAAAGCAGTTCTATGATGAGATTAAATCTTCAAAAAATTCAAGCAAAATAGACAAAGTTTCACTGACCAAGCAAAACAAGACTTCTACGGTGTCAAAAACTAAAATCAATTCAGATCCCCAATCCTCAAAATTTAAACAGGGAGTTGGTTTTGACATTTGTAACATAAGAAGAAAGGGTAAGTGTAAGGATTCCTTAAGTCTGATGCAGCCCAAAACATCCAAAGTGTCTCAGCAACATGCACTAAGTACTGAAGTGAAGAATGCTTCGGAAGTTTTACACAATGCACTAGAAAATACTCTAAGTGTAAAATCTTTCGAAGCCAAGACCAATATCTTCCGAAGCCAAACATGAAGTCTTCCGAAGCCTCAGAGACAAAGTCTTCCGAAGCTTCATCCTATGAAGACAGATTTCTTCCGAAGACTTTTAGTACACATGCTTTATCTGATGTACTGTTACATAAAGCACATTTTCCGCTGCATCTTTGTAAAGTCACCAACTTACATGAGTTGGTGAAAAGGGCCTTGCTTTTGGTAACTGTACATTGAGGTCTTGAGTCTGTAACTTTCCACTTTATGTACTTTATCCTCTTTGTAATGTATAAGGATGTGAGCTATGGCATGTCATAGTCACAAGGTCAAAAGGCAGATATGCCTTTTGATCCTACAATTGATTTTGTTAGTGTCTAGTCAATTGTATCCAGCTGGCTTTCAAAGTATAGCCGGCTGTAGGTTGTAGTATAAGTATTTCAAGTTCTTGTATCTTTCTTTATGCTTTGTAACACTTGTAAAAGAACTTGAGAAAGCAATATACTGCCTCCTTGAAACCTATACTCTCTTGTTCTGTCTCTTGCTTTACTTGTGTTCTTTGTATCACTTTGGTTAACCCAGTTCACTGTTTGATTAAAGTTTAGTTAATCTCCTCATTGTGTTGTTCTGTTGTAATTGTGTTTAAGCCCTTAAACGGTCCTACAATTGGTATCAGAGCTTTCCAGGCTCTTGATATAAGATCTAACCATCTTAAGATCCCTCACACACACAAAAACTAAACTCTTCAAATGGCTTCCATCTCAAAGACTGATATGGAGACTGGAACCATGAACAAATCCCCACTGATCACTCTTGATGATTTTGACACCTGGTGCATGAGGATGGAAGGCTTCATCAGGTCTCTTGATTCAAGAATGTGGGAATCTGTTGAGAATGGACCTTTCATACCCAGCACCCCCTCTGCTACTGGTGCTGGTATGATTCCTAAAGATGTGGCCAACTACTCAGATGAAGATAGAAAAAGAGTAGAGATTGACAGGAAGGCCATGAATGCTCTTCAGACTGCTCTCCTAAACTCTGTATACAGAGGTTTTAAGAAGTGCAAAACAGCTAAACAGCTGTGGGATGCACTGAAGCTGATGTATGAAGGCTCCTCTGAAGCCAAGGAGAACAGAAAGATCTTCTGAAGCAGCAATTTTAGAATTTCACATTCAAAGCAGGTGAAACCATGACCCAACAATACTTCAGGTATGTTGAGATTGTGGATACCCTAGTAGTTGGAGGAGTTCCTTTTGAGAACAGGGACATTGTAAGGAAGTTCATGTCCTCACTTCCTAGGCAATGGACACACTATTGTGTGGTGATCAAGAGGACTGAGAACCTTAAAACTCTTACTCTTACAGAGTTGTATGGGATTCTCAGTGGATACCAGATGGAGATGAACATGCAAGGTTCATCTGGCAACTCCAACAATCAAATGGGTTCAGCCCTTCATGTGGTTGAAAGGGACAGCATAGAACACCAACATCATCTCATATGCTACCCAGACAACTCACAAAAGGGTCCTTTCATCACCTTCCCGGAGACACCAAGGGAGAACTTTACTCAAGGAAGCCCATTCCAAGAGACAAGTTCTTCTCAAGCCTTTGTGTCTACTGATGAAAGCTATGGGAATTATCTTTTCACTCTTGAAGACCTGGACTGTATCCATCCAGATGACCTGGAATACATGGAGATAGTTCAGCAGATGGCTCTCCTCACTCACAGAGCCAAGAAGTTCTACAAGAGGACAGGAAGAAGATTTCCAAGCAATGCTACAAGTGGTAAGTTTGGGCTGGATAAAAGCAAAGTTAAGTGTTACAACAGTAACCTTATGGGTCACTTTGCTAGGGAGTGTAAGGCACCTAAAGAAAATGGGGGCCAAACACAACCCAGACCAAACTACACTGACAAAGCCCCTCAGGCTGAGAAGACAAAGCAACATGCTGCTGTTGTTGTTGAAGAGGGAGGCTTTGACTGGAGCTTTCAGGTGGAAGATGCTTCTCCAAACCAAGCACTGATGGCTGACCATGATGAAGCCAAGGTATTGGAACATCTCTGCACTCCTGAATGCATTGCTAAAGTAAATAGATACAGGTCCTACAACTTAGAGATGAGATCTGATCTTGAGTCATTAAACATATTAAAATCTGATTTTAGAAAGTCTAAAAATGATTACAAGTTAAAGGTAGAGGACTTGGAGAAAACCATTTCAGTACTAAAACATGAACATACAGATTTTAGAACTCAGATCCAAGATCTCATAACTAAGTTGACTGAGTGCCAGGCTGAGCTTATGATCAGCAAAGCCAAGGCAGAGAAGAGTGTTCTTGAAGAAGAGACCTTCAAGAACATGATATCTTCATCCCTGCACAACAAAGTCTGTTATCAAAATAGACAGGGACTGGGATCAAATAAGATAGCTCCTCCACACACAATCTTGTCTGTAAGATCTCCTAGGTGTGGAACTTGTGAAGATGAGCTTCCTCTCATAGATCCTATAAGTGAGGATGATGAAGAAGTGATAGTGAAGAATTCCTCTTAGAAGAGTGAAGAAGAGGATTCTTCCAAGGGCCACTATCCTTCTGAGGAGAAGAAATCAACTGTGATGACCAAGTCCAAGAGAAAGAACTTGATCAGGAAGAGCAAAAGGAAAGCAAAGAAGGCTCAAGAAATCAAGGCTACTTTTGATGCTAAGCAGAAACAAGTTTTTATCTCTGCAGTTTTCAAAGTAGTAAGGACTGAAGACATCAACCAAGACTCCTCAGCTAAGAGTCCTGGTTCATGTTCAAATCATCTCAGTGCAAAGAAGAAGACTGAGCTGCTGTGTACCACTGCTGCACAGCCTGGACCATCAACTCCAAGAACAGTTCACAGCCCAAAAGAACTGTCTCAGCATCTACCAAGATGAAGGTGGAGAAGGGATGTGACCAAAGCCAGTCTTGCTCTCAAAAGGAGACTTCTTTGAAGAAGAAAATGTTATGTGTCATGTGTGAAAGTACTTCTCACATTGCTAAGGATTGCCCATACAATCCTAAAAGTACCATCCACATGACCAATACAAAGACTTCAAAGAGTCTCAAGAAGTCTCAAGCTTCGGAAGGAAAGTCTGTTTCCTTCGGAAGCTCCAAATCAAAGAAGAAGGTAAATGGAAAATTACCTTCGAAAGCAAAGTTGGTCTCGGAAGAAAGGAGTTCTTCCGAAGAACTGAAGTCTGCTGTAGTGACTGTAGATTCTTCCGAAGGTCCAGTCATCAAAACTTTTGAAGTTTAAAAAGCTTCTAAGGTTTTGAAGGTCAAGTCCAAGACTCCAAAGGTGGTGTGGAAGTCTAAGAAAGACCAAATGACTGAAGTTTCTCCATCAACAACAGCTGAAGATCCCCATAGTACAACCATAGGATCTATTACTGTTGCATTACCTTCTATTACACTTAATGAGCCCAAGACAAGTAAGGTTTGGGTTTCCAAATGTAACTAATCATTTTCTTTGTGCAGGAAGAGCTCAAGACAAACAGGAATGTCTGGATAATTGACAGTGGCTGTTCCAGGCACATGACAGGCAATAGGTCTCTACCCATAATTTTGAGAGAATTGATGGAGGACCAGTTGCTTTTGGAGGAGATGAAGGTGGTTACATTTCTGGAAGGGGCAAGGTCACAAATGGTAAGCTCAGCATTGAGAAGGTAAACTTTGTCAAGGAGCTTGGGTACAATCTTCTGAGTGTATCCCAATTTTGTGATCAGAGTCATAACATGCTCTTTACTGAGCATGAGTGCATTGTTCTCAAACCTGGAGTGGTCATTCCTCATGAGCATATCCTGCTCAGAGCCCCCAGGAAAGGAACATGTACAAGATGGATTTGCAAGAAACATCTCCCTCTAGAGAAGTTTCATGCTTTCTATCTAAAGCAAATAGTGATGAGTCTTTCCTATGGCATAAAAGAATGTGCCATGTAAACTTTAAGAACATGAATAAATTAATTAAACATGATCTGGTAACTGGAATGCCAAAGAAAGAGTTTACAAGTGATGATCATTGTGTTGCATGCCTGAAAGGGAAGCAACACAAGGTATCTCACAAGCCTAAGGAAAAGAACTCCATCACTACTCCCCTACACTTGTTACATATGGATCTCTTTGGCCCCACAGTGTAATGAGTTTAGGAAGGACCTCTTACTGTTTGATGATCACAGATGATTTTACAAGATTCACTTGGGTCTTCTTCCTTAGAACTAAGGATGAAACCCCTGAGATTCTGAAGAATTTCATCTTAAAAGTTGAGAATCAATGTGATCACAAGGTCAAAACCATAAAATGTGATCAAGGAACTGAATTTAAGAACCAAATCCTTGATACATTTTGTGATGAAAAAGGTATTACAAGACAATATAGTGCTCCCAGGACTCCTCAGCAAAACGGAGTTGCTGAGAGGAGAAACAGGACACTTATTGAAGCTGCAAGAACTATGTTGTCTGACTCTAAACTGCCTATCACCTTCTGGGCAGAGGCAGTTAATACTGCTTGCTATGTGCAAAACAGAGTTTTAGTAGTTAAGACACATGGTAAGACTCCTTATGAACTTTGGCACAAGAGGAAACCTTTCATTGGTTTTCTCAGGTCATTTGGATGTCCCTGCACCATCTTGAATACCAAAGATCAAATTGCCAAGTTTGCTGAGAAATCAGATGATGGACACTTCATTGGATACTCTTCCCAAGCTAAAGCTTATAGAGTATACAATCTCAGAACTAGAATTGTTGAGGAGTCAGCCAATGTGACTTTCAATGAGCACACACCTTGTGTGGCTGGTTCTGGTCCGGATTGGCTATTTGATCTTGATTTAGTTACCAACTGTTTTAACAAATCTTGTGAGCATGTTTCAGGATCTGCAGAAAATTTAAATACAGGTGATCCTGATCCAAGATTTGAGCTAGGAAGACCATCAACTCATACATCTTCAGCTCCAGTTGGAACTACTTCAGCAAATGAGATTTCTATCAGCACAACAATGACAAATTCAGCTGATACATCTGGTATGCCTTCAAATTCCAGCTCAGAGGCCTCTCAACCAGATAAAGACACCTCAATTGTAGAAGAAAACAATGGTGATGGTGATAGTGATCAGGAATTTCTTGATGCTAATAACCATACCATAGATGACAACATCAATGATGTCACACACTCATTGGATCAAGTTAATCTTGATAAGTGTGATACTATGGAGGGTGAATCTTCCAGGCCAGATCTAAATTTCTCAATTTGGATCTTTCTCAACAACTTGCTGTGATCCCTCAGCTAAGGATCCACAAGTCTCACCCCACCACAAACATCATTGGAGATGTTGTCACAGGGGTAAGAACAAGAGGACAAACCCATGAAGCAAATGTTTGTCTTCACTCTTGTTTCTTATCTCAGATAGAGCCAAAGAAAGTTGATGAAGCTCTAAAGGATGGAAGTTGGGTTGAAGCTATGCAACAAGAGCTGCTTCAATTCAAAAGGCAGAAAGTTTGGAACCTTTGTCCTCTTCCTCATGGGAAGACTACCATTGGAACCAAATGGGTTTTTAGGAATAAGAAGGATGATAGAGGAATCATCATCAAGAACAAGGCAAGACTAGTTGTTCAAGGATACACACAAGAAGAAGGGATTGACTACACTGATGTCTTTGCTCTGTAGCAAGACTAGAAGCTGTTAGGATATTCCTGGCATTTGCTGCATCCAAGAACTTCAAGGTCTACCAACTTGATGTAAAGTGTGCTTTCTTATATGGAGTGATTGATGAGGAGGTTTATGTCAAACAGCCACCTGGTTTTGTAGACCCTGATCATCCTGATTATGTCTGCAAGCTTGACAAAGCTCTTTATGGGCTGCATCAGGCACCCAGGAAGTGGTATGAGACACTATCTGAGTATCTTTGTAAACATGGATACAGGAGAGGTACTATAGATGGAACTCTCTTCATCAAAGGACAGGGAAATGACTTATTGCTGGTTCAAGTATATGTAGATGACATCATCTTTGGTTCAACTAATCCAAAGCTCTGCAAAGACTTTGAGAAGCTGATGAAAGACAGATTTGAAATGAGTTCAATGGGAGAACTCAACTTCTTTCTGGGAATTCAAGTGAAGCAGGTTGAAGATGGCATCTTCATAAGTCAGTCAAAGTATGTTCAAGACATACTCAAGAGGTTCAACATGACTGATTGTAAGATTGCTAAGACACCCATAGCCAGAAACCACTCCCTTGGTCCAGATCTTGAGGGGGAGTGTGTAGATGAACACTTATACAGGGCTATGATTGGGTCTCTTATGTATCTTACAGCTAGCAGGCCTGATATCATGTTTGCTACATGTATTTGTGCAAGATATCAAGCCAACCCTAAGATGTCTCACTTAATCACTGTGAAAAGGATTTTAAGATACCTCAAAGGTGCTTCAACACTTGGTCTATGGTATCCAAAGAATCCTAATTTCAATCTGTATGCCTATACAGATAGTGATTATGGTGGTTGCAACATGACTGCAAAGTCTACATCTGGGGGATGTCAATTCCTTGGTGGAAGGGTTGTCTCATGGCAATGCAAGAAACAATCCTGTGTGTCTGCATCAACTGCTGAGGCTGAATACATTGCTGCTGCAAGCTGCTGTGCTCAAGTGCTTTGGATTCAAAATCAGATGCTGGACTATGGATTTAACTTCAAAGAGACTCCTATCCACATAGACAACAATAGTGCTATCTCTATCACTGAGAACCCTGTGCAGCACTCAAGGACCAAACACATCAACATCAGGTATCATTTAATAAGAGATAACTATGAAAAGGGATTAATTAAACTAGTCAAAGTTCATACAGATGAACAATATGCTGATCTGTTCACAAAAGCTTTTGATGAACAGAGATTTAAGTATCTGATATCAGCTATTGGGATGATTAACTTTGAGTAGACTTTTTCTTAAAACTAATTCTAATTATTTCTTCTTAAAATATGTGTGTCCTAAGTTGTCTAGTTCATCACTTTCATAAGCTCATGTTTTCTTTGGATGTAAAATTCTTTTTGAAGACTTTCCTTAGATTCTTGAAAATTTTCTGATACTTCGGAAGATAAAATTTTATCTTCGGAAGAAAAACATGTCTTCAAAATAAATAACTGTCTAAGAGATTTTACCTTCGGAAGAAGTCAAATTCATCTTCCGAAGCTTAAAATTCTTATCTCAGACACTTATTCATTTTAAAGGACCTTTTCCTTCCGAAGCAAAATTAACCTTCGGAAGCTTTGTTCATTCTTATACAAAGCATCCAAGGGTTTATTTCTCTTCCGAAGCATAAATTTTCAAGACTCTCAGGAAAATCTTCCGAAGCCATTTTAGCTTCGGAAGCTTTTTCAATCAAAACTTCCGAAGACAAATAACCTTCGGAAGCTTTTCGAATTCCAAGAAAACTACTTTTTGAGCAAAAGTAAACTACCTTTTCAGAGGTGGGACCGACTTCCGGATTTCAAAGTTTATCCTCTTTCATTAACTTTGGTTCAAATCCCTTTTCACATAAATACCCAACGGTTCCCCCTCTTTCCCACTATCTTCCTCAATTCTACTATTCCTCTAACCTAATTCTCTAAACCGCCTTTGCTTTCTACCTTTCTTCACCCTTAAGCTTCTGAAATGGCCAACCTTAACCGCAGAAACAACCCAGATTTCTCCATGCAACTTCACAGGCAACATAATCAAGTTGCTCTGTTAAGCTCTGAGAAAGATGCAAGTTTCTCAGAGATTTGCCAATTCTTGACTCTGTCAAACTATTTCACCTCCCTGACCATTGATCCTACTCTATATGAGGATCACTTGCTTGAATTCTGGAAGACCTGCCAAGAGGTCATTATGGATGGGGAGAAGGCACTGTCTGCCACAGTGCAAGGGAGGACAATCTTCATCACTCCGGCCATCATTAACCAACATTTGCAGCTGGATGATGAAGAAGGTGAGGTGTCCTTCCCAAAGGAAGCTGTTAATCATTCCTTTGAGCAGATGGGCTATGAGGGAGATTTCTCTGTAAAGACCTTCAGGAAAGGGAAGGTCTCATCCCAATGGAAATTCCTGCTCCATGTGGTTATCCACAGCTTATCAAACAAGCATGGTGGATGGGACCAGATTCCTGAGGATCTCTCCTTTATAGTTCATGGAATGGTTCAGGGGGTCAAGTTCAGGTATTCACAATTTGTCTATACTAATTTACTTGCAAACTTAGACTCCTTAGAGTATTACATGTTTCCTAGATATGTTCAACACATTCTCAACTGTGAACTGGGCTCACAGTTGAGGGAAACAAGTAATATTCTTAAATTGGGACAGATGAAGCCCGACATCTTTAAAATAATGAAGAAGCCAACTGTAGGCTTCTCAGGGGTAGAAACAGCCCTAGTCCAAAAATGTTAGAGCTCATTGCTCAAGGTGACAACCTAGCAACACAAGCTAGTGTTGAACCCACACCTCTTTTATCCTTACCACTAAAAAGACCAGAAATCACCCTCACCTACCAAAGAAAATCCAAACGAACCCCTGCTCAGGCTATTGAGTCTGTGCAGGCCCCCATATACTCAACCTTACAGGAAGAAGTGGACACTAGAGCTCCCACTTCTCCTGAGGAGCAAACCACTCCCATTACTTCACCTATCAGGGATGAGGTTCCTCATGCTCACCCTGATGAGCTCACTAGCCCAACAGCCTTAAGCCTTCACTCTGAGTCTCAACACTCAAGTGAACAACCTTCAGGGGACAGCTACCATCCCCAGCCTTTGATCTCAACCAACCAATTCCCAACCTATCCTTCTATACTGATGAAGACTTAGGATTCAGTGAGTACCATGAGTCTCTCTTCTCCTCCCCTACTCAAAGAGAGATGAGTACCTCTGACTCTCCTCAGTCTATCCCACATCAGTCACCTACTACTGAGGTGGACACTTCTGAACCTGTTCAGGATGTCCATATGGAAGAGGCTCTCACTTTTGAAAGTGATTACATCATTAAGACCTCAACCATGGCAACTCAGCCCACTGGCATCTCAACTGAGGCTGCCAGTGAGCAGAGGAAAACCAGCAGCCAAGAAACTCAAGCTGGTGGTGAGAGAGAGGACTTTGGTCCAATCATCTCATCCCCCAATGATTCTTCTGATGAAGAGAGGGGAATTTGAGACTAAAGGTGCAGAAACTGTCAAAAACATGCTCCTATTTAGTCTCTAAGGTTAGTCACTTGAATCTCAGGTGACTACCTTACAAAACAGGGTCAATGATCAGCAACTTCAGATTTCATATCTAAAGGAAAAACTAGCTGGGAGACCTTTAAGGAGAGCTCAACCAGGAACACAAGAACCTGTGGAAGTGATTGACTTATCCTCCAGCTCACCTATGCAAGTGGGTGATGCTACCAAAAAGGGGGAGAAAGTTATTACAACCACAGAACCTGGGAGTTCTTCAAAGAGAATGGACATAGAGGACTCACCATCCTCACTTGCTGTTGTGCATTCTCAGCAACTTCCTCAAGTTCACATTAATGTGGACTCTATAGACTCACTCATCAGGAGTCTCTTTGAGGAAGGTATACCAAGGGCTGTCTCATCTCCACCACAAGAAACTGGCAACTACATCATAAGGTGGAGGTATGATGATGACAGAAGAGCCCTTATACTTCACAGAGTTCAAGGCCAACAAGAAGTTTTTCAGTTCCAAAGCCTGAGCTTCTATGAAAGACTGGATTTAGTCAACATGCCACTTGTCAATCCAAGCAATTCAAGACAAGCTGACAAGTGGCTCAAAGAATCCAAGACAGGATCCTTGCAGAGTTCTCTCTAAGAAGGAGACTTAGGCAATCAGGCAATGTCATCGGTCAACTGGATGTTGAGGTGGACCCTAAGATTAGTTTCATAGGGGAAACCTTGACTGAAGGCCCAGTGGCAGAACCTGAGACCCCTGTCTCATCATCAACAACTGCTGCAGAGGTCCAAACTCCATCTGAGACACCTGCTGGTGAAGGTGTTTCTCAGCCTCTCTCTGGCCAGAGCATGGAAGCTACACCAAGCAATGAAGGCCAAGCCTCAATCCACCCTGAGTCACAAAGGTCTGTTGGTGACAAAGGGAAAAGGATAATGACTCCTGAGGAAATTGAGGAGGAAGAGAGAGAGAGGAAAGGAGACTAAGGGGAGAAAGTTCTACTGGGTCATCTAGCTTCATGCAAGCTGCAATCAGGGCTGCTCCCAGACCAAATACTCAAGATGATGAGTTAAGGGCAGTCAGGATTACCTACTTACAGACCAGGAACTATGATATTGATGAAATCATCTCCCTCCCCTTAGAAGAGTTAAATGAACTGGCTGACATGGAAGTGTCAAGAGAGATGAAGGAGAAAGAGGATGCAAGGTACTTCTCCAATTCAAAGAGGAGAAGAGACAGAAAAGACTTTACAAGCATGCTCCCACTCTCTCACCAGTTCAAGAAAGTCCTGCACAGGAAGATGTGGCTCCACAAGAACCTCAGGTAGATAAAGAAGAAGATAGGATCAAGATGATCAACTACCTGAGTGCCACAGGCTTCTATCAGGCAGATGCACTTCTTCCCCTGTCCTATGACTTCATTGAGTTCGAGTACCTAAAGCAACTTGAGCTTGAGCTAGTCAAAGAAAGAAAACAACCAAAAGGAAGCTAAGGGAAGAAGCTGCAAAGTCAAGAGCCATCATTCAAAAGAATGCAAAGAAGTCTGCTGACAGACAAAGAATGGTGAGCTTCTTGAAGCTATATGGATTCTCCGGAAGGAGACTTGGCCCCATGTCTCTATCCACTATGGATGAGCATATTAGGGTGATCAAGCAGAAGATTAAAAGTGGAGAACTTATTGACTTGCACTCTCTTCCAAGTCAAGTCCCACCTGAAGTGGAGGTCAAGTTTGAACAACCAGAGACACCTCAACCAGCACCTCCAGCTGAGCCTCAGCAAGCTTCATCTTCTGATCCTAGGCAGGGTCAAACTCCCTCTCCTTCTGAACCTGTGAGGAGGAACACCCAACTGAGAAAGACACTGATGATCAACATGGTGCTGCAGACCAGTCTTCTCAGTTAAAGACATCCAAGAGGAAGAAGAGGATGGCTTCTAAACCAAAGACTAAGAAGAAGAAGCCAAAGTCATCTACCTCTGCACCTCAGGCTGAATCAGATCAACCTGAGGAAGTGCATGATGAGGCAGCCCAATCAACTCCTATGCAAGTGGCTCCTCTAACAACTGAGACACCCATCTTGTCCTGGACTTACTCTACCAATCCAGAAAGATGGAATGTTATCAGAGATCAAGGTGTTGAGAATGTCTACTCATGGCAAGACATAATCAACTTACCTCTGCATGATCTCTTTGAGATGAGAAGATACTATGAGAGTCTTGATGATCCTGACCATCTAATGAAGAAAGGAATGGTCCTGATTGTACTGAAGACTACCAACATTTGAAGATCTTCTAAGTGTTTTGGTAGCATCAGCCTAGGGGGAGTTTGTAAGGATTCCTTAAGTCTGATGCAGCCCAAAACATCCAAAGTGTCTTAGCAACATGCACTAAGTACTGAAGTGAAGAATGCTTCGGAAGTTTTACACAATGCATTAGAAAATACTCTAAGTGTAAAATCTTCCGAAGCCAAGACCAATATCTTCCGAAGCCAAACATGAAGTCTTCCGAAGCCTCAGAGACAAAGTCTTCCGAAGCTTCACCTATGAAGACAGATTTCTTCCGAAGACTTTTAGTACACATGCTTTATCTGATGTACTGTTCCATAAAGCACCTTTTCGCTGCATCTCTGTAAAGTCACCAACTTACATGAGTTGGTGAAAAGGGCCTGCTTTTGGTAACTGTACATTGAGGTCTTGAGTCTGTAACTTTCCACTTATGTACTTTATCCTTTTTGTAATGTATAAGGATGTGAGCTATGGCATGTCATAGTCACAAGGTCAAAAGGCAGATATGCCTTTTGATTCTACAATTGATTTTGTTAGTGTCTAGTCAATTGTATCCAGCTGGCTTTCAAAGTATAGCCGCTGTAGGTTGTAGTATAAGTATTTCAAGTTCTTGTATCTTTCTTTATGCTTTGTAACACTTGTAAAAGAACTTGAGAAAGCAATATACTGCCTCCTTGAAACCCATACTCTCTTGTTCTGTCTCTTGCTTTACTTGCTGTTCACTTTGGTTAACTCAGTTCACTGTTGATTAAAGTTTAGTTAATCTCCTCATTGTGTTGTTGTGTTGTAATTGTGTTTACCCTGCAAAGGAAGCAAAGCAATTCAGAAAAGACAAACCTAGTAGTGTTGTGAAACAAGCTACTAAAAGGGTTGATGTTGCTTCCTCACCATGTCAAAGGTTGAGACTCAGTTGAAAATAGGTAAACCTACTGAGTCCTCAACTTCAAAGTCAGCTTCAAGAGACAATCACTTGTATTGTGATGTGGTGAAATGTCTAATCACAGTACAAAATAAGTGTATTTCATCAATACTACTCTATCTGGACATGAAACAATCATTTCCCCAAAAACTGCTATTTATAAATATTGTTCAGTTTGTGAGATGACCAACCACAATACATCTGATTATCTCTTCAAACAAAAAGGATTGAGAATTCCATAAAACAAACCCATCTCACCAATATCCTCTATGAAACCTAAGATCAGAAGTCTTTTTCATAATAATCAACCAAAAATGATGTTTAATAATAAAAAACGGGTCAGATTTCTTCAAAGGAATAAGGGACCAAAGGTTTCAATGTTCTTCTGATTCTTCAAGAAATCGATTAGATGAAACAAGAAAAATATCATCAGAAATCTCCCAGAACTCCTTCCTCAAGTCTCAGTTAGTGGAAAGTATCAAGAAGTTACCATTATGGACAGGAACGGTAAACCCAAGACCATCATGGCTGGGTTCACATTCAATTAGTTATTTTTGCTTGCAGGGTCATTATACAGATCCAACAGCTATGGTATGTGGACAAGGGATGCTCCGACACATGAATGGAGATCGTTCCCACCTTCATAATTCAAGCATATCAAGGAAAACTATAGCATTCGGAGGAGATTCACAAGGTGGCAGAATCACTGGTGAAGATCTGTGACTAATAGGGTGCTGAGCTTTGAAAGAGTGAACTACTATGAACAACTGAATTTCAATCTACTCAACGTGTCTCAGATCTGTGACAAGAAATATTCAACTCACTTCACTTACACTCATTGCAACGTTCTGAAACCAGGATTTCAAATTCCTGAAGAATGGGTTGTCTTGAAGACTCCGAGGAAGAATAACACATATGTCTTAAACCTCAATTCTGCCATTCCAAAAGAAGAAACATGTCTTCTGTCAAATGCATCTTTTGATGAGTCACAGCTTTGGCACAAACGTTTTGGACACACAAATTTCAAAAACATGAACAGACTGGTCAAGGGAAACCATGTCATTGGTTTTACCCCAAAGGAATTTCATTTTATTGATCACTGTTCTGCGTGTCTCAAAGGGAAACAACAGAAGTCTTCCCACAAGCCAAAGCTGGTGAACACAAACAATTCTCCATTGAAGCTACTTCATATGGATCTTTTTGGTCCAACTCATGTTATGAGTATTGGAAAGAAACAGTATTGTTTGGTGATCATTGATGACTTTTCAAGATTTACATGGGTTTTCTTTTTACTTCATGAAAACGAAGCGTCCCAAATAATAAAAGATTTTATCACAAAAATTGAAAATCAACTTGATCATAAGGTCAAAACAATCAGAAGTGATAATGGGACAAAATTTAAGAATGAAGATATGAGTTCATTTTGTACAACCAAAGGCATTGCTCATCAATTTAGTACAGCTAGAACTCCTCAACAAAATGGGGTAGCTGAAAGAAGGAAAAGAACACTAATTGAAGCAGCAAAGACAATGCTAGCCGATGCTAAACTGCAAATAACCTTTTGGGAAGAAGCAGTTAACACATCGTGCTTTGTGCACAATAGAACTCTAATTGTAAAAGAAAGCAAAAAGACTGTATATGAACTACTTTTTCATAGAAAACCATTTATTGGATTTTTCAAGTCATTTGGTAGTCCTGTCTAAATATTAAACACCCGTGACTATTTGGGAAATTCATCTAGTCTGAGGGTTCCTTGTTTAAGGGCAACAAAACACAATTACACACAACAACACAATGAGGAGATTAACTAAACTTTAATCAAACAGTGAACTGGGAAACCAAAGGTGATACAAAGAACACAAGTAAAGCAAGAGACAGAACAAGAGAGTATGGGTTTCAAGGAGGCAGTATATTGCTTTCTCAAGTTCTTTTACAAGTGTTACAAAGCATAAAGAAAGATACAAGAACTTGAAATACTTATACTACAACCTACAGCCGGCTATACTTTGAAAGCCAGCTGGATACAATTGACTAGACACTAACAAAATCAATTGTAGGATCAAAAGGCATATCTGCCTTTTGACCTTGTGACTATGACATGCCATAGCTCACATCCTTATACATTACAAAAAGGATAAAGTACATAAAGTGGAAAGTTACAGACTCAAGACCTCAATGTACAGTTACCAAAAGCAAGGCCCTTTTCACCAACTCATGTAAGTTGGTGACTTTACAGAGATGCAGCGGAAAAGGTGCTTTATGGAACAGTACATCAGATAAAGCATGTGTACTAAAAGTCTTCGGAAGAAATCTGTCTTCATAGGTTGAAGCTTCGGAAGACTTTGTCTCTGAAGCTTCGGAAGACTTCATGTTTGGCTTCGGAAGATATTGGTCTTGGCTTCGGAAGATTTTACACTTAGAGTATTTTCTAATGCTTTGTGTAAAACTTCCGAAGCATTCTTCACTTCAGTACTTAGTGCATGTTGCTGAGACACTTAGGCTGTTTTGGGTTGCATCAGACTTCAGGAATCCTTACAAACTCCCCCTAGGCTGATGCTACCAAAACACTTAGAAGATCTTCAAATGTTGGTAGTCTTCAGTACAATCAGGACCATTCCTTTCTTCATGAGATGGTCAGGATCATCAAGACTCTCATAGTATCTTCTCATCTCAAAGAGATCATGCAGAGGTAAGTTGATTATGTCTTGCCATGAGTAGACATTCTCAACACCTTGATCTCTGATAACATTCCATCTTTCTGGATTGGTAGAGTAAGTCCAGGACAAGATGGGTGTCTCACTAGTTAGAGGAGCCACTTGAATAGGAGTTGATTGGGCTGCCTCATCATGCACTTCCTCAGGTTGATCTGATTCAGCCTGAGGTGCAGAGGTAGATGACTTTGGCTTCTTCTTCTTAGTCTTTGGTTTAGAAGCCATCCTCTTCTTCCTCTTGGATGTCTTTAACTGAGAAGACTGGTCTGCAGCACCATGTTGATCATCAGTGTCTTTCTCAGTTGGGTGTTCCTCCCTCACAGGTTCAGAAGGAGAGGGAGTTTGACCCTGCCTAGGATCAGAAGATGAAGCTTGCTGAGGCTCAGCTGGAGGTGCTGGTTGAGGTGTCTCTGGTTGTTCAAACTTGACCTCCACTTCAGGTGGGACTTGACTTGGAAGAGAGTGCAAGTCAATGAGTTCTCCACTCTTAATCTTCTGCTTGATCACCCTAATATGCTCATCCATAGTGGATAGAGACATGGGGCCAAGTCTCCTTCCGGAGAATCCATACAGCTTCAAGAAGCTCACCATTCTTTGTCTGTCAGCAGACTTCTTTGCATTCTTTTGAATGATGGCTCTTGACTTTGCAGCTTCTTCCCTTAGCTTCCTTTTAGTTGTCTTTCTTTCCTTGACTAACTCAAGCTCAAGTTGCTTTAGATACTCGAACTCAATGAAGTCATAGGACAAGGGAAGAAGTGCATCTGCCTGATAGAAGCCTGTGGCACTCAGGTAGTTGATCATCTTGATCCTATCTTCTTTTTATCTACCTGAGGTTCTTGTGGAGCCACATCTTCCTGTGCAGGACTTTCTTGAACTGGTGAGAGAGTGGGAGCATGCTTGTAAAGTCTTTTCTGTCTCTTCTCCTCTTTGAGTTGGAGAAGTATCATTGCATCCTCTTTCTCCTTCAACTCTCTTGACACTTCCATGTCAGCCAGTTCATTTAACTCTTCTAAGGGGAGGGAGATGATTTCATCAATGTCATAGTTCCTGGTCTGTAAGTAGGTAATCCTGACTGCCCTTAACTCATCATCTTGAGTATTTGGTCTGGGAGCAGCCCTGATTGCAGCTTGCATGAAGCTAGATGACCCAGTAGAACTTTCTCCCCTTAGTCTCCTTTTCCTCTCTCTCTCTCTCTCTCCTCAATTTCCTCAGGAGTCATTATCCTTTTCCCTTTGTCACCAACAGACCTTTGTGACTCAGGGTGGATTGAGGCTTGGCCTTCATTGCTTGGAGTAGCTTCCATGCTCTGGCCAGAGAGAGGCTGAGAAACACCTTCACCAGCAGGTGTCTCAGATGGAGTTTGGACCTCTGCAGCAGTTGTTGATGATGAGACAGGGGTCTCAGGTTCTGCCACTGGGCCTTCAGTCAAGGTTTCCCCTATGAAACTAATCTTAGGGTCCACCTCAACATCCAGTTGACCGATGACATTGCCTGATTCCCTAAGTCTCCTTCTTAGAGTAAACTCTGCAAGGATCCTGTCTTGGATTCTTTGAGCCAGCCTGTCAGCTTGTCTTGAATTGCTTGGATTGACAAGTGGCAAGTTGACTAAATCCAGTCTTTCATAGAAGCTCAGGCTTTGGAATTGAAAAATTCTTGTTGGCCTTGAACTCTCTGAAGTATAAGGGCTCTCCTGTCATCATCATACCTCCACCTTATGATGTAGTTGCCAGTTCCTTGTGGTGGAGATGAGACAGCCCTTGGTATACCTTCCTCAAAGAGACTCCTGATGAGAGAGTCTATAGAGTCCACATTAATGTGAACTTGAGGAAGTTGCTGAGAATGCACAACAGCAAGTGAGGATGGTGAGTCCTCTATGTCCATTCTCTCTGAAGAACTCCCAGGTTCTGTGGTTGTAACAACTTTCTCCCCCTTTTTGGTAGCATCACCCACTTGCATAGGTGAGCTGGAGGATAAGTCAATCACTTCCACAGGTTCTTGTGTTCCTGGTTGAGCTCTCCTTAAAGGTCTCCCAGCTAGTTTTTCCTGCAGATATGAAATCTGGAGTTGCTGATCATTGACCCTGTTTTGCAGGGTAGTCACCTGAGATTCCAAGTGACTAACCTTAGAGACTAAATAGGTGCATGTTTTTGACAGTTTTTGCACCTTTAGTCTCAAATTCCCCTCATCTTCATCAGAAGATTCATTGGGGGATGAGATGATTGGACCAAAGTCCTCTCTCTCACCACCAGCTTGAGTTTCTTGGCTGCTGGTTTTCCTCTGCTCACTGGCAGCCTCAGTTGAGATGCCAATGGGCTGAGTTGCCATGGTTGAGGTCTTAATGATGTAATCACTTTCAAAAGTGAGAGCCTCTTCCATATGGACATCCTGAACAGGTTCAGAAGTGTCCACCTCAGTAATAGGTGACTGATGGGGGATAGACTGAGGAGAGTCAGAGGTACTCATCTCTCTTTGAGTAGGGGAGGAGAAGAGAGACTCATGGTACTCACTGAATCCTAAGTCTTCATCAGTGTAAAAGGATAGGTTGGGAATTGGTTGGTTGAGATCCAAAGGCTGGGGATGGTAGCTGTCCCCTGAAGGTTGTTCACTTGAGTGTTGAGACTCAGAGTGAAGGCTTAAGGTTGTTGGGCTAGTGAGCTCATCAGGGTGAGCTTGAGGAACCTCAGCCCTGATAGGTGAAGTAATGGGAGTGGTTTGCTCCTCAGGAGAAGTGGGAGCTCTAGTGTCCACTTCTTCCTGTAAGGTTGAGTATTTGGGGGCCTGCACAGACTCAATAGCCTGAGCAGGGGTTCGTTTGGATTTTCTTTGGTAGGTGAGGGTGATTTCTGGTCTTTTTAATGGTAAGGACAAAAGAGGTGTGGGTTCAACACTAGCTTGTGTTGCTAGGTTGTCACCTTGAGCAATGAGCTCTAACATTTTTGGGACTAGGGCTGTTTCTACCCCTGAGAAGCCTACAGTTGGCTTCTTCATTATTTTAAAGATGCCGGGCTTCATCTGTCCCAATTTAAGAATATTACTTGTTTCCCTCAACTGTGAGCCCAGTTCACAGTTGAGAATGTGTTGAACATATCTAGGAAACATGTAATACTCTAAGGAGTCTAAGTTTGCAAGTAAATTAGTATAAACAAATTGTGAATACCTGAACTTGACCCCCTGAACCATTCCATGAACTATAAAGGAGAGATCCTCAGGAATCTGGTCCCATCCACCATGCTTGTTTGACAAGCTGTGGATAACCACATGGAGCAGGAATTTCCATTGGGATGAGACCTTCCCTTTCCTAAAGGTCTTTACAGAGAAATCTCCCTCATAGCCCATCTGCTCAAAAGAATGATTAACAGCTTCTTTTGGGAAGGACACCTCACCTTCTTCATCATCCAGCTGCAAATGTTGATTAATGATGGCCGGAGTGATGAAGATTGTCCTCCCTTGCACTGTGGCAGACAGTGCCTTCTCCCCATCCATAATGACCTCTTGGCAGGTCTTCCAGAATTCAAGCAAGTGATCCTCATATAGAGTAGGATCAATGGTCAGGGAGGTGAAGTAGTTTGACAGAGTCAAGAATTGGCAAATCTCTGAGAAACTTGCATCTTTCTCAGAGCTTAACAGAGCAACTTGATTATGTTGCCTGTGAAGTTGCATGGAGAAATCAGGGTTGTTTCTGCGGTTAAGGTTGGCCATTTCAGAAGCTTAAGGGTGAAGAAAGGTAGAAAGCAAAGGCGGTTTAGAGAATTAGGTTAGAGAAATAGTAGAATTGAGGAAGATAGTGGGAAAGAGGGGGAACCGTTGGGTATTTATATGAAAAGGGATTTGAACCAAAGTTAATGAAAGAGGATAAACTTTGAAATCCGAAAGTCGGTCCCACCTCTGAAAAGGTAGTTTACTTTTGCTCAAAAAGTAGTTTTCTTGGAATTCGAAAAGCTTCCGAAGTTTATTTGTCTTCGGAAGTTTTGATTGAAAAAGCTTCCGAAGCTAAAATGGCTTCGGAAGATTTTCCTGAGAGTCTTGAAGATTTATGCTTCGGAAGAGAAATAAACCCTTGAATGCTTTGTATAGGAATAAACAAAGCTTCCGAAGGTTAATTTTGCTTCGGAAGGAAAAGGTCCTTAAAAATAAATAAGTGTCTGAGATAAGAATTTTAAGCTTCGGAAGATGAATTTGACTTCTTCCGAAGGTAAAATCTCTTAGACAGTTATTTATTTTGAAGACATGTTTTTCTTCCGAAGATAAAATTTTATCTTCCGAAGTATCAAAAATTTTCAAGAATCTAAGGAAAGTCTTCAAAAAGAATTTTACATCCAAAGAAAACATGAGCTTATGAAAGTGATGAACTAGACAACTTAGGACACACATATTTTAAGAAGAAATAATTAGAATTAGTTTTAAGAAAAAGTCTACTCAAAGTTAATCATCCCAATAGCTGATATCAGATACTTAAATCTCTGTTCATCAAAAGCTTTTGTGAACAGATCAGCATATTGTTCATCTGTATGAACTTTGACTAGTTTAATTAATCCCTTTTCATAGTTATCTCTTATTAAATGATACCTGATGTTGATGTGTTTGGTCCTTGAGTGCTGCACAGGGTTCTCAGTGATAGAGATAGCACTATTGTTGTCTATGTGGATAGGAGTCTCTTTGAAGTTAAATCCATAGTCCAGCATCTGATTTTGAATCCAAAGCACTTGAGCACAGCAGCTTGCAGCAGCAATGTATTCAGCCTCAGCAGTTGATGCAGACACACAGGATTGTTTCTTGCATTGCCATGAGACCACCCTTCCACCAAGGAATTGACATCCCCCAGATGTAGACTTTGCAGTCATATTGCAACCACCATAATCACTATCTGTATAGGCATACAGATTGAAATTTGGATTCTTTGGATACCATAGACCAAGTGTTGAAGCACCTTTGAGGTATCTTAAAATCCTTTTCACAGTGATTAAGTGAGACATCTTAGGGTTGGCTTGATATCTTGCACAAATACATGTAGCAAAATGATATCAGGCCTGCTAGCTGTAAGATACATAAGAGACCCAATCATAGCCCTGTATAAGTGCTCATCTACACACTCCCCCTCAAGATCTGGACCAAGGGAGTGGTTTCTGGCTATGGGTGTCTTAGCAATCTTACAATCAGTCATGTTGAACCTCTTGAGTATGTCTTGAACATACTTTGACTGACTTATGAAGATGCCATCTTCAACCTGCTTCACTTGAATTCCCAGAAAGAAGTTGAGTTCTCCCATTGAACTCATCTCAAATCTGTCTTTCATCAGCTTCTCAAAGTCTTTGCAGAGCTTTGGATTAGTTGAACCAAAGATGATGTCATCTACATATACTTGAACCAGCAATAAGTCATTTCCCTGTCCTTTGATGAAGAGAGTTCCATCTATAGTACCTCTCCTGTATCCATGTTTACAAAGATACTCAGATAGTGTCTCATACCACTTCTGGGTGCCTGATGCAGCCCATAAAGAGCTTTGTCAAGCTTGCAGACATAATCAGGATGATCAGGGTCTACAAAACCAGGTGGCTGTTTGACATAAACCTCCTCATCAATCACTCCATATAAGAAAGCACACTTTACATCAAGTTGGTAGACCTTGAAGTTCTTGGATGCAGCAAATGCCAGGAATATCCTAACAGCTTCTAGTCTTGCTACAGGAGCAAAGACATCAGTGTAGTCAATCCCTTCTTCTTGTGTGTATCCTTGAACAACTAGTCTTGCCTTGTTCTTGATGATGATTCCTCTATCATCCTTCTTATTTCTAAAAACCCATTTGGTTCCAATGGTAGTCTTCCCATGAGGAAGAGGACAAAGGTTCCAAACTTTCTGCCTTTTGAATTGAAGCAGCTCTTGTTGCATAGCTTCAACCCAACTTCCATCCTTTAGAGCTTCATCAACTTTCTTAGGCTCTATCTGAGATAAGAAACAAGAGTGAAGACAAACATTTGCTTCATGGGTTTGTCCTCTTGTTCTTACCCCTGTGACAACATCTCCAATGATGTTTGTGGTGGGGTGAGACTTGTGGATCCTTAGCTGAGGGATCACAGCAAGTTGTTGAGAAAGATCCAAATTTGAGAAATTTAGATCTGGTCTGAAGATTCACCCTCCACATTATCACACTTATCAAGATTAACTTGATCCAATGAGTGTGAGACATCATTGATGTTGTCATCTATGGTATGGTTATTAGCATCAAGAAATTCCTGATCACTATCACCATCACCATTGTTGTCTTCTACAAGTGAGGTGTCTTTATCTGGTTGAGAGGCCTCTGAGCTGGAATTTGAAGGCATGCCAGATGTATCAGCTGAATTTGTCATTGTTGTGCTGATAGAAACCTCATTTGCTGAAGTAGTTCCAACTGGAGCTGAAGATGTATGAGTTGAAGGTCTTCCTAGCTCAAATCTTGGATCAGGATCACCTGTATTTAGATTTTCTGCAGATCCTGAAACATGCTCACAAGATTTGTTAAAACAGTTGGTAACTAAATCAAGATCAAACAGCCAATCCGGACCAGAACCAGCCACACAAGGAGTGTGCTCATTGAAAGTCACATTGGCTGACTCCTCAACAATTCTAGTTCTGAGATTGTATACTCTATAAGCTTTAGCTTGGGAAGAGTATCCAATGAAATGTCCATCATCTGATTTCTCAGCAAACTTGGCAATTTGATCTTTGGTATTCAAGATGGTGCAGGGACATCCAAATGACCTGAGAAAACCAATGAAAGGTTTCCTCTTGTGCCAAAGTTCATAAGGAGTCTTACCATGTGTCTTAACTACTAAAACTCTGTTTTGCACATAGCAAGCAGTATTAACTGCCTCTGCCCAGAAGGTGATAGGCAGTTTAGAGTCAGACAACATAGTTCTTGCAGCTTCAATAAGTGTCCTGTTTCTCCTCTCAGCAACTCCGTTTTGCTGAGGAGTCCTGGGAGCACTATATTGTCTTGTAATACCTTTTCATCACAAAATGTATCAAGGATTTGGTTCTTGAATTCAGTTCCTTGATCACATCTTATGGTTTTGACCTTGTGATCACATTGATTCTCAACTTTTAAGATGAAATTCTTCAGAATCTCAGGGGTTTCATCCTTAGTTCTAAGAAAGAAGACCCAAGTGAATCTTGTAAAATCATCTGTGATCACCAGACAGTAAGAGGTCCTTCCTAAACTCATTACACTGGTGGGGCCAAAGAGATCCATATGTAACAAGTGTAGGGGAGTAGTGATGGAGTTCTTTTCCTTAGGCTTGTGAGATACCTTGTGTTGCTTCCCTTTCAGGCATGCAACACAATGATCATCACTTGTAAACTCTTTCTTTGGCATTCCAGTTACCAGATCATGTTTAATTAATTTATTCATGTTCTTAAAGTTTACATGGCACATTCTTTTATGCCATAGGAAAGACTCATCACTATTTGCTTTAGATAGAAAGCATGAAACTTCTCCAGAGGGAGATGTTTCTTGCAAATCCATCTTGTACATGTTCCCTTTCCTGGGGGCTCTGAGCAGGATATGCTCATGAGGAATGACCACACCAGGCTTGAGAACAATGCACTCATGCTCAGTAAAGAGCATGTTATGACTCTGATCACAAAATTGGGATACACTCAGAAGATTGTACCCAAGCTCCTTAACAAAGTTTACCTTCTCAATGCTGAGCTTACCATTTGTGACCTTGCCCCTTCCAGAAATGTAACCACCTTCATCTCCTCCAAAAGCAACTGGTCCTCCATCAATTCTCTCAAAATTATGAGTAGAGACCTATTGCCTGTCATGTGCCTGGAACAGCCACTGTCAATTATCCAGACATTCCTGTTTGTCTTGAGCTGTTCCTGCACAAAGAAAATGATTAGTTACATTTGGAAACCCAAGCCTTACTTGTCTTGGGCTCATTAAGTGTAATAGAAGGTAATGCAACAGTAATAGATCCTATGGTTGTACTATGGGGATCTTCAGCTGTTGTTGATGGAGAAACTTCAGTCATTTGGTCTTTCTTAGACTTCCACACCACCTTTGGAGTCTTGGACTTGACCTTCAAAACCTTAGAAGCTTTTGGAACTTCACAAGTTTTGATGACTGATCCTTCGGAAGAATCTACAGTCACTGCAGCAGACTTCAGTGCTTCGGAAGAATCCTTTCTTCCGAGACCAACTTTGCTTCCGAAGGTAATTTTCCATTTACCTTCTTCTTGATTTGGAGCTTCCGAAGGAAACAGATTTCCTTCCGAAGCTTGAGACTTCTTGAGACTCTTTGAAGTCTTTGTTTTGGTCATGTGGACAGTACTTTTAGGATTGTATGGGCAATCCTTAGCAATGTGAGAAGTACTTTCACACATAACACACAACATTTTCTTCTTCAAAGAAGTCTCCTTTTGAGAGCAAGACTGGCTTTGGTCACATCCCTTCTCCACCTTCATCTTGGTAGATGCTGAGACAGTTCCTTTGGGCTGTGAACTGTTCTTGGAGTTTGATGGTCCAGGCTGTGCAGCAGTGGTACACAGCAGCTCAGTCTTCTTCTTTTACTGAGATGATTTGAACAAGAACCATGACTCTTAGCTGAGGAGTCTTGGTTGATGTCTTCAGTCCTTACTACTTGAAACCTGCAGAGATAAAAACTTGTTTCTGCTTAGCATCAAAAGTAGCCTTGATTTCTTGAGCCTTCTTTGCTTTCCTTTTGCTCTTCCTGATCAAGTTCTTTCTCTTGGACTTGGTCATCACAGTTGATTTCTTCTCCTCAGAAGGATAGTGGCCCTTGGAAGAATCCTCTTCTTCACTCTTCTCAGAGGAATTCTTCACTATCACTTCTTCATCATCCTCACTTACAGGATCTATGAGAGGAAGCTCATCTTCACAAGTTCCACACCTAGGAGATCTTACAGACAAGATTGTGTGTGGAGGAGCTATCTCATTTGATCCCAGTCCCTGTCTATTTTGATAACAAACCTTGTTGTGCAGGGATGAGGATATCATGTTCTTGAAGTCTCTTCTTCAAGAACACTCTTCTCTGCCTTGGCTTTGCTGATCACAAGCTCAGCCTGGCACTCAGTTAACTTATTGATGAGATCTTGGATCTGAGTTCTAAAATCTGTATGTTCATGTTTTAGTACTGAAATGGTTTTCTCCAAGTCCTCTATCTTTAACTTGTAATCATTTTCAGACTTTCTAAAATCAGATTTTTAATATGTTTAATGACTCAAGATCAGATCTCATCTCTAGGTTGTAGGACCTGTATCTATTTACTTTAGCAATGCATTCAGGGGAGCAAAGATGTTCCAATACCTTGGCTTCATCATGGTCAGCCATCAGTGCTTGGTTTGGAGAAGCATCCTCCACCTGAAAACTCCAGTCAAAGCCTCCCTCTTCAACAGCAACAGCAACATGTTGCTTTGTCTTCTCAGCCTGAGGGGCTTTGTCAGTGTAGTTTGGTCTGGGTTGTGTTTGGCCCCATTTGCTTTAGGTGCCTTACACTCCTTAGCAAAGTGACCCATAAGGTTACAGTTGTAACACTTAACTTTCCTTTTATCCAGCCCAAACTTACCACTGGTAGCATTGCTTGGAAATCTTCTTCCTGTCCTCTTGTAGAACTTCTTGGCTCTGTGAGTGAGGAGAGCCATCTGCTGAACTATCTCCATGTATTCCAGGTCATCTGGATGGATACAGTCCAGGTCTTCAAGAGTGAAAAGATAATTCCCACAGCTTTCATCTGCAGACACAAAGGCTTGAGAAGAACTTGTCTCTTGGAATGGGCTTCCTTGAGTAAAGTTCTCCCTTGGTGTCTCTGGGAAGGTGATGAAAGGACCCTTTTGTGAGTTGTCAGGGTAGCATAAGAGATGATGTTGGGGTTCTATGCTGTCCCTTTCAACCACATGAAGGGCTGAACCCATTTGATTGTTGGAGTTGCCAGATGAACCTTGCATGTTCATCTCCATCTGGTATCCACTGAGAATCCCATACAACTCTGTAAGAGTAAGAGTCTTAAGGTTCTCAGTCCTCTTGATCACCACACAATAGTGTGTCCATTGCCTAGGAAGTGAGGACATGAACTTCCTTACAATGTCCCTGTTCTCAAGAGGAACTCCTCCATCCACTAGGGTATCCACAATCTCAACATACCTGAAGTATTGTTGAGTCATTGTTTCACTTGCTTTGAAGGTGAAATTCTCAAACTGCTGCTTCAGAAGATCTTTCTTGTTCTCCTTGGCTTCAGAGGAGCCTTCATACATCAGCTTCAGTGCATCCCACAGCTGTTTGGCTGTCTTGCACTTCTTAAAACCTCTGTATACAGAGTTTGGGAGAGCAGTCTGAAGAGCAGTCATGGCCTTCCTGTCAATCTCTACTCTTTTTCTATCTTCATCTGAGTAGTTGGCCACATCTTTAGGAATCATACCAGCACCAGTAGCAGAGGGGGTGCTGGGTATGAAAGGTCCATTCTCAACAGATTCCCACATTCTTGAATCAAGAGACCTGATGAAGCCTTCCATCCTCATGCACCAGGTGTCAAAATCATCAAGACTGATCAGTGGGGATTTGTTCATGGTTCCAGTCTCCATATCAGTCTTTGAGATGGAAGCCATTTGAAGAGTTTAGCTTTTGTGTGTGTGAGGGATCTTAAGATGGTTAGATCTTATATCAAGAGCCTGAACGCTCTGATACCAATTGCAGGATCGTCTAAGGGCTTAAACACAATTACAACATAACAACACAATGAGGAGATTAACTAAACTTTAATCAAACAGTGAACTGGGAAACCAAAGGTGATACAAAGAACACAAGTAAAGCAAGAGACAGAACAAGAGAGTATGGGTTTCAAGGAGGCAGTATATTGCTTTCTCAAGTTCTTTTACAAGTGTTACAAAGCATAAAGAAAGATACAAGAACTTGAAATACTTATACTACAACCTACAGCCGGCTATACTTTGAAAGCCAGCTGGATACAATTGACTAGACACTAACAAAATCAATTGTAGGATCAAAAGGCATATCTGCCTTTTGACCTTGTGACTATGACATGCCATAGTTCACATCCTTATACATTACATAAAGGATAAAGTACATAAAGTGGAAAGTTACAGACTCAAGACCTCAATGTACAGTTACCAAAAGCAAGGCCCTTTTCACCAACTCATGTAAGTTGGTGACTTTACAGAGATGCAGCGGAAAAGGTGCTTTATGGAACAGTACATCAGATAAAGCATGTGTACTAAAAGTCTTCGGAAGAAATCTGTCTTCATAGGTTGAAGCTTCGGAAGACTTTGTCTCTGAAGCTTCGGAAGACTTCATGTTTGGCTTCGGAAGATATTGGTCTTGGCTTCGGAAGATTTTACACTTAGAGTATTTTCTAATGCTTTGTGTAAAACTTCCGAAGCATTCTTCACTTCAGTACTTGGTGCATGTTGCTGAGACACTTAGGCTATTTTGGGTTGCATCAGACTTCAGGAATCCTTACACCTAGATTAAACATTATTGATGAATCAACAAATGTTCAATTCAAGGAACATTCATTTCCCAAATCTACAAATGATCCCGACTGGTTGTTTGATATTGACTTATTACAAAATCTTTTGATCAATTCCACTTGTTTGATGCAATAAATATACATTCAGCTTAACCTTCCTCATGTGTAGAAAGAAGAGATGACTTTCCAATGATTCCTCCTATCTCTACTGAACAACTGAATGAAGATGTTCCACTGCAAGCTGATCCTGTCAAACAATCATCTCAAGAACAAAGTGCTTCAACTGAAACTAGTCCCAACTTGTTACCATCACCTTCGGAAAACCCATCGACTGAAGTAAGAAATCAAGATCAAGCTACACCTCCAGTTGAAACAGAAAGAAACTCTAATGATGGAAGCAATGAATGTGCTGCTAATGCTAAAGCAGTCACTGTATCAGATTCAGATTATCTTCATATCTCCCCAACAGTACACGATGAAGGTGCCTCATACCAAGATGATCTAAATGTTTCCAATCTTGATGTAACCATTGCTGGTGACTTAATTCCAACCACCAGAATACACAAAAATCATCCAGTAGAAAGCATTATTAGTGAACTTAATGAACGGGTGACTAGAAGCAAGTCAAGTATTGCAAACATCTGTTTGTTTTCGTGCTTTCTGTGTCAAACAGTACCCAAGAATATCAAGAGGCTCTTCAAGATAACAGTTGGATTGAAGCAATGCAGGAAGAATCGCTTCAGTTCATAAAGCAAGAAGTATGGCAACTGGTAGATCTTCCCGAAGGTCAATATCCTATAGGTACCAGATGGCTATACAGAAACAAAAATGATGATAGAGGGATTGTCATAAAAAATAAAGCAAGACTAGTGGCACAGGGATATACATAAGAAGAAGAAATTGATTATGATGAAGTGTTTGCACCTGTTGCCAGATAAGAAGCAATAAGAATCTTTCTTGCATATTCAGCATCCATGAAGTTTACTGTTTATCAAATGGATGTGAAGTGTGCTTTTCTTTATGGAAAGATTGCTCAAAAAGTCTATGTGAGTCAACCACCCGGTTTTGAAGATCCTGATTTCCCTCACAGAGTGTACAAGCTTGACAAAGCCTTGTATGGTCTTCACCAAGCTCCGAGAAAATGGTATGAGACTCTATCATCTTTCCTCTTTGAACATGGATATGTAAGAGGAAAGATTGATCAGACTCTCTTCAGAAAAAGAAAAGGAAGAGACATGTTGCTGGTCCAGATCTAGGTGGATGATAACATTTTTTGCTCAACAAACAAGCTACTCTGCAAAGAATTTGAAGACCTTATGCATTGAAAGTTTCAAATGAGTGAAATGGGGGAACTTACATTATTTTTAGGAGTGCAAGTCAAACAAACTGCAGATGGAATCTTCATCAATCAATCAAAATATGTAGAAACAATGTTGAAGAAATTCCACCTTGCTGACTGTCAGTCTATCAGAACGCCTGTTGATACTAAAGTGAAGATAGGTCCAGATCCAGAAGGCAAATCAGTGGACCAGACTTACTATCGATCCATGATTGGTTCACTTATGTATCTAACAGCCAATAGGCCTGATATTATGTTTGGTGTTTGTATGTGTGCCAGATATCAAGCTTATCCTAAAGAATCGCATGTAAATGCTGTCAAGAGGATATTTAGATATATTAAGGGCAAGCCTGCTTTTGGGTTATGGTATCCAAAGGAAGGAGACTTCAATCTCTATGCCTACACTAACAGTGATTATGGGGGATGCAACTTCAATAGGAAGTCCACATCTGGAGGTTGTCAATTTCTTGGTCCCAGGCTGGTCTCCTGGCAGTCCAAGAAGCAGACAAACGTATATGTTTCAACAGCAGAAGCTGAGTACATTGCAGCATCAACTTGTTGCTCTCAAGTTCTCTGGATTCAAAACCAGATGCTTGATTATGGTTTTAACTTCTTGCACACTCAAATTCACATTGACAACACAACAACTGTTTTTATTACAAATAACCCAGTTCAGAACTCAAAAACAAAACATATTGAAATTAGATATCATTTTCTGAGAGACTGTGCTGAAAAAGGGTTAATCAAATTGATTCAAGATCCAACTGAAAATCAATTAGCTGATTTATTAATGAAGGCATTTGAACCTAGTAGGTTTGAATATCTAGTTCAATCAATTGGCATGATTAACCTTGAATAAAATAAAAAGCATAAAAAAAACAATTTCAAAAGGTAGAAAATCACAAAAACAAATCAATTTTGATGAAGAAAATGGTGAATACTTTTGGGAAATGATATAAATACAGTCGTTATATCATTCACTGTGCTTTAATTCAAATCTTGAAAGACTGACATGACTTACCTGATGTGTGGGTAGGCTTAACTTGGAAAATAAGATACATGTTGTGATGAATTAAAAACTTATTTAATTGTGAAACACTCATCTCAGAGTACAGGTATGTATTGGCTTGTTCAAGTGTACGTGTGTGTAGTAACCTAAACACACCAGGTAATGATATTCTATGAATCTCTTCCATAAACATTAGTTTCTTCTCTGTTTTGCTGAGCAAAGACCTAAAGGAACAAGCACATAGTGCTGATGTAATGATCCATAAGATTCCCAATGAGGAACACATCCAAATTGGATGATTCAACAAAAGATTACATTCCTTGTTAATGTACAAAAAGAATCCTATTATGGATCAACCTTCAAAAGTGAAGTGAAAAAGAATCCCAATGAGGATCAAATCATGGAAAGGATCAAAGTAAAAGAATCCCAATGAGGATCAGTGAAAATGAGATTTCATACCTTAAATGACCCGGTCAAGAAAGTTGTGAAAAAGTTCTACCATGCATTACATGAGAATGGTTGATCATTCCATGCTGTTGTGTGTGAGGTATATGTTGAATAATCAAAACAACCAAAACATGATAAAAATCACATGCATTAAAATATTAACCAGGTATGAGTTTAAGAGGACAAACATACCTTCAATCAATAAGTTCATAAACATGTCTATGTTACTAACAAAAAGAGTGCACATGTGTAATGAATGATTGATATGATGCCAATAAAAGGTATACTTGCTCTTCAAATGTAAATCAGAAAACAAAAACATCAAAAATATTTGATGTTCAAAAGTTTTAAATCATTAAAGTTTCTATCTAATTATGGATATAAATTTTAGGGGGAGTAATTTAAAATTTTGATCAGTTTGTATAAATATTTACCATTTTCAAAACCTTTAAAACTAATTAAAAAGGAACTGACTGTGTTGGTGCAGAAGTTATACTATAGCATCTCAGCTTATGCAGATTCATGGAAGCATAAGAAGACCAAGACCAGTTAGAAAATGGGAAACTTCTATTAATTCTGATATACAATTGAATCCAAGCAAGAATTGACAACCCCATCAACAGTCAACAACTTCATAAATCATAAGTCAATCAGAGACAAGTCTTCATAACAAGAAAGAAAAGTCAGAAAAACAGAAATAACATGTCTTCAGAAAAATTAAATTTTAATTCAAGTTCAAAATTTAATGCGGGTAAGTGCATTGGTTAATGCGGGTGAAGGTAACCCATGCATATAACCAATGCGGGTAACTGTTTATGTCATTTAAAACAAAGTGAAACTAATGCGGACAAGGACTTCACCCTACCACATTTGTGTCAAACAAGTATACATAAAAGGTTTGGTGTTAAAAACCTATGCAAACAAAAGTGTTTAACCGCGTTTGTTCATGTGGTAAACTTTTGTACTGCCGCATTTGTTTTTACTCATCCGCATTTCATGAATGTGTGGACCAACACTTTTTATGGGTATCAAAAATGAATAAACAAGTGCTTAATCTCTTCTGTCATGATGATGAAAAGTCAAGAAATGCGGACAACTTTTTGTTCAACCGCATTTGTTGAAGTAAATGTGGATGGAATTTTACTCTACCGCATTTGCTACAGTGAACAAATTCTGAACAAACTTTTATCAACCGCATTTGTTACACTGAACATATGCTAAGTAACTTTGTTCAACCGCATTTGCTACAATGAACAAATGCTCTCAAGTTTCCCACTTCCGCATTTGTAATAGTACACAAATGCTGATGAACAATATTTTTCCGCATTTGCTACAGTGAATTTAAAAATTGACCGCATTTGTCTTTCCACGCTTGTAATAATTTTTAAAAGACATTAGTTGACTATTTAAAGCCATTTCAAAAGGTCATTTAATACTTTTCAAATTTGAGAGACTTTAAAGTGCGACGAGCGAAGATCACTGTTCTTCATCAATCATCTTCACCATCAACTATTTTGTGTTCTACTTATCATCTCATCTGATCAGTCCTCACGTTTGATTCACAACAACAGTAGTATTGAACGAAAGTTGAAAATCTTGAATTTTGTGACCTAAAATTGTGTGACCTAAAATCGGACTTTTGAACTGATGATGAACTTAGAACCCTAGGTCAAGAAATGAAACTCTAAATAAGACTTAAATCTAGTCATGATAATTATTTGCGACTACAATGAGTTTGTTAACTAAGAAGAATAACAATCATGCAGTGAAATTCAAAGTTATGTTCATCGTATGAACAGAGCATAACAAAAGATGAAAATGTTGAAATCAAATCTTGAGTATAAGAGCTGAAAAGAGGTTAAAAACAACAATTTAATCTCCCTAAACATGAAAAGCAAAATAATAGCAATTATTCATGATTACATCAAACTTAGGAATGATTCCTATGAAACAGTACCTGTAAACAGTCAAGTTTGAGTATCAAAAGACAAACTGAAAAAGTTTACTTGATGTATGCTTTACATTTTGATAAGTATTGTAATAACAACTAATTCATATGCCTCTAATGCAGGGTACATGTCTAATCTTACTTGGAGCAAGCTCCATAATGTCAGTGGTTATCTTGACCTTGATGTACCCGAGGCAGAAGGTCTCAGAGACATGATCATATTCATAGCAACTACCAGAGTTGCTCATGCAATCATAGTTAGATCAGTCATTTATGAGAGATTCATAAGGTCTTTCTCGAGCATTGCTGAGGTAATAGAGATAAAGGGTGTAAGGACTTTGTCTGGAAGGATATCTGATGACCACACACTAGACATCGCTGAACAAACTGTTAGACAGTGTCTGCAGTTTGGTGATGATGCCAACACTCCTCTAGAGCTTGAAGATGATGAAATCACTACTTTCTTTGCCAACATTGGATATGAGGGAGGATATGAAAGGAAGCAGATAGTAAAAGGATTGGTTGATTTGCAATGGAGGTTCCTCATTCATCTCTACCAACACTGTTTGTAAAAAAAGGAATACAGGATGGAATGACATTCCAGTGACTACTTCATCTGCCATATGTGCTTAATGCACCAACAGACCATTTAACATGTCTGTCTATGTGTTCAATGGTCTAATATTAAACATTCAGGAAGGGAGAAGACATATGTTCCTGATGTATCCAAGGTTCTTACAATGTCTCATTATTGAAGCATTTCCTCACATTGCACCTGAAGGACCTGTTCTAGATATTCCTCATTATAATGCCAAGTCATACAAGTATATCAAGAAAAGAGATCCAAGGAATTTCTACAATGGAGTCTTTGTTCCTTTATTACCCTGGATGATTCAACAGATTAATCCGGAAGAACATGGTGAAGAACAAGAGGCTCCAGTTGATGAGCCAATTCAGGAAGAAGAACCAGCTGCTCATGATCAGCAAACTGCTAAGGAGCAAGTTGGTGAAAGGGATTAAGGACAGAGGTCAGTGTCACCCAGGTTGATGTAGGGGGTGATCTTCACACTAGGTCGTCTATTCATGAAGTTGATATAGCCTCACCTTTTATGCCCTCACCTATCCAATCACCACAAAGACTACCAATCCCATCACCACAATTACAACCCATCATCTCTACACATATATCACCCATACACTCACCTCATGTTTCTCCAACCCATCAGTCACCTGAATCTCCTAAACAGTCATCCCCGGCTTCTACTGAACCTGTTGAGTATGGTGACTCTGCTAGCTCTTCATAGGAATCAAAATCATCATGTGATGATGATGATCATCATAGACAGATGCCTGTTAGGCAAGCTATTTCAGAGGTTGCTCCTTCTGAAAGTTATGCAGAATCTGGAGTTAACAAACCTGATGAGAAGAATGAGTTAATTTCTGAATTAATGCAAAAGTTAGCCAAGATGGAAAAACTACTCATAGAAGATCTGGTATCATTCAAGACAGAATTTTGGAACTAGATGTAAAGGAGAGTGAATTAAATAGGATGAAAAAGAAACATGAGGCTGAAAAGAAAGAGAAAGATGAAGAGATTGAAAAATTAAAGACTGCTCTTCATCAATCAAGAGAAGAAATAAGTGGTCATGTGGACATTTTAGCAATTCAGACTATTGCTAGGGAAGAACAAGAAGGATTGATTGAAGAACAAGCTGACATCATTATTGACTTGAAGAACCAAGTTGAAAGCCTAAACAAGAGAGTATCTGAACTGGAACTAATTGTTGAAATCAAAAGAGAAGCTGAGGAAGAGTTGAGAAAAGATGATAAGAAAAGAAAGAGTCTCAATGAAAAAGAAGCTACTTCTTAGAGCTCATCAGGAAAGAGTAGTAATAACTCTCCTTCTGCTAAAAAGATGAGATTCTTTGAGACCGAGAAGGGAGAAGAAACAAGTGAGTTAAAGCATGATGAGACTAGTCTGGAATGGTCATCTATTCAGAGAAAACAACTAATATGAGCACTGAAGAGACTGAATTCAGTGATATGATTAAAGATCTTGATGGCTTCACAGCTGAAGAATTTATCATTGATGATGACTTTGGGGACTTCATAGCTGAACAGAGGACTGGTGTTGAACCTATAGTTGTCATTCCTCAATCTCCAGTTCCTCTTGAGAAGGAGTTGAGCATGCAACTGGTGCCTGCTGTATCACTTACTGAAGAACAAAAGGAGCTGATTAAAAGACTATGTGAAGAACAACAGGAGAAAGAAGAATTAGCTCCTACCATTCATGAACCAGAACAGCCAAAGGATGAAAAATCACCTCAAGAAGCTGAATAGCCTGAATCCTCCGCTTGTCCATCAATGCAAACATATACAAAGAGGAGGAAGTATTTATCAGAGAATGCTAAAGGAAAAAGGCCAATAGTAGAAGAAGAACCAAGCAAGAAAAGTAAAAAGGATGATCCCAGAAGCCTTGCACCTATTTTTGAATTTTTAGAAGAACATGAGCAGGCTGAAGCTCAACTGAAAGAAAAAGCTGAGTTTGTAGACCTTGAAGAGGGTGAAATTGAGGGTGGCTATGTGGTTGATGAACCAATAGCAATAGATAGCCCTATGCAGGAAGAAAAATAAGTTCAAGAGATGGTAGAAAAGGCACAGACTGATGATCTGATGGTAAAAGCCATGTTCCTAATTAATCATGGATATGACCCAGATGAAGTGTTTGGTATGACTCATGAGGGAATGAAGGCAGAAGAAGAAAAACTGAACAAGTTGCTAGACCCCTCCTATGAGACCGAGTATGAGAAGACTCTTTCTCCCAAAGATCCAATGCCCAAATTATCCACCATGAAAAGACAGACATCTACTGCTCACCCATTGTATCCTGATCCCTACAACTTGTCTAATAGGGAAATGAAGGATTTTCTCTCAATTCAAGGGTTCACAAAGAGAAAACTTGGTAACATGAAGACAAATTCACTAAGGGCGGCCATCCTTAGACTGAATAATGAGAAGAAAGAAAAACTTAAGAAACTAGAAGAAGAAATTCTCAATAAGAAGCCCAGAACCAGAATGTCAACTGAAGACATGCAACTCACCCACAAAGATCATGACGTGTTGGCACCTGTTTTACACAAGTATCTTGAGTGGTTTGCAGAGCCTTCTCAATTGAAACTTCAAGAAGGTCTGACCACTGCAGAGATGATTAAAGGTGTGTCTACTCCAAACAGAAAGACTGATAAGAAGATCATTGCCTGGAAGTAGGACAGTGACTGGAACATGTTTATGGTTAAAAGGATCTCAGGGCTGGTGCAATTCTTTACAGAGTACTCTGCTCTTGTAAATGCCCTGGAGATTCATAACTTGAAGGAACTAGCCAATTTGGAACTGATAAACCATAAGGCTATGTTCAAGGGATATGAGTTTGAAGGGATTCTCAGAATGTTTAAGAGAACAGACAACTTCAAATCTCTGAAGGCTATCTGCATGAGGAAAGATAGATCCTTCATCAACCCACTTGAAAAGAAAAAGGACAAAACCAGCAGAAGAAGTTGTGTTTGCAGAGCTAAAAGTGAAACCAACTGAGTCTTTAAAGAGAAAGATGGTGTTAGGCACTCATTCCTCCACTCCAATTTCTAATATATACTATTATGAAAAGACTTATGAGCTAGTAATTGAGAGAAGATGGGGAGGAAATGAAAGTGCTGAGATTAGACTGTTCAATGGATATGAAGTGAGACTATTAGATGAATCATATATCCACTACATATACACCAAACACTTTAGATAGATAGACCAATAAGTTGGGAGAAGAAGACATGCACTTCTTTTTAAAGTGCATTAAGCTTTTAAAATTAGCTTATGACAGAATAAAAGCTAAGAGAGAACAAAGGAAAAAGAAGAAAACTCCTCTGCAGCGGGAGAATATTGTGAAGTTAGAGGGTTATGTGGATGGTTATATCTTGATTCACAGGGATGGGCTGTCATCCGTAGCCATCTGGGAGTCTATCTCACTGAGAAAGTTACCCATTGAAGCCATCTACAATATGAGCCAGATGAAGATTCATGTGCTAAGCAGAGAAAGGATGTCTGAAGCCACTGACTTTGTTAATATGATAAAGGCTATTCTGGATCCATCTCTCACTGATCCCTAGGTCTCCTCTCCATCTGCACAAGACCCAATAGAATCCTCACAACCTCAACCACCTCCAAACCATTGAAGAACATAGGCTGTATAATCTTTAGGGGGAGGATTGTTAGGCCCTGAAAGGATCATACATACCAATTCAATTGGTGAGTTGATGGGTGTTTCGTTGGAAATCCCACCAGTCCAAGAACCAATGCGGATGAAGAATCTGCTGAGAATAACAAGTGTTGACTAACCGCATTTGTATATGCGGACGTCATAAAACAAATGATGACGAGTGTTTGTTCTTCCGCATTAACAAATGCGGATAGCCTAGAAGAAATGCTGACAAGTCTTGTACATCCGCATTAACTAATGCGGATGCCCAACAACAAATCCGCATGTGTGTTTGCTCATCCGCATTTGTTAATGCTGATGACCAAACACTAATGCTAAAGACAAAAGAAGAAATGCTGATCAAGTACAACTCATCCGCATTAGTCAATGCGGATGGAACAAAGAAATGTTGATGAAGACTTAGACTAGTTCTGATGTATAGGTCAGGGGTAGTTTAGTTATTTTGTAACAGACATCTTGTCAGCCTATAAATAAAATAGAAAACCTCGTATGTGAGGTGACTTTTTGACAGAAATCTTAGACAATCAGAATATTCTGTTCGAAAGGTGTTTTGTTACTGTTTAATGCTTAAACCCTAGCATTTATTGTAACCGATCACCATCATTAATACAAAGAGCATGTATGAGTATTTCTTGCATTCAATGTTCCTTGATTGTTTGATTCCGCCATACAATCATTGACTCAATCATCATATTTGATCCTAGTGAGAATATTAATCTCACACCCAGTCAAACTCTCTTCATCAAAGGAACAGGAAATGACTAATCCAAAGCTCTGATGCTGATGAAGGATAGATTTAAAATGAGTGCCATGGGGGTACTAAATTTCTTTCTAGGAATTCAAGTGAAGCAAGTTGACAGTGGCATCTTCATAAGTTAGTCAAAGTATGTACAAGACATATATACTAGATTCAACATGACTGATTGTAAGGTTTCTAAGACACCCATAGCTAGAAACCACTCCCTTCGACCTGATCTTGAGGATTTTAAGATATCTGAAAGGTGCCTCAACACTTGGCCTTTGGTATCCAAAGAATTCTAGCTTAATTTGTATGCATATATAGATACTGACTATGGTGGTTGTAATATGATTGTAAAGTCTACATCAGAGGGATGTCAGTTCCTTAGTGGAAGGATAGTCTCATGGCAATACAAGAAGCATTCCTGTGTATTTGCATCAACTACTGAAGCTGAATACATTGCTGGTGCAAGTTGTTGTGCTCAAGTGCTTTGGATACAGAATCAAATGCTGGACTATGAATTCAACTTCAAAGAGACTCCCATCCATATAGACAACAACAATGTTATCTCCACTACAAAGAATCATGTGCAGCACTCATGGATAAAACGCATCAATATCATGTATCATTTGATTAGAGATAACTTTGAAAAAGGTTTAATCAAACTAGTCAAAGTTAACAGAAATGAATAATATGCTGATCTGTTCACCAAAGCTTTTGATGAGCATAGATTTAAATATCTTATATAAGCTATTGGGATGATTAACTTTCAGTGGCTTTTCTTAAAACTAACTCATATTATTTCTAAAACATGTGTGTTCTTATTTGTATATTTTAACACCTTCATAAGCCTCGGTTTACTCTGGAAGAAAAATCTTCTAAATGATATTCCTTAGATTTATTAAAATTTTGATCTTTTTATACTTCAGAAGAGATGCATTTACCTTTGGAAAAAATTTATGTCTTCAAAACAAACAACTACTTAAGTGAATTTACCTTCGGAAGAAATACTCAAAATATATTTTGTTAGATCTAGGAACAATAGGTCTAGATCCTTTTGTATAGGCTTAAAACTTTAATCAAAACTTGTAATGAATATTTCTGATGCATTATTTTGATGTATGCTTTATGTATATAGGTTAACCCATATGTGTGTTGATTTATGTGTATGATTGCAGGATCAAACATTATGCTTGGTCAATTTTTGAAATTGACTGAGTGGGTAAGAAATATCTACGGATGAACATTTTTGTTCTTCTGTAGATATGTTTCTTACAATATCAAACATTCGAAGATCTTCTGCGGATGTATAACCAGCTCTGGAGTTCAAGGATTCAAGTAAAGAGTTCTAGTGAAGACTTCTGCGGAAGAGTAAACTTCTGCGGATGTGCAATCACCTACGGAAGACAATTGCGAAGTCCAAACACTTGTAACTAAATAATACAAGTGTTAAAAGTCAACAAGTCAACAAGTCAACAAGACAAATTCGAATCCCAAGAGATCCGGTGTTTCCTTAACAAAAACATGCTTGCCTATAAATATGAGTCCTAGTTTACACATCAATGATGAGCAATACGAGAGAATACATGGGCGATCAAACGACAAAACACAAACATCACATCAATTCACACAATCAATCAAACACAAACCCTAGTAGCCGTTACATCAATATTTCATTAACATCAACACATTCAAAGCAATTATTGTTTATAGCATTCATTGTTTATTCATCTGTAATCATTAATCAGTTTTAATGAAATACTTTTGAATCAAATTCTATTTGTTTATTTATTGTGCTCGTATCATTGTGTTCATCATAATTAACATTTATTGTGTTTGATATTTATTTATTAATCAATTAAACAAGTTAATGTTCATTCCACATTCATTAACTTAATTCCCTTATAACACCGATAATTCCTTATTGCGATCCTTGAATTCACAGATGGTATTAGAGCCAAGTGCTCATTGATTTAGATCGATTGATCTATCGGTGTTAGAATGGTTTAATTGATTGCTTATTTCATTAGATTTATCAGTTTTCTGAGTGGATCTATTGTCTTTAAGTAAAATTGTTTTGTGTTAATCAGTTTTTAAAACAATAAGACAGTGATTTATCTTTCAAAGATTAGTGTTTCATTGCTCGGTTAGCTTAGATCAATATTCACATTAATTTAATCATAGATCTGTGTCATTGATTGATATTCATAAATTGTTCAAATCAATTGAACAAATATAACAAAATCCTTCATTTGATAATTAATTATCATTAAAAGGATTGACTGATTTGTGACCGCAATCGCTTAATTACTATTAATTATGTTTTGTCACTAATTAGTTCATTACTTAAAAGAAACTCTGTAATAGTTAAATTCTTAGACTTTAACTAAACATGAGTAATTTTGGTGGATCATCATATCAACCTCCAAAGTTGGAAACAAAAGCGGATTTTAAATCCTGAAAAATCAAGTTTAGGAATCATGTGAATTACACTGATTCTTACTTGTGGATTTCAATAACTTGGGGTCCTTATATTCCACACACTCTTGGAACGGATTATAATGACAATAATCAACCTATAAGTACAAAAGATCTGTCACATGATGATATTAAGAAGGTCAAACTTGATATTAAAGCATACAGTTTGCTTAGTATGGCTTTACCTGAAGAAATATTAATCAGGTGTGAGAATTATAAAACAACAATTTCCTTGTGGAAGAAACTTCATAGACTCTGTGAAGGGAGTGATGAAATCAGAAGCATTAGGAAGGACACCCTTCGTTCATAATATGAAACCTTTCATCATATTGATAGTGAATCAATTCCTGAACAACTCCATAGATTTATGAAACTTGTAACAGAGATGAACATCTTGGAGTTGAAATATACAAATAAGGAATTAAACAAAAAGAAGCTCCATACTTTGCCTGAAATTTGAAAGCAAACTGTGCCCATGTTCAAGAACACCATTGACCTCAAAGCAGCTGGTTTAGATACATGAAATGGATGAAAAATCAAAAAAAACAAGAGGGTGAGAACACATGTCTCACCCTATCACTTTAAAGAAACAAAAATTGCTCGAAGTGCCTTTATTTCCAACAATGATATTGACAACTCTTGTCCTTTGAGTGAAGATGAAGAAGAAGTAAGTTTCTATGCATCGAAGCCTTCAAAGAAATCTTCTAAAAGTAAATCAGGAAAAGAAAAAGGAAAAAGTGATGATAGAAGAAATGCACCGACATCATCAAAAAACAATCAAGAAGAGCCTATAACTGTGATTCTGGACTTTGAAGAACAAAAGGCAGCCTCCACAGCTTTCAGTTCAAGTTTTCAAGCTTACCCGGGAAGCTCTTTAACATCTGCAAACATCTGCCAGCAAGACTTGGAAGAACTACATCCAGATGTAGTAGAAGAGATGGATCTTCAATGGCAAATGGCTATGATTGCTTATAAAGCCAATCAATACCTCAGAAGAAACAAAAATATAGCAACAGCAAGCAAAACATCAAAGATTGGTGTTGATAAGTCAAAAGTAAGATGCTTCAAATGCAATCTCTATAGGCACTTCTCAAGAGAATGTAATCAACAATCTTCTTACATGAGAGAACATCAGCAACATCAGTCTCATCAGCAGCACACTCAACAACCGACAGCTTCTCAAAGAGCTTCCAGACAACCACAACTAACCAACTCATCCCCACCAGCCACAAATGCATCAACAGGGGCAAGTAACTCTAAAGAAACTGGGCTGATCATTCTTCAAGATGGAACCTGTGACTGGAGCATGTATTAGAAGGATGTCTTGGAAGAGAATCAAGCTTTGATGGCACATATGGAAAACAAAGTTCCACTTATGTCTAGAGAGGTAAGAGATAGATTATGTTTATCAGTAGTGTTGAGGAAGTTTAAATATATAAAGTCCATGCTTAACAATTGGCTGATAAAGTGAAAGAAACAATGATTTTGAAGAATCTCATGTAAGAGAACATAAATTATATCAAATCAAAATTAATTCTTTACAGAAAGATTTAGATAAACTTGTTTCAGAAAATTATAGTTTAAAAGCCCCAAGTTCAGTATCTGACCACTTCCTTAACAAAATCCATGTCCAATCATGCATCCATTGCAGTGAAACTTCAGAAGTTTCAACTTTCATCTCAGAAATATGAGCAGTTATTAAATTCTCATTTCGAATCAAAGAACAGATATGGGTTGGGATATAATGTTGTTGCACCTCCTATAAATGATAATTAATCACCTTTACCTGAAACAATGACAAATAACTTGTCAAATCATTTTGTGCCAAGCAACAAGTTTGAAATAAAATCTAATTGTCACACCCCAACCTTGACGGCGGAAACGTCGAGATGTGAGAGTTAAGATTGTTCACAGCCACATAACGCTATATTTAAATTGAAAATATTATTATCATAAGCATTAAATTGAAATACAACCATAAGTCACAAAAAGAAATAAGTTCAACATAACTCAAATATAACATAATGTTTTTGTTTATTTAACTAGGTCCAAATCCTAGTTTTATTGCAAGCTTCAAATGTCAACTTTAAACTTGGGGATTTCCTGAAACATGATGAAAATAAAGGGTCAACTAAAAATAGTTGGTGAGTTTCCAAGTTTTCATACATAATAAGATTACAAGTAGCAATTCATGTCATGGATTATAAGCTAGTAAGGTTATAGAACACATATCGTTACAACCAAACCTCGACTTGATTACAAGTATATAAGATTGGCTAAGTGTATTTGGTTCCCTAGTGCACAAGCGTACGGCCCCTAGGAGTCGGCAATACCTCGACTTTAGCACCAAATAGGCTTGTCAGGCCCAAAGATCTAAGACGTCGCCAGGCTAGCAATAGTTAATGATTGTAAACAAACTATGTATCTCATATAAACACTTACAACACACAAATAACCATGACAAAATAATAAGATGAATTGCATGTGTTTACAAGTCTCAAACGTTTACAAGTGTACGATGTATAAGTATCATGTTTCACCCCAAAATAGTGTGAAATAAAGTAAAAAGGGGACAAGGAAAACTCACTTGATCAATAAGTATATTATGAAGGTTAATAATAACAATAATAAACGTCGTTTCAAGATGTACGTCACAAGGCACCTATATATATTATAAGACGTAGGTCAATAATAAAGTTAACGATATAACGATAACTAGGGTTCCAATATGGATTTGGGGGTTTTTATAAATAATATTATTTATCGACTCCATTTTAATACAACGAAGAAAACGTAATTAATCCTTTTGAATTAACCCTTATAATGATTTATTCATCAAATATAAATTAAATCTTATCATCAACATAATTTATCTAAAATTAAAGATATCATATAAACCAAATAATAATTTAGTGATTTTAACTATTTAAAGCTTGTTTTATGAAAATAACTAATTATAATATTTTCTAATAACATTTCATAAAAAGATTTATTAAGGAGTTTTAAAGAAACAAATTACAGAAAATAACTAGATAGCTTCTAAAATAAACAAAATATTTAAAACTAATTTTTATAATTTTTAGAAATTTTATTTAATTTTTTTAAAGGCTGGAAAGCCATAAAAAAAATAGGTGAGGTGGCCCGGGTTCGAACCCGGGACCTCAAGGTTGACAAGGGAGAGTGTTACCATTAGGCTGGGTAGCCTATGCCTGTTAAGGCTTGGCCCCAATTCCTTATATCAACTAAGCAACTTTAACCCCAATTCCACATAAACCCTAGAATGATCTAACCCCAAATCGAACACCAAATTGAATTCGTTAACGATTATAATCATGGGGCTTTTGATCCCCATGTAAAAACGAGCATGTAAGTAGGTTTAATTACCTGATTCAATCGTATGAACGTTAAACAAGAAAGAAGACAAGCCGCGACTAAGATGGTATTGATTCGAGATGTAATTGTTGATGATAATCAAATTAATCACGTGTGAAGCTTCCAAGAGTGGTCACGACCAAAAACCCCTTATCAATTGAGATTCAAAACGCTCAGAAGGTGACGAACACGTACGTTGCAGGTCGCGGAACAAAAGGAATTGGGGGTGAAATTCTTGTGTGTTTCAGGTGCAATTGATGATTGTATACGATTGATGATAGGTAGATGATTGTTTGTGTTAAATTAATTGAATTATTATTGGTGTTTAAGGCTCGAACGGTCGTGTGATTTATGGCTTCGGTTATATCATGATTAAGATTGATAACCGACGTCTTTAAGATGGTTAATTGCTGGATTCAAGTTCGATCTACGTACACGAACAGATTTAGAACGGTTTGGGGTTGAAAACGAAGGAATTTGAGGCGTTTTGGGGCCTCGCCGGACTTGGCCGGAGGCCGGCCGGCGAGTCGCCGGAAAAACGGGGGAAAAAGGGGAATGGGGGTTTGGGTTGTAAAATTTACACAATCAACCCCCCAACTTTGGATTCTTATTATTTTATGCCCAAACTTAATATTTTAAGTTTCTAATATGACAATTAGGCCCCCTTGAATTTAAATAAGTTTTAACTTGTTAACTTTTATACTTATTATTATTATCATTATTATTTTATTACTATTATTATTATTATTATTATTATTATTAGTATTATTATCTATTATTATTATTATTTTCATTATTATATTTTATTTAAAACAAACTAAGAAATAAACATGCATAATTCATAAATTTCATAAATGTCAACGACAAACCCTATAAGAATAAACGAAGGTTAACTTTTGGTTAACAAAAATACGGAATGTTACAGTCTCCCCAACTTAACAGAATTTCGTCCCGAAATTAAAAGAAAAGCAACTATACAAATAAGAACGGGTATTTCTTCTTCATGTGCTCCTCACGTTCCCAAGTAAATTCGGCGCCACGTTTATTTTCCCAACGAACCTTGACGATTGGGGTTGTTGTGGTTCTAGTCTTCTTCATAATGCGATCCATGATTTCAACAGGTTTCTCAACAAAATGTAATGACTCGTCAATCTGAATGTCTTCCAACGGGACGTACAGACTTTCGTCAGCCAAACACTTTCTCAGATTTGAGACGTGGAACACAGGATGAACTCCACTAAGGTCGGAAGGTAGTTCCAGTTTATAAGCCACTTTCCCAATCCTTCTCAGGATTTTGAAAGGTCCTACAAATCTTGGAGCCAGTTTGCCCTTCTTTCCAAAGCGAACCACACCTTTCCACGGCGAAACCTTAAGAAGAACCATCTCCCCAACTTGGAATTCCAATGGCTTTCGTCGCTTGTCAGCATAGCTCTTTTGACGACTTCTCGCCACTTCAAGGTTCTTGCGAATGATAGAAACTTTATCGGTCGTCTCTTGTATAAGTTCAGGACCAGTGATGAAGTTTTCACCAATGTCGGTCCAACAGATCGGCGAACGACATTTTCGACCATATAGTGCTTCAAACGGTGCCATCTTGATACTCGAGTGGTAACTATTGTTATACGAAAATTCCGCGAGCGGTAGATGCGTATCCCAATCGCCACCAAAGTCAAGAACACAAAGGCGTAGCAAATCCTCCAAGGTTTGGATCGTTCGCTCGGTTTGACCATCAGTTTGAGGATGGTAAGCCGTGCTTAGATCTAGTTGTGTTCCCAAGAGTTCTTGCATAGACGACCAAAAATGTGAGGTGAAGCGAGCATCTCGGTCGGATATGATGTGCAGAGGTACCCCATGACGACTTACAATCTCATCAACGTATATACGAGCTAACTTTGATGTTTTGTAAGTGTCACGTATAGGTATAAAATGCGCCGACTTGGTCAATCGGTCAACGATTACCCATATGCTATCATGTCCTCGAGAGGTTCGGGGTAGCTTTGTTATGAAGTCCATGGATATGTGTTCCCACTTCCACATAGGAATCTCGGGTTGCTCAAGTAATCCACTTGGACGTTGATGTTCAGCTTTAACCTTCGTACACGTGAGACACTTAGCTACATAAGTCGCTATGTCTTTCTTCATTCCAGGCCACCAATATTGACCACGTAGGTCCATATACATCTTATCGGAGCCAGGATGAATAGAATAACGACTTTGATGAGCTTCGTTCATGATGAAGGTACGGAGGTTATCGCGGTTTGGAACCCAAATTCGATTGGCGAAGTACATCAACCCATTGGGTTTCGTTTCCAATCGGGTTAGAAGATTATGCTCCAATTCATCCTTCATTCTTCCTTCTCGTTGTACCATTTGTTGAGCCTCCAGGATACTAGACTCGATGTCACTATCTATCCTCAGGTTTTGTAGCAACACGGTGGTCTCGTTGACATCAAGTCGGATCTCAGTATCGAACTCACCCAAAGTATCAAACCATTGTCGTCGATCGCGAATTTCTTGGAATGAGATCATCTTGTTGTGAATCTTTCGGCTTAGAGCGTCGGCTACAACGTTTGCTTTACCAGGATGGTAACGAATGTCACAATCGTAATCACTAATCAACTCCACCCAACGACGTTGTCTCATATTGAGATCTTTTTGATTGAAAACGTGTTGAAGGCTTTTGTGATCGGTGTAGACTATACATTGCGTACCATACAGGTAGTGTCTCCAAATCTTCAAGGCAAAGACAACAGCACCAAGCTCAAGATCGTGTGTTGTGTAATTCACCTCGTGAACCTTCAATTGTCTCGATGCATAAGCTATAACCTTCCCTCGTTGCATGAGAACACAACCAAGACCTTGTTTAGATGCATCACAATACACGGTGAAATCGTCGTTTCCATCGGGTAGGGTCAAAATAGGAGCATTGCACAACTTGTGCTTTAACGCTTCAAAAGCTTCTTCTTGCTCGGGACCCCACTCGAATGGTTTATTCTTTTGTGTCAAAGTAGTGAGCGGTTTCGCGATCCTCGAGAAGTTGGCAATGAATCGCCGATAATAACCAGCAAGACCAAGAAAAGAACGAACTTCAGTAGGAGTTGTAGGAACACACCAATTCTTCACAGCTTCCACCTTTGCAGGATCAACGTGAATTCCTTGGCTATTCACCACGTGTCCTAGAAATTGAACTTCCTCGAGCCAGAAATCACACTTCGAGAACTTCGCGTACAATTGCTCTTTCTTTAACAATTCAAGAACCAATCTCAAATGCAGTTCATGATCGATGTTGGACTTTGAATAGATAAGTATGTCATCAATGAAGACGATCACAAACTTGTCTAGATAAGGCTTGCATACTCGGTTCATGAGATCCATGAAGACAGCAGGAGCATTGGTTAAACCAAAAGGCATCACCATAAACTCATAGTGCCCATATCGAGTACGGAACGCGGTCTTTGGGATATCATCATCATGGACTCGCAATTGATGATAACCAGAACGTAAGTCGATCTTCGAGAAGATAGCAGCTCCTTGAAGTTGGTCGAACAAATCATCAATGCGGGGAAGAGGATAACGGTTCTTGATGGTAAGCTTGTTAAGTTCACGATAATCGATGCACATACGAAACGTTCCATCTTTCTTCTTTACGAACAGAACAGGTGCACCCCAAGGCGAAGAACTTGGACGGATGAAGCCCTTCTCGGATAACTCTTGAAGTTGACTAGAGAGTTCTTGCATTTCCGATGGTGCAAGTCGATATGGTGACTTAGCCACGGGGTTTGCTCCCGGTATCAAGTCAATTTTAAACTCGACTTCACGCACGGGAGGTAAACCACTAAGGTCATCGGGAAATACCTCAGGAAAATCTCGTACAATAGGGACATCCTTAAGTTCTTTCCCTTTGACTTTCGTGTTGACCACGTAAGCCAAAAAGGCCATATACTTCTTGCTTAAGCACTTTCGGGCTTGAGTGCAAGACATGAGTTTGAGCCCTTTGGAAGATTTCTCACCGAACACTTTCAAAGTATCTCCAGAGGGTAACGGTATGCGAATGCACTTCTCGAAACAAATGATCTCGGCATGGTGTTTGGCTAACCAATCCATACCAATGATAACATCAAAGCTACCAAGTTTCATAGGGATAAGATCGATAAGAAAATCATGCGTGTCAAGACTTAAGATGCAATCACGAATAACGACATCAACGGTGATCGGTTCTCCATCGGCGACTTCAACGGTAAGAGGTCTTCCTAGTTTCGTATGTGGCTTAGCAAATATGGGTTCAAACTCTAACGAAACAAAACTCTTATCGGCTCCAGAATCAAATAGGACATAGGCATAAGTTTTATTAATAAGAAACATACCTGTTCAATTTTAAAGGTATTTAACGACATAGGTAACACATGAAAAGAAATAGGTCACAAAAGTTAAAGGTAAGTGAACATACCATTCACCACATCATTGTTTGCTTGTGCTTGATTCGCGTTGATGTTGAAAGCACGTCCACGAGCTTGTGGAACATTACCCACAAGACGGGGGCATTGTGGGCGGAAATGACCAGGTTCCCCACAGTTATAGCAAACACGATTTGTGACCACGGCGGCGTTGTTGTTAGGTGCACGGTGACAAGTCGCCACCAAGTGACCATATTTACCGCATAAGGTACAGATACGGCATGGTTGATTTCCCGGGTGATGGTACCTACAAATGTTGCACATAGGCTGAGGACCAGCATAAGCCCTAGCCCCAGGCACTTGTGCCACAGGTGCAGCCGCAGGTACAAGTTGTCTTTGGGGTTGTTTGGGTGCAGCCACAGCATAATTGCGCGCCGGTGTGAACTTGCGCTTCTTGTTGTTGTTGTTGTTGTAAGACGGTTCAGCTTTTGTTTCTTTAACAGCCTCGGTAGCCGTCTTCTCTACTTTCTTTGCACCCTTCACAGACATGGTGCCCGCTCGTATATGGTTCTCGGTGAGTTGAGCGGTGATAGTAATGGCTTCTTCTAAAGTTGTGGGTCGGCTACCCACCACAGCATCTTGAATTTGGGGTGGTACACCCTTAATGAACTTCTCGATGTTGCGGGGGACAGTGTCGACCATGTGAGGCAGCAATAAACTCAACTCATGATGCCTAGTTGAGTAGGCCAAATGATCACCATCATTTTGCTTCAAGTTCCAGAATTCTTCCTCCAACTTTTGCAACTCACTTCGTGGGCAGAACTTCGCGATGGCGATGTTCTTGAACTCCTCCCAGGTAAGTGCTTGCACAGCTTCAGGTCCACGGTTTCTCTTCTCGCTATTCCACCAGGTAAGTGCCCTTTGTTGGAGCACACTAGTAGCATAACGAACCTTGAGTGCCTCGGGACACTCACAGTTGATAAAGGTATTCTCCATGCTTTCGAACCACTCAAGAAGACCAGTGGTTCCTTCCTTGCCACTAAAACTAGTGGGCTTGCAAGAGCTAAAGTGTTTGAAAGTGCAAGTTCGATTGTTCCCGTTTTGGTTGTTCCCATTTTGGTTGTTGCTGTTCTCTCCATGACCATTACCATTGTTGCTACCATTGGTCAGTAAGGTGCTATTAAGTTCAGCAACCATGGTCGGGATGACATCAGCCATTTGACGAGCAATCATGGCGGCTAGTTTACGATCGGAACTTCCACGCTTTCCATGATGACGAGACATGCTGGAATATACAAAATGAGTTAGATACGAGAATTGGAATAACAAGGGTCATAGTTCAACAAGGATAAGGCTAAAGTTGTAAGGCACATGGAATGGTTCCATTTGGTAACGCATTACCATTTGGAAACGTTGACACGTCAAGGTAAGTTGACCCACTTGCCTTAGAAATTTGTGTATGTTGACCATAGTTTATCACTCATCCCAGAAATCTCCAGGTAAGCATAACTAGTCCCGTAGGATTTATGCGATATGCTTGCCTTAGCCCGAGGGCCTTTTGCCAGGAAATCCAGAATACAGGTGTCTATGTGTCACACAAATATCTTAGGTTCATGAAATCAAAACCTTGATGAGATTTTACATAGATTAGACATAAGTCTATGGATCAAAGTCATAAGCATAAGTATACAATTCCACGTGTCGACGAGAATAAGATTAAGAAGTTTCATTTTTCGGGGAGAGTCAAAGTGTCAAAAGGTAAGTTTAGGGAGACGAGTAACTAAGTTTAAACAATTACAAGGCAAACCTATGCTAAGGCATCAAGTTGCACATAAGTAAAGTATAGCATTATGTAGCATGTAACAATATATATATTACCAAGAATATAAATATTATTTTAAGAGGTTCATGCATAAGCTATAGTCTAGGTCACCATTTCTAATAACCTAAATCCCTATAGTTATGGGCTCTGATACCAATCTGTCACACCCCAACCTTGACGGCGGAAACGTCGAGATGTGAGAGTTAAGATTGTTCACAGCCACATAACGCTATATTTAAATTGAAAATATTATTATCATAAGCATTAAATTGAAATACAACCATAAGTCACAAAAAGAAATAAGTTCAACATAACTCAAATATAACATAATGTTTTTGTTTATTTAACTAGGTCCAAATCCTAGTTTTATTGCAAGCTTCAAATGTCCACTTTAAACTTGGGGATTTCCTGAAACATGATGAAAATAAAGGGTCAACTAAAAATAGTTGGTGAGTTTCCAAGTTTTCATACATAATAAGATTACAAGTAGCAATTCATGTCATGGATTATAAGCTAGTAAGGTTATAGAACACATATCGTTACAACCAAACCTCGACTTGATTACAAGTATATAAGATTGGCTAAGTGTATTTGGTTCCCTAGTGCACAAGCGTACGGCCCCTAGGAGTCGGCAATACCTCGACTTTAGCACCAAATAGGCTTGTCAGGCCCAAAGATCTAAGACGTCGCCAGGCTAGCAATAGTTAATGATTGTAAACAAACTATGTATCTCATATAAACACTTACAACACACAAATAACCATGACAAAATAATAAGATGAATTGCATGTGTTTACAAGTCTCAAACGTTTACAAGTGTACGATGTATAAGTATCATGTTTCACCCCAAAATAGTGTGAAATAAAGTAAAAAGGGGACAAGGAAAACTCACTTGATCAATAAGTATATTATGAAGGTTAATAATAACAATAATAAACGTCGTTTCAAGATGTACGTCACAAGGCACCTATATATATTATAAGACGTAGGTCAATAATAAAGTTAACGATATAACGATAACTAGGGTTCCAATATGGATTTGGGGGTTTTTATAAATAATATTATTTATCGACTCCATTTTAATACAACGAAGAAAACATAATTAATCCTTTTGAATTAACCCTTATAATGATTTATTCATCAAATATAAATTAAATCTTATCATCAACATAATTTATCTAAAATTAAAGATATCATATAAACCAAATAATAATTTAGTGATTTTAACTATTTAAAGCTTGTTTTATGAAAATAACTAATTATAATATTTTCTAATAACATTTCATAAAAAGATTTATTAAGGAGTTTTAAAGAAACAAATTACAGAAAATAACTAGATAACTTCTAAAATAAACAAAATATTTAAAACTAATTTTTATAATTTTTAGAAATTTTATTTAATTTTTTTAAAGGCTGGAAAGCCATAAAAAAAATAGGTGAGGTGGCCCGGGTTCGAACCCGGGACCTCAAGGTTGACAAGGGAGAGTGTTACCATTAGGCTGGGTAGCCTATGCCTGTTAAGGCTTGGCCCCAATTCCTTATATCAACTAAGCAACTTTAACCCCAATTCCACATAAACCCTAGAATGATCTAACCCCAAATCGAACACCAAATTGAATTCGTTAACGATTATAATCATGGGGCTTTTGATCCCCATGTAAAAACGAGCATGTAAGTAGGTTTAATTACCTGATTCAATCGTATGAACGTTAAACAAGAAAGAAGACAAGCCGTGACTAAGATGGTATTGATTCGAGATGTAATTGTTGATGATAATCAAATTAATCACGTGTGAAGCTTCCAAGAGTGGTCACGACCAAAAACCCCTTATCAATTGAGATTCAAAACGCTCAGAAGGTGACGAACACGTACGTTGCAGGTCGCGGAACAAAAGGAATTGGGGGTGAAATTCTTGTGTGTTTCAGGTGCAATTGATGATTGTATACGATTGATGATAGGTAGATGATTGTTTGTGTTAAATTAATTGAATTATTATTGGTGTTTAAGGCTCGAACGGTCGTGTGATTTATGGCTTCGGTTATATCATGATTAAGATTGATAACCGACGTCTTTAAGATGGTTAATTGCTGGATTCAAGTTCGATCTACGTACACGAACAGGTTTAGAACGGTTTGGGGTTGAAAACGAAGGAATTTGAGGCGTTTTGGGGCCTCGCCGGACTTGGCCGGAGGCCGGCCGGCGAGTCGCCGGAAAAACGGGGGAAAAAGGGGAATGGGGGTTTGGGTTGTAAAATTTACACAATCAACCCCCCAACTTTGGATTCTTATTATTTTATGCCCAAACTTAATATTTTAAGTTTCTAATATGACAATTAGGCCCCCTTGAATTTAAATAAGTTTTAACTTGTTAACTTTTATACTTATTATTATTATCATTATTATTTTATTACTATTATTATTATTATTATTATTATTAGTATTATTATCTATTATTATTATTATTTTCATTATTATATTTTATTTAAAACAAACTAAGAAATAAACATGCATAATTCATAAATTTCATAAATGTCAACGACAAACCCTATAAGAATAAACGAAGGTTAACTTTTGGTTAACAAAAATACGGAATGTTACACTAATCAACAAGTTCATAACAATGAAACTGAGGTGAGTGAACTGAATCTTCCAAATCAGAAAATATTAAACAAAATGACTCAAAATTTTACTTTGATGAGTGTGATGACTTGGATGATTTTGATGAACATGATGACGATCAACTGGATATTGGTAAGAGTGTTGCTTTTGAAACAATCATTCCCAAAGTTCTTGAAGAAACAAAGTTTCCCTATCCTCCAAAACAAAAAAACATGTTGAAGACTATTTGCAAGAGAATAGCTAAGCTAAATGAAGGTCTTCAAGAACTTCATTAGAAATAAAAACCTTCAAATGAAGTAACTGAAAAGTGTGCATCTACTGAGGAAGTACACACATCTTCCATAGAAAATGGAAAGAAGAAACAATCAGAAAATCTACAGCGGAAAAAGAAACCTTCTTCAGTAGTAGATCTGCAGAAAACCAAATCTACTGAATTAGTAGAAGATCTACGGAAGGCAAAAGCAACAACCAACAAATCAAATTAGAAAGTGATAAATCACAAGCAGTAGAAATCAGCAAATGATAAACATGAATCCTTTAATAATGTATCAGGGAAAGAAAACGATAAATCAACCGCACATTGGAAAAGGATTTGAACCCTCAAAAACTGATAAAGAAGAAGAAAGTGATCGATTCTGACAAAGAATCAGATGAAACGTATTGCAAATGGTGTGATATGAAAAATCACAACACTGAAGATTGCTATTTTAGCAGTTATTGCTCTATTTGCAACATGAACAATTACATGACTTCTGACTGCTACTTGAACAAACATTGTACAAGTTGTAATAAACATAATCATTCCACTCAGGAATGTTATTTCAACAAGAAAAACATGACAATAGTACAAAGAAGCAGCAATCTGAGTAAGATGAATCAGACTCTCGATCCAGTGAAAGTCAAGAAGATTCAAAAGCAAAGAAACAGCAACAAAATCAAAAGTTGCAAAAACCAAAAAAGAAAACATCAGCTGATGATAAACCTCTGAAGAAAAGAACAACATTTCAGCAATCCAAAACTCCTCACAAAAGGGTGGATTTGGCTGAAAAAGGAACAAATGCTGATGATACTTTCTTTGATAATTTTAAAAAGGGAACTCATGTATCTCATTCAAATCAAAAGATAATGAAACTTTCAACAATCAAGGTTCTTTATCAAAACCTAAGCAACAAACCAACAAAGATAAGGTTAATGAAGAAGAGATTGAGAAACCAGAACTTAGTTCAACAACCTCATCTTCAGCAGAATCATCCTCACCTCAACCAACACACAAGAATCAATTGAATCTAAAATTAATACTGAAACTTCAAAACTCATTCATAAGGAAGTTATAATTTTAGACTCTGTTGGAAAACCCAAGATCATTAAGACTTGGGTTCCTACCTCTAATTGATTTCTTGTGTGTGCAGGAACAATCATGAGAGCTGACAACAAGTGGTATGTTGATAGTGGTTCTTCTAAACATATGACAGGAAACTGTTCTCTTCTCCATGACTTCAAACATAAAAATGCTTCTTATGTGGCATTTGGTGTGGATAAGAAGGGAGGTAAAATTGTTGGTGAATGAATGATAACTAACGTTGTGCTCAAATTTGAGAAAGTAAACTATTGTGAAAAATTACAATATAATTTACTAAGTGTGTCTCATATTTGTGATCAAAATTATACCACATTATTTGATAATAATAATTGTTACATTCTTAAGCCATGTTTTTCAGTTCCAAAAGAATGTATCCTTCTTAAAGCATCAAGAAAAGGAAACACATATGTTTTGGATATGAACAACACAACACTCACAAGTAGTGAAACATGCCTGATATCTAAGTCATCAGAAGATGAATCTCAATTCTGGCATAGAAGGCTTGTTCACTCTAACATGAAGAACATGATCAAATTGGTGAAAATACACCTAGTCATTAGCCTGCCAAAGAAAGAATTTTATTGTTCAAACCATTGTCTTTCATGTTACAAAGGAAAACAACATAGGGTGTCACATAAATCTAAAATTATCTATACCAACACTACACCACTCAAATTGCTTCACATGTATCTTTTTAGTCCAACCAATGTGATGAGCATTGGAAAAAGGCAATATTGTTTGGTGGTTGTGGATAATTTCACCAGATTTATATGGGTCTTTTTCTTAAAACAAAAGATTGAAACATCAGAATCATTAATGGACTTTATCATCAAGATTGAGAATTAAATTGATTTAAAAGTTAAAATTTTCAGGAGTGATAATGGGACTGAATTTGTTAATAATGACTTAGATACTTTTTGCAGGAATAAAGGCATTGCAAGGCAATTCAGTGCACCAAGAACTCCACAACATAATGGAGTTGCTGAAAGAAGAAACAAAACTCTTATTGAAGCAGCAAGAACAATGCTAGTTGATTCACAATTGTCAATCACCTTTTCGGCTGAAGCAGTGAACACAACATGTAATGCTCAAAACAGGACATTAATTGTAAAAGAACACAATAAAACACCTTATGAGCTTTTATTTAAAAGAAAACCTTACATAGGATATCTTAGAGCTTTTGGGTGTCATGTATCTGTTTTAAACACCTAAGAACTATTAAGAAAGTTTTTAAAAAAAGCCTATGATGGTTTCTTTGTTGGATACTCTTCAACATCTAAATCATATAGGATTTATGTTCCATAACATAACATTATGGAAGATACTCCTAATGTATCATTTGATGAATCCTTATCACCTAAATCAGTTAAAGGATCATCATGGTTGTTTGATATAGATGCACTCACATATTCATTTAACTCTAGTTATTTGAATAATGCGGGTTTTACGGATACATGCTATCCACTTGTTCATCCAAACATGAATAAAGTGTCCTTATCTGCTGATCCTCCAAGAGTACAAACTTCAAGTATCATGGATCAAGGAACTACAACTAATCTCCACAATGCAGTTGATGCAGCTCAAGATGTTAGGACCGTTTTCGTACGGATATTGACGGATTTTGCATGTGGTCAGATCAAATAGTGGGGAATCCTATTTGATTGGCGATCCAATAGTGAGAACGATAACCTGATCGATCTAACGATGAAGCAAACGTTAAGAATTGATTAGAAATTGATCAGGAACGAGCTATGAAGTTGGATAGGCTGTTTAGGATGTTTTGGACGGCTAGGGTTTGTAAATCTTCGAAGTCTCTCACAAGTCTCTGTTTTTCCACAAATTATGTGGTATTTATAGGTTTGTATTTTTCATTCGTACGACTGAACCATTCGCATGGTTCAATCGTGCGAGTGACTCATGCGGTTGATTCATACGCATGTTTGAAGGTTCAGTCGTGCGACTAAATCAGTCTTATGTCTCAGTCATACGACTGATCCAGTCTCTTGGTTCAGTCATGCGACTGGTCCATAAGTATGATTCATTCATGCGTATGACCCATAAGTATGGTCCATTAGCATGAATAATAACCCGACTAAGTTGAACACATTTCTCAATCATTATTGACTTAGAATCATGTACAACAATCTCAAACTTATATATAATGTTCATATATATGAGTTATACCAAATATAATACTAATATGAAATATTCAAAGACAAATAAACATCAAAAGCATATTATATTTTATTAAATAGTTACATTACACATGTGTAAGAAATGAAAGAATTTTACATTAAGAACATAAACTAGGAACATGATGTATCAACAAATTCCCCCTGGACCTAGTTTATCCTATTTTCTAACACTCATCACATGCTCTAGGAATTTATTGTACTCCTCTTCTTCAGTGACTCCTGCTTGTATCTCAAATGCAAAGCAGAGCCGTATAACATGTTGGAATTGTAGAGCTTGTACAATATCTCTGTTGTTAGATTGTTCAATATCAAATACAAAAAATAAGAAACAAAGATAATGAAGATTGAGAGCAACCACAAATAATACAAATTAAAGCAATGAAGATCAACATAATCAATAATACCAAAGCACAATGATATTTCTGTGAAATTACTGCTTACAATACACACTTGCAACAGGAATAAACGATTAGGGTTTTTGCAAGCTTAACCAAAGTGAAAATGATCATAACTATATATAGCAGTCTTAGTTTCGCAGAAAGTTTCACTGTCAGCAAAACTGTTCTGCCGAAACTGTAGCTTCGCCGGACAGAAACAACACTTTTGCCGAGCGAACTAGACAGCTAACTATAGTTTCGCTCACAGTTTCGCTGGACTGCAAAACTACATAAAGCTAATTACATACAAAAAGAAACTAACATAAGACCTATTACAAGCAACAAAAAAACATTCTAATGTAAGGTGAGTCCAACCTATATATGATCTTCAATACTCCCCCTAGGTTGGAACTCACCACCTTCACTCGTCTTGATTTATCTCGCCAGCTCCAGTTTCCTCCGCTACCTGTGATCTATTTTTTACAGCTCCTGCAGCAACCTCCTTAGGGACTTCAGCAGATGATTCACCTTGGTCTCTTCTTGCTTCATTAGCCCCTTCGCGATGAGCACTAGCTTGCCAAAACTGTCTGCCCAGATCTTGTATGTCCATATTTAGATCATCTTGGGCCCTCACTTTCTCTGCAAGCCTCTTGACCTCTGCCATTACACCTCTGATCTTGTTTGCCACAGTCATAAATAGACTGGCTTCTTTCCTTGCCTCTTCACCAGCACCTGCTTTAATATGATTCTCACACAAAACCAGCAAAATCTTTATCACAAAAACTGAAAAGCTCCATAGGGTCAAAGACTTTGAATTCTCTACCATTTTTCACTCTTATCACCGCCTCTCCCATGTTATTTTTGTATAACCACTTCTCAAAATTCTGTAGTTGTTGGGGAAGGGGATCTGCCAACCTGACTCTATTCACATTCTTTGGTAGTTTTACCATTAGGACAATTCTTCCTTTTCCAGTCTCCCAATCTTTGTCTTTCTTTGATCGTCTTCTCTCTGCTTTTATGTATCCAAAAGACTCAAAGTTGTCATTTAAACCATTCTTTATCTCTTTCTCCAAAAGTGAGGCTCGTTCAGTAAGATTGGCATTCAGTAACGACAATGCTGCTAGCCTCCTCAAATCCCATTTTGGGAAGGTCTTGAATGCTTTCCTCTTCTTCATGTAAGAAATACCATCCCCTCTCCGTTTAATCATGAACATCTTGAGGTTGGAGTTGTAACACCAGCTATTTATTCTCTTATCAGCCTCCTTCTTGCTCAACCCTTCCAAGTTTTGGAATAGGGGAGTCAGTTCTTTAGGCTCTTTTTCTCTAACGAACCATTCTTCTTTAGCCATTTCGAAAACATCTCCATCTACTTCTCCCTTTTTGGCTACATATACCAGTGGCCTTTCATCAACCGCATAAAACTCTTGTTCAGAATCATAGTCAACCAGCTGCTCATCATCTTTCTCTTCATCAATTAGCCCTTTGCCTTTTTCAGCATCCTTTTCAGCATTTTTCTCTAATATCACATCTTCACCCACCAAATTCTTCTCAAAATCAAATTGCATACTGACAAACCCAGCTTCTCTTATCTCCTCCACATTTTCCATGGAATCATTCTCTTTCTCTACTCCAGAACCTCCTACACATTCAGTTGCTGCACCATATGTGCCCTCTCCCGCCCTAGAGGATGTACCCACATTCAGAAATGGGTATTTGGAAACGTCAGTTAAGGCAGACCGGCAGCAGCTTTTAACTCATTTATCTGCTCAAACAGCTTCTTCATCAGCAACCTTTGATCCACCAACATCTTCTTCATCCCTTCAATCACTTTATCTTTTTGACTCTCTCGTATCTCTTGATTAGTGAGTTTTGTTTTCATCATGCTCAGTTCATTAGCAAGAGGGTTGTTGATGTTTCGAATCACATCCTCATCTAAACCACCTCTTTCTTCTCTCCTTGAGGATTCTGTAAATTCTTGGTGTCTTTGTTTGGTTCTCCTTTCAGACTCCCCTATATCAGCTTTCTTTTTCGACCTTCTCTCTTTCTCAACCCTTATCTCCTCAGCCCTTTCATTCACTTCATCTTCGAAATCATAATCCTTTTCTTTTGCATATCTCTTTCTTTTCTTAGCAACATCAGCCTGTTGTGCTCTAGTTTCTTCAGCTCTCTTATTCTCCGTCTCGTCCACCCTCCTAATATAGTTCCATCTTTCAGGTGGGTACATATTTTCCCATAGATGGGTGATCTTCCCGCTAAAATCATGTCGGATGGCACAACAGTCTCCAAAAATACGTGGGTTCATCTGCACCAACCTTTTGACCTCCCCATGTCTTGCCACATTTGGAATTAGATCATCAAAGATCATCTGAAGAAATCTAGGATATAAAAGCCACTTGTCCCTCTACAGTGCCATTACATTCTCTGCCATACATGCAAATATCAGCCTCGCAATGTTTGCCTTTTCACCTCTACAGCATAGCACCATAGCTTTAGCCCAGACTATGTTCAGCCCATCTAATCAACCTTTACGGTGATCTAAACACATAATAAAGATGTGGGCGATGAATCTCCATTCCTTTGAGAGAAAGGACTTCTTGATCTCTTTTCGGGTGGCAAAGGTTGGCCCCTCATATCCCATACTTCAAAAAGCTGCAAACACCTCAGCATCTGACATAGCAACTTCCTCTCCTAAATCTTCTTCTAATCTTAGGATCCTTGAAACTGTCTCAGCTGTAATAGACACATCATTCTCCAAAACTTTAGTTGTGATCCTTTGAGTGTTCCCTCTCGTATCATACTCAGCTGATCTCCAAAAGTCTCTGATGTGTAGATCATAGATGGTAAAGAATGGGAGATTGCATAAGCGATAGGGGAACCTTGCAGCCAGCGAATACAGTCTCTAAATCCTGCTGCTTTAGGATGTGTATCATCTAAAATGGCTATGATGTTGTTTCTCTCATCAAATTTTAGATTTGCCATTTATACCTGAAATACAAATGAAGTACATTAGCATAAAGTATTAAGTACTAAAATTTAAAAAAAAGATAAGAAATAACAAAGGATAAAAAATAATTAAATTAAATTCGCTAGCATAAACTATAGTTTTGCAAGATGATATTTAGTTTCGGCAGGCGAAAGTATAGTTTCGCCAGCAAGAGCACATTAGTTTCGCCAAGATAGTGAGGTAGATTCGACAAACCGAAACAAAAGTTTCGGCACAGCGAAACTGAAAATTAGTCAGCGAAACTGTTAAGTTCGCTCGGACAGCATAACCTCATAGTTTCGCTGAGAACACAAGAACTTTCGTTTAGTTTCGCTGGACTATCGGTAATTTCGCTGGAAGAACAGCGAAGGCACCGAAGTGTCTTGATCGAATAGACTCACAATGTGAAGATTAACAGGATAAAAAGGATAGTCCTAAGTTCGAAACTCACTTGCGAGCATGAATCAACAATCAATCGATAATAAAATCTCAAAATCTCAAAAACGCAAGCAGAGGTCACGAAACAACCCTAATAAGCCTAAACGTTCGATGGTGCGAAAATGAGAAAGAAATTTCGCAGGAAGACTTAAATAGCAAATAGTTTTGCACGCAGCGAAACTAGAGTTTCGCTGTGTGAAACTACAATTTCGCTAGGCGACGATCTAATTTCGCCTGGCGTAACTCTGGTCGAAATGACTATGGCACAGAATGAGAGTCCGTAGTGATACTGCAATTTCGCCCGACAAAATTGTTTGCGAAAGTATAATTTCGCTGAACTTTAAAATCTTAGAAAAATTATTGTAACTATAATTTTATATTTTATTAAACCCAAGAACTGAATCAATCATGAGATCACAACCTCAGTATATGTTTGTCCACTTAAACCCATGCCCTATCTTTAATCATCGACAAGCAATGAGATCACACTGATAACTGTATCTAATCACGGACTTTTAATGAACTTGAAATTCTCAAAATGTCAATAACGATTGTTGATATGTTTTCCCACTTAAACCCATGCCCTATCTTTTTCAACAAGCAGAAGATGATTCGTTAAGGTTCAATTAAATGCTTCAGAATGCTAGGACCCCACAATCATTTGGCAAAAACCCTCACCCAACCTCAGGATTTCTTGAATTTTGTTACGATCTTTATAGAACAAGGTTTGTGCATTAGTGTGTAAGTGATTATCAACAAAATATTGCATTCTATGAGGATTTTATCATTTAGATGATTTGACACTACTTAGACCAAAATGGTGAGAGCTCCAGGTCTATACTCACGTATAACAAAGGAGATGACCATTTAATCATGTGCGATGAGAGCTCCAGGTCAGTACTATCGTACAGCAAAGAAGATCATCACTCCAGGTCAGTATTTCCGTACAGCAGAGGAGATTAGCACAAACACAAGACACATAAATACACCAATCATGGCTCAAATATATGGCTTATATGATTTGTATCATGGTGGGTGAAAGATCAATTCACAATCCAATTTTTGTCGGGACTCAGTTTTCATGCAGGCCAAAATGATTGCGTAAATCCAGACATCCTTGAGCATATATTTTAATTTAAATCATTATGCTGCTGTCTACTTTATTGTTCAGACTTAGTCTACCAATCATATCATTAAAAAACCTATTTGCTTTTCTGTTATTTGCAATAAAAAAATATAAGATGTGTGACAACCGACCTCCAGGTTGTTACCCTAACCCTAGATTACTTGCATCTTTATCCATGCTATGAGTGCTAATAATTGAAACTATACAACCCTACTATGAAATTAGAAACAATTCTTGCTATTTGATGTAAATTATGATTTCATGTGATTTTTTTTTTACTTTTGATTTTTTAACCAATTTAGGTTTCTACCTTTTTAAAAATTAGTGTTCCGGGAATGTCAACTAGTCACCCTTACAAAATTAAACTCAAGAGAAGGCAATTAAAATGTGAGCATACACCCTCACACTTGCATAATTTCGGCCATGCATGCATGGGTATGCATTAGACACCTCAAATCCCCTTCCACTAAATAATACATAATACCCAATACTACAAAATTACACTATATAATAATAATTCACAATTAAAAACTAAATAAAGATTCCCTCACTACACTCCAAATCGGCCGCCCCCTCCCTCACCACTCTCCTCTCCTCTTCACACCACCCTTCTCACCCACTCACAATATATGCAATCTCTCCCTCTCTCTCTCCCTCTCTCCCTTAATTCGAATCATCTGGACCAAAAACACACACACACATCTCACAACACTCTCCCAACAATTCTCTCTAGCCTTGTGAATAAGAACTCGAAGACTACAACAAGAAACATTCGGCCAAGACCAAAACAGCAAAGGAGTAGCCTTGTTCACAAGATTTGGTCACACAACCGTGTTTGTTTCACCTCTCCAGCCTTAGTTCGAGTTTCTCCATCCAAGTCCAAGGAGTTTCAAGCCATTCACGGCCATCAACACCCTGCAAACCGTGAGTTACATCGAGTGTAAGCTCAAGATGTCGGTTTTGTGACATTTCTCTTGTTTTCATCATTTAACATCTAAGAACCGTGTATTTCCTTGTTGTAGCAGAAACATCTCACCATCATCTCATTCTTAAGGAGTTCCCAATGTTCTTGAAGGTAAACTTCATGTTTTGTTAGCCATTCTTGAGGTGGAAACCGATTTCCACCATGAAAACCCTCATTTTGAGTGTTTTGACATCATCTAACTTGTGAAAGCTTAAACTCTTGTAAACCAAACTTGTAACCTGCATTTTTACGACTTAATGGACTCCCAAGAACCTGTTTATAAAAGCTCCATGTGGCTACATATTCAAACCCACGGTTGATACAAGGATTTCACCTTGAAACCCCCCATTCTACATGTAACAACACCCTCTTGAGCATTTGTTTGATAAATCCTTTTAACCAAGACCCATAACCTACTCATGAACGACTTAATGACACCTTAACAATCTGTTTGTGAAGTTAAACGAAGTGTTGGTAACATTTAAACTCAAGTTATGATGGTTTACACTAGTGTAATTGTCGGTTATTGCATTTTCTACATATTTGAAGCATCTGGATGTATAGATCTACTAGGCAACGTGTTGGGACTGATATTTCAGTAGATTTTAGTGAATATTAGAAGTGTTAGAAATGTTTAACCTCTGGAATAAAGGACATGATGTGATTTACCCTCTTTTAGTCACTTTCGGGACCCGAAAACATGGTAAAATGACTTAAAAATAGTAAGACTATGAATTTAACATTCTTAAAAAGTATTCCAGGCTCAAAAATGATAAATAAAGTATTTTGGAGTCAATGGATAATTTAAGTGGTCAAAGACTCAAATAAGTGACAATTTAACTAAAAACGGGTGCAAACCGAACATAGTTTTTGAGAAAAATCTATAAAAATAGAGTTCAAAACTAAGATTTATAAAAATCATATGATTTCAGTAAGATAAGTGATAAAGGACCTAAAATATTTAAAAATTCGGTCAAATGAGCTTTAAATGGTCAAACCCGGTCAAAACCGCGTATTAACGGGTCAAACGTAAAAACAAGATTTTTAACTATAAAAGGCCAATTTACACAATTTAAGGATTTAAAAATTTATAAATAAATCTCTTAGAAAATACCTACTGGTCCAAAATTTAAATATTTGAAAACTCCAAATTACTATTAAAATTATCCGGCTTTTACCGCAACCGGGAGCGTTACACGCGCAGTTTTCAAAATCGAACCCGTAGACCAAAGTTTTGAATCACTTACTCCATAATAATCATAATATGACTCTAATAATCTGATTTTGGACACAAATGACATAAAAGGCAAGAAACTAAACTTAAGGGTAGAAAATGTCAATTCTGAAACTTGAGGGACTAAACTGTAAAGTTTTTCCAAACCTTATAACCGACTTCCAGGAAGCTAATAAACACTTGAACAATAAAATCTCTTAATATACCTAATCTAATGACGTGAGAATCCCTAATTTTCATGAAGACGTCTTGACTTGCCATAAAAGGAAACTTTATATACAAACCTTCACTAAACCAAAGCCATACCCTATAGCTAAACTCTTGACACCATTGTTGCATTTTGAATGAGTTTAGGGCAGTAGCTTATTGCTTAATATGTACTTGTTAGGGTGCTAGACTTGTGACACTTCCCGGCACATCAAGAAACTTTGATTTGGAAACCTAAGGTGAGTTCTAGTGATTCCCCTTTTTACTACTGTTTTAGGGTGAAGCATGTTGGGTTTGTTGGACCTTTACAACGTAGTTTAACCATTTAAACAAGGAAAACGCAGCGGATTAAATGCTTAATTTCTTGTTTTATAAACTGAAATTTAAGGTTCATTTAATAGTAACAACAAACCCAAGAATATAAGGATCTTTAATATGTGTTTGAACTAGCTATCTACAAGAAATAACAACCAAATCATAACATACAAACTACCTCTAGTTATGTTGTTAAAACCGAGGCTGAAACATCATCCAAAAGACTGCTGGAAAACGTGGATAAAGATGTAGATGGAGCTGCTATTGGATGACCAAAACATCAAGAATAGATGTCCTCAAGTGTTCATACCCACAAGCCTCCAACAAACACCCCTTTTGTTAGGCTTTGTGCACCAAAATCGGACCATGGATGCTGAAAATCGAATTTTCAGCAGCTTTTCCTCAAGAAGTTTTGAGAGAAAAGTGTGTGTGTTCTTGGCCCTTGCATGTAAGAGAGAGAGCTGAATTTTGGAGAGTGTGTTTTGTGTTAATGGGTGTGTGTTTTCAAGAAAACAAAATGACCAAAAATGCCCTTAAGGGAGCGGCCACACCACTTTCAAAATTGGGTTTTCATTTTAAAACACCCACCAAAAGGTTACTAGTTGTATTTTTTATTATTATTATTAGTTATATAATTTAACCTTTTAAATATATAGCTTAAACACACACTATTATTATTTGATGTTATTTAACAAACTTAAATAACATTACAAATAATGTCCATGAATAAAATATAATTATAAGTTGTTCTTTCTCACATACAACTTATTTTAGAAATCCCTTTTTCAGAAATTGGTGCAATGATTTAATTGCATGATCATATCATCAATTAAATACATATTGGTGTTTGCTAAACTTGTTATTGGGTATGACCCGACTTGGATCATGACGCACTAACCACATCAATATTCTATGTGTCTTGGGCATAAAGAATCCAACAATCTCCCACTTGCACAAGATTCATAGAAGATTGATGCAAGCAGTAAATACCGCCTAACAACGGTTTACTACCCTTAATACGCATGACTTAGAAGCCATTCAATAACATTATCCCCTTCAAGTATCCAACTTGAAATGTTTTAGGTGAATCAATCATTTATCCTTTTGTTACAGATGTCATGTTAAATCCAAGGACACAGAATGATCATTCCTTGTTGATTTAACTTAATCAGGCCTTAGACATCATACTCTCAACGAATAAGAGGAACAAATCCCATCTTGACTACATACGTTTTTCACAATCACCTTATGTCATACCTGAACATAGCCTTATGTACTGACCATTATTTCATATCAGCGAAGAACTAGCTCAAGGTATAACACTTGGTGAATATCAAAACCCAATATGTATCTCAGGTCAGAGGATACCAAATGATATTCGCCTTTACTCAAATTTACTTATGATCAATCAATAAGATTCCATGTAGTAAGATTTGAGACGCGGGTTAGTCCAATATTCGTATCCCACGAATATCTGTGAACCTTGGCAGCAACCAATTGCTCTATATTCATGCCTTATGAATATCCACCAATCCAAGTTTATAATAGTCTTACATTCATATTTGTTCCCACAAATATGACCGACTACGGACATTTAGAATAAAAGAATTATTCATGGATGTTAACATGCTAAAAATGAACATAACTCAAATATATAAAAGAGTTAAATATTATAATTGTTCCATGTTCTATATGCTAAACAGATCAATTCTAATCACCAGTAAATCGAAGTCCTAAGGCACAAGTATGACCCTCATACTTTGCCTTCATCAAGGAGCTTCGTTAGTGGATGAGCAATATTTTGATCTTTATGAACTTTACGAATATATATATCTTTACCCTTTTCAACTCCATACCTTATGATGTTGAATCTCCGCTCAAAGTGCTTAGTCTTTTGATGAGTACGGGGTTCCTTGATTTGAGCAATCCCACCCATGTAATTACCAAAGATTTCTAGGGGTCTTGAATGGTAGAGACCATCCCTAGATAAGCAATGGACAAATTTATCCATGCAGCTTCCCAAGCTGCCAATGAAGCGGCTATGTATTCGGATTTTGTAGTGAACAATGCTACCGTGTCTTGCTTTGAACCTTTCAAGGACACTCCTCCTCCATTCATAATGGAAGTATACCCCGATTGTGATCGAAAATCATCTCGATCAGTTTTGGAAACCTGCATCCGTGTAACCCTTTACAACGACTTCCTTTTCAATAGATCCGTATATTAGAAACAAATCCTTAGTCCTACTAAGGTATTTCAATATACTTTTAAGAGCCATCCGATGGTTATTTCTATTGGTATCTACTTTGTCATACTTAATTAGCATGACTCGTCCGTCCTAGTGCATATCATCACACAAATGATGGATCCTATAGCAGATGCGTATGGGATATCATTAATTTGATTTTGCTCATCCTATGAGCTTGGACATTGAGACGTAGTCAACACTGTCCCTCCTTGAATAGGTACCATACCTTTCTAAGAGTTTTTCATCTTGAACCTTTTCAAGATTTTATCAATATATATGCACTTTGGTTTAACCGTATCAACCGCCTCGATCTGTCCTTATAGATCCTTATTCCAAAATATGGGTGGCTTAAACGAGATCTTATATGAAAAACATCTTCCAAGCTAGGTTTTAACACCTTCCAAGGTTGGAATATTATTTCCAAATAGTAGTGTGTCATCAATATACAACACTAAGAATACAATTATGCTCCCACTAGCCTTTATATATATATACACAACCTTCTAGATGCTTGATTCAATCCATAGATTGATCACTTTAACTTATATACATTATTAGGATGTCATGGATCGACAAAACCATCATGCTGAACTGTATGGACAATCTCTTCGAGATGTTCATTAAGAAAAGCGGTTTTGACATCCATTTGCCAAAACTCATATTCAGAATATGCAGTTATGGCACATGATATCCTAATCGACTTTAGCATTGCCACGGGCGCAAGAGCTTCATCATAATCAACCAATTGAGTTTGATGGAAACCTTATGCTATAAGTCTTTGATTTATAAGTATTCAAGTCTCCATGCATATCTGTTTTCGTCTTGAAAACCCACTTGTATCCAACCGGTTTGGAGTTAAGTGGAGGGTCAACCAATTCTCAAACTTGGTTGTTATACATGGATTGCATCCTTACGTTTATGGCTTCTAGCCATTCGTCCCAATCCAAATTGGATATAGCATATTGGTATATGGTTAGCCTACAGGGGTCAACCACATAGCATCCATTCTTGGAATGTTCATATCACTTAGATGGAATACTAACTCTACCAGATTTGTGAACGTTTTGTGTATATTTATCAACCTCTTGATTATCATCAACAACCTCTTGTTGGTAGCTAGTGTCAACCAAAAGTGTACCGGCTTGTGGATTTTGATTCTTATCAAGTTCCATAGTTCTATACGTCATTCCTTCCATAAAGAACTCGGTTTCTAAGAACTTAGACTTTCGAGCAATAAATACTTTTGCTCTGTTGAGTCAAAGAAACAGTATTCCATACAGTCTCTGTGGATTCTCAACTAATCTACACTTTCTTGGTCCGGGTCATATTCAAAATATGAGACTTAAAGAGCAATGCGAAAACCCAAAATGATAAAGATGGTAAGCTCATAGCCATAATAAATTGAACCATATCCAAATAGGGTTCAGTTTCTTCTTTATCAGAATGAAAAACACAGATAGTTATGTAGAGTTGATATTCTACTTCATTATTGAAGATTTTGAACATTTCAAAAGCTTCATACTTATGTGTCATCAAGTGCACACAATAATAGCGACTGTAATCGTCGGTAAAAGTAATGAAGTATCTATCACCAATCTTTGTCATTGTCTTAAAAGGACCACATACATCCAAATGTATCATTCCTAATAAGTCTTTTGGTTCACACTTATCAAATGAAACATTTTCATTTGTTTCCAAAAGACCATTCTTTTGAAGTGTTTGAATCCAATTCTTGTTTATGTGACTAATACGATAATGTCACAGATAATAATAACTTAAACCCATTTTAAGTTTCTTGGTGCGTAATGTGTATAATAAGTCATTGTAGGACGAATTATCATGAACCAATTCATGGATATCATTAAAAGGTATGTCCTTAAAATAAAATACATCATCCATAAAACTTAATACCATGATTTACAAACTTTAAATCATGATCACATTGTTTTAATAGGAAACCTTAATTATGTTCCTAGTCAAACTAGATGCATACAAAAGGGTTTGAGAACAACTTCCAAACAATTTGAAAGTCTCAAAATAGAGTTTCCTTCTTTGAAGCGCACATTTCTCTTGAACCCCTTTGCAACAGTTGCAAGAATGAGTTTCACATCCGGTATCCAATACCCATGTGTTTGAAGAAATGACATTTAATACAATGTGTGAATCATGGAAATTGTATTTGAGGTTTGCTCAACATCCCTCTTGTCTTTCAACTCCGTGAGATAGGAGGGACAATTCCTTTTCATTGTCGTATCTCTCCATACTCAAAGCATGGAACGTTCTTCGTTACCTTAGGCTTCATAAGCTTAGGCTTTTCGAAGTTTCGCATTAACCTTTGCTTTGATGTATTCCTTTCCTTTGGCAATAATTGCCTTAGGATCGGGATTGGCCATTTATTATAGCCTCCCTCATTGATCGAGAGAATAGGTAGAACCTCTCTACCCATCCTTCCTCGGTTGCTTTGAGCATTGCGTGAAGTTCACCAATGCTCTTGTCCCACCCATTCATATTACAGTTTATTATGAATGTCTCAAACCTTTAGTTAGGCAATCAAGGATCAAATCCTTGGCCAACTACTTTGAGACAGGACAGTTAAGCATCTTGAGGCTATCAATGTGGCTTTTCATCTTAAGAATATATAAGATGATATCGATTGGGTTTCTTCCATGTGACATGTATAAAGTGCTCGAACCGTTTCGTAGCAATCTACTAAAGTTTGTTGAAGGAACATTTCCTTCAACTAGATTATCATGTCATATGCCCCATGATGCTCCAAACCCTTTTGGAGTTCGGGAATCATATTCCCAACATGAGGTAGGATACTTGCACAGAATCCTTAGTGTGCCTAAGCCAATCGTCAAAAGGCCTTAACATCAACAGCGTTGGTTGGTGAGGTATGGGATCGTCAAGGACATAGGCCTTTACTCATTTTTAAGAACGATTCTCAAATTTTGAAATTGAGTCCATAAGTTTATTATGGTTAAGACGATCCCCTTTTAAGATGGTTCTCGGTGATAGGGTAGGGACTATTAATACAAAGTTCATTTTAGTATTTCTGAAAAATTGCATTTTAACTATTAATACCCTTTACATGTCTCATAGACAATTAATAATTAAAATCTAGAATCCAACGTTACATTTAAATGATGGTTAGGTGACCTTTATCCCATTATTTAAATTAACAAGGTAGTCAACAGTTGACAATTGCAACCTATTGCAACTTCTAGTCTTATGGGATCGGTTAAACATCATATGTTTAGTCGGCATGTTTAATCCCATCAACACCATTGTACGCCATGCTTCGGTGACCCTAATCACATGGTTTCCAATTCAAGTCGTCCTACTTACACACACGTGTGAGTTTTCACATACAAGCAGTTAGGTGACCTTTATCCCACAAGTACGTTAGACTCACCTCAAAGATACAAGTTCCCTACAAGTGGTTAGGTGACCTTTAACCCACAAATAGTTCCCAAGAGATGCGAGTGTCGTGTAAAAGGATGGTGTTAGACTTGTTACCAAAGGGATTTAAGTTTCCATTAATTCTAGTTATGAAAACTCTATGTACCTTGTATTCGCATGCTTTCAAATACATGGTACCCTATGGTTTATTTTTAATAAAACCTCTTTTATTAAATCATTACCACTTAATGATTAGAAACCATAAATTTTTAGCTTGTTAAGTTTGCTAATGAGTTTGTTTTGCATATCCAAATATCAAACAACAATCATACAACAAACAACCAAACAAGTATAATCATACAAACATACGTGCATAACCATAGCCACTAAGTTGACTACACTTGTTTGCCATCACAAGTGTTGTCATAAGGTCTTTCCTAAGGGTTGAACACAACACAAAAGATGAGATCTCCAAAGACCCCCACTTGAACTTGCATCCAAATGCTTCAAGTTCATCCCTTGTGTCTTCCTTTTGTGCTTTCTTCCCGAGCATCTTCTTTTACAAAATATATATCCTAATACATATTTTCTAGTAAAATAAAAATACTCCTAATCTATTTATTACATTGCCAAATGAATAAACAAATTACAACCCAAATAGAAAAACAAAAGAAATTATTACAACCCATAAAGAATGAATACAACCAACATGACAAGATTACAATCAACCAAATCCAAAACACACATGGTCAAGGCTATGTTATGCACTAATATATGTATCCATATACATCATCTCAAGAACCAAAATGAACCCCATTTGACCCTAAATTTTGAGCCAACATAAACCAAGAATTTAGGGTCTTTTGTCCAAACAAAGCACAATCAACCATTTTGATATCTTTCCTTTCAAGATTTAATCAGAAGCATGCAAGATATAACCTTGAAAGGTTGGGGTATCATCATATCATCTCAAAACAGCCCTAATTTGGTTGTTAAAGCCTCATAAAACCAATTTTACAAGAACACATGAAGCTATTCAACCACATATCCGGCTCTAGATGCCAATGTTGGGTTTGTTGGACCTTTACAACGTAGTTTAACCATTTAAACAAGGAAAACGCAGCGGATTAAATGCTTAATTTTTTATTTTATAAACTGAAATTTAAGGTTCATTTCATAGTAACAACAAACCCAAGATAAGGATCTTTAATATGTGTTTGAACTAGCTATTTACAAGAAATAACAACCAAATCATAACATACAAACTACCTCTAGTTATGCTGTTAAAACCGAGGCTGAAACATCATCCAAAAGACTGCTGGAAAACGTGGATACAGATGTAGATGGAGCTGCTATTGGATGACCAAAACATCAAGAATAGATGTCCTCAAGTGTTCATACCCACAAGCCTCCAACAAACACCCCTTTTGTTAGGCTTTGTGCACCAAAATCGGACCATGGATGCTGAAAATCGAATTTTCAGCAGCTTTTCCTCAAGAAGTTTTGAGAGAAAAGTGTGTGTGTTCTTGGCCCTTGCATGTAAGAGAGAGAGCTGAATTTTGGAGAGTGTGTTTTGTGTTAATGGGTGTGTGTTTTCAAGAAAACAAAATGACCAAAAATGCCCTCAAGGGGGCGGCCACACCACTTTCAAAATTGGGTTTTCATTTTAAAACACCCACAAAAAGGTTACTAGTTGTATTTTTTATTATTATTATTAGTTATATAATTTAACCTTTTAAATATATAACTTAAACACACACTCTTATTATTTGATGTTATTTAACAAACTTAAATAACATTACAAATAATGTCCATGAACAAAATATAATTATAAGTTGTTCTTTCTCACATAGAACTTATTTTAGAAAACCCTTTTTCAGAAATTGGTGCAATGATTTAATTGCATGATCATATCATCAATTAAATACATATTGGTGTTTGCTAAACTTGTTATTGGGTATGACCCGACTTGGATCATGACGCACTAACCACATCAATATTCTATGTGTCTTGGGCATAAAGAATCTAACAAAGCATGCTCTGTTATTTTTGAACTATAATTGTGCTTTACTTGATGATTCTATGTGGGATTGTGGTTACCTGTTGATTCTTATATCATGATCATTAATTATTTCGTGAGCCGCTTGATTTATATGGATAGATCTATTTGGGGAATCCCCCACACACAGTGGCTTCCGTTCTAGGAAGGTTACCCCATTGAGATCCTGAGGGATCGTTGTGGCATGTAACAAGTTTTGTTAAGATTCAATGGTGAACCATCCGGGCAGGTAGGGTTCACTGGTATGGGGCTCAGTTTCTTCCTTCGGGAATATCCGGTAAAACACAACTTTAGAAGAGGCTAACCGGGACTGAGTGTAGGGTTGATTATGATTTTATTTCTCCCACGATGATAAACAATGATTATTTTCTTTTAATCAAAGAATGATTTATTAAGTCCTTTTGTTTTTAAACTTTAAGCACTTGAATTCACCAACCTTTTAGTTGACACAATTTTCTTTTGAGCATGTTTCAGGTAATATTTGAAGAGATCCTAGCAGTTGTGAAGACCTAGACTTATCCCCGTGACATGGCATTCGCTTATTTCCTTGATGAAACATTTGAACAATTTAAATTTTGTGTTGAACAAGTACAATTTCATTTTTATGGATGATTGTAAAACTTAATTGGGGCTTGATGTGTATCTAGCCCTGTTGCCTTTTTAAAACTTTAATGCCATGTGATATTCTCTCCTTTGAGCTCTTATAATGGTTTGTTTCCGCTGCCATATGTTGTTGCTAGTCTGTGACGTCCCACCCTACCTGGGCCCGGGGTGTGACAGATTGGTATCAGAGCCAAAGGTTGTAGAGAAGTCGGGAATGCCATAGTAGACCCTAGGCTACAACCCTGATACCCTAGGACTGTCCTTGTGGGAAGTGTTGGAATGATCGGGTTGGGTAAATTGATGATTACACTTGATCAACGTAATCATGAATTTATCGGACGCGTAATTTTCATCACTGATCTTTAGGTTATGGTTGGACTTTTTCTGGTTTATATTGATAATTTGAAACTAATTTTAAAAGGGGATTTAAATTAGTTTTATGATGAACTATGTTATCCGATACTACTTGAAGAAACTATTGATCTGGGCAAAACAACAGCTATATGTTGGAATAACAGATACTATTGCCATCACTACTATTATTAGTACTATTATGTAAATCATGAGCTATGAGAAACCAAATTACTCATGATGTATTTCTTACAGGATAACGCCAATGGCTGATAAAGGAAAGGCGCCTGCTCACCCCGACGCTGAGACCGCTCCTACCGGACACCTAAGGAGAGAGAAACCCCAGACGGAGTATGAGGCGTACCTCCGGAGATGCGGACATCCAGGGTGGATATCCGTCACGTCCGAAGACACTGAGGCTTCCGAGGACTCTTCCTCCACATCACCTTCCCGAAGCCGAACGCGATCCCACTCTCCTCAACTAGCTGCTCCGACCCTCTCACCCATCCCACCTATTGGGAATAGTGGTGTGCGTACTGTCACCCGACCACGCAAAAGTGTTAGGCCAGGATTCTCCGTATCCTTTAGAATGCCTCCTCCTCCTCCCCCGCCTGTTAGGATTCCGACATCGGTACCCCCACTGTTTGACCCTCGCGACGAGCGCCTGATGCCGCCGAGACATAGTATGTATGACGGCCCTACTGTACTGGCTGGTGATAGGTACTCCCAGTCGAGTCGCCGGGCAAGTGATGTAGGACCCTCCGATGCGACACTAGATGAGATTTTGAGGACTGTTCGCCGTCATGAGCTGACTGTTCAGCATGCCACTCGAACTTCTCAGTCGGCTCAGTTCCAGGTGATGATGGCTACACAGGGAGTGAAGCGTTTGGAGCAGGAGCAGAGGAAGAAGGGTACAGGGTGGTTTGGATGGCTAAAGAGGAAGTGGATGTGAGAACTGGAGTACTCAGTGGGATTTATCTGTCTGTGGACAGTAGAAGGAAACTATTTGAATTCTTATTCGAGACTATTATTTTATTATTAAGGGGGTGATGGCACCTTCCAAATTGTAAGAGCATGACTCTGATTCTATTTGTTTGGATGATACTATGTTAACTGCTTTTGAGATGCTAAAATTATTAAACTGTCTGTATTGAACTGCTATATGTTTTGTTGTGTTTTGAAATTGTCTGTGCCTTTTCTAAATTGTTGCCCAACTATTATAGCATGTTTTGAATTTGGACTTTTAAGGTTCTTTAGTGGGTTGTAAATATATATATGTACATGCCATGATCCCTCTTCCGAGGCATGGTGTGATAGGATAATGATGCCTAGGCTATCCGAAACAAAATTTATGAGATGCTAAACGAATCTATTTGTGATACTATCAGAATGCCGACTCGCAGAAGAACACGTTTTGGTCGACGTGGAACCACCAGGGGCCGCCATGAGGAAGCAAGGCCGATTGGAACCCAACCTACTCCACCAGGGACTCCCCATGGGGAGAATACTAATCAAGAGAATGATGAAAGGATTGCTAACCTCGTAGCTCAGCAACTGGCCAACGCCATTCCGACTATCATTGCACAGATAAATGCAAACCGGGATAACACTACTGGTACTGAACGGCCGGTAAATGATGAGAGCCACGACGATGAAGCTGAGGAGTTAAGGAATGGGTGCTCTTACAAGACCTTTATGGCCTGCAAGCTCAAGGACTTCTATGGCACCGAGGGTGCTATAGAGACTTACAGGTGGATCGACGAAATGGAAGCCATCTTAGACATCAGCGAGTGCAAGATGGAGCATATGGTGAGATTTGCATCACAATCTCTCAAGGGATCAGCTCTTGAATGGTGGAAGTCCATTACCCAGAGCCGTGGAAGAAACGTGGCAAATCGAATGGGTTGGACTGAATTCCGAGAGTTAATGACCAACAAATATTTCCCCATCAATCAACTCGAGAAGCTGGAGACAGAATTTTTAAGCTTGGAGATGAAGGGACCCAACTACACCGAATACATCAATCGTTTCTTAGCCCTGTCCCGACTTGTGCCACATTTGGTGACGCCAGAAGCCAAAGGTGTAGCACGGTTCATCTGGGGACTACACCCAAAAGTTAGGGGTATGGTTCGTGCCTCTCAGCCTGTGACCCGACAAGCTGCTGTCGACCTTACCAGAAGTCTGACTGACGATCTTATTAGGGCTGGATGGACCGATCAAGGAAGGGCTGATGAGAAGAAGAAGTTTGTTGGAGACAAGAGGAAGTGGTTTGAAGCAAAAAGAGCGATTGGAAGTAGCAGTGGGTCAAGTAGAAGGAGTTCTGAAGGAGTGAGACGTGATGATCAAGGAACCAAAAATCGGAGATTGTATACGGGGACAAGCCCACTCTGCAGCAAGTGCAAGTTACATCATCAAGGAGAATGTAACCCGATGCCCTGTTTTAGGTGCAAGAGAACAGGCCATCTAATTAAAGACTGTACTTATGTACCGGGGAAACAAGGCTACGAGTGTGGAGACCCAGGGCATATGAGGAACAAGTGTCCTAAGCTGGGTAGAGACAAGGATGCCAAGCATAATAAGCCTAAGGGAAGAGCTTTCGTTATGGACCCAGCAGGAGCTCGTAGGGAACCCGACGTTGTCAACGGTACGTTCCTTGTAAACAATCATCCCGCTACTGTACTGTTTGATACTAGAGCGACTGCTAGTTTTATCTCTAGTACCTTTAGGCAATTGATTGACTTAGACGCGTGTACCTTGACTGATACATTTACCGTAGAATTAGCTGACGGTAATATTTTAGAAGCTAACGAAATCATTAGGGATTGCCCCCTGAATCTAAAAGGGAATATGTTTAAGATTGACTTGATGCCCATTAAGTTAGGAGGATTTGATGTGGTCGTGGGTATGGACTGGTTAGCGAAGCATAAAGTTGAAATCGTATGTGATGAGCGACTGCTCAAGATACCATTGAGCGTCGAAGAAGTGTTAGTGGTAGAAGGAGAAAGGAGTAACACTCTATACCCTATGATATCTCACTTGAAAGCTACCAAGAGCTTGAAGAAGGGATGTCCAGCTTATATAGTATATGTGATGAAAACCCAAAAGGAGAAGAAGATCGAAGAGATTCCCGTGGTTTCGGAATACCCAGAGGTGTTTCCAGAAGAACTACCAGGACTTCCTCCGAATCGACAAGTGGAATTCCAGATAGACTTGTTGCCTAGTGCTGCACCAGTAGCCAAGGCACCGTACCGGCTCGCCCCACCTGAGATGAAGGAGCTAATGGTACAAATTCAAGAACAAATGGACAAGGGATTTATACGTCCAAGTGTCTCTCCGTGGGGTGCCCCAGTGCTATTCGTGAAAAAGAAGGACGGAACCCTGCGAATGTGTATTGATTACAGGGAGTTGAATAAGCTGACCATAAAGAACCGTTACCCTCTCCCGAGAATAGACGACTTATTTGATCAACTGCAAGGAGCAAGTTATTTCTCCAAAATAGACTTGAGGTCAGGATACCACCAGCTGAAGATAAGAGAAGAGGATACACCCAAAACCGCCTTCCGAACAAGGTATGGACACTATGAGTATTTGGTCATGCCCTTTGGACTGACTAATGCTCCAGTAGCATTCATGGACCTCATGAATCGCGTTTGCCGCCCTTACCTCGACAAGTTTGTGATCGTGTTTATCGACGACATACTGATCTATTCTCAAACTAAATACGAGCACGAGAAGCATCTCAGGCTAATCCTTGAATTGCTCAAGAATGAGCAACTATATGCCAAGTTCTCGAAATGTGAATTCTGGATGCGCCAGATCCAATTCTTAGGTCATGTGGTAAATAAGGATGGGATTCAAGTTGACCCTTCCAAGATTGAGGCCATAAAGAATTGGAAGATTCCTAAACTCCTACGGAGATAAGGCAATTCTTAGGACTGGCTGGCTATTACCGAAGATTTATAAAGGACTTCTCGCGTATAGTGCAACCTTTGACTGCACTAACCAAGAAAAACACAACCTTTGTGTGGGAGCGAGAGCAGAATGAGGCATTTGAAACGCTTAAAGAGAAATTATGCAGTGCACCTATACTTGCTCTTCCAGAAGGAGTAGAAGACTTCGTGGTCTATTGTGACGCTTTGCGTCAAGGGCTAGGATGTGTATTGATGCAACGCAACAAGGTGATTGCTTACGCATCGAGACTGCTGAATGATCAAGAGAAGAACTACTGGACGCACGATCTGGAGTTGGGTGCCGTGGTGTTTGCACTTAAGATGTGGAGGCATTACCTTTATGGCACAAAGTGCATTATCTACACTGACCATAGAAGCTTGCAGCATATCCTTGACCAAAAGATGCTTAACATGCGTCAGGGAAGATGGGTTGAGCTATTGAACGATTACGAGTGCGAGATCCGCTACCATCCTGGTAAGGCTAATGTTGTGGCGGATGCGTTAAGTCGAAAGGAAAGAGAGAAACCTCTTCGAGTACGAGCCTTAAGGATGAGCGTGTATACCAACCTTATAGCAAAATTGAAGGAAGCTCAAGGCGAGGCATTAAAGGAAGAAAAATTGAAAGAAGAAGGATTGACTGGAATGGAAAAGCAGTTGGAGATAGGGGACGATGGTACATATAGATATGGTGGAAGGACTTGGGTGCCAAAACACGGAGGAATTCGAGAAGTAATCCTCGATGAAGCACACAAGTCTAGATATTCAATTCACCCTGGAAGTGATAAGATGTACCAGGATTTAAAGACACTTTTCTGGTAGCTAGGAATATGTGGGGAAATGTTTAACTTGTGCCATGGTAAAAGCTGAGAACCAAAAACCATCGGAAACGTTGCAGCAACCTGAGATTCCAGAATGGAAATGGGATAATGTTACGATGGATTTTGTTACAAAGTTGCCTAGAACGTTTAAAGGTCACGATGCCATCTGGGTAATAGTGGATAGATTAACAAAATCAGCTCACTTCTTGCCAATTAGAGAAGACTACGACATGACGAAACTGGCCCAACTTTATGTCGACGAGATTGTAACAAGGCATGGAGTGCCTCTGTCGATCATCTCAGACCGTGATAGCCGTTTCACCTCTCGTTTCTGGAAATCGACGGACCGAGCGAAAGAACTTAGCACGGGTTACCATCCTCAGACCGACGGACAGAGCGAAAGAACTATTCAAACAATGGAAGACATGTTGAGAGCTTGCGTGATGGACTTTGGCGAAAACTGGGATAACCATCTTCCTTTGGTGGAATTCGCCTATAACAACAGTTACCACGTGAGTATCAAAGCCGCTTCGTAGGAGGCCCTTTATGGCAGGAAATGCCGATCACCCTTGAGTTGGAATGAGATTGGTGACAATTATTTCTCGTCATCTCGACTCAAGTTCTCATATCTCTTTTTATTATTATTATTATTTTTAATTACTTACTCTCCCCCTAAATTTCTACAACTAAGAAAGATGTGGAAATTTATTATTATTATTATTATTATTATTATTATTATTATTATTATTATTATTATTATTAAAATTATTTTAATAAAAAGAGTTCTAAAAATATATTATACCTAACATAGAGATCAATTCATAAAAACGAGGCTTATCAAATGTTTTTGTGAAAAGATCTCTTTTTTTGGTTTTTGGTGTTAATAGGAATAATATTAATGAAACCCTTTTCCTGAGCATCATGAATTGCATGAATCTGTGTCTCAATGTGCTTGGTTCGGGAATGATAAATATGATTCTTGGCGATTCCAATGGCTGCTTAATTGTCATTGAACAATGGTGTGCAGAGAAAGTTGATCTCATAGTCAATCATCTGATGCTGGAACCAGAGTACTTGTGAACAGCAACCGGAGGCAACAATGTATTCTGCTTCTCCCGTAGAGAGAGAAACAGTGGTTTGTTTCTTGCTTTGCAATGAAACCAGACAATTTCCTAAGTATTGAAACCCACCTGTAAACGATTTTTTGTTTAACCTGCAGCCATTAGAATCACTATCAGAATATGCATGCAAATCAAAATTCCCACCATAAGGATACCAAAGACCCAAATGAGAAGAGCCTTTAAGATAAAGAAAGATTCGTTTTACTGCTTTTTCATGGGACTCTTTCAGAGCAGATTGGTATCGAGCATAATATCCTACAGCAAAGGTAATGTCGGGACGACTTGCTGTCAGATACATAAGGGAACTGATCATAGATCTGTAGAGATGAGGATCAACAGGTTTCCCGTTCTCGTCAGGAGTGAGATAAGTTTGAGGAGTAAATGGAGTCATTTCAGGAGAAGCATCATCCATTTTGAATTTCTTCAGCATCTCTTTAATCTACTTTTCTTGATGAATGAGAATTCCTTCTGGCTTTTGTTCGAGTTGAAGCCCAAGGAAAAAGCACATCTCCCCCATCATGCTCATTTCAAAACGACCACGCATTACCTCCTCAAAATCCCGACATAATTTTGGATTGGTGGAGCCAAAGATAATATCATCGACATAGACTTGCACGATTAGCATCTCACTGTCCACTTCCTTCTTGAATAAAGTCATATCGATGGTGCCACAGGAGAATCCATTGCTTAAGAGATATTGTGTTAGAGTCTCATACCAGATTCGAGGGGCCTGATGAAAACTATAAAAGACTTGTCAAGTTTATAAACTTTGAAGGAAAATCGGGATCCTCAAAACCAGGGGGTTGACACACGTATATCTCCTCGTCAATGTCTCCATACAGGAAGGCACATTTGACGTCCATCTGATAGACTTTAAACTGTTTATGAGCGACATGAGCTAGAAAAATTCTTATGGCTTCAAGACGGGTGACAGGAGCAAAAACTTCGGTATAGTCAATCCCTTCTTCTTGAGCAAATCCTTGCACCACCAATCTTGATTTGTTCCGCACCATAATGCCACGGTCATCGGGTTTGTTCTTAAAAACCCATTTCGTGCCAATTGGGCATTTGTGTGGTGGAAGATCAACCAGAGTCCACACTTTGAGCTTTCTGAATTGTTGTATCTCTAATTGCATTGATTCATCCCAACAAGGGTCTTGGAGAGCTGTATGAACGTTTTTCAGAACGATTTGGGATATAAAACAAGAGAAAAGACAAATGTTAATCAACCCAGATTGACTCCGCGTCCGTACTCCATCGGTTATGGATCCAATGATGTTATCATGAGGATGATTTTCAAGGTTTTGAAATCAATGGGTATAGGTAGGATGTTTGGAGAAGGTGGGATGATAGATTGTGGATGGGTAGATGAAGGTGAAAGGGATGGTACTTGATGTGATGAGATAGATGTTGATGATGAAGGAAGGGATTTAGAAACAGGTGGAGGTGGAAGATTAAATGATGAAGAAGACGATGTAATATCAACTGACGTGACATCATTGCAGATGAGGTGGAATGGTCTTGAGGAATGACAGGTAGTGGAGTTGGAGGAATGAAATTTGTTTAAACATTGGAGATAGACGCATCATCGTCAAAGATAGGAAGATTAAAGGAATTAAACACCGCATCGGAGTCAAAGAACCATGCTGTTTCAGATCGAGCATCGGAGGAATTAGATTCCTGCCAATCAACATAGAACGACTCTTGAACAATACGTGTTCTCTTGTTATACACCCGATAAGCTTTCTGAGTTGAAGAATAGCCAACAAAGTAACACTCATCAGACATGACACCGAATTTCGTCTTCTGAGATTGAGTGTTCAATAGAGTGCAGGAGCAGCCGAATGGTCGAAAGAAGTCATTTTGGTTTTCTCTTATGAAAACATTCATAAGGAGTTTTCATTTTGTCCTTGACAATCAGCACCCTGTTTAGAACGTATGAAGCATAGTTTACCGCCTCCGCACAAAAGATAATGGGAAGGGAAGATTCAATTAGCATCGTACGAGCGGTTTCAATAAGAGTGTGATGCTTTCGTTCAGCTACTCCGTTCTGTTGAGGGGTCCTTGCTGCACTGAATTGTCTTAAAATTCCCTTAGCAGCACAAAACGAATCAAAGATCTGATTTCTAAATTCAGTACCATTGTCACATCTGATTGCCATAACTTTTATCTTGCTTATAGATTCGATTGACATAATTAGCTCCTGCAGTTCCTCAGTAGCCTCTCCTTTGTGAGCAAGAAATCTCACCCAAGAGTACCTTGAAAAATCATCTGTTGCAACAAGACAGAAATAATTTTTAGCAATTGATTTAACACTGATTGGGCCAAACAAATCGGTGTGTAACAACTAGAGGGGATTAGATATACTATTTTCAAGTTTTGGCTTGTGTAGTTTCTTATGTTGTTTACCCTTGGCACAGGCCATACATTTTTCGACCACTATAAGATCTTTTAAACGTAGTCCCCTAACGAGATTGTTTTTAACTAATTTGTTTATATTTTGGAAATTAACGTGACCCAATCTGTGGTGCCATAAAAAAGACTAAGAAGTGGAGCCTTTGGAAAGAAGACAGGTGACGGTAGATGTTGACTCCCTTGAACCCATGTCAAGAAGATAGGTATCATTCTTTCTCTGAGCCCTCATTAGAACCATCTCATCTGGAATATCAATTTCAGATTTTAAAAAGAGACATTCATTGGATTTGAACAAGACCAGAATGTCCTTATCACAAATCTGAGAGACACTCAACAGATTAAACGCAAGCTCGGGTACATAATTGACTTTCTCTAAAGTTAGTGACCCATTAGAACCTTCTCCTTGACCGATCATTTTCCCTCCCTTTTTGTCGCCAGCAAATACGACATATCCTCCATTTATTATTCGATAATTGGTCAGTAAGTCCTTAAGCCCCGTCATATGTCTGGAGCATCAACTATCTACATGCCATACACTGTTAACGACCTTCGTGGATGACTCCTGCAAACATATCAAAGAACAGGTTAACTAGGTGAAATGGGGACCCAAGTTTGAACAAGTTTGGGTTTAGGAAAAACAGATTTTTTATAGAAAAAATTATTAACTAATTTTGTCAATCTATTTCCAAAAGAATTTCTATTAGTATGTCTATGATGAAGTTCTGGACAATTCTTAACTATATGATCATCTTTACCACACCTAAAATAGTGAGGTTTTAATCTAGGTTTGTTATGTAACGGGGTAGGATCGATATGTATTTTCTCATCACATTCAAACAGTTTAGAATCTACTTCACTGTATGTCTCATACATGTCTTGAGGTCTATTTTTATTTGAAAATGTAATACCTTATTATTATTTTTAAAAACAAAGACAAGAAATGAAGAATAAAAGAAAAAAAAGCAATAAAGTCCAAATAGAGGGACTAAAAGTTTCCAAGAGGTCAAAATCTTTGAAAAAGTTGGTGTAAAGTTGGCATGGCCGCCCATCACCTTTTCTACACCCAAATCTTCGGTCATTTTAGAGAGAGAAAGGAAGAGAGCAGAAACACTCTCGGTTTTGAAGAAAAAGAAAAGAAGAGGTTGAATTCAAGGTAAGAATTCGAAGTTTATAAGAGTTTATGATGGGTTTTATCTCGGGTATGTGCTTATGTGCTTGTGTGTGTTCGTGTGTGTGTGTATTGTGGGTTTCTAGGTGTTTGAACTCATTTGCATTCGGGTTAGAAGGAAGATACACCAAAAGTTGCACCAGGTGAGTTTCTAGACCCCGGTTCTACTTGTTTTAAATTGTCTTTGGGGCTGAAAATGTATTAAAACGATTTTACAATGTTTATGTATGTATACTCGTATGTATTATGCATGTTGATGATGTTCCTTAGGAGTTATTAAGTTGTTCATGTTTTAAATAGCCGTGTTAAGCTTAGAACAGATGGGTTTGATGAATGGGTTCAAAAACATACTAGAAACATGTCGAACAGAAGGTTCATTCGCCTAGATAAGGCTCATGCACCTGGAAATGCCTTTGAAATGTTTAAGTATAGCCCATGCGCCTGAACAGTTGTCCATGCGCCTAGAAATATTAGTCGAACGACTAAGTGTAGGACCATGCGCCCAATAGTACCCACGCGTCTGAACATTCCCATGCGTCTAAGTGTCCATGCGACCGAATGGGTCATACGCACCAATAGGGTCCATGCGTCCGGATGGCCATGCCACTAGGTGTCCATGCGCCTAAGTCTCCATACGCCTGAGATAGCTCATGCGCCTGAGTGATGAAAGAGTTAAGTGTTGGCTAATGCGCCTGCATAGTGTTAAAACGCCTAAACAGGGCCCATGCGCCCAAATAGTGTCAAAGCGCCTAAACACTTAGAATTTATTACAGAATTTTTGGGAGTCTGTGCTTTTAGGGTTTTGACCGAGGTTTGACTAGGGCTTATTAATGATGAGTTTCATGCATAACTATGATTGTTATATGATTGTTTATTATAATCATTATTATTATTATCATTATTAGTATGTGACGTTACGTGGTGTGTTTATTATCGTAACGTAAGGTATTACTAATAAATAAGTGAAAGAGTAATAAAGAAGAGAAGTGGAACCTAATTTAAAATGTTAACAAGTCTTGCAAGCTTATAGGAGGGTCACGACCATGAGGTCATTAGCTCAACCGTGATGCGGGTTAGCTACCTACAGGTGCACGCAGGGCCAATCAATTGAGATTGGCGGACCTTTGCAGCATACCCTAGGTGTCTGGGTCAGCCTTGTATACAGTATGTAGAGCCCCTTGTGGGAAAAAGATGGCCCAACACCATTTCCCTCGCGCACATAGTTTAGGGTATTGCTCATTGGTCCACATAGACAGTGAAAGATAAAGATAAAAGAGGACAGAGTAAACAAGGCGTACTGTAAAGAGAAAAAACATTATCTGATTGTATAGTTAATGCGTGCTCATGTATAAAGAGATGAAGTTTTCATAAAAAGAGTATTTTCATATGTATACCTCACAGAAAGTATTTTATTACTTTTAAAACTAGAACTCACTCAGCAACGCTGACTTTTATACATTTTCAGTTGGCAGGTAAATATTGCTGAGGATGGCACGAGGGTGAAGCTACACGGCAGGGAAAGACAGACATCCATTCATACTTTTTACTGCTGTTGTTTTGTAATGCAATTAAACAATTCTTTTGTAATCGGTCAAACTATAGTGTATTGATCAACAACAGTGTTATAAATGAAATGAATGGTTTTTGATAAAATAATTCCGCTGCTTAAGCTTGTAAATTTATAATGTTTAACGTATTCAATGTTGTGAATGACCAACTGTGAGGTCTCGGGGAACGGGGCATTACAGAAAAAGAATAGTTATTTACAAAAGAAGATGAATTGTCATCTGAAGTACATGTAGTACTTGTACCACTTGTACTAGTATCACATGATGACAATATCCTTTCGTTTGAAAAAGAGTTATTCATTGGAATAAAAGATGGAATAGGATGAGAAAAGAATTTTTCAAAGCAATTAGTTTGATTTTTCTTGATGTTCATGTTGCTGGAATTATTTACACTATTAACATAATCAGAAACACGAGCATCATCATAATCTTCAGAAGTTAAAGATGAAATAGAAACATCACGAGAACATGATGAGACAAAGTATATTACAGATTCACTAGAAACAAAAACAGAATTTAAACTAGATTTATGATATAAAACAGGATGATGAAACTCAAGTGTACAAAAACTAGTGCATCCAAGCCCACTAGTTGGTCCATAATCGTAGTCCTCACAAACATGCTTAGGATTCACACCTTCTAAACCTGCAGACATACTGTTAGTATCTGTTGTGATTAAATCATTAGAAGGATGAGGAACATGCAAAGGAGAATAGCAGTAAGTACTGGGAGGAGGATAAACCTTAGCATTTTCATATCCCAACCCTATTTTAATCTTAGCCCCCGCTGAGATTTACATTGATCATCATGTTTCATTCCCGATATCGTCCATTTATCTAGCTTTGACTGAAGTTTGCTTGTCTCGAATTCAGCAAGAACAACCCTTCCGGTCAAAGTGTTAATCTCAATATTTCTTTCAAAAACAATTCGTTATAAGTGATCATTCTCTTTTAAAGCCTTGTTTAGTTTAACAAAATATTTAGATTCATTTATTTTAAGTTTCTAATTAATTCTTTTTAAATCTTTCTCATTATTAATTAATAGACAATTAGCTTTATAAACCCCAAATAATCTTATTTTACATGCAGAAGAACACATATCCTGAATTACCTCATATGGAAGCCCCATCACCACCTTTTCTGCTGCTAAGGCCTTCTCACATTGGCACACCGGAGTACTTGACTTGCTTTCCTCAACAGTGATAGCAGCATCATCTTTTTCATTTCCTTGCTCAGTGGATGGACTTCCTTCCTTCCTCAGTTCTTATGATTTACCTTTTTTCACCCTCTCATCCTCCTTTCGTTTTTCTTTTACAAATATTTCAGCTTCAACTTTAAGTTCCTTGAATGGGTCAAATTCATCCTCACAGTTTACCCTCCCCTTTCCTTTAATAATTTCAGCCACCAGTGATTGATTAATCTCATCTCTCGTCTCTTCAACCTCAACACTCATATCCTCTTTACTCCCACTAGATGCCATTCACGGAACTCCAGAGTTACTCGGGTCAGTGACAATTGGCAATGGACATTCACGTTTGAAATGTCCCAATTGTTTGCAGTTAAAACACCTTAGCTTAGATTTTTCAAAACCTAGTTTGGAGTTAGAGCTTTGACCTCCGAAGTTCTTTCTTCCATTGCGTTCCATGAATCTTCGAGCTCTCATTGTCAACATTGTCATTTGCCATTGAATATTAGTCTCTTCAAGATCATCAGGGTCCACCTGATACATATCTTCCATCGTCATCCCCATGCCTTTCAACTCCCCTGCCACTAAGGCTTCATAGCTCTGAACAAACATACCAAAAAGAGCTATTGTCTCGGATGGAACTGAAGCTTCAACACTTGCTTTTGAAATACACTGATCTCTCCCAACACTACCACTACCTCCTGAATAATTACCGGTATTCACTCCTCCTTGATTAGATGTCTGCATATGAGAGCTAGCAGCGGAAGACAGTAATGGAGCATTTTCAGTGAAACCAGCTGTAGGCATCTTGGTCAGGTTGAATTCCCTCCTCTTCATGTCCAACTCAAAGGATTTAAGTTTATTGATGATGTTCATCAGATTGTAATCAGTGAAACCTCTTTCCAACTTAAGCATTCTCACCTGAAGGCTCCACTGAGGTGGGAGAGAGTCTAGCAATCTTTTTACTTGCTCACTGTTGGACAGTTTTTCATCGTATTTCTTTAATATACTTCACACAGTCAGAAAACGATTTGTGAGATCAGTGAGACCCTCGTTCTTGTATCACACAAAAGAGTTGAATTCCTTCTCGGCATGAATGCTCTTATCCTTCACCAACTCATCATTGCCATCATAGAATTCATATAAAGCATCGAAGAGGGACTTAACATTTTATGTTTAGCGAATCGGTTGTAGATGTCTGGTGCAAGACAGAGAGTTAATGCTCCAAAAGCTTTCTGGTCACGATCGATGAGCTTCAGATCCTTCTCAGTGAATGTAGACGAGAACTTGTTTTGAGATACAACATCACCAACAGTGACAGTTGGTATGTGAGGACCAGCAATGATAGATTCCCATTGATTGTGGTTAGTGTAAAAGAAAAAGGCTTTGAGACATCTCTTCCAATCCTCGAAATTATCTCGTTAATGAGTCTGGTGGCCTATTGGGAGCAACACTTTCAAGATCGGGAAGAGTAAGTGAGGTTAACTTTGACATGTTAGTTTCGCAGGGAATGATGTAATTTCGGCAAGAGAAGAAACATTTCGCTAAAAATGAAGTAGTTTTGCTGAAGAAAGGTAAATTCGCAGACAATTTCCCTGAGAAAGCTAGTTTCGCTGAGTTGATGTAATTTCGTTGACAATTTCGGCAGCAGTTTCGCTAGCCGAATGTCACAAATATCTTAGTTTTGCCGATAAATTCGCACGCAACAAGCGTGAACTTTCGTTCAAAATTATTTTCGGCAGCAATTTCGCTTGTTAAACCCTCACAAGCACTGATGAACTTTCGTTCAAAGAGACTAGTTTCGTAGAACTACAAGAAACAATCTCAATAGTGATAACACCAATAATTTCGCAGAAAGAATCTCTAGTTTTGCTGAATGAACAACTAATTTCGCTGGACGAAGCTTGGACCCTTTTTCAACACGAAATCAATCTGAAATCATAAAAAACTCAATGGTTTTGAGATCTGATGATTAACATAGCTTCCCCAACAAATAACTAGCAAAACTCAATCAAATTCCATTTCAAATACACACTAATTTGAACTGAAATTGATGAAAACTTGATATTGAACAAAAACAACAAAAAACTCAACAAATCATGAGCACTAAGGTTCTGATACCATATTGTTAGTCCATTTGATCGATTTGCAGTACAAATGAGATGTTGGATTGTTCAATATCAAATACAAAAAATGAGAAACAAAGATGATGAAGATTGAGAGCAACCACAAATGATTCAAAATAAAGCAATGAAGATCAACATAATCAATAATACCAAAGCACAATGATATTTCTGTGAAATTACTGCTTACAATACACACTTGCAACATTAATAAACGATTAGGGTTTTTGCAAGCTTAACCACAATGAAAATGATCATAACTATATATAGCAGTCTTAGTTTTGCAGACAGTTTCGCTGTCAGCGAAACTGTTCTGCCGAACTAAAGTTTCACCCGGCAGAAACAGCATTTTCGCCCGGCAGAAACAGTAGTTTCGCCCGACAGAAACAGCAGTTTCGCCCGACAGAAACAGCAGTTTCGCCGAGCAAACTAAACAGTTGACTGTGAGCGAAACTATAGTTTCACTCACAGTTTCGCTGGACTGCAAAACTACATAAAGCTATTACATACAAAAGGAAACTAATATAAGACCTATTACAAGCAAAAATAAACATTCTAATATAAGGTGAGTCCAACCTATATATGGTCTTCATCTATTCAAAACTATGACCGCTTCCCCCGTCCTAGATAATACCACCATTTGAAGTGTGGAGTGAAGACCTGAGGCATCTCTTGTAAAGGAATCTTAGACATTGTGCGTGCGGGACTCCACTTCAACACCACCTTAGGCCTTCCTGATTTAGGATCAATTTCAGTCTTATGAATGAACCGCTTAGGTTGTTGAGGTCTGAAGTTGACCCATCTGGTGTGGTATTCTTTCTTCAATGACATCTCAAACCATCCCGACATCTTCCTCGGGTTGGCATACAAAAGATCTAAACATGCCAATCTATTTAGCTCAAGGAAGAGTTTTCAGATCATGTGGATGTTTGAAGTACTCAATCCCCTTCTCCCTTTTAACAGCATATACATACAAATATTCAAAATAGGCCAAATTAATGATCTTGCGTGACATTTTCTGATGTTTCTTGACTCGATAAAGTTTGGTGTAGGCATTCAGCTTCAGAGGTGCACGTTGGGCCTTTATTTCTGATAAACAAGCTGCCCATTCAACCTCTTTTATATTAACATTAGCATTTGTAGCTTGGGCTTTACTTTCATATTTTGCTTTCTTTTTCTCTATCTCATCAAGCTTAACAAAAGTATCACTGCCAAAAGTTTCACCCAAGTCTAGGATAACGTTGCCCTTAGGGTTAGTGTACTTTGGATAGTAATCAGATGTGACATCCTCAATCTCAATCTCATCCACCCCTTGTAGCTCCTCATCACTCAAAACAAGTACTACCGGAGCAACTTTGACAAGCTCATCTGGATTTAGTCTATACATATCTAGAGTGACAGACCTTCTCACAATCCCTTGCAAATCAAGAATCATGGTTATTTGAGTCTTGACTTGTTGAAGGGGAAGAACATCATAATCATTAGCCTATGGAGCTTTGCTTTTGCCCTGATCATGTGTCTCCTCAGCTGGAGCTGCGGAGGACGCGACTCTTTTGGAGCGCCTCTCCTGTGCTGCTTGAGTTGAGGCTGATGCAGATGCATCTCCTTCTTGATCATCATCCTCATCCTTATCATCTCCTTTTCCTTTTCCACTTCCTCCAGCTTCCTCGTCATCATCATCTTCTTCTGATTCATCATCTGTCGTATCATCATCATCATCTCCACCATCATCTCCATCACCCTTAATCTTCAGGGGCTCACCCTTTGTTCCCTTCAACCTCAACATCTGCTTTTTGTTCTTCTTCTCCAACCCCTTTATTTTCTTGACGGATGCCTTGACAAGCTCATTTTGATCGTTCAAGGCATGGTGAGCTCGAACTAACGTTCTCTCATGAGCAACGTTCTTCTCAGTAAGCTGAGCTATGTGCTTGCTTTGTGCGGTATTGACCGCCATCAGCAGATTCATCTGGTTGGCTCTTTGCTCATCTGACGCTAGCAGCTTGAGCACCAGTCTGTTTAGGCTCGCCAACTGTTCCTCTAGCCCAACAATGGGTAGAGTAGAGCCCTGTGTAGGTGGGAATTGGGTGGATATGCCAGCTTGGGAAGTAGTGGGTGTAGTGGTGGATGTGGTGTAGATGGGAGTAGGAATGGAAGTGGATGTGGTGGAACTGATTTGGGTATGGTGGGTGAGGTAGGTGTGAATGTATGCGTGGTGGTGGGAGTGTCAGTGGTAGTAGAGGTGGCAGTGGCTGTGGTGGTGGCAGTGGCTGTGGTGGTGGAAGAACTGATCAAGGTAAACCTTTGCCTCTTACCCTTCTAGCCATGGGGTTGGGCCATCCTCTTCCTCCTGGAACCTTTGGCTATCAGGGCTCCCCCTGAGCTAATAGGCTGGTCAGGTGTGTACGTTGGATCTGTGACATCAGTGTCACCACCCTTAGTACCAGCTTGGCATCCACCAACCGCCTCTTTCCCCTTCTCGGTAGCCACAACCCGGCTCCCGACTCTCCTGGTGAGAGGCTCATCATCAGTCTCTACCTCTTCATCTAACAAGAAATCCTAGTGGAAAGCAGCCTGCTTAGATCCACCAGGTGTATCTGAAGTACTGTGTGGAGGTGGTGGAGATATAGTAGACGTGTTGTTGGCCCATGATTGACTGGGGCCAGCATGTCCACCACCTTGACCATCATCAAGGTCGTCGTCATCATCGTCATCTTCATCTGTAGAAACCACTATTGGCTCAACATCCGAGTCACTGTCATCATGACGCCACTTCTTACGAGAGGGCGCCACGTAATCCTCATGGGCCAGATGGCAAAACAGTCTCCTGACCGGGGGCTTCACCTGCTTCCCCCGATACACCTTCATCCTCCCTATTGTGGTGTCATCCATCACCTTTAATACAAAAACATCATCCTTCTCCTTAGGCAGCAAAGGAAGCTTCTCATCAATGATCATGTGTAAGAACCTTGGATACATACGGAAGCCTTCCTTTCCCTTGGCCTCGATGTTCTCTATCAAGTAAGAGAAGAGTATGCGAGAGAAACATAATGGGTGGTTCAGTACCAGTGCAACGTATGCATTCTGGATTTGGTCTGACATCTCATCAAATCCTCCACGCCTGGAGGCTATGCACTTGAGGATCACATGTGCCAAATACTTGAACTGGTGGCACATGTTGTTCTTTTTCAGTACGCCGGCATTGATGTCTCCGGCGTACTTGATCCTCAGAAAGCAACCACGAACAGTCAGGAGATGCAGCTTGGTTGGATGTGCCCCGTCTTCCCCCAAGTCCAAGACTCTCCTCAGGTCGTCTTCCTTGATCTCTATGTCTTGTCCGAATATAGAGCTCCGGATATAGTGGGGTTCAACGGACATGTCCACTATGGCACTTTCCCAGAAAGCCTGCTGAATTGACCGGTATGGTGTACATGGAGTAGAAATGGCCTTATAGATCCTCAATCTACGCAGGAAGGCAATAATCCCGGTGAACTCAGAAGCGTTCCGAGATGCATGATCTAGATGAGCACAGATGTTGTGCTTAGTGCTCATAGTCTATCTCTCAGCCGTATTGCTGCACCACACGAAACATATACATTAGATTTGTTCATAAGAGATAACAGTTGAATTTTAGCTGATTTTGATCCACTGGTTCAATTGTGCGATTGAACCATACGACTGAGTTTAGTCGTACGATTGAGCCTGCGACTGAGTTCAGTCGTACGATTGAGCCTGTGACTGAACTTAGTCGTATGCTATGCCATGTGGTTGAGTCAGTCGTGCGACTGAGTCACCGATTGATTCACTCGTGCGATCGAATCATGCGCCTGGCTCAATCGTGTGACTGAGGTTCATATGGCGTGTCTATTCGCATCTTGCTCTGTTCGACAGTATAACTTTGAATCTTTGTCAAAACGTTATATTACACTTTGTGTTTAGATTCATTAGGTTCGCAGGGACTCGAAATAGCACTTAGTGTCTTTTAGATCAACGTTTATGTCCATTTAAGTGGTCTATTTTAGAGTATTGTCCCGGTTCTTGATTTTAATCATTTTCGGTCATTGTGGGTTCGATTAATCCATTATTTTGATTAGATTTCAGTTTCAAAGTACCTGAAGATGAATAGAAATCGGTTAGTATCACAATCGGGGAAGAATCACAATAATCAAAAATTTTGGCAGAGTGTATGTGTATTAGGCAGTTTTTGAGAGTATTTGAAGGGTGGTAGGGTAAACGACTGACTGACCCCCTTTTTATATTGTTTTAAGTTTCAGTCGTGCGACTGGACCCATACGCATGATTCAGTCGTGCGATTGGGGTTCAGTCGTGCGACTGACTCAGACTCCTTCATCCAGTCGTACGATTGGTTCATTTTTGTGATCCAATCGCATAGTTGAACCAAACTCATGGTCCAATCGTGTGATTGGCTCATACTTATGGTTCATTTGTGCGATTGACTCATACTTATGATTCAATCGTGTGATTGGCTCATACTTATGATTCAATCGTGCGATCATACTTATGAGTTTGACTTCATACATTTCTATACACTTAGAATTTAATTTTTGATGTATAACATTATGACAAATGATCATCTCAGACATGACCTTTTTAACAGAAAATCATTTGATCACCTCAGACGTGATTATTTTAATTGAAACCCCATTGGTCACCTAAGACGTGACCCCTTTTAATTTTTGATTCACAGAGTTCATCTAGTTATATAGTCCGACATCGACGCAAAGAAGATAACAAAAACAGAAAACAACTTGGATTAAAATAAAACAAGACATCTTTTTGTGTTTTTGGTTTGAGGTGGATTGAAACCTTTTAAAAATCATTTAACCGATTTTGCCTCCTGAGCAGAACAGCTTCAATTTATTTTTATCATATCTAGAAAGATTCATATGGAATCATAAAGGTATATCATGATCATTTGGGACCTGCAGGACCGGTGAAGGGTATGCACTTACAACACAACAACACAATGAGGAGAGTTGCTTAGAACACTTAACAGATCAAATAGGGAACTGGTTAACTTGTTAATGAAAGATGCTAAGAACACAAGTAAATATGAGACAGAACAAGATTCCAAAAAACAAAAGTATTTGGTTTTCAAGAATGCTGTATATTGCTTCTCAAGTTCTATTACAAGTTACAAAGCATTGATAAAAAGTTACAAGTACTTGAGATACTTTATACTACATCCTACAGCCGGCCATACTTTGAAGGCCAGCTGGACACAATTGACTAGACAACTACAAAATCAAATGTAGAGTCAAAAGGCAGATCTACCTTTTGACTTATGACTATGACATGCCATAGCTCACATCCTAATATATTACAAAAAGGATAAAAGTACATAAAGTAGAAAGCATGGACTGAAGACCTTAATGTACAGTTACCAAAAGCATGGACCTTTCACTAGCACATGTAAGTTGGTGACTTTACAGAGTAGCAGCGGAAAGGTGGTCTAGCTTTATGGTAAAGTACATCAGATAAAGGCATATCTCTTAAAGTCTTCGGAAGAAATCTGTCTTCACTCTTTGGCTTCGGAAGACTTTGTCATTGAAGCTTCGAAAGACTTCACTTTTGGCTTCGGAAGTTGTTGGTCTTGGCTTCGGAAGATTTTACACTTAGAATACTTCTAGTGCATGGTGTAAAACTTCCGAAGCATTTCTACTTCTATTCTTTAGTGCATGCTTGAAGAGAGACTTTGGATGTTTTGGCTGCATCAGACTTATAGGAATCCTTACAGGACCCTTTTATATGTACTTGAATACACGATTCTTATTTTTCTGAGAGTCAATAGCACTTGCAGGAAATCATACTAGAGCTATAAGGTATACACAATGATTTTTACTGTCGAGAGTTGCAGCCACGATGATTGTCAGTATATTTTTCCACTTAAATCCATACATAGATTTTTGACTCACATTTGTGATTTGTTAGGTTTTACTATTTCAACAAGCATTTGTGGATCCCACACATATATGGTAATCAACATTCCTCAAAAGATTTTTGAGCGGTCTACGGGTATTTGACAAGAAGAAACTATTCTAAGAGCTTTCAAAGAGATGCCAAGCCACAGGTCAGTGCCATCGCACAGCAGAGAGGCACAAACAACAATGAATTCTAGAATATTTAGGTTATGCTTATCCTCTGGTCAGTGCCATCGCACAGCAGAGAGGCACACAACTTATCTTCTTGTTAGAGCATTTTTTTCTTTTTGCACATAATGCCCCAACAACATTAGTCATTAGCTTGATTGCGCTTAACATTTTTCCATGTGCTTTGCTCATTTTTATGGTCATCTGCACACACTTATGGCTTTTATTTTGCTTGTCACCCCTTATTGGAAATGTGTTGGTTGTGTTAACCATGGATAAGATGAAAACCCACAGCAAGTTGAACAAATTAGTTTTAATTTGGTTCACCAATGAAGTCTACTCGTCTATTGTGTTGAATCTACCGACACATCATATAATGAACTAGCAACCCCTACGCCTACTTTCTCTATGTTACCTCAGTAGCAGACTAGTTTACTATCATTTTTCCTTTATTTTGCTTAGACTTCTCAGACTTGTAATTTGAATATATCATATTGATCATTCAAATCCTTTTGATGTCCTAAACAATTAGTTCCATATGGATATCCTGAACAGGTTCATCATTATTTGCTTTAGATAAAAAGCATGAAACTTGTCCTGAGGGAGATGTTTCTTGCAAGTCCATCTTGTACACTTTCCCTTTCCTGGGGGCTCTAAGCAAGATGTGCTCATGAGGAATGACCACCCCGGGCCTGAGAACAATGCACTCATGCTCAGTAAAGAGCATGTTATGACTCTGATCACAAAATTGGGATACACTTAGAAGATTGTACCCAAGCTCCTTGACAAAGTTTACCTTCTCAATGCTGAGCTTACCATTTGTGACCTTGCCCCTTCCATTAATGTATCCTCCTGCATCTCCTCCAAAAGCAATTGGTCGTCCATCAATTTTTTCAAACTTTTGGAGTAGTGACCTATTGCCTGTCATGTGCCTGGAACAGCCACTATCAATGAAACATACATTTCTGTTTGTCTTGAGCTGTCCCTGCACAAAAGAGATGATTAGTTACATTTGGAAACCCAAGACTCATTGTTCTTGGGCTCATCAAAAGAAGTTGAAGAGAATGCAACAGTAATTGATCCTATAGTCATGCTAAAAGGATCATTTGCGGATGTTGATGAAGAACTTTCAGCCACTTGGTCTTTCTTTGACTTCCACACCACTTTTGGAAGCTTAGACTTGACCTTAAATACTTCGGAAGTTTTGATGACTTTGGAAGTTTTGATGACTGGACCTTCGGAAGATCTTGCTTTCACTGCAGCAGGCTTCAGTGCTTCGGAAGTATTCCTTTCTTTCGAGACCAAATTTTCTTCCGAAGGCAAGTTTCCACTTGTCTTCTTCTTCATTTTGGAGCTTCCGAAGGAAATAGATTTTCCTTCCTAAGCTTGCTTCTTCTTCTCCAAACTCTTAGAAGTTTCTTTCTTGGTCATGGAGAGAGTACTCTTTAGATTGTAAACACAATCCTTAACAAGATGAGAAGTACTCCCACACATAACACAGTCCATTTTCTTCCTTCTAGGAGTTCTTCTTTGTGAACAAGGCTGAACTTGATCACTTTCCTTCTCCATCTTCACCTTTGCAGATGTTGTGGCAGTTCTTCTGGGGTTAGAACTACCTTTGGAGCTGGATGGTTCAGGTTGTACAGCAGTAATGCACAACTGATCAACCTTTTTCTTGATGATGGGATGATTTGGACATGAACTAGAACTCTTGTTAATGGAGTTCAAGTTTGTGTCTTCAGCCTTTACCACTTCAAATCCTGCAGAGATGAAAACTTGTTTCTGTGCATAATTGAAGGTCGCCTTTATCTCTTGAGTCCTTTTGGACTTTATTTTGGCCTTCCTAATCAAGTTCTTTCTTCTTGACTTGGTCATCCAACAACCTTGCTCTCCTCAGAGGGATGGTGACCCTTCTTAGAATGCTCTTTTTCACTCTTCTCAGAGTCATTCTCCACCATCTCCTCTTCATCCTCTTCAGTCACAGGATCTACAAGGGGAAGCTCATCTTCACAAGTTCCACACCTAGGAGATCTTACAGACAAGATTGTGTGTGGAGGAGCTATCTCACAAGATCCTAGTCCCTGCTTATTTTGATAACAAACTTTTGCATGCAAGGATGAGGATATTATGTTCTTGAAGGTCTCTTCTTCAAGAGCAAATTTGTTTGCCTTGGCTTTGCTGATCACAAGCTCAGCCTGGCATTCAGTTAATTTAGTAATGAGATCTTTGATCTGAGTCTTGTAGTTTGTATGCTCATGTTTAAGAGTTGAAATGGTTTTCTCTAAGTCCTCTATCTTTAGTTTATAATCATTTTCAGCTCGTTTAAAATCACCTTTTAAGATATTTAAGGACTCAAGATCAGATCTCATTTCTAAACTATAGGACCTGTATCTATTAACTTTCGCAATGCATTCAGGAGTACAAAGATCTTCCAATACCTTGGCTTCATCGTGGTCTGCCATGAGTGTTTGGTTTGGAGATGCATCTTCTACCTGAAAGCTCCAGTCAAAACCTGCTTCTTCAACAGCAACTGCAACTTGCTGCTTTGGCTTCTCATTCTGGGGGGCTTTCTCTGTGTAGTTTGGTCTAGTTTGTGCTTGGCCACCATTTGTCCTTGGTGCCTTACACTCTCTTGCAAAGTGTCCCATCTAGTTACAGTTGTAATACTTTACTTTGCTTTTGTCCAGCCCAAACTTTCCACTAGCTGCACTGCTTGGAAACTGTCTCCCTGTCCCCTTGTAGAACTTCTTGGCTGTGTGAGTGAAAAGAGCCATCTGCTGGACTATCTCCATGTCCTCCAGATCATCTGGATGAATACAGTCCAAATCTTCAAGAAGGAAGAGAAAGTTTCCTGAGATTTCATCTGCATAGACAAAAGCATGAGAAGAACTTGTCTCTTTGAAAGGACTTCCTTGAGTATAGCTTTCCCTTGGAGTCTTTGGGAAGGTGATGAAAGGGCCCTTTTGTGTGTTGTCAGGGAAGCATATAAGATGATGTTGTGGTTTAATGCTTTCCTTTTCAACCACATGGAGGGCTAAACTCAGTTGATTGCTGGAGTTACCAGGTGACTTTTGCATGTTCATCTCCATCTGGTAGCCACTAAGAATACCATACAACTCTGTGAGAGTAATAGTCTTAAGGTTCTCAGTCCTCTTGATAACAACACAATAATGTGTCCATTGTCTAGGAAGAGAGGACATAAACTTCCTTACAATGTCCTTGTTCTTAAGAGTTTCTCCAACATCCATTAGAGTATCCACAATCTCAACATACCTGAAGTATTGTTGAGTCATGGTTTCACCTGCCTTGAAGGTGAAGTTTTCAAACTGCTACTTCAAGAGATCCTTCTTGTTCTCCTTTGCTTCAGTAGACGCCTCATACATCAGCTTCAGTGCTTCCCATAGTTGCTTGGCAGTTTCGCACTTCTTGAAACCTCTGTAGATGGAGTTTGGAAGAGCAGTTTGAAGGGCTGTCATGGCTTTTTGATCAATCTCTATTCTCTTTCTATGTGCTTCAGAGTAATTAGCCACAGCCTTAGGAATCATACCACCACTAGTAGCAGAAGTGGTGCTTGGTATGTAAAGTCCTTCAACAAAAGAGTCCCACATCCTGGAGTCTTGAGACTTGATGAAGCCTTCCATTCTTTGACACCAAGTATCAAAGTCATCAGGAGTGATCAGTGGAGACCTTTTCATAGTTCCAGTTTCCATATCAGCTTTGGTTATAGCTGCCATTTGAGTTGTTAAGTATTTTGTGTGTGTGAGGGATCTTAAGATGATGAGATCTTATATTAAGAGCCTGAAATGCTCTGATACCAAATGCAGGACCAGTGAAGGGTATGCACATACAACACAACAACACAATGAGGAGAGTTGCTTAGAACACTTAACAGATCAAATAGGGAACTGGTTAACTTGTTAATGAAAGCTGCTAAGAACAAAAGTAAATATGAGACAGAACAAGATTGCAAACGACACAAGTATTTGGTTTTCAAGAATGTTGTATATTACTTCTGAAGTTCTATTACAAGTTAAAAAGCATCGATAGAAAGTTTCATGTACTTGAGATACTTTATGCTACATCCTACAGCCAGCCATACTTTGAAGGCCGGCTGGATACAATTGACTAGACAACTACAAAATCAAATGTAGAGTCAAAAGGTAGATCTTCCTTTTGACTTGTGACTATGGCATGGCATAGCTCACATCCTAATATATTACAAAAAGGATAAAAGTACATAAAGTAGAAAGCATGGACTCAAGACCTCAATGTACAGTTACCAAAAGCATGGACCTTTCACCAACTCATGTAAGTTGGTGACTTTACAGAGTAGTAGCGGAAAGGTGGTCCAGATTTATGGTAAAGTACATCAGATAAAGGCATATCATTAAAAGTCTACGGAAGAAATCTTTCTTCACTCTTTGGCTTCGGAGGACTTTGTCTTTGAAGCTTCGGAAGACTTCACTTTTGGCTTCAGAAGATGTTGGTCTTGGCTTCGGAAAATTTTATACTTAGAATATTTTTAGTGCATGGTGTTAAACTTCCAAAGAATTTCTACTTCTGTTCTTTAGTGCATGCTTGCAGAGTGACTTTAGATGTTTTGGCTGCATCAGACTTATAGGAATCCTTACAGGCCCTTTTATATGTACTTGAATACTAGTTTCTTATTTGTCTGAGAATCAATAGTACTTGCAGGAAATCATACTAGAGCTATAAGGTACACACAATGATTTTGACTGTCGAGAGTTGCAGCCACGATGATTGTTAGTATATTTTTCCACTTAAATCCATACACAGATTTTTGACTCACATTGGTGATGAGTTAGGTTTTACTATTTCAACAAGCATTTGTGGATCCCGCACTTATATGGTAATCAACATTCCTCAAGAGATTTTTGAGCTGTCTACGGGTATTTTACAAGAAGAAACTATTCCAAGAGCTTTCAAAGACATGCCAAGCCTCAGGTCAGTGCACACAACAGAAAGGCGCAAACAACAATGAATTCTAGAATATTTAGGTTATGCTTATCCTCTGGTTAGTGCCATCGCACAGCAGAGAGGCACACAACCTATCTTTTTGTTAGAGCATTTTTTTTTTCTTTTTGCACATAACGCACCAACAACATTAGTCATTAGCTTGATTACGCTTAACATTTTTCCGTGGGCTTTGCTCATTTTTATGGTCATCTGCACACATTTATGCCGTTTATTTTGCTCGTCATCCCTTATTGGAAATGCGTTGATTGTATTAAGCATGGATAAGATGAAAACCCATAGCAAATTGAACAAATTAGTTTAAATATTATTCACCAATGAAATCTACTTGTCTATTGTGTTGAATCTACCGACACATCATATAATGAACTAGCAACCCCTAGGCCTACTTTCTCTATGTTACCTCAGTAGCAGACTAGTTTACTATCATTTTTCCTTTATTTTGCTTAGACTTCTCAGACTTGTAATTTGAATATAGCATATTGATCATTTAAATCCTTTTGATGTCCCAAACAATTAGTTCCACGTGTACTATCATTTTCCATAATTTTTGAATCAATATCACATATTTGATATCTTTGCTTTCATTTTTTTGCCCACCCCTCCTTATTTTTCTTAAGTAATTGAATACTGAAACTAAACTATTCTCCCCCTGAAATTCTAAAACGAAAAAAGTTTCTGTGTTTTTAAACTTTAAAAGACTGGAAAAGAAAATTAAAAAATATAAAAACAAAAAATAAGAAAATTTGTTGGACTAAGAACTCGATTCTTCTGGAATCACATTACTTTGCTTTTTCATGCCATTGACCACCAAAAGATAGAAAAACCGAGGTTTGTCAAAAGCTTTTGTGTAGAGGTTGGCACGTTAAAAATCCGTATTAAGTTTAACAACATCGATTAATTGCTTTTCAAAACAGTCACGTATAAAGTGATATTTAATACCGATGTGTTTAGTTTTTGGGTGTTGGACCAGATTTTTGGTGACAGCTATTGCAGCAGAATTATCAACAAAGATAGGGGTGTTAGAAAATTTCAAACCATAGTCTCGTATTTGCTGTTGAATCCAAATGATTTGTGAATAGCAACTTGCAGCAGCAACATATTCAGCTTCACATGTTGACAGAGCAACAGATGTCTGCTTCTTACACTGCCAGGTGAATAAGCGTCTTCCAAAGAACTGACATCCACTGATGTTGACTTGCAATTCATCTTGCAACCACCATAGTCTGTGTCACTATACGCTGTAAGCTCAAAGTCATCATCATGAGGATATCACAACCAGAGTGTTGGAGTACCCTTCAGATAACGAAAGATCCTTATTACCTCAATTAGATGATTCACTTTTGGTTTAGCCTGATATCTTGAACAAAGACACATGGCGTACATAATATCAAGACGAGAGGCTGTGAGGTACATCAGAGATCTGATCATTCCTCGGTACATAGTGGCATCTACCAGATAACCATTTTCGTCGGGTGCTACATCATGGCTCGTGGCAAGTGGAGTCCCAACAACCGTTGCATTCTCCATGTCGAACCGACTAAGGATATCTCCTACATATTTGGACTGATACAGGAAGATTCCATTTGGTGTCCGATCCACCTGTATCCCAAGAAAGAACTTCATCTCTCCCATGGCACTCATCTCAAACCCAGCTTTCATCACTGATTTGAATTCTTTAGACAATGCCTCATTTTTGGAACCGAAGATTATGTCATCCATATATATATCTGTATCAGTAGTAAATCATCATCTTTCTCTTTGATGAACAACATTGATAGGATCAGATCAAGTTTGATCAATTAGATTTGAATTTTGCAGCGGAATATAACAAAAATAAGATCAAATTCAAGCAAGAAAAGTATGAATATGCAATCACACAATGACGATTATAGAGAGAGAGAACTTTTCTGTTAAAGGAATGTTTTCATTCACGCGTAATGCTTCGGTTACAAAACAACTAGGTCAATATTCCTTTTATATAGGAATGTGGCGTCTGCTGATGTCACTTGATAGTGACATCTAACAGAATTATGTAAAACAACTGAAACTATGCAAACCACTGAAATGTTCTCAACAACTGATCACATCTCAGAGAATGCTAAGTACAAGAACATAAAACTACTGAACTAAAACTACTGAAACAATAAACTACTGAAAGGTAAATTACAAGTACTGAAAAGGAAAAACCATCACAACTACTTAAGTTAATAACTTCATCTGTTGTGACAACTACTGATCACTCTGGTCTTCAGTCTTTGTCTTCAGTACTTCACTTTCAGACTTTGTCTTCAGTTCTTTACTTTCAGACTTTGTCTTCAGACCTTGTAATCAGCTGATGTCTTCAGCTGTTGTGATCTTCTTAAGCAGTTGTAATGTCTATGGGACTTAGAGGTTTTTCTGATCAGGCTCATTGGTTCTTTTGGTCCAACAAACATACAGTCAATAACCCCTCTGCGAAAACCATGTTTCAGCAGATGAGTAGAAAGTTTCTCATACCAGGCGCGAGGGGCTTGATGAAGCCCATAAAGAGCCTTGTCCAGTTTATAAACACTATCATGATGATAAGGATCCTCAAATCCTTCTGGTTGACTGATGTACACCGTTTGACGGATTTCACCATGAACGAATGCATTTTTCAAATCCAATTGATAAACTTTGATCTTTATGTAGGATGCATAGGTTAAGAAGATACGAATTGCTTCCATCCTTGCCACAGGTGCAAACACTTCATTATAGCCATTGCCTTCGACTTGTCTAAACCCTTGAACAACAAGCCGAGCCTTGTTTCTGATTATAACCCCTTGGTCATCTTTCTTACACTTAAGAACCCATTTAGTGCCAATCACATTGGCCCTTTTTGGTCTGTCCACAACAGTCCATACTCCTAACTTCTTGAACTGAAGGAGTTCTTCTTGCGTAGCACTAACCCATGCCTCATCGTTAAATACATCACTTACATATTTTGGCTCAAATTGAGACGCAAAACATCGATAAGCTCCATCGTGTAGATATCCTTATTCCATGACTGCGGCATAATCAGCTGAGTATAGCTGATATCGTGTCTGAACTCCCGATAGAATATCCCCGATGATGTTGTCCAGGGGATGATGCACATTAAATCGAGTTCCATGAGTAGTGGGAACAACTACCTCATTATCCAGATTTTCAATCCTAGGTTCAGTTTCCGTGGCTGTTGGAGTATGGGGTTCAGAAGTTCTAGATGCATCAAGATCAGATGCTTGTGTACTTTCGGTAGTGGGAACCTGTTCCTCATGGTTTACATTTGCAGTCTTAACTGCTTCATCATCAGAGGAAGTCTCACTTACTTCAAGCTCTCCCCTTGAAGGGCTAGAAGTATCGTCTAATGGAACCGATGATGTCGGGTCTAGTGGAGGAGTATTCAGAACATCATACATCATTCTAGCAGGTAACTCATCATCAGGATGAGAAGGATGTAGATTGAAGGAGTTGAAGAATCCATCATAGTCAAAGAAGAAGGAAGGTCCTTTACTAGCAGGGGTTGGTGTATCTTTGGAGATCAACATTGCACCACACTTCTACCTGATCCGTTGAGTTGTTATAAACTCTCTTGTCTGGTATACTATATCCGAGAAAGATACCTTCTTATGCCTTCTCACAAAACTTCCCAATCTGAGTTTTCTTTAACAGCATGCATGGTGCTCCAACTGGTTCTAGATACTCTAAGTTGGGTTTACGTTGGTGGAGCAATTCATAACACGTTTTTTCATGACTATTGACCACTAAGACTCGATTGAGAGTGTAGCATGCATTAGCCACTGCCTCATTCCAGAATTGAATGGGTAGCTTAGAGTAAGCTAACATTGTCCTTGTTGTCTCTATCAAGCTCCGATTCTTTCTTTCAGCAACCCCATTCATCTGTGGAGTGTAAGCAGAAGTAAATTGATGAACAATTCCTTTCTCTCGACAGAATGCCTCCATCCACTAATTCTTGAACTCTGTTCCGTTGTCTGATCAAATCTTTCTTACTTTCATCTTGTAGAGTGATTGCAATGTAGTGACTAGATGCTGGAATGATTCAAATGTCTCTAACTTTGCTTTCAGAAACATCATCCAAGAGAATCTTGAGTAATCATTAGTTACTACAAAGCAGTACCAATCACCAATAATGCTCTTTGTACTGATTGGGCCAAACAGATCCATGTGTAGAAGCTCGGGAGGAATGTCTATAGCATTGACTTTCTTTGCTTTGTGAGACGTCTTGGTCTGTTTCCCTTTCTTACATGCTACGCAGAAATCTGGGAGTTGGAAATTCTTGAATGTAACTCCATTCACCAAATCATACTGAACCAGATGATTCATCTTCCTGGGATTAATGTGTCCCATTCTCCGATGCCAGGAGACCGAATCCCTTTCTATTGCCTTTGACAAGAAGCACTGGGTAGTAGACTCAGTTTTGGAGGCTTTTGATAGATCCAAGACATACAGATCATTATCTCCTATAGCTGACATTAGAATTTTATCCTCCTCAACAACATACTCCTTCTTCAACATGTAGCACCTCTTGTTGGGAGAAAGAAAGCAAGTTGTTTTGCAGTTGTTGAATGTAGTTGACCTTGTCAAACTTTACTTTCTCATTTCCCACTTCGCCTTGAGCGGTGATGTAACCTCTTTTATTCCCAGCGAACGATACGTGTCTCCCTTTAATTTGCTTGACGTTGAAAAGGAGAGACGAATTCCCGTCATGTGCCTGAAGCCCCACTATCAATAATCCAGGTATTAGTGATAGAGCTGTAGCGGACACCCTGCACATACAAAGGAATTGATTAGTTAAGGTTTGGGACCTAAGCCTTAACTGGCTTGGGTGTCCCGGAGGTATCACACATCATGAACTCAACCCACAGTCCTTTAGAGGATGAGGGCACATCTTTCTTCTTCTTCTTCTCACTATGAGACACATTACTTGTGTTGATCTTCCATAAACCAGTTTTGTGAAAGGCCTGTTTGTGGTAAACAGACAACTGGCTTATGGTTTGAACTTTAAGTTCACTAATAATCTTAGGTGTAACCTTAGGTGACACATTAGATCTAATTTTAGAAAATCTTGGGTTTTCATCAAAAAGTTCAATTTTCTTTTTAGGTGTCTGATAATAAGGACAATTTGGAGAGATATGTCCTTGTTTTCCACAACTGTAACAGGATCTCCCTTCCACAGTTTGAGGAAAGTTTTTATGTGGGGTTGAGTTTGGTTGGGGTTTTGATAAAGACTCTTCTTTTTTAGATGTTTCAACTTCTTTAACAAACTTAATTGTTTTGACATTTTGAACATTTTTCACTTTCATTTTATTAGGATGTTGATGATTAACACGTTTAAGGTTCAATGGATTAGACCTTTTAGGTTCTGAAATAGACGTTTGTGAACCTGACTCTAATTTAACCTTTTGAGTTTTATTACCCAAATCCTCAACAAGTATCTTGTCTTTCGATCTCAAAGTAGAATCCTTCTGTTTAGTGATAGATTTCACAAGTTTACCCATAGAATTTGGATCACTGACCAGAGGAGTAGACACCACATGATCCTTTACTGGGTTATAATTAATTGGTCTACATTTAGTGTTCAAAAGGACTTCATGTGGTGGAGGTACTATCTTATAACCCAGACCTTCCCCTGCATTCCGTTCTTTCACTAGGTTTTTAACAATGTGAGAAGAACTTGCCAAACTATGCAGTTTTTGTCTTAATCAATCAACTTCGACTTGCAAAACTGTTTTTTCCTTCTTTGTTTCCTCCAAAGAATTTAAATAGAACTTGATGTCATTTGATTGATTTAAGGCAACAAAAATCGGTTTCCCTTAGTTGTTTCCCCGTTCTATCTTATCTTTGAAGCTACACTTATTTTGTTTTAAAACATGATTTGCTTCAGTGCAGAGTTGTAAATCAATTACTAGATTATCATTATGTTCTAATAACCTAGAAAATTTTAAATCAATGCTTTCCTAAATTTATCACATTCAGTACATGCATGTTTTTCAAATAAGTCCTCTTTAGAACATACATGTGTAGAACTGGACGAATCAGCCATCAAAGCAGTGTAAGACTCTTCGGTGACTGGAGATTCTGAGTTTGTAGCACTTAGTTCTTCTTCAACCAAATGATTAACGACATTCATAGCCTCTTCGATATCTGAAGGTGAATGCTGAGCTATGATGTCTCCTTCACTTGCAGATCCATCATCCAATGTATTAACTAAAGCAATGTTTGATTCACCCTGAGAAACGAATCGGAAGGACCAGTCTTGTCCTTCATCACCTTGAGCAACCACATCCATAGACTCTTGCTTGAAGATGAAGCTCCATTCTTATCCTTTTCTTGTCGGTTGAATGTAGGAAAAGGATTTTCATTTCCAGTCTTCTTTGGCTCTACGCACTCACGTTTGAAGTGCCCCTTTTCACCACAATTGAAACACGTGACTTTGGTTTTGTCAAATCCAAATGTCGTATCTTTAGTGGCAACCAAATTTTGCCCCATCTTTTCAACAAACTTCTTGGCTCTTCTAACAGCACTAGCCAAGGCCCACATAATATCCATGCGTTCTAGCTCAGTTTCATCAACTTGCTCGTAGTCCTCGTCAACAAGATGACAGTTTGCAATCTTACCAGCAACTAATCCATCATACGATGAACAACAGCAACTAGAATGTCCATGTGCTCTTTTGCAACTTCCACGATGACATTTTCGAGATTCTCGGTTTTCAACTTGGTAGTATTTGCCTCAGGAACTATGTATTGGGTTCCAGATGACCCTGACGTTACGGTTCCTAATGCACTGCTTTGGGAAGGAGCAGAAGAGCTAGACACAAACGTCTTTAGTAGTGGTGCACCTGAAGCAGCCAGAGTTGAAACTGAATTGTATAGTGCAGGATTCTGAACATAGGATCCTTTCTTTGACTTGTATTTCATACGTAGTGCTTCCTCCCTTAACTTCAAAATGAAATCATTTATGTCTAAAGTAGCAAGAGTGTCGTTTTGTCTCAGATTAGACACAAATGGATCCCATTTGTCTGGCAGACCATCAGCAAAACTAGAGACTTTATCTTCCATGGATGTGGTCACGCCATGAGTGTGCAACTCACTCATCAGATGATAGAATCGATCAATGATATCATCCAAGCTATCATTCCCAATTAGAGAGAAATTGTCAAATTCCTTCTTAAGAGCTTTTGCCTTCAGTGCTTTCAGAGCTGTATTTCCTTCGTATCTCTTTTCCAAGGCATCCCATAATTTCTTAGAATGCTTGTTCTCAGAGAACTGATGAAATATGCCTTTAGGTATAGACTGAGTCAACAAGGCATACGCTTTCTTTTCAGCATTATGTAGAGTCTTCTAGGATTCACTAATTCCTCCCAAAGTCAATTTAACTCCATTTGCACTGACTGGTATCGTGTAACCAGTCTCAATGGATGTCTAAAGGTTTGGGTCAACTCCATTCAAGTAGATTTCAAACCGTTTTTTCCACTGTGGGTATTCATCCACACTTAACAGCTTTGGTGGTTTGTTGTGGTTTCCAATCTCATTCTCCAAAAGTAGAAGGTTCTGGATACGTGAGTCCTTTCCAGCAGTGAATGCAGCAAACTGGTCTTCCATTGCTTTAAGCTTGGTAAACTTAGAACAGGACAGATTCACTCGTGCGAATGAGCTATGCGAATGGGTCACTCTTGTGAATAAAAGATACGAATGAATTCAATCGGGCGATTGGATTCAGTCGTGCGAATGAGCAGGGCGATTGTAATCAACCGACTGGAGTTGCTTAACCATGCAAATGAGAGATACAATTGAGTTGAGTCGTATGAATGAGAGTATACGAATGGGTTCAGTCGTACAAATGGTCCAATCGTGTGACTGAAGGCTGCTGTTTTTGAAAAATCGTATATTCTGAACACTTTGACACAAAACAAATTTTCCATAAACCCTAATCTGCCGTTTGATGAACACTCAAAACTTTAAAACATGCAAACGTCAAAAACACTTTTTGAAGCAAAAAGGTGACTCTTTTGATTGAAAACGTTTGTTTTAACACAACGCAAAATCACGAGCCAAAGCTCTGATACCACTTGTTAGGACCGTTTTCGTACGGAGTACTAACGGATTCTGCGTGAGATCAAATCAAATAATGCGGAATCCTTTTTTATTGGCGATCCAATCAGTGACAACGACAACCTGATCGATCTAACGATGAAACAAACGTTAAGAATTGATTAGAAATCTATCAGGAACGAACTATGAAGTTGGATAGGCTGTTTAGGACGCTCTGGATGGCTAGGGTTTGTAAATCTTCGAAGTCTCTCTCAAGTCTCTGTTTTTCCATTAATTATGTGGTATTTATAGGTTTGTAGTTTTCATTCGTACGACTGAACCATTGGCATGGTGCAGTCGTGCGACTGACTCATGCCGTTGATTCATACTCACGACTGAAGGTTCAGTCGTGCGACTGAATCAGTCTTATGTCTAGGTCATGCGACTGAATCAGTCTTATGTCTCAGTCATATGACTGATCCAGTCTCCTGGTTCAGTCATGCGACTGGTCCATAAGTATGATTCATTCATGCGTATGACCCACAAGTAAGGTCCATTAGCATGAATAATCACCCGACTAAGTTAAACACATTTCTCAATCATTATTGACTTAGAATCATGTACAACACCTCAAACCTATATATAATATTCATATATATGAATTATACGAATTACAATAATAATATGAAATATGCAAAGACAAATAAAAATCAAAAGCATATGATATTTCATTAACTAGTTACATTACACATATGTAAGAAATAAAAGACTTTTACATTAAAAACATACACTAGGAACATGATGTATCAACACAAGACCAGCCTAATGGATCTACATCTTCAGATGAAAACAGTTCATCAGCAGCTGCTACCTCTGCATCCGCAGATGAGTGTTCTACATCCAGAGGTGTGAATATTGTAGCAGCAGATGTTCCATCTACATCATCAGATATTCAAAATATTGGAGATGCTAAACAAATCCCATCCGTAGATGTTCCTGTAACTCCTACGGAAGTACAAAATCAATCCGTAGAAGTTCGTACGGAAGGCATTCATAATGCAGCTGATGTACCAAATAATGAGGAAAATCATCAAGCTTCCAATGATCAACATGATGATCCATTTGACTGCTTCATAAATACATCATGTCAGTTGAATCCATCTGCATCAATGGATGTGAAAAACTTAGAATCAGCTATTCCAGTTGAGTCTACTCCAACAACTAGAATTCCCAAGACACATCCAATTGACAACATCATTGGTGGTCTGAATGAAAGAACCACAAGGAGTCAAGGGCGAGCTGCAAATATCCGTCTCTTGTCTTGTTTTCTTTCACAAGTAGTTACTCCAAATATAACAGCTGAACTAAAAAATAATAGTTGAATTGAAGCTACGCAGGAAGAGTTTTAACAATTAAAAAAAGCAGAAAGTCTGGAATCTAGTTGATTTACCAGAAGGTCAAAATCCTATTGGCACAAGGTGGCTTTTCAAAAATAAACTAGATGACAAAGGTATAATTGTGAGAAACAAAGCAAGGCTAATTGCACAGGGATATACTCAAAAAGAAGCGATAGACTATGATGAAGTGTTTGCACCAGTTACAAGAATTGAAGTCATAAGAGTCTTCCTAGCCTATGCATCATATAAGAAGTTCACTATCTATCAAATGGATGTCAAATGTGCTTTCTTATAAGGAAAAATTGATGAAGAAGTCTATGCAGCTCAATCTCCTGGTTTTGATGATCCTGATTACCCACACATGGTATACAAGTTTGACAAAGCTTTATATGGTCTTCATCAAGCACTAAGAAAGTGGTATGAGACATTATCACATTTCTTTCTCAAGCATGGATACAAAAGGGGAACCATTGATCAGACTCTCTTTCTCAAACAAGAACATCAAGATCTCTTAGTTGTTCAAATTTATGTTAATGACATTATATTTGGATCAACTAACAATAGATTATGTGTAATCTTTGAAGAGTTGATGAAATCTGAGTTTCAGATGATTTCAAAGGGAGAATTAACTTTCTTCATTGGTTTACAAGGTCATCAGAAGACAAATGGGATTTTCATCAATAAAGAGAAGTACATACATCAAATATTAAAGAAGTACAACCTTGCTGATACATCATCATGCAAAACACCTGCCTCAACAATTGTTAAGATTGTCCCTGATCCTATAAGAAAATCTATTGATCAAATATTGTATAGATCATGATAGGATCACTTATGTATCTAACTGCCAGTAGACCTGACATTATGTTTGCTGTGTGTGTTTGTGCTAGGTACCAATCAGATCCAAAAGAGTCTCATCTGAATGTTGTGAAGAGAATTTTCAGATATCTCAAATGGGATACTAGCCCTTGCACTTTGGTATCCAAAGGATGGTGACTTCACTCTCTACTCATATTCAGATAGTGACTTTGGAGGATGCAACAATAACAGAAAATCCACAACTGGTGGATGCCAATTCATAGGACCAAGACTAGTTTCATGGAAGTGCAAAATACAAATAAATGTAGTTGTGTCCACAGCTGAGGCTGAGCACATAGCTGCTTCAGCTGGTTGCTCATAAGTCTTTTGGTTGCAAAACCAATTGCTTGATTATTGTACAAATTTCCTTCAGACTCCAATTTACATTGACAATTCATCTGCTATGTTTATAACTGCTAATCCTATGCAACGTAGTAAAACAAAAAAGATTGAAATAAGATACCATTTTCTAAGATATTCCTCAGAAAAAGGTTTGATCAAGTTAGTCAAAGTGGATACAATAAATCAGCTTTCTGATTTATTCACTAAAGCTTTGACTCAGTTAGATTTAATTTTCTAATTGAGTCACTAGGGATGATTAACTTAGATTAATCATTATGAACAAACAAAGAAAAGCATATGTCTGTCCTTGTAAATAGTAATAATAATAATAATTAAAAAAACATTTTCTTTCAGAAGATTTGAAATTACCTTCAGAAGACACTTATGTCTTAGAACAATTTCTTCCGAAAGGAATTTACCTTGGGAAGAAACTTCTAAAACATCTTCTGAAGCTTAGAATAAAAATATTGTCTTTCTTTCTGTGTTTTTTAATTCAGCATGACATATGTATGGGAAATGATAGTACACTATGCCTTTGCTTCTTCCTGAATTCTTAAAATATCTTTAAAATCTGATCGAGTTTATTGATATGTGAGTAGGTTCATCTTGGGTGAAAACTACACTAAAAGCATGCCAAACATAATACAAAGTACTGTTTGTGGGACACTTTATTTTGAGGATACAGCAAGTAAGTCTTATTCTGATGTGACCAAATCACTCTTCTAAGCACACTATGTACCAACAATTTATAATATCTATCTTTGCAAATCATATTCCCTTTGTTTTGTGTAAAAAATGACCTGGGTGTATGATCACCATGGTATACATTTGTAACCAATTGGTGAAAAGATCATGATCCTCATCATCTCTTTGTTTTGTGTAAACAAAGACCTAGGTTGAAGGCACTTCTGTTTTACGGAAGTAAAGACCTGGTGACCTGATGATGATCATATCTAAGCTTTTTAAAGAATCCTTTATGATCAACTGTAAATTAAATTTAGAGCTTTTACATCAATGCATTAATGAGATGTCAAATGCATCTCAAGATAGAACTTATAACTTAAAGTACATAGTTTCTAAGTGTGAAAAAGTGATGATCTGACTCACAAAGGGAGGACAAAATCTAAGTATTTTGAATGTGAAACCTATAACAGGTACTCCCTAATAAACATGAAAACATGATAAACATCATGCCTAGTTGATACAATACTATTGTATGGATTTAAGTGGACAAACATACTTGCAATCAGAACTAAGATCATGTATCATTTCAATAAATTAACTAATCAGGAAGATGCTTAGTGTCATAGTATGATCCCATTCTATGTATATATATGCTTGTACATAGTACTCATTTCAATTTTGTTTATTTTAATTTCTTTCAGTTTGGCATGTTTGAACAGACATGTGTGTTTCATGATATTGTTTTTATAAAATTATGATAAATGCCTACATTCCTCATTGATCAAAAATTTAGGGGTAGTAGAGTCATGAAAACAAGTTAACAGCAAAATTGTCAAATGAATTGTCAATATGAAGGAATTTGTCAGGATCAGTGATCACAAGTTCGATGGATTAGAGTGTAATGCAGCGGAATAAGATCAAGAATTACACAAATTGTAGCAAGAATTTGATATTTGTAAACAAATACGAGAGAATATATTTCTGTGACAAGGAATGTTTCAATTATACCAAATATTTCTGCTCAATCATTCACTAATTACAATAAGGTTGACACTCCTTATATAGAGTGCAATCACTGCTATTATCACGGGATAGTGACAACTGGCAGATCTATTACAAAAATAACTAATACTTAACAAACTACTGAAATGTTCACAACTACTTAGAACATATCAGAGTGCTAAGTACAAAATATAAAACTACTGATAAGAAACTACTGAAACTACAACGACTGAAGAACAAGCTCTTCAGTCGTTTTACAAAACTACTGAAAACATAAAACTACTGAAAGTAAACCGTCACAACTACTGAAGAAGTCCTCTTCAGCTGTTATGACAACGTTTGATACTTTGTCTTCAGCACTTGTGTCTTCAGACTTTTTCTTCAGTACTTGTGTCTTCAGACTTTGTCTTCAGCACTTGTGTCTTCAGACTTTGTCTTCAGCACTTGTCTTCAGACTTTGTCTTCAGCACTTGTCTTCAGACTTTGTAATCAGCACTTGTCTTCAGACTTTGTAACCAGTTGTTGTCTTCAGCTGTTGTGGACTTCAGCGGTTGTTGTGACGTCTGTGGGACTTAAAGGTTTTTCTGATCCGGCTCATTGGTTCTTTTGGTCCAACAAACTCCCCCTGAACCAATGCAGCCAAAACCTTTAACTTTATTGAGGTCCCACTTATTGTTGGCAAAATGGTTGGTCTTTTTCCTTCTTGATCAGTTGAGAAGATGACCCATTATAAGCACTGGCCTGGAAATGAGTCTCTGATGATTTGGTTGGCAATGTATGGATGGGAGCTCTGTATTGGGGAATTGGACACTGAGCTGTTCCCCCATCCATGAGACTCACTTCCCATGTATAAGCCTGTAGGATTCTCTGGTGTATGCTCTGAGAAACATAATTTGTTCTTCCATGGTAAGATTTTCCACTTCACCATCAAACAATCCTTCACGCCCATACAGCTCTAAAATGTACTTAGCCTGTTTGCCATTTTTGAGCTCAACTGTTGTAATCTGTCTGTATGCAAACTCATCTGGGTGAGTACCTTGAAGTAACAAACTGAGCTCATTTTGTTTGAAGTTCTCAAGCCTCTTGTAGACTAACCCCTTTTTAATTATTCTGTTCTCTAACATCTTTTGGGGTGGCTGTTTAGCCTCATAGGCCTTCTTGAAATCTTCTACAATTTCCCAGGGTGATACTACCAGGACCACTGTGATCTCTTCATCTACGATCCTTTTTACTTGGCCCTTGTATCTCGCAGGAATGTCTTTCTTCACAATTCTGTGAGCCACCCTAGGATCAGACCATATTCTCACCTTTTCCTTTTGATATTGAAATGTGTTAGCAAGGGTGTACAATCTCAGAGCTTCTTTCTTCATACTGCTTATTGATGAAGAAGTAGCATAAGTTTTGTCTATGCTTTTCAGCATCTCCTCATCATGAAGCCTTTGCTGCTGTTCTTCTTCTATCTTTACTCTCACCGTTTCCATCTGTGAGGTGGGAGTGATGGGCATAGGTTTGGCTTTAGGCAAAGTTAGGACTGCGGAAAGAGGCAGCCTATCTTCTTCCTCATCATCCTCTTCTTCTTCTTCTTCTAGCCTCAGCATCCTTCTCTTCTTCTTCTTGGGTGCATCATCGGCTGTTGGTTTTGAGGGTAAAGGAGTTGGTTTAATGGGTTGTGGTAGTGGTGATTTTGAAGTGGGAAGTTTTGCAGGTCGTTCTAGCATTCTTGTAGTAAGTGAGGCTTTTGAGTGTTTTGCTAGTTCATTTCTGTTCCCAGCACCTGCCTTATTTAGTGCTTCAATCACCAATCCCTTAGTGTATGCTTCAGACGTACAGATCTTGGTGGTTATTGCCAAGATACTGTCCTTGGTCCATGATTTAATCTCGATCAATGATCTCCCAAGGTACTTTGCAATGAATCTGATCATGATCTCTAGTCTTTCTCTTTCTAATGCATCATAACTTGCCCATCTTGAGTTAATTTCTTCAACTTCAAGTCTCCTAATCTCTGAGTCAAGCTGTGCAGTATCGAACCCTTGTCTATACAGTTGATCAATAATGGAGTCCATTGATTTACTATGTGTAGCATCCGCCATTTTGATCATCTCATCAAGTTGGAGTTCTTTTTCTTTTCCTTCAACCTTCCTTTTCTTATATGTGATATGAAAGTCTTTGTGACTTTCACCCACTTGATCAATGTCAGCTCCCTTCACAAACTCCTCTTCCTTCTCAGTCTCCTTCACAAACTCCTCTTCCTTCTCAGTCTCCTTTTCTTTCAGTATGCTCTTCCTCTTTGCTTTCACTAATTGACTCTCCCCCTTTTTGGTTGCATTGGTTGCAAGGGTTTGAGTAGTAGAAAGCCTTGTGCTCACAATCTCCTCCACCAGGGGTTGTATGATTGAGGGAAGCCTCTCATCCATGGTTTTGATCACAATGTCTGTGATCATTGGGGTGATGAGAGGTAGGGATTGCTGAAAGATAGCAGCTGTTTGCTCAGAGGGGTTCTGTCCCTGAGAAGCAGTGCCAGAAGTAGAGGCTGGTGGCTTGGAAGTTTTGAGTGGCTGAGTGTTTGGGAGACCTTCAGGTGAAGGTGCCATCTGTGGGTTTATGTTGGTGGCAGATGGACTTGCTTCTTGAGAGAATTGGTCAAGTAGTCTTTGTAGTCTACTGACTTCTTCCTCAAGAATTGTGTTCTGGGCCAGAACATCATAAAAGAAGCCCAGGTCATCATCAGCAAATGCTGAATCACCTGACCTCCTGCTTGTAGCAGGATGTACATGCACTGGGTGTAGACCAGTTTTAGCATGTGCCCCTTTTTCTTGGAACTGGGGACTTCCAGCCTCAGGACGATGTCCTTCATCAGCTGTTGCCTCTGATGAGGTCTTAGCAATGTTACCAGCCTCAGTCTGATCATATGCTGATTCAGAAGAGGTGGCAGCCTCACCAGATATTTTGATCTCCATATCTACACCAGGAGATAGAACATTTAAACCCCGGTGCTGTGGGTTGTCAGAAGCATGTTGATCCTCTTCCTTAATGGCTGTGGTTTTCCCCTTTGTTGGTGGTTGTTGGGGAGGAGGAGAGGCATGCAACTGAGTCAGCACGTTTGAAATTATAATGGTTGGACTTTGGGGGGCATTTTCATGGGGAGATCGGGTAAAAGCATTATGCACCTAGGGAGAATGGTGCTCTTCAATGGTAATCTCCTCAAATGAGGAAGATTCCAGATTAGTGGGTACCCCTTCTTTGGTTGCTGCAGGCTCCTTTCGAGAGGAATCCTGAGCGGCTGTGGCTGGTAGAGTCTTTGATACTGCTGGGGGGTTTACACCAGCAAGTATATCCTGCCTTGGTGGTACAGGAGCATCTTCAGGGGACTCATCTCCCTGAATAGCTGTTTTGGGGCGTTTGGTTTTTGGTTTGGTGGGGACTCTGGATCTTGTGGTGGTGGCTGTGGGTTCCAGCTGCGTGGGTTTGCGCAGCTTGGCAGCCATTTTTAGTGATTGGTCAGAGTTGTGCCGGGAGTATACTTCAGGCAATACAGCCATAGCAGGGACTCCCATGCCAACAAGTCCCTCAGCTTGAAGCTGGTTTTCAATTATGGCCATTATGAACCGAGGATATAATATCCAACGGCTAGCAAGTTGTTTTTGGGCCATATCCTGGAGCTCTAAAAATAGTATTTCAGAAAAATTTAAAGGTTGTTGCTCAAGGATGGAGTACATTACCTGTTGCCACCTTGTGGACATTTGATCCCATGATGAAGTCTTGGGGGCAAGGCAGACATTTACCATATGAAAGATGAGACGTTCGGCATCCTGGAAATGTTTCTTCAATATGGTAGAGGCACTCAGGTTACCTTGGTATCCATGGTGGGCAAATGATAGATCTGTTGTGCCCTTTGGATAACCAGTTGGGAAAGTGGCATCATCCAGATTGAGGGTTTGGCGAAGAGTGTCTGGAGTAATGACCACCTTTTGACGATTGACAAACGATTGAAGAAACTCTGTGTCATTCTCCTCAGAGACAAGAGTGACGTTTGTCCAGAATTGGCTAAGAGATTCGGCATATATGGTGGGGTTTAACAGAAAAGCCGTTTGGTAAGGTGACTGAACCATTAAATCAATGGCGTTGTGAAACTTGGTCCAGTATGGCGATTTTGTGAGATGAGCGACACAGTTGTGTCGTGGTTTTAGTTGCATGGTCGCCATTGATGAAGAGAGGTTACAGAGTTTTTGAACGTTAGGTTTGAGAAGAGAGGTGAGAAAAACTCTGAAGGTGGGATAAGGTATTTAAAGGGTAGGGTTAGAAAACGACTGAAGGTTTTGGTGTTAGTCATCATTTGTTGAAAATACTGATGACGTGGTATTAACTTTCAGAGGTTTGAAATGACTGACCGTATTGGTGTGATCAGCAGTTGTTATAAAACAACTGAAGACTTGGTTTTAACCGGCAGACGTTGAAACAGCTGAAGTCTCTGATTTAGTCATTAGTAGTTATAAAACTACTGAAAACAGTTTTGACTTCAGGTGGTGAAACAACTGAGGACATGGTTTTTGTCATCAGTAGTTGTGAAACTACTGAAGACAGTGGTTTTGTCATCAGTTGGTGTAAACAGCTGAAGACTTGGTGTTAGTCTTCAGTAGTTGTAAACTACTGAAGACATAGGTTTGGCTTCAGTTGTTTAGAAACAGCAGTTGTAGAAACAACTGAAGAGAAATTACTCATCAGCTGTTTTCGTCAATTCATAGCTTTTCAGCTGTTTCAGTCTGACCTCCACACTTACTCATCAGACTTAAATCTGAGTTTCAGAGGTTTCATTGGTCATCAGTACTTATCTGCATTTCTGACATCAGTAGTTGTAGCTACATCAGCTGTTTTAACAAATAAAGTACTTCAGTACTTGTGAGGCATGTAGCCTTCAGTAGTTATAAAAACTACTGAGGATAAAGGAACTCATCAGTACTTATATGTGACATGGTTACCAATGATCATCAGTACTTATTACTGAGATCATCAGTAGTTGTCACTTATTCTAGCTGCAGCATACCAAGCCTTAACACCAGGTTGTGGAAAGTTGAACTATCCAAAGGCTTAGTAAAAATGTCTGCAAGCTCATCAGCACTAGGAACAAATTTTGGATCAATCAGACCTTTTTCAAAACAATCTCTAATAAAATGGTGTCTGATTTCAATATGTTTAGTCCTAGAGTGCTGGACAGGATTCTTGACAATACAAAGAGCTGAAGAGCTGTCCATTAACAATGGAGTCTTAGTCTCTGTTATGCCATAATCCAATAATTGGTTTTGAAGCCAGAGTACCTGAGATGTACAGCTTGCAGCAGCAATGTATTCGGCTTCAGCAGTTGATGTAGCAACTGAGGTTTGTTTCTTACTCTGCCAAGAAATCAAACAGTTGCCTAGGAATTGACATCCACCAGAAGTTGATTTCCTGGTCAACTTACACCCTGCATAGTCACTGTCAGAAAAAGCAACTAATTTACCAGAATGTCTAGTTGAATACCATAAACCTAGAGATGGAGTGCCTTGCAGATATCTAAAGATCCTCTTGACTGCAATCAAATGAGACTCCTTAGGTGCAGCCTGAAATCTAGCACAAACACATGTAGCAAACATAATATCTGGTCTAGAAGCTGTTAAGTACATCAAGGACCCAATCATACATCTGTAAAGTGTTTCATCAACCACTTTACCTTTCTGATCTGTATCCAGTTGTGTGGTGTTGCACATGGGAGTAGAACAGGGCTTACAGTTTTGTAAATCAAACTTTTCCAAAAGATCTTTTGTGTATTTGGACTGATGAATGAAAATTCCATCAGCCTTTTGTTTGATTTGCAAACCCAGAAAGAACTGTAATTCTCCCATGGCACTCATTTCAAACTTTTGTTGCATCAACTTTGTAAAGGCATCACACAACTGTGGATCAGAGGATGCAAAAATAATATCATCTACATAAATTTGAACAAGTAGATTATGCTGCCCAGTTTCTTAATGAATAAAGTTTTATCTATGGAGCCTCTAGTGAAATTATTGTCCAGAAGAAAGTTTGATAATGTCTCATACCAGGCTCTAGGAGCTTGTTTCAACCCATAAAGAGCCTTATCAAGCTTATACACCCAATTAGGATGTTTATTGTCCTCAAAACCTGGTGGTTGACATACATAAACCTCTTCTTTAATTTTCCCATACAAAAATGCACTTTTGACGTCCATTTGAAAAACTTTAAGATTTTGATAAGCAGCATAAGCTAAAAACAATCGAATTGCTTCCAGTCTGGCTACAGGGGCAAAGGTTTCATCATAATCAATACCTTCTTCTTGTGCAAACCCCTGAACAACCAGTCTGGCCTTGTTCTTAACAATAAGCCCATTTTCATCAGTTTTGTTCCTAAACACCCATTTAGTGCCTATTGCACACTTACCTGGAGGTAGAGGAACCAGTTCCCACACTTGCTGTTTCTTGAACTGAAGAAGCTCAAGCTGCATGGCATCAACCCATCCATTGTCCTTTAAAGCAATGTGATAATTCTTTGGCTCTTGCTGGCTGATGAAGAGAGCATAGAAGCAGAAATTTGACAATTGACTTCTTGTTGATACGCCAGCAGTGATATCACCAATGATTTGAGACATAGGGTGATTCTTCAGATCTTGGTACACAATGAGATAGTGCAAGTGTTTGTAGCAGGCTCAGCAGCAACAGATGGTGATGGTGAAGTATTTCCTTGAAACCAATCAGTAGATGGTAATTCAAAGGAAGTTGATGTTGTAGAAATCTCATCAGCATTTGTTGTGGATTGTGCTGCTGGAGCTACAGGAACATCAGGTCTAGCTGAATCAGGCAGTTGATCACTAAACTTGAAGAGGTGAGTACTACTATCATCATCATCATTAGCACCAGCACTACCACCAGGTGGTGAGCTGTTGACAGGAGCAACAGCAGGAGTTTGATAAGGAACATATTGCAGTATGTCCAAATCAAATATCTCCACAGGGCTTTGTGGAATCTTGTCCTTTGGAGATTCATTAAACTTAACATGTAGAGTCTCTTCAACCATCTTTGTTCTACAGTTGAAGACTCTGTATGCTTTGCAAGTTGATGAATAACCAACAAAGTACCCTGCATCCACCTTAGAATCAAATTTTTGGAGTTGATCCTGTGTGTTGAGAATGAAACAAGGACATCCAAAAGCTCTGAAGAATGAAATTAGAGGGGCCAAATGATAAGAACTTCATATGGAGTCTTCATCAACCTCTGATTTACTAGAGCTCTATTTTGTACATAGCAAGCTGTATTGACAGCTTCAGCCCAAAAAGTCATTGGCAGTCCAGAATCAGCCAACATGGACCTTGCAGCTTCAATAAGGGTCCTGTTCTTTCTCTCCACTACTCCATTTTGTTCAGGAGTTCTTGGAATGCTAAAATGCCTCTTGATTCCCTTTGAGAGGAAGAACTCATCAAGTGTATTGTTTCTAAATTCTGTTCCATTATCACTTCTAATACACTTGACTGAGAGGGAATACTGCTTCTCAACATACAACACAAAGTTGATAATCTTCTGAGCTGCCTCATCCTTTGAATGCAAGAAGAAGGTCCATACAAATCTGGAGTAATCATCCACAATTACCAGACAGTATTTCTTCTTAGCCATACTCATCACTCTCACAGGACCAAAGAGATCCATGTGAAGAAGCTGTAAGCAGGTATTGGACTTAGGTTCTTCTATGGAGGGAAATGAAGCTTTGTGTTGTTTTCCTTTTAAACAAGCAGTGCAGTTATCTTCACATTTGAACTCCTTCATAGGCAATCCCCTTACTAAACCATGGTTTATCAGCTGATTTATGTTTTTGAGATTAACATGACCCAGCCTTCTATGCCATAGAGTAGATTCTTGAGGGGAAGCCTTGGAAAATAGGCAAGGATGGCCTTTGAGATCTATTTTCTTGGAAAGATCTAAGGCATACACTCTTCCTGTCCTGTTGGCCTTAAGGAGAGTGTATTCATCCAACACCTTATCAATCAAACTTAGAACTTTGGATGACAGAATCCGACAGTTCTGACTGGTGAAAAGAGCAACATGGCCTTTGTCACACATTTGACTGACACTCAAGAGGTTGTACTTGAGATTTTCCACATGGTTAACATCATCAAACTTTATTTCCCCATTGGAAACAAAGCCTTTGCCGATGATGTAACCCTTTGCATCATTGCCAAATGACACAAACCCCTTCCTTCCTTGAGAGTAGTCATTAAGAAGTGATCTGTTTCCTGTCATATGCATGGATCCTCCACTGTCTACATACCAGATACCTCTGTGGCATGTTGAAGAACCCTGCAAAACAAAACAAATTAGTTAGATTTTAAGACCCAAACCTTTTTGGTGTTGGGCCTGTTCACATCAACAGATGGTAGACTAACAGGTTTGTTGGAAACAACAGCCTGAGAGGAAGAAGATGGTGAAGAAGAGGAATCCTTTGGCTTGGACCTCCTTTTATGTGGTTTCAACATAGGAACATCTAATTGGTTAACTCTTCCTAATAGATGTTGAACCATCATAACCAGCTGTGTCTGATTTTGTGATAAAGCTTTCAGCTCTTCAGACACATTGGCATTGGAGTTTGATAAGTTCCTGTGTTGCACCTTCTTCTTTTGAGCAATCTCAGCTGTTACCTGTTTAACCCCTTCCTTTTTGGATTTCTTTTTGGACTTAAGGGTTACAGAATTTGATGTTGCTGGTACAAATGTGGCTTCAAACTCAGTTTTCATTTTAACCATTTTCTCTTTAATTTCCTCTTTATGTTTGAGTTTGGATCCTCTTTTGTACCAACAATCATCTGTAAGATGATTAAACAAACCACATACTTCACATGGTTTCTCCTTCATCCTATGTTGATCATTAACTAAAGAGAATAAAACTACTGAAGACTTGCTCTTCCGTACTTTGGAAGCATTATTTGCTTTCTTGACTTCCTCTTTAGTAGTCTTCAAACTCTTTCTACGGACAATTTTCTTCTCTTCAGTGCTGACAGTAGTTGGAGATTGAACTTCAGGTGTTAAATCTTGCTCTCCAGTCCTTTCAGGACTTCCAGAAATAACTCCTGAGTTGATCAACTCTTTGATCATGTGAGTGTCAGCAATGGAACCATCAACATCAGCTGATTGGTTCTGAGAGGGCTAAGTGCTGACTTCAACTTTTGATGATGCTCTATCAAAAAGTGAATCACATGATGAGGTGGATTGGTTATTGCTTTCTCCATCAGATTTCACTTCTGCTCTTGAAGCAAAATCTGTAGGAGGAGTAGTGTGATTATAACCAATGCCAAACTTCACATTGGAAGCTGATTGCTTACTAAAAAGCATTTCAAAACCTTTGCATGATTGTACCCATCGATCACACTCTACTTGGGTGACTGCAAGGGTTTCTTTGAGACTTCTCTGGTCTTCCAGAATAACCTCTAGCTTGGCCTTTTCATCATTTAATTGGCATTTAAGCTTATAAATCTCATCACTTTTATTATTAAGAGCAGACTCATACTCAGCTTTTCTTTTGGAAATGGTTTTCTCAAACTCAAGTTTTTGATTTATTAATGCTACATTTGCCTCTCTAATAGAGACAAAGGCAGCTATGCATGATTCAGAACATAACTTGGCTTTAGCCTCTGAAGATGCCTGAGTTACATGTGAAGATGATGCATTTGAGCAGGAACCCTCAGTAGACTCCAGAGCCATAAGTGCCAGATTCCCAAAAGGATTGTCACCACCATGTTGATCAGCACCTGTGAACAGTTGTTCATGACCAGACATGTCATCTGGCAAACTGCTCCAGTCAACAACTCCAGGGGTGAAGAAGCTATGTTGTTGAGGTTGAGGAGGTTGATGAGATGGTTGAGGTTCTGGTAGTGCATGAGGTTGTGATACCATAGGAGCTTGAACTTGACTGGTTTATGGCATGTAATAACAAGGGTAAGGGTATGGCATTTGACCTTGAGGAACAAAATATGAAGGAGATTGTGGTTGAGAATGATGACTAGAATTGACAGGATGTTGCCTTTTGTTTTATTGACTATTGCCAGGGAAAGTCACAAAAGGTGCAGAGGAATTAGATCCAGATGATCTACATTCTCTAGCAAAGTGTCCAAGCCTTTGGCATTTGTGACACCTCAACTTACTCTTGTCAAAACCAACTTTGGTTTTGCTAGAGAGTCCTGGGAACTTTCTTCCAGTTCTTTTGTAGAACTTCTGAGATCTGATATTTATCAAGGCCATTTGGCTCAAAATATCCATCTCTTCTAAGTCATCATCAGCAATCCCCTTGAGATCATCCATGATGAAGCATAGATTGTCATTATTAAACCCAGTGAACTGACTATTAACACTCACAAATGCAGAATCAGAAATGTTTGAAGAGAAATCAATGTGCTCATCATACTGGCATTCAGATGAAGCATATTCTGACTCATGACTAACCAAGGCAGTGTTGCCTGGTACAAAGTCTTCAGTGAGCTTACCAGATGAAGACAGTTTTCGTTTTTGTTCTATCTCTCTCTCAAATGTGAGCAATTTCCCATGGAGTTGGGTGAGAGATAGTTTGTCCAAATTTGCACTGGAGCGTAGGACAATAGTATATGTGTCCCATCTCTCAGGCAGTGATCTGAAAAATCTGTTATTCATCTGGATATTGGTGTACTCATGTTTGACCATTTTTAATTCGGAGATCAAACAAGAGAACCGCTCAAACTGTTGAGTCAGTGTCTCACCCTTCCTATGAGAGAATGTCTCATATTGTTTGGCAAGGATCTCTCTATTATTTGCCAAGACCTCATCTGTTCCTCCAAATTGTTCTTTCAAGGCATTCCAGAGGTCATGGGCAGATTCATAATGCATTAGCCCATAATAGATTTCATTGGGTAGTGCCATGGTCAGAATTCCATGGGCTTTTGCATCAATCTCAAACAATTTCTTATCCTCATCTGAGTATTGATCCTTCCTCTTTGGAACCATTTGATTGGTTTCCGGGTTATTCACCATAGGCTTGTGTGGACCATGTACCACTGATGTCCAACAACCTGAGCTGTTAACAGATAGGTGATGGAGCATACGTCGTTGCCATATGTTATACTCATTCCTAACCAGCATTGGAGGCTTGGTTGAGGAACCAGTATTGTGAGGATCATTGGAAGGAGTAGTCATTTTAGGTCCAAAAACAATTTAATTCAAGCTTTTAAAAGATTTTACACAGACCACAACAGACTCAATAAAAACCAAGAATAAATCTCAGGATGAATGACCAAAAACACAGAAAATTCAATCTCTATAACCGTTTCTTGCAAAAATGCTAATTCAATCAAGCTTGGATCTTGAATAGCAGTTTCAATGATCAATTATTAGATCGATCAATGATTAACCTGCTCTGATACCATTTGTCAGGATCAGTGATCACAAGTTCGATGGATTAGAGTGTAATGCAGCGGAATAAGATCAAGAATTACACAAATTGTAGCAAGAATTTGATATTTGTAAACAAATACGAGAGAATATATTTCTGTGACAAGGAATGTTTCAATTATACCAAATATTTCTGCTCAATCATTCACTAATTACAATAAGGTTGACACTCCTTATATAGAGTGCAATCACTGCTATTATCACGGGATAGTGACAACTGGCAGATCTATTACAAAAATAACTAATACTTAACAAACTACTGAAATATTCACAACTACTGAGAACATAGCAGAGTGCTAAGTACAAAATATAAAACTACTGATAAGAAACTACTGAAACTACAATGACTGAAGAACAAGCTCTTCAGTCGTTTTACAAAACTACTGAAAACATAAAACTACTGAAAGTAAACCGTCACAACTACTGAAGAAGTCCTCTTCAGCTGTTATGACAACGTCTGATACTTTGTCTTCAGCACTTGTGTCTTCAGACTTTGTCTTCAGTACTTGTGTCTTCAGACTTTGTCTTCAGCACTTGTGTCTTCAGACTTTGTCTTCAGCACTTGTCTTCAGACTTTGTCTTCAGCACTTGTCTTCAGACTTTGTAATCAGCACTTGTCTTCAGACTTTGTAATCAGTTGTTGTCTTCAGCTGTTGTGGACTTCAGCGGTTGTTGTGACGTCTGTGGGACTTAAAGGTTTTTCTGATCCGGCTCATTGATTCTTTTGGTCCAACAGAATTGAAACTTAAGCACTAACTTTTCTCTTGGATACATGAAGTTTTTAAATTTATAAATCTTCTTGTGCACAAATTGACATGAAAACAAAGTCAGTAAGGTCCAATAGCAATATATGGTTCTATCAGTTGATTAGGACCATACAATAAAATAAGTTTCAATCGTGGCATTTCAAGCATCAACAGAAGCTATAGTGCATTTTAAGCATCAGCAGAAGCCACAACGCATTTTAAGCATCAACAGAAGCTACAGTGCATTGTAAACATCAGCAGAAGCTACAATGCGAAACTTAAGGGGGGTAAAATATGACTATCCGTAGATTGGTAACCTACGGATGAGTTAATATTTTACAAGTATAATTCATTTCCATAGATTGGTAACCTATGGAAAATGAAGTTATACTTCAATTCAACTTTAAATTTCAGTTTTTTAGTTAGGCATCCGCATATGTCCTACGGATGAACTGAAATCTGCGGAACAAATAAATTCCACGGAAGAGTAATGAAAAATTGGGACCCACTTCTTTAAATAAATGAAATTAATGTGTCCGAGTGTTCATAAAAAATGTTTTTGACTTAAATATTCATTATTTACTTTTTCCGAAGACTTTTTCAGACCTATAAAAACCCACTCAACAAACCTTTTCTTCCTTTCACAAACATTCAAAACTACCAAATCAAAACATCAAACAAACACATAATCGTGATCTCGGATCATTGTTTAGAAGGTAAAACATGTCATAATCAGCAATAATGAACTGTTTGATTCTTGATTATCATTCAAACTGTTCACATTCTTATATATGTAATGTTGATTCTAATCTAATTTTTTTCTTAACTCTCATGAACAGATGGCTAATCGATTTGCGAGAGAGCATAATGTGTGTGCATTTCTGAATGCTGATGACCCTGTATCGGAAGGGTGTCAGGATATCATCAAATATCTGCGACGATCCAGGCTATTCTATGCTCTAACAGCAGAGCCTGTGATTCATTAATCTTATATAGTCATTTTTTGGAACTCCGCACGAATAGAAAAAGATGGAGAATCTAAAGTTATCGTGGCGGAATTGAAGAATCCAAGACTTAGGATGGATGAACAGACCATCAGGAGGGTTCTAGAGTTGGGAGAACAAGAAGTTGGTCACCCTGATATGATCGAGAATGAATACATAGAGAAAGTATTCTATTTGATGGGGTATGATGGTGATTTTGACAAGGGTGAGATAAAGAAAGGGAGATTATGCAAGCCATATAGATTCTTATGTAACTTATCTAAAGTGCATCTCCAATAGGAAGTCTGGCTGACAGATTCTCAAGGCATATATCATCATGGATCATTGGCATCTTTAAGGGAAGAACATACAACTACTCCAAGTACATCTTCAGTTGTCTATGTGACCACATCAAAGTGCAAGGCCGATTAAATGTATATGTTCCAAAGATTCGTGCAATTAATCATCAATGCTGATCTACCTGGAATAGCTAGAGATGGAGATGTGTTTGTTCAGGCTCATCTGGGAAGATTTCTACTGAATAAGATCATTGGGAAGTATGAAGGAGGACATATGCCCATGTTTGCACATGTGGCTGATCCTAATGAGAACATTCCTCAAGAATTGATATGGGAAGAACAATAAGGGAGTTCACCTAATAACACAGTGCAAGCCTCACCTTCACCTCATCAATCTCCACAATCTCAATCTCCCCAACCACAATCACCAGCCAATCAAAACACCCAACCAATTTCTCCAATTCACCCTCCATCACCAAATCAACTCCAAATACAACTTTTCCAACAACCTCCAACTCCTGAAAATCAATCCACTAAGAGCATTTACACCGGGGAGACAGAGCTAGCTTCACAAGCAAGTATAGTTCAACTTTCACTAACCAAAACTGAATCCCCTGTCCATTCAAATGATACTGAAACTGTCTCAGCAGTCACTAATCTTCAACAACATCAACAACAACATGAAGAGCAGGCAAATCAAGCAGTTGAGTCAAGCTCAAGCTCAGTCAGTGTAGCACATGATGAAATAAATGATAATTAGTTGGTTGTTCAACAACAAGAAAGGGAAGAAGAAGCCAACTATGTTGACGTTATTGCTTATCATGACGATGATCTAAGTGAAGATGACATTCCTGTTAGTAAAAGTTATTTGGTGGCTGAGTACAACAAACTTGTTACAAGTCAAACAATAGAAAGCAAAGAATTCAAGAGTTGAAGGGTCTGAAAAAAAAGGAAGATCAGTTGATAAAGCAAGAATCAAGTCTGAAAAGATTGAGGGAGAACATACAAGAAAACAATAAAGTCACTGATGCTCTACATGAGCTTGTCAAAGAACAAAAAGAGTCAATTGCACAAGAGAAGGCTGAAAAAGAAAAGCTTGTGTTAGCGAGCAACAAAGCTAACAAGACTCTATAAGAACAATTTGCTCAACTGAAAAGAAAAGATGAGGAGATTGAAAGACTTAGAAAGAAGATAAAGGACATTAAAACTAATGCTCCTGCAACAAAACAAACAAAGGAACCTGCTGAGACTTCTAAGCAACTTTTTCTATACACCAGGAAGTGGAAGTACTTAGGCTCTACAAAGAAAGAAGTGATCAATGTTGAAGATTCACCCAAAAGAACACGGCTTACATCTCCAGAACATACTTCTTTAGTGGATGTTACCACTTCAAAGCCTGTAACACATGATGAAGATGATAGTGATGCTAAATGGAAAGAACAAACTGAAGAAAAGCCTCATAAAGAACAAGAAGAATCAAAGGCGGATGATCTACTTACAACAAGAGACATACTGGAAGAGAGGCCTTAGTCAGCTATGTTCATGACCCTTATCAACCATCAGGTTCCATATGAGCTGGTTGAGAGGATGAATCTGACTGAAGCGAAGGAGCTACTGAAAGAATAGAGCTGGCTAGATTCATGATCCCTATCTGTGACTATGAAGCATTCACACCATTTCAATCTATTTTGAAAATCAAGAAGGACTTAGGTCACTGTGATACATCAAAGCTTAGCAAATACAATATGACTTGTTGGCTACAGGGTCACAACTACAAGTTGCATGAGCTTAAGGGAAGAACAGTTGGTGAGATGAGGAGGATGATGGAACATGTAATGACTGTTGAGGTTGACACTGGGTGAGATTCAAGATTGAAGCTCCAAATTCTGCTGCTGAGCAACATAACAAAACCCTTGCTGAACAAGTAACGGTTGAAAGCAAAGATCAACATAAAGGGAAAGAAAAATTGATCAAAGAACCAAGAGAGGTGATCCCTTGAAATGTATGGCCTCTAGGCACAACTGTGACAGAGATCACAGATGAAAAATCTTCTTTAATCCAGTTGTTTGATCATATCACAACCCCCTCTGCTGCTAAAGAAAACATGATTATGGCCTGGAAATATGACTCAGAGTGGGACTGTGCACTTATCAAGAGAGTATTTGGAATAGTTGAATACTTCCACTTACTTGAGTCAATCTTGTTGTTACCTGATGTTTACATTAAAGACCTTCAAAGTTTGATCATCTCCAAATACCCAATAAGTCCAAGAGGAAGAGATTTCTCTGTGTTGGGAAACAAACTTTAAGGATGATGTGCTCAAGTTAGCAAGAAGGAAGATGAGGAACACAAGAAAAGACTCAAAAAGGAAAGAAGATCAAACACCAACTCCTGTACATTAGTAGATGATGAATTCTTAAGGAGGGTTGGATACTCTAACAGAAAAACAACAGCCATCAAAGTCATTAAAGGAAATCAATACACTCTTCCCATAACTGAATGGGGATATGTGGAGAAGACTAAAGAACTGGTGCTGCTGAGAAATGAAGAAAAGAAGAAATCTAAGAGTATAAGGTTGTTTGATCAAATTGAAATTAAACTTCTGCATCCAAGCTACACATCATATCTACATGATAAGTTCTTCCCAAAACTCAAAGATGATCAAGTTCAGAATGACCTATGCCTATATTTGCATATCATACAAGTTATTGACAAACTGCAAGCAAAAGCATATAAAAGAAGAAGATATGAGGCTGGGATGTTGAAAGGAGCTGATATCAAGAAAGCAACTGAACTGAGAATGTCAAAAAAAGATGAGCTAGAAATAGTCAACAATCAAAGTGTTATGGAAACTCTGACAACAGAAGAAGACATCTGGGACTAAGTTTTGAGACACTTCAAAAGATATGCATAATGGAGATCAAGTACAAATACGATGATCAAAAGAATGCAGTATCTTATTTCAACAAGAAGATGGTGTCAAGAATGAAAGAGCTGTCAGTTTTGAAGAGCTGATTACAAGTGTCTAAGCCTAAGGGGGAGTATTGTTAGATCTAGGAACAATAGGTCTAAATCCTTTTGTATAGGCTTAGAACTTTAATCAAAACTTGTAATGAATTTTGTTATGATTATTTCGATGTATCCCATATGTGTGTTGATTTATGTGTATGATTGCAGGATCAAACATTATGCTTGGTCAAATTATGAAATTGACTGAGTGTAAGAAACATCTACAGATGAACATTTTTGTTCTTCCGTAGATATCTTTCTTACAATATCAAACATCCGAAGCTCTTATGCGGATGTATAACCAGCTCTGGAGTTCAAGGATTCAAGTAAAGATTTCTAGTGAAGACTTCTGCAGAAGAGTAAACTTCTGCGTATGTGCAATCACCTACAGAAGACAACAGCTGCGAAGTCCAAACACTTGTATCTAAATAATACAACTGTTAAAAGTCAACAAGTCAACAAGACAAATTCAAATACCAAGAGATCTAGTGTTTCGTTAATACAAACATGCTTGCCTATAAATATGAGTCCTAGTTTTCACATCAATGACGAGCAATACGAGAGAATACACGGGTGATCAAACGGCAAAACACAAACATCACATCAATACACACAATAAATCAAACACAAACCCTAGCAGCCGTCGCATTAATATTTCATCAACATCAAGACATTCAAAGCAATTATTGTTTTTAGCATTCATTGCTTATTCATCTTTAATCATTAATCAATTTTAATGAAATACTTTTGAATCAAATTCTGTTTGTTTATTTATTGTGCTCGTATCGTTGTGTTCATCATAATTAACATTTATCGTGTTTGATATTTATTTATTGTGCTCGTATCGTTTTGAATCAAACGTCTGCAGTTTGCAAGAAAAAGATTGTTTGTTTTGAACATCTGCTGAATGGTAAAAAATATTCTGTAATTAAATTAAACATTGTTTTAAAACCTATTAATAAACTAACAGCATGAACAGACATTTGCGGGGAGCTATCCCTTTGAGAATGGCGTTTGGGTGGTTCAGATCTTCTAGAAAGTGAGCTTTTAATTTTGGGAATAATAGCAAGAATGTCGATACCTTCAAAGACGTGAAGGGCACCCTCTATGTTTCCTTTTTGATACTCTAATCGACCTAATAACGCGCCGGAGCAGGTAAGGGAGGGGGAGGCGAGGGCTGCGACGGTCCTGCCGGTGGGGGGTGGTGGGGCGGCGGTGGTCCGGGCGGAGGGGAGGTGGGGGCAGCGGCGGTGGTCCGGCCGGTGGGGAAGGTGGGGCGGCCGGTGGGGGAGGTGGGGGAGATGAGAAGAGGTTAGAAGATCTCAGAAGTCATAGGTCCACATCTTCTCCATACAAACCTCAGGAAGACATATTTTAATGAAACGTCTTCCAAAAAACAAACACTCTCCGTACTCAAAACCTCTTTCCGCGTCTGGTGCACGCAGATGAAGAGGTGGGGAAGAGGTTTTGGTAAAAAAACAAACACCACCTAAGTGTAAGAAACATCTACGGATGAACATTATGTTATTCCATAAATATATTTCTTAAACAATGTAAAGTATATCCGGGGATCGTCTATGGAAGAACACTTTACTGCGGATAAAGTCAAAGGACCCTTACGGAAGACCAAAGATATGCGGATGAACAACTTGCATTTGAATGAAGTCTACCAAGTGAATACTCCTACGGAAGGCAAAAATCCTACGAAAGACTAATGATCTACGAAAGACCAACACTTTCATGTACTTCACCATGTACATTAAGTCAACAAGTCAAACACTGAGTGACGTCATAAAGTCAACTCCTACGGACGACTTTAACTCAGTCACAGAATGTCACATCATTACATTCTCTAAGTAACTTTCTTACCACGATAAGAAAGTTACTGATTCCAAGAGATTTATTGTTACCCTAAGATTAAATCCCTAAGCCTATAAATACAAGGCATAGGCTCACACTTTAAAGGACGACTGAATACCTAACAATACGTCAATCAATACATCAATCAATCATAAAACCCTAGCACCCGCCATATCATTTACACCAAAATCACCAATAGAATCATAGCAACTGTCATCATTTTCAATTATTATTTGATCATTTGTAATCATTAAAATGTTTTTAATGAAATACTTTTGAATCGAATCGTGTTCATTCATTTATTGTAGTTTATTGTTCTGTTTTTCATTATTACTTTATATTGGAATTGTTCCTACGTATTCAATCAATTAAACAACGATTAGTGATAATTCCGCGATCATTATTCAAATTCAATCTAACACTGATAATTCCTTATTGCGATCATTCGATTCACAGTTCAGAGTCTCTTTGAGGAAGGTATTCCAAGGGCTATGTCATCCCAACTCCAAGGAACTTCAAACTACATAATTGGGTAGAGGTATGATGCTGATAGAAGAGCCCTCATACTTCAAAGAGTTCAAGGCCAATAAGAAGTCTTTAACTTTCAGACCTTGAACTACAATAAAGGTCTTCACCTGCCAATCCAAGCCAATCTAGACAAGCTGACAGGCTGGCACAAAGGATTCAAGATAGGATTATTGAAGAATTCAGCTCAAGAAGAAGACAAAAGCAATCAGGTAATGTCATTGGTCAACTGGATGTTTAGGCAGACCTTACGATTAGCTTCAAAGGGAAAACCTTGACTGAAGGTATAGTGATAGAGCTTGAGAGCATTGTCACAACTACAACTACTTCAACAATCCATTCCCTTAGTGAAACACCTGCTGGCGAAAGTGCATCACAGCCTCTCTTTTCTGGCTAGAGCATGGAAGCTACTCCAAGCAATGAAGGCCAAAGCTCTCTCCTCCCTGAGTCATAAATGTCTGTGGGTGACAAAGGGAAAAGGATACTGACTCCTGAGGAGATTGAGGGGGAGGAGAGAGAGAAAGATAGAGGAAGCTAAGGGGAGCAAGTTCCATTAGTGGGTCTTTAGGCTTCATGGAAGCTGCAATCAGGGCTGCCCCCAGACCAAATACATAAAATGATGAGGTAAGGGTAGTTAGGACTACTTACTTACAGACAAGGAACTATGACATTGATGAGATCATTTCTCTCCCCTTACAGGAATTAAATGAATCGGCAGACATGGAAATGTTTAAAGAGAGGAAGGAAGCAGAGGATGCAAGGTTGCTCCTCCAAATCAAAGAAGAAAGAAGACAGAAAAGACTATACAAACATATTCCTACTCTCTCTCCAGTTCAAGAAAGCCCTATGCAATAGACTGTGGCAACTCAAGAACCTCAAGTTGATAAAGAAACTGACAGGCAAAACATGATCAACTACCTGAGTGCCACAGGTCTCTACCAGGCAGCTGCACTTCTTCTCTTGTCCTTTGAATATATTGAGTTTGAGTATCTCAAACAACTTGAACATCATGTACTTAAAGAACAAAAGGCTACAAAGAGAAAGATGAGAAAAGAAGCAGCCAAGTCAAGAGCCATCATCCAAAAGAGTCAAAAGAAGTCTGCTGATAGGCAGATGATGATGAGCTTCTTGAAGCTGCATGGATTCTTCAAAAGGAGACTTGGCCTAATGTTGCTATCTACCATGGATGAGCACATAAGGGTGATCAAGGAGAAGATCAAAAGAGTAGAGCTCATTGACTTACACTCTCTACCAAGTCAAGTCCCTCAAGAAGTGGAGGTTAACGTTGAACAATTTGGGACAACACGACCTAGACCACCTGTCGAACCTCGACAAGCTTCATCTTCTGATCCACAATAGGGTCAAACTACCTCTCCTTCTTAACCAGTGAATGAGGTAGACCTAACCGAGAAAGACAAGACTAAACAATAAGGTGTTGAAGGCTAGTCATCTAAGTTGAAGTTCTAAAGAGGAGGAAAAGGATGGCCTCTAGAAATCAAGTCAAATAAGAAGAAGAAGACAGAGTCATCCACCTCCAAGCCTCAAGATGAGACAAAATATCCTGAGGAAGTGCAACAAGAGGAAGCTCAAACAACTCCAATTCAAGCTGCTTCTCTTTCATCAGGAAGACCCATCTTGTCCTGGACCTACACTACTAATCCAGAAAGATGGCATGTAATCAAAGATCAAGGTATTGAAGATGTATACACATGGCAGGACATGTTCAATCTACCTTTAGATGATCTCTTTGAGATGAGAAGACACTATGAAAGTCTAAGTGATCCTAACATCTAATGAAGAAGGGTATGGTCATGATCATGATGAGGACTGTCAACATCTAAGGTCTTCAAATGTTTTGGTAGCATCAACCTAGAGGGATTTTGTAAGGTTTCATCTAAGGCTGATGCACCTAAAACAACCTAAGTCTCTTCTGCATGCATGCACTGAAGTACAAAGTAGAAATGCTTCGGAAGTTTTACACCATGCATCACAATTATTCTAAGTGTAAAATCTTCCAAAGCCAAGACCAACATCTTGTGAAGCCAAAAGTGAAGTCTTCCGAAGCTTCAAAGACAAAGTTTTTTGAAGCCAAGACATGAAGACTGATTTCTTTAGAAGACTTTTCGACACATGCTTTATCTGATGTACTTTACCATCAAGCTGGACCACTTTCCACTGTAACTCTGAAGACACACCAACTTATACAAGTTGGTGAAAAGGTCCATGCTTTTGGTAACTGTACATTCAGGTCTTGAGTCCTTTCCTTTCTACTTTATGTACTTTTATCCTTTTTGTAATATATTAGGAAGTGAGCTATGGCATGTCATAGTCACTAGTCAAAAGGCAATCTGCCTTTTGACTCTACATTTGATTTTGTTGTTGTCTAGATCAAATGTTTCCAGCTGGCTTTCAAAGTATGACCGGTTGTTGGATGTAGTAAAAACTATCTCAGGTCCTTGTATCTTTTCTTATGCTTTGTAACACTTGTAAAGAACTTGAGAGCAATATACAACTATCTTGGAAACCAATATACTCGTGTTGTTTGTTCTTGTTCTGTCTCATACTTGCTTGTGTTCTTAGTATCAAACCTTAAATGTTCCCAGTTCCCTATTTGGTCTATTAATTGTTCTATAACACTCTCCTCGTTGTGTCTTGTGTTGTAAGTGACCATCCCTTAACGGTCCTGCAAGAAGTTTCATAAAGTTCTCTCCTCTCAAAGCCTTTGTAGAATTGATCAGAGGTAACTTATGTAATTCTTTCAAGTCTTGAACTGGAAGAGCAATGATGATTGAATAAAAGTGATACACGTGACATATAGCATTCACTCTGTTTATTAAAAAGCATAAAAAACTAATCATATTACCAAGCAATGATCTTTACTTCTTTTGTTTTATTAGGTACAATCATAGCATTGAAAAGCTCTGAGATTGATTGTCCTGTTTGAAGTACATTTCTCCCAATATCTCATGCGGATCTTGCTTTGTTCCATACTGCTTCTGATCTAAAGATACTTTGTAAGCTTGCTTCTCAGAATCAGGAAACATCTTAATCAACTCTTTTCTATTCTCATGACTCCTATTCACTAATTCCATTGATTTGATATCTTGAGGCTTCAACATTCTCTTTCCGTTTGTAATCTCTAAGTATTGTGGGTTATCCATGTCAAGAATGATCATCTTATTATACAATTTCTCTATCTCTTGAAAACTTCTTACCAATCTTCTCAATGATTCTCCTTTTAATCTATTCAGTGTTTTGCGTGGATAGTTCCTTGATTGCAACCAAATCCTCAATGATGTAACATCATATCTTCTGGATCGGATGGTGCAATTCAATCACATGAATATCATCAATGTTAATACTTTCACTCATCAGCGCCCATTAACCATGCTCTAAACTTATCTCATTAGGATCCACCAGGGCTGATGATTCTGTTATCATGCACTTCTCATATGTAACACCCGGGATAAAGTCAAAACGAGCCAATTAATAATAACGGGCTTAGTTGGGGTTCTTTAATATAAATAAGAGGGAGATTGGTTATGGACCAAGTTAACCTTACGGGTTATGTGTTAGGTGGGTTTAAGGTCCTGTGAACACCCGATATATATACGAATCCGCTAGAGTCACTCTCATTTGCAACTCAAATAACCAACTTCTAGAGGGAGAGTGTAGAAAGAGAAAGTTGAGATTTGAGGCTCGATCGATCAAAGGGTTGAAGATCTGCATTTGTGGGCATCCAAACAACAAGAAAAGACCAAGAATCCAGGTAGGAATCATCATCTAAACGTCTCTTTAGATCCTACCCGGATTCTAGGGTTTTGGGGGTTTTGAAAGTGACAGAGAATCATACAAAACTCACATTTTAATGTAAGAAAACATGTAAACAATTTAGATATAGCTTCATGGATTATAAACCAAGGATTTGGATGTAAAAGGTTGAAGTTTTGGGTTAAAAACTGGCTGGTTCATTATTTCAGCCCGTTTTGCGAAATTGTTCGCTCGTCTAGCGAAATTGTGTATTCAACCAGCGAAACTATGAAGCTTTCTGCGAAACAAAAGTTTCGAAGGTAATTTTGCAGACATGGAATTCGAATGAAAGTTGGGCAAGACTAGCAACGAAACTGACAGCGAATCTGCTTATTTGGTAGCGAAATTAGCAGGGAAATTAGGTAGAAATTAACCCCTTTGAGTGTTAACTTATCTGCAGGCTGTGTAGTGTGACCCTTGCTTAGAAAGCTTAATCGAGAAGCTAATCACTGCATTAAGGTGAGTTCTAGATCCCCTAGTTTAAAGGTTTTAAACTTATTTGGGCTGTAAATGCATGTTTAAATGTTTTCATAACATTTGGGTGTGTATCCGTATGTTCATGTGTATGTGTATGTGGGTGGATGATGTATGATGATTATCTGATGATGTGTTGTCTTTATGTTCATATTAACTATTATTTTGTAGCTTTACGTGGTGTGATTATCAAATGAGCGTAAAGTATTATGTAACATTAAGCGAAAGTTAATGATAATGAAAAGAGGAACATAAAGAATGAATGAATGCATGCATTAATGAAAGAATGAATGTATGAAATTCTTGCAAGCAAATGTAAGGAGGTTCACACCCAATGAAGGTTGTTATCTCAACTTTGTGCGGGTTAGCTACCTCAGAAGGATGCACACCAGGGTCCAATCTTTGTGGTTGACCATATGTGTGGGACACTTGCCGCTTGCCCTAGGTACAAGAGTCAGCTTCGTGCACAATGTTTGGTGTCTGTTGATAGTCCTCATGCCAGTAACTAGCTTTGTGCATAATGTTCGGGGTATAGCACATGGCATTGGTCTGGAATGAAAAGTGAAAGATAGTGATGGATGTACTTTCCCTAGGCCTAGTAGCCAGCTTCGTGCACAATGATCGGGGTATAGTACATGGCATCGGAAGTTAATGACGAATGTATGGAATGTAAGAAATGTATGATAAGTATAAGAGTGAATGAATGATAACGAGCAACATACGATGAAAAATGATAATGAAAGATAATAATAAGATTATCTATTTGTACGTATGATGCATGATCGCGAATGAAAGTAAAGTATGGTTTTAATCTAAAGTAAAGTATTTTTATTTTAAAGCTAGAACTGACTCAGCAACGCTGACTTTTTTCTATTTTTCAGTTGGTATGTAATGGTTGCTAAGAATAGCACGGGCGCAACTACTTACCAAGTTTTTGCAATGGCATCCATTTCATATAACAATGATATTTTTGTATTGTAATGAAAACAAATGGTATTTTATAATGGTTAACAATGTTGTATTATTTTGCAAAAGCAGTTATTAATATATGAAACGGTTTGTTAAGTATTCCTCTGTGATGTTTTAGCAAATTTAAATGTATGTTTTATGTTTATGTGCGATAATTGTCCAACTATGAGTATCCCGGGAACGAGGCCTTACAAGTTGGTATCAGAGCCAATGTTTAAGAGAAATGGGTAAATATTTTCTAAAACCTAAACTTAAACTAAGAATGGGACAGTATGGAAGGATGCTAGTCCGAGTAGCTACATGCCATCAGGTATTTTTCTTTAACGCTAACTGGTATTATGTGCGGTTATATGATTTGTGTGTTGTTAGTAGATTTAGATACTAATGTAGGCAGGATAGGAAATGCTTGGGTTATGAAGAGTAAAGTAAGTGGCTAATTACAACTGGCCACAGTAATTAGGGACTTACTATACTTGACATAAACTGATCTATTACCTTGAGTGACCGTGTTGGTGTTTTGATCTTATAGCGTGTTTAGAGGATGACTGGAGGTAGATCTTCTAAGGTTTCACGAGGTGGAGGCCATGGTGGAGGTGGTGCTGGACCACGGGTCACAAGAGGAAGGATTACGGCTGAAGAGATGGCCCATGAAGAGCCCGAGACCCCTCATCCGGAGGGTGGTGATGAGAATGCTAACCTAAGGGCCTCGATGAAGGAGGCTGTGGTGGAGGAGATTCACAGGTCATGCAGACGATCCTGCGACTTTGGTGATTGAAGTAGTTAAAGCTCTGAGGGAAGGCGAAAGGAAGGAAACGAGGAGGCCCACGGGGAAATGGAACAACCGGAGACAGAGACGGTTATCACCAGTGAGGAGGAGGAGGAGGAGCCTGTGCAAGAAACTGCACGAGGTTGTAACTATGGGGCGTTCCAGAGATGCAACCCCCTACTTTTGATGGCAATGGCACTACTGCCGCTGCTCATCGGTGGGTGAGGGAGATGGAAGTTGTTCTTGATATCAGCGAGTGCAGGGAGGATCAGAAGGTGAAGTTTGCTACCCATTCCTTCGTAGACTCAGCCCTGTGTTGGTGGGACAATATTGTCCAGGCTAAGGGCAGCAGGGAAATCGGGATGATCAGGCGGAACGAGTTGAAGAAGTTGGAGATCGAGGAGTTCTATCCTCACAGGGAACTGGACAAAGTGGAAAGGGAGTTCCTGCAGCTAGAGGTGGGAACCATAACACACCAGCAATACACCACCAAATTCAATGAGATGGCACGACAGGTGCCGGATCAGGTGACGCCTCTGTCGCGAAAGATTAAGCGATACATCCAGGGCTTGCCGGTGGATATCCTCAAGGTACATGATTGCCACCCGACCGAGCACATTCAGGTCGGTAGTTGATCTGGCGGGACGAGTATATGATGAGAGGGAGGAGGCAGTGGTTGAGGTGGTCAAGAAAGGTGGTGGTGATCAAAACTGGAATGGAAAGTGGTTTTAACGTGGCGGGACCACTCCAAACTTTAAAGTTGCGAGGGTGGAATTGTCACACCCCAACCGACGGCAGAATCATCGGGGCGGATGAATGTGAAACGATTGTTCATAGCACATGGAACTAAATAAGTTGGAATAATATTAAATATCATTTTTCATTGAACATTACAAGACAATTAAATCATTACAATACAAACAAGATATAAACAACAACATAAAATTTTTAATTAAACGAAGTCCAAGTCCTATATGAGCACGAAGAGATCCTCAAGTATCAAACCTGAAACATGTTAAAAATAAATGGTCAACTTTGAAAGTTGCTGAGTTTCCATGGGTTAAACACACACATATATAAGTATATAAAAAGGGTTTACAAGTAGGAATCCATGTCAATGGTTATGAATTATGCAAGTTTATAGAACACATATAGCTACAACCAAACCTTGATAGATTACAAGATTACAAGAGTAAACGATTAGTTTAATGTACTTGGATTAACCAATTAGGCTTGTCAGGCCCATAGATCTATGACGTCGCCAGGCTAGCGATAGTTAATTATTGTCAACATATAATGTATCTCATATTAAACTTACAATAATACAAATAACCATGACAAAAAGTAAAGATGAATTGCATGTGCATTTACAAGTATCAAGGTGTTTACAAGTGTAAGTTTCTAAGGTTAACATGTTACACCCCAAAAGGTGTGAAATAAAGTAAAAAGGGGCACAGAGAACTCACATGGAAAACTCACGTGCTATAAGTTGCACTTAAGATAACAATAAGAAGATAAGATGGGTCCAACGATTTCTTCACAATTCAACCTAATGGTTGATGTCTCAAGATTAGATTAAAGATAAGATCAATAACTAAATATGAATTAGGGTTTCAATTGAAATTTGGGTTTAACAAAATAGCTTAGATGATATATTATAGTTTAACTTTTATAAATTGATTCACTAAAATATAATGTAATTGAATTTAAAGGTAGTAATAATAGAATTATTAAGTCAAATTAAAACATTTAATTTATAGAATCTGTATGATTACCAATATGTGGAATTAATTTAATAATTAATTAAATAATGATTTGATCAAAGATAAATAATGGAAATCTTTATTACCCGAAAGACTTATAAAACGTTAAATTAAAATGATTCGAAATAGCTTAAATTAAATATATTTCGTATAAATGAATATATAATATCTTTATAACATTTATAATCTTTTATAAATTTCAAAATATTAAACTAAAGCGTTCTAATAATTTTTAATAAGTAAATAATACCTTTTAGGTCAAAGTAGTTAATAAAACAAGTTTTTAAATAAATTGCAAATTTTCAGGATTTATAATACAAAAGAAAATATGACATTAAAATGATTTGGGGCCCCCGGAAATCGAACCCGGGTCCCCTTGGTGTAAACATATGATTTTAACCGGTCGGGCTAGCGCCCATATCTGTTTAAAATCCTTAAGAAATATATTTAAAACACAAATTAAGGAAAACCCCAAATGTTAAAGAACCCTAAAATCGATTTGATTCCAATTGAACATCAAATTGATGTTGTTAACGGAATCAAACACAGGGCTTTCATTGTCCATGTGAAACCGAATGTGTTTGAGGATTTAATTACCAGAATGATGATCGAAACGAAGTTACAAGATGAAGAACTAGTCGCGACGGGTGGAAATTGGTTTGCGGTGATTGAGTTGATCATAATCAAATTCCTTAGTGTGTAGCATCCTTAGGTATTAGAGAGCAATAGCCCTTTATCAATTGCGATCTCAGTTGCTCAGAAGGTGGAGTTCAGCTAAGCCGCTGTTTCGAAATGAAGGTGTTGATCGATGGCGATGTGTTGTTGTATTTCAGATGTAAATGCGAGTTCTATTAGTTTAAAAGCATAGGTTTGATGATTTTCCCATGATTATTAACGCTCTATTTAATCAATTTCAAGTCGTTTGAGTTCATGATTTGATTGTAAATTTTGGTTTCGAGTTAGTATTGTTTAATGGATTTTTAATCTGAATTAACTTGAGTGTTTGATTCGAAACAGTCAACGAGCTGATTCTGTGGTGTTTAATTGGAATTTATTGGGTTGTTTTGTGGTTTAAACCCTTGCCGGAACCTGCCGGAGTTGTGGCTAGAGGTGTGGCCGGGAAAACGGGGTGGGGGTTGGGTTTTGTTTCAATAATTTTCAAGTTACAAGTTTAGTCCGTGAAGTATCCATTTTAGTTATTTTATGTAATAAACTTTTATTTCAAGTATTAAAAAAATTACAAACTCAACCCTAAACTTTATAAAACCCATTTGATTAATTAATCCAATTAATCATTTTATAAAACTTGTAAACACTATAATATGATTATTTATTTTCAGTAATTTAAGATTCCTAATTAACACAAAAAAGAAATTTATTTATTTTATAACCTTTTGAGATTTAATAAGCCTTTTCCATTTCATTGTTTAAGTAAAAATGTTTAATAAAACTTTTTTATTAAAAAAGTATCTATAAGTCCATAAATTTATTACAAGTTGTTTAGATAATTAATATATAAATAATTCACTATGTAAGTTGCACATTTAATGCATTTGATCCACTAAAACTATTAAAATAATTTAATAATGGAAACTCAAAATGAGTTCGGGTTTGGATTTTAACTCGGAAAATGGCGGTGTTACAGTCTCCCTACTTTAAGAAATTTCGTCCCGAAATTTAATCACGATTAGACTAATTTCAAAGATAGGAGGAGACTTGTGTTTCATTTCATGCTTTCTAATGATATCTGGGAAGGTTTAAGTTCGTTGAGTTTGGTTATGGTGTTATGCTATACTCAAGTGTGTTAAATTTCATGATTCAAGATATCATGTGTTTCCTAACAAAGGGTACAAGATCATTAATTTTAGAATTTTAATTGATAAGCTTTTGTATTTCAGACGGTGCAAGGCGATTAGAAGGGTTTTGTGACAAATACAACACCAAGTTTTAGATCAATACGAAACTCGGTTAACGAACATGAGAAATAAGTTTAAGATACTTTTGGATGGGATATGAATTTCATAATAGCGTCTCAAGTAAATAACTTTACCTGGATTCTTAGATGATCAATTTTTGTTTACTATGCTATAGAGGTTTCAAGGTTGCATTAGCTTAAAGTTGATACGGGAATCGTGTTTGTTATGATTACTGGTTTAGTTCAGAATAAGAGTATGAGGTTTCAAAATAAGGGTAGGATCGAAGGAAGACGTTCAGAAATATTATTAAGAGTCATTAAGGGAATTTGATAATGAGTTTTAAGATTCAGGACGACAAAAAGATGAAATGATAACAACAAGATGTTTCAAGTGTAACGTTTGGTTTACAAACCCAAAGCAATACGTTGACTTATCAAAGTATTAGGTCAACTATAACCTTAATGAAGACATGCATACCTCTAAGCGGACACTCACCCCAAGGGTTCCCAGGTAAGGTAATTAGATCCATCAGTTGATTTGGATTTATATGAATACCTTACCTAGACAGAAAACTTCGAGATACAAGCATCACGCTCTTTCAGCATTACATGTTTCAAGTTGTAGGACACAGACTTTGACAAGACTTGAAACCACGAATAACGATTCAAAGCTCATTTTGAAAACCATTTGATTTAGGCACATAATGCCTTAGTATTCGATTTAAGATTCGTGTGTGCATTGATAAGACTTCAAAGTATAAGAGGAATCACCTAAAACATATAATTACATAATCAAGTATAAACATATAAGCACATAAGATCCTATCTAAGCATATAAAATACATGAGAGGACTCATGTGTAAGGGTACTTAGTTATAGTCTAGGTCATTCCATTTCTCATAACCTAATTCCCTATAACCATGGCTCTGATACCAATCTGTCACACCCCAACCGACGGCGGAACATCGCGGCGGACGAATGTCAAACGATTGTTCATAGCACATGGAACTAAATAAGTTGGAATAATATTAAATATCATTTTTCATTGAACATTACAAGACAATTAAATCATTACAATACAAACAAGATATAAACAACAACATAAAATTTTCAATTAAACTAAGTCCAAGTCCTATATGAGCACGAAGAGATCCTCAAGTATCAAACCTGAAACATGTTAAAAGTAAAGGGTCAACTCTGAAAGTTGGTGAGTTTCCATGGGTGAAAACACACATATATAAATATATAAAAAGGGTTTACAAGTAGCAATCCATGTCAATGGTTATGAGTTATGCAAGTTTATAGAACACATATAGCTACAATCAAACCTTGATAGAATACAAGATTACAAGAATAAAAGATTAGCTAAGTGTACTTGGATTAACTAAGTAGGCTTGTCAGGCACATAGATCTATGACGTCGCTAGGCTAGCAATAGTTAATGATTGTCAATATATAATGTATCTCATATAAAACTCACAATAATACAAATAACCATGACAAAAAGTAAAGATGAATTGCATGTGCATTTACAAGTATCAAGATGTTTACAAGTGTAAGTTTGTAAGGCTAACATGTTTCACCCCCAAAGGTATGAAATAAAGTAAAAAAGGGCATGGAGAACTCACATGGAAAACTCACGTGCTATAAGTTGAATTTAAGATAACAATAAGAAGATAAGATGGTTCCAACGATCTTATCACAATTCAACCTAATGGTTGATGTCTCAAGGTTAGATTAAAGATAAGATCAACAACTAAATATGGATTAGGGTTTCAATTGAAATTTGGGTTTAACAAAATAGCTTAGATGATATATTATAGTTTAACTTTTATAAATTGATTAACTAAAATATAATGTAATTGAATTTAAAGGTAGAACAATAGAATTATTAAGTCTAATTATAATATTTAATTTATAGAATTTGTATGATTACCAATATGTGGAATTAATTTAATAATTAATTAAAAAATGATTTGATCAAAGATAAATAATGGAAACATTAATTACCTGAAAGATTTGTAAAACGTTAAATTAAAATGATTCGAAATTGTTTAAATAAAATATATTTCTTATAAATGAATTTATAATATCTTTATAACATTTATAATCTTTTATAAATTTCAAAAATATTAAAGTAAAACGTTCTAATAATTTTTAATAAGTAAACAATACTTTTTAGGTCAAAGTATTTAACAAAACAAGTTTTAAAATAAATTGCTAATTTTCTGGATTTTATAATACAAAAGAAAAAATGACTTTAAAATGATTTGGGGCCCCCGGATTTGAACCCGGGTCCCCTGGGTGTAAACATATGATTTTAACCGGTCGGGCTAGTGCCCATATCTGATTAGAATCCTTAAGAAAGATTTCAAAAACACAAATTAAGGAAAACCCCAAATGTTAAAGAACCCTAGAATCAATTTGATTCCAATTGAACATCAAAGTGATGTTGTTAGTGGAATCAACTTAGGACTTTCATTGTCCATGTGAAACCGAGTGTGTATGAGGATTTAGTTACCAGAATGATGATCGAAACGAAGTTACAAGATGAAGAACTAGTCGCGACAGGTGGAAGTTGGTTTGCCAAATGAGTTGATCATAATCAAATTCCATGAGTGTGTAGCATCCTTAGGTATTAGAGAGCAATAGCCCTTTATCAATTTCCATCTCAGTTGCCCAAAATATGGAGTTCGGCTAAGCCGTTGGTTCGAAATGAAGGTGTTGATCGATGGCAATGTGTTGTTGTATTTCAGATGTAAATGCGAGTTCTATTAGTTTAAGAGCATATGGTTGATGATTTTCCCTCGATTATTAACGCTCTATTTAATTAGTTTCAATTCGATTGATTTCATGATTTGAATGTAAATTTCGGTTTCGAGTTAGTATTGTTTAACGGGTGTTTAGTCCGTATTAACTTGGGTGTTTGATTCGAAAGAGTCGAGGAGCTGATTCAATGGTGTTTAATGGAATTTATTGGGTTGTTTTGTGGTTTAAACCCTCGCCAGAACGTGCCGGAGTTGTGGCCGGAGGTGTGGCCGTGAAAACAGGGTGGGGGGTTGGGTTTTGTTCAAGAATTTTTAAGTTACAAGTTTAGTCCCTGAAGTATCCTTTTTAGTTATTTTATGTAATAAAGTATTATTTCAAGTATTAAAAAAAATTACAAACTCAAACCTAAACTATATAAAACCCATTTGAATAATTAATAAAATTAATTATCTTATAAAACATGTAAACACTATAATTTGATTAGTTATTTTCAGTAATTTAAGATTCCTAATTACCACTAATAAGAACTTTATTCATTTTATAACTTTATGAGATTTAATAAGTCTTTTCCATTTAATTTTTTATGTTAAAATGTTTAATAAAACTTTATAATTTTATTAAAAAATTATCTATAAGTCTATAAATTTATTACAAGTTACTTATATAATTAATAAATAAATAACTCACTATTTAAGTTGCACATTTAATGCATTTAATCCATTGAAACTATTAAAATAATTTAATAATGGAAACTCAATATGAGTTTGGGTTTGGGTTTTAACTCGGAAAATGGTGGATGTTACAGGAATACGGGCGTGTAGCCACACCCGGTACGGGGTTGAAAAGGTGTGACAAATGCGGAAGGAAGCATACCGGAGAGTGTAGATGAGAATTGAACGTATGCGTCAAGTGTGGGAAGCCTGGTCATATGGCGAGAGAGTGCAAGGTGGCAAGGTGTTATAACTGTGGTGGAGAGGGCCACATGAGCAGGGTGCAAGAAGCCATGGCTGAGACTTCCGGAGCGAAGAAGACGACTGGGACAAAGGGCAGAAGGCGAGCGCCATAGCTTTCACGATGACCAGGGAGGATGCTAGGACGGACCCTGATGATGTGTCAGGTACATTTCTAGTAAACCAAACTCTTGCCTCTATCTTATTTGATTCTAGTGCTAGTAGGAGTTTCATTTCTGCTGCCTTTTGTGCCAAGTTTCCCATTAGGAGTAGAAGTATTGATGAGCCCTTCTATGTAGAAACTGCCATAGGTAAGTCTACCTGGATTTCTGAGCTGATAGATGACAATGACATAGAACTAGAGGGTCGTAAGTTTCCTTCTAGACTGTTTGTGATGACCTTAGGTGGGTTCGATGTAGTCCTAGGAATGGATTGGTTAGCGGACTACAAGGCGAACATCGTATGTCTCAAGAAGATGATTAGACTAAAAGTGTTTGACGGGAGTTTGGTGACAATCTACGGTGACCGAGTCACTACGATTCCAAAGGTGATTTCAATGGCAGTTGCGGGAAAGTGCATCAGACGTGGATGTAGTGCCTACTTAGCCTACTGAAGGATGTGGATACGTCAACACCACAATAATCCGATGTACCGGTTGTTTGTGACTTCCCAGACGTGTTTCCTGAAGACTTACCAGGTGTGCCACCGGACCGTGAAATCGAATTTCAAATTGACTTGATACCCGGTGCCCAGCCTGTTGCTAAGGCACCGTATCAGTTAGCCCCTTTTGAGATTAAGGAATTGATGGAGCAATTACAAGAGTTACTTTATAAGGGGTTCATTAGACCGATCTCTCCTTGGGGTGCTCTGGTCTTATTTGTCAAGAAGACGGACGGTAGTATGAGGATGTGCATTGACTACCATAAACTGAACAAGTTGACAATGAAGAATCGATATCCATTTCCGAGGATTGATGACTTGTTTGATCAACTCCAAGGTGCCAGTTGGTTCTCAAGGATAGATCTCTGATTTGGTTACCATCAGTTGAAGGTGAAGGAGCAAGATATTTCTAAAATAGCTTTCCGTAAGCGTTATGGACACTACGAGTTCCTCGTTATGTCTTTTGGTTTAACAAACGCGCCAGCTGCTTTTATGGACTTGATGAATCGAGTGTGTCGGCCAATGTTGGATAAATCAATGATTGTGTTTATTGATGATATCCTGATTTATTTGAGGAGCAAAGCGGAGCATGCCGATTAAATTCAGGAAGTGTTGGAGACGCTAAGAAGGGAGAAAGTATATGCTAAATTCTCCAAGTGCCCGTTCTGGTTGCGCGAAGTTCAGTTCTTGGGTCACGTGGTGAATCTCAAGGGGTTTATGGTAGACCCTGCCAAGGTTGAGGTAGTGATACAATGGAAGTCTCCAAAGACGTCATCCGAGATTCGCAGTTTCTTGGGATTGGCGGGATATTATAGGATATTCATTCAAGACTTCTCTAAGGTAGCTTCTTTATTGACTAAGTTGGCCCGTAAGAATGTGAAGTTTGTATGGGGTCAAGAGCAGGAGAAGGCTTTTGAGGAGTTAAAGACAAGGTTGACTCAAGTTCGTATCTTGTCATTACTCGAAGGAAGCGAGGACTTGGTACTCTATTCAGATGCTTCTTATTCAGGGTTGGGTTGCGTGTTAATGCAGCGAGGAAAGGTTATAGCCTATGCATCGCGACAATTGAAGGTTCATGAGGGTAATTATCCTAATCATGACTTGGAGTTAGCAGCTGTGGTCTTTGCATTAAAGATTTGGAGGCACTACCTGTACGGGAGGAAATGCACCATCTTCAATGACCACAAAAGCTTGAAGTACTTCTTCGAGTAGAAGGATTTGAAAATGAGGCAGAGGCGATGGTTGAAGCTCATAAAGGATTATCATTGCGAGATCCATTGCCATCAGGGCAAGACCAACTAGTGGTGATGCCCTTAGCCGAAAAGAGAGGCCTGAAACAATTTAGGTAAAGGCTTATCAATTGATTATGACCTCTTATGTGATGACACAGGTCAAGGGGTTTCAAGACAAGGCGTTGAAGGATGATCATCTTAACTCTGAAAGGATGAGAGGTCTAGTCGTAGAGTAAGGTGAAAACACTCTCGATGTTAGGACCCAATTCGGACGAATGTGGATTCCTCGTTAAGGGGATCTACGTGGAAAGATTATGGATGAAGCTCATAAGACTCGATACTCCATTTATCCCGGTGCTACAAAGATGTATCAAGACATGAAGAAAGATTATTGGTGGCCAGGTATGAAGCGTGATGTAGCAAAGTATGTGAGTAAGTGCCTTGCTTGAAAGTGAAGGCAGAGCATCAGAAGCCATATGGGAAAATCCAACCTTTGGATATACCCGAGTGGAAGTGGGAACATATCACCATGGACTTTATCACGAAGTTACCGCGTTCCGCGAGAGGGTATGATGCCATATGGGTGATAGTTGACCGTCTGACAAAGAATGCTTACTTCCTACCGATCCATGAAACGTATTCCTCTGAGAGACTCGCGGATATATTCATCAAGGAGATTGTAACTCGTCATGGTGTAACAGTGTCTTGTGTCTGATCGTGACATGTGGTTTACGTCCAAGTTTTGGAAGAAGTTCCACGATGCGATGGGGACGAGGTTACATATCAGCACGGCTTATCATCCTCAGACGAATTGTCAATCGGAGAGGACTATTCAGACGCTGGAAGATATGCTTCGGGCATGCGTAATTGATTTTGGAGGAATTTGGGATGACCACTTAACGTTAGCCGAGTTTTCATACAATAACAGGTATCATGCCAGCATTGGTATGCCACCTTATGAGACGCTATACGGTAGGAGGTGTAGAATGCCCGTTTGTTGGGTTGATATCAGTCAAAAGGAGTTAGGTAGCGTTGAGGTGATTGAGGCTACAACTGAGAAGCTAGAAAAGATCAACGCCTTTATGAAGGCAGCCAAGGATAGACAAAAGTCGTATGCCGACAAGAGACGTAGACCGATTGAGTTCAAGGTGGGTGATAGAGTCATGTTGAAGGTCTCACCTTGGAAGGGTATTATTCGATTTAGAAAGCGGGCAAGTTGAGCCCGAGATATATAGGGCCTTTTCCGAATCATTGCTCGGTAGGAGAGGTGGCTTATAGGTTGGAGTTGCCCGACGAGTTAAGTGGAATTCATCCGACGTTCCATGTATCTCATCAGAGAAAGTGCTTAGCGGACAAGGATATGATGGTGCCACTTGAGGATATCAAGGTGGATGAACGACTCAATTATGTGAAGCAACCAGTGGCCATCATTTATAGAAAAGAGAAAAGGCTAAGGAATAAAGCGGTTCCACTTGTGCGAGTACAGTGGAAGCACAGGAAGGGATCAGAGTCCACTTGGGAAATAGAAGAGGAGATGAGGCAGTTTTATCCTCACTTATTCAAAGACTAACAGTTTCAAGGGCGAAACCTAACTAAGGGGGGTGGACTTGTAACGCCCGGGATAAAGTAAAAACGAACCAATTAATAATAATGGGCTTAGTTGGGGTTATTTAATGTAAATAAGAAGGAGATGGGTTATGGACCAAGTTAACCTTACAGGTTATGTGTTAGATGGGTTTTAGGTCCAGTGAATACCCATATATATATACAAATCCGCTAGAGTCACTCTCATTTGCAACTCAAAAAACCAATTTCTAGTGAGAGTGTGTAGAGAGAGAAAGTGGAGATTTGAGCCTCGATCGATCAAAAGATTGAAGACTTGCGTTTGTGGGCATCCAAACAACAAGAAAAGACCAAGAATCTAGGTAAGAATCATCATCTAAATGTCTCTTTAGATTCTACCCGGATTCTAGGGTTTTGGAGTTTTGATATGGCAAATAATCATACAAAACTCAGGTTTTTATGTAAGAAAACATGTAAAAAGCTTAGACATTGCTTCATGGATGATAAACCAAGGATTTGGATGTAAAAGGTTGAAGTTTTGGGTTAAAAACCGGCTGGTTCGTCATTTTAGCCCGTTCTGCGAAATTGTCTGCTCGTCCAGTGAAATTGTGTATTCAACCAGCGAGACTTTGAAGCTTTTTGCGAACCTACAGTTTCGCAGGTAGTTTCGCAGACATGGAATTTCAACGAAAGTTGGGCGAAACTGGAAGCAAAACGGCCAGTGAAACTGGCAGTGAAACGCAGCGAAACTACCAGCGAAACTAGTAGCAAAACTGCCAGCGAAACTGACAACGAATCTGCTTATCTGGCAGTGAAATTAGCAGCGAAATTAGGCAAAAATTAACCCCTTTGAGTGTTAACTTATCTGCAGACTGTGTAGTGCGACCCTTTCTTAGAATGCTTAATTGAGAAGCTGCTCACTGCATCAAGGTGAGTTCTAGATCCACTATTTCAAAGGTCTTAAACTTATTTGGGGCTGGAAATATATGTTTAAATGTTTTCATAAGATTTGGGTGTGTTCCCGTATGTTCATGTGTATGTGTATGTGTATGTGGGTGGATGATGTATGATGATTATATGATGATGTGTTGTCTTTATGTTCCTATTACGTATAGTTCCGTAGCTTTACGTGGTGTGATTATGAAATGAACGTAAAGTATTATGTAACGTAAAGTGGAAGTTAATGATAATGAAAAGAGGAACATAAATAATGATTGAATGCATGCATTAATGAAAGAATGAAGGTAAAAAAGTCTTGCAAGCAAATGTAAGTAGGTTCACACCCAATGAAAGGTGTTAGCTAAACTGTGTGCGGGTTAGCTACCCCGGAAGGATGCACACTGGGGTCCAAACTTTGTGATTGACCATATGTATGGGACACTTGCCGCTTCCCCTAGGTACTGTAGTCAGCTTCGTGCATAATGTTCAAGGTCTATTGATAGACCTCAGGCCCAGTAACCAGCTTCATGCACAATGTTCGAGGTATAGAACATGGCATTGGTCCGGAATGAAAAGTGAAAGATAGTGATGAATGTACTTGCCCTAGGCCTAGTAGCCAGCTTCGTGCAAAATGTTCGGGGTATAGTACATGCATCGGAAGTTAATAACGAACGTATGGAATTTAAGAAATGTATGATAAGTATGAGAAGTAATAAATGATAACGAGCGACGTACGATGAATATGATAATGAAAGATAATAATAAGATTATCTATTTGTACGTATGATGCATGATCACGAATGAAAGTAAAGTATGGTTTTAATCTAAAGTAAAGTATTTTTATTATAAAGCTAGAACTCACTCTGCAACGATGACTTTTTATGTATTTTTTTCCAGTTGGCAGGTAATGGTTGCTGAGTGGGAGGAAAGGGGGCAGAAATTAAGGGTGGGAACCAAATGATGGGGGTTGTAGTATGCACAATGTAGCTAATTAGCATTTTTGGGAATGGCATCCATTTTATATAACAATGAATGTAAATTTTGTATTGTAATGCAAACAAATGTATATTTTGTAATGGTGAACATGTTTTATATTATTTTGCCAAATCAATGATTAATATAAAATAGTTTGTTAAGTATTCCGTTTCGATGTATTTAGCAATGTAATGTCAGGGTTTATGTTTATCTACCATCATTTTCCAACTGTTACGTCCCTGTAAGGGGGAACTTACATCATATTACTCCTAATTTATCTGAGATACAGTCAAATTCATAGCAAAAATACATTATTAATCTTTCTCCTTTTCAGTCAGTAGTTTAACTCTGTCTTCAAAATCAAAAGGTCATAGCTTCTTGAGTGTTTTGAACTTGAGAATCAGCTAATCTCAAATCATCAATCTTCACCATCATTTACTTCGTCATACCAGTCAACGGTTGTAAATGCAGTTGTCTTGAAGGAGTTGCCAAAGCCGCAATTCTGTTTCTCACATAACAGTTTTTCTTCAAACATTATCAATTTCTCATCACTCATTTCTTCATCTTTGATCATTAACTTTAGCTTCAACTTCATCATTACCAACATTTTCTTCTCTATTATCAGATACAGTCTCTTCACTATCCATCTCTTGGTTAGTATCTTCAGTATTTCCTCCAGCCTCAGCATCATGATCATCATTACCACCATCAACATCACTACTTGAAGAACTTTCATCATCATCATGTTCTTCTTCATCCTCAACATCATGCTTTTCTATTTCTTCATTTATTACTTCTTGAATTATATCTTCAATCAAGTCATTTGAATCTATTTGCTCATCTTCAAGCGAATGAAAATGCTCTTGATTTATATCCACCTCATCTCTGGCTACAAACCTCATATAGTGAAACATAGGAATGTTTTGTGCTCTAGTAACTACAGAAAGTCTTTTATAAACATTCTCAAACATATGCTCCAGATTCATTCTCTTTCCATTTTGCACCATAGATACGAAAATCTGGATATTCTTCATATATAATCATCTGAAGGAACCTAGGATACATCAAGTACCTGTTCCTCTTTCCTTTCTCTAAATTGAATATGAATCCATTCATGATCCAGTTGGCCATATTGAACCTTCTGTTGGTGGCCAGTGCAACTATTGGAGAAGCTTTATCTATTGGAAATGAATTCCAACCTGCACTTCTTTTAGACATGCAATCTTGGAAAATGTAGCATAGAAGCTTACAGTGATTGTACATTTTTGCTCTGAAAAATTGCTTCTTAGGAAAGTTGTCGGGATGACCCATTATCATGAATGTCTCTCTACATTCATTAAAAGTAAACTCAGATAAGTCTTGGGTTTTATTGTCTCCAAGTCTGAGAGCATCTCTAAGTGTAAAATTAAATGATAGTACATTTGAACAAATCAAGAGGGACATTAAAATTAAATTTAGAAAAGATGCAAAAATTCAAAGTATAAGTCTGTGTAGTCTAAGCAATATAAAAGGGAAGATGATAGAAAAACTGGTAACTCCTAAGGTAACACAAAGAAAGTAGACCTAGAGGTTGCTAGACCACAAATGATATGTCGGTAGATTCAACACAATAGATGATAGACTGACTGGAGATCTCAAGATCAAACTAAGTTGTTCAACTGACTGTGGGCTTCCATCTTATCACTTGTTAACACAATCAACAATATTCCAATAAAGGGTAATGAGCATGTAAACGCCACAAACGTGTGCGGATGACCATAAATAGAGCAAAGCAAAGAAAAAATGAAAGACAAATGCTATAAAGCTAATGACTTATGTTGTTGGTGCATTTTGTGCAAAATAAAATAAGCTGCTCTAACAAGGAGATAGGTTGTGTGCCTCTCTGCTGTGCGATGGCACTGACCTGAGGATAAGCAAACCTAGATATTCTAGAATTCATTGTTGTTTGCCGCCTCTTTGCTGTGCGATGGCACTGACCTGAGAACTGGCTTCTCTTTGAAAGCTCTAAGAATAGTCTCTTCTTGTAATCATACCCGTAGACCGCTTCAACTGTGGGGAGAAGGGGCACTTCAAAAGAGAATGTGTCATGCCTAAGAAGACGGGTAACGGGAACCCATTCTCGCCCTTCACTCGCCATGACAAGCAAGCTACCAGTTCTACTTCATCGAGCAAGGATCCAAAAGCCTTGACTGCTCATGATGATGAAGGACAGGATTGGAGTTTTAGGTTTGTCTCTCCAGGGGAATCAAACATTACAAGTGTAGAAGACATTGACGATGATTCCGCGAGTGAAGGAGATCTAGCAGTTGAGATAGCGATGTCACATAGTGAAGAAGCAACTGCAACCGAGGTCAGTTACAACCCTAAAGAGGAGACTACCACGTCAGAGACAGAAAAAGAACAGAATCACCAGAACCAGAGACATCTGATGCTGCGTTGATGGCTAACTCTTCTGAACCAACTCAGGTAAGTACTATGACCAAATGTTTGATAATCATGCTTGTTCTGATTGTGATACTTTTAGGAATAGCATAGATGAAAAATTTGCTAGGTTATTAGATCATAATGATAACTTAGTAAAATATTTGCAACTGTGCACTGAGGCTAATAGATTATTAAAACAAAATGAGCATAGTTATAAAGAAAAGATAGACCTTTTGACTAAACAGCTTAGGGAAACCGAAGTAGTTGCTTTTAACCAAGCTAATGACATTAGGTACTATCTAAACTCCCTAGAAGACACTAAGAAGCAAAAGGCAGTTATAGTGATACTTTTAGGAATAGCATAGATGAAAAATTTGCTAGGTTATTAGATCATAATGATAACTTAGTAAAAGATTTGCAACTGTGCACTGAGGCTAATAGAGTATTAAAATAAAATGAGCATAGTTATAAAGAAAAGATAGACCTTTTGACTAAACAGCTTAGGGAAACCGAAAGTAGTTGCTTTTAACAAGCTAATGACATTAGGTACTATCTAAACTCCCTAGAAGACACTAAGAAGCAAAAGGCAGTTCTAGAAGTAGAAGTAAACTCATTAAAACAGAAACTGCACAGTTGGACTAGTTCTTCACACATAGTCCAACACTTAGTGAGAGAAAGGAATAACGGGGAGGGTTTGGGTTACAAAGTGGTTCCACCACCACCTGAGACCTTGATGAACACTAAGAGTAGACCAATTAATAATAACCCCATCAAGGATCATATGGTGTCTACTCCTCTTGTTAGTGATCCAGATTCCTCATGTTCTTCTATTGAATCTGGAAACAAACAAAAGGAGGCCACTTCAAAGGCAAAAGTAAAAGTGAATGCCTTGTGTTAATCTGGAAAAGGAATTTGAAAAGGTAAACTTAAAATCAGGGTCAAAAAGAGTCAAATCAGAACCTAAAAAGACTTCTAATGTTAATCTTTCACATGTTTCAAGTCAAAAACCAGTTAACCAAAAGGAAAAAGATGTTAAACATGTTAAATCAGTTAACTTTGTTATACAAGAGAAAACATCAAAAGAACCAGAGTCAAAACCTAAAGTGATTGATGTTACTAGACTGTCACACACTTCTGCACAAAGAAAGTTTAATCATAAAGTTGATAGCAGGTCGTGCTACAGCTGTGGAGAATGTGGACACATTGCTTCCTATTGTCCTTTCTATCAGACACCTAGGAAGAAGATTGAACTTCATGACTCAAAACCTAGGTCTTCAAAGAGGAGTTCCTTAACTCCACCTAGAAGAACTAGTGAACCTAAAGTTCAACCTGTCAGCCAGTCGTCTATATATCACAAACAGGCATTGCACAAATCTGGCTTATGGAAAGAGAAGTCATCCTACGTGTCTGATAATGATGACAAGAAGGAACCTGAGCTACCCTCACCCTCTAAGGGACAATGGGTGGAATTTATGATGTGTGATGCCTCTGGGAAACCCAAGCCAGCAAAGGCTTGGGTTCCTAACCTAAACTAATCCTTTACTTTGTATGTGCAGGGTGTTCGATACAGTGCTGAAACTAACACGTGGATTGTAGACAGCGGAGCATCCAGGCACATGACAGGAAATAGGGCCCTTTTATCAAACGTCAAGCAAATAAAAGGAGGACATGTTTCCTTTGCTGGAAACAAGGGAGGCTATATCACAGCTCAAGGAGAAGTGGGGAATCAGAAAGTTAAGTTTGATAAGGTGAACTACGTTCAACAACTTCAAAATAACTTACTTTCTGTTTCCCAAATCTGTGATAAGGGATATAAAGTCATCTTAGACAACAAGAAGTGTTATGTGCTCAAGAAAGACTACGTGATCCTAGAGGACCAAGTTCTGATGACTGCTTCAAGATATAAAGATCTTTATGTTTTGGATCTGTCAACAGCTACTACAACGGATCATGAGGTTCACTGCTTTCTATCTAAAGCTACTGAGAAGGATTCCATCTCCTGGCATAGGAGAATGGGACACATTAGTCAAAGGAAGATGAATCACTTGATTCAAAAGGATCTAGTGAGAGGAGTTAATGTCAAGAACTTCCAGCTTCCTGACTTTTGTATAGCTTGCAAGAAAGGCAAACAGACGAAGAAGTCTCATAAGGAAAAAAAAGTTCATTCAATAGAACTTCCTCTTGAACTTCTTCACATGGATCTGTTTGGTCCAGTCAGTACAAAGAGCATTGCAGGCGACTTGTACTGTTTTGTGGTCACTGATGACTACTCAAGGTTCACTTGGGTAATGTTTCTGAAATCGAAATCTGAAACATTTGAGTCATTCAAGGAGTTAGTAACCACACTAGAATCTCTCTACAAGCTGAAGGTTAGACAAGTACGCTCAGACAACGGGACAGAATTCAAGAACCAGTGGATGGAGGCATACTGCAAGGAAAAGGGAATTGTCCATCAATTCACTTCTGCCTACACGCCTCAGATGAATGGCGTGGCTGAGAGAAAGAACAGAAGCTTGATAGAGACAGCACAGACTATGCTGGCAGACTCGAAACTGCCTATCCAATTATGGAATGAGGCAGTGGCGAAAGCATGTTATACACTGAATCGAGTCCTGATAGTCAAGCGCCACGGAAAGACATGTTACGAGCTACTACAAAGACGTAAACCGAATTTGGAGTATCTTGAACCATTTGGCGCGCCGTGCACACTTCTGAAGAAGACACAAGAAGGTAAATTCAGCGAGAAGGCAGATGAAGGACTCTTTCTAGGATACAACATACCGAACAAGCGTGTTTACAACAACTCAACGGGTCTAGTAGAAGTGTGGTGTAATGTTGACGTTCAGAGGTATACCACACCACCTACTAGCAAAGGACCCGCCTACTTCTTCGACTATGATGGATTCTTCAAGTCCTTCAACATCCCTCTCTCTCCCTCGGATGATGAGTTAGCTACTAGAATGATGTATGATATCTTGAATACACCATCTAGCTCACAGGGAGAATCATCTACTCAGTCAGGGGGAGTAGTCGATGACAGTGACTCCTCCTCTGAAGATGAAGCTGAAGAAGATGATCAGAACAGTCAGGAGGAACAGGTTCCAGTTCCTGAAAGTCCACAAGCATCTACCAGTGATGCACCTTTGACTTCGGAACCTCAAACTCCGACTACCTCAGATGCAGAACCAAATGTTCATACTCTTGGCTCTGAGGTAGCTGTTCCTACTACTCCAGGATCACGACTAAACGTCTATCATCCCCTTGACAATGTCATTGGGGATGTCAGATCACGAGTACAAACCCGAAATCAGCTATATTCAGCTGATTACGCCTCGGTTATGGAGAAGTGTTACATTCATGATGGTGCTTATCGGTGTTTTGTCTCGCAGTTTGAACCAAAATATGTCAGTGATGCACTAAATGATGAGGCGTGGGTGAGTGCCATGCAAGAAGAACTTCTTCAGTTCAAGAAGTTAGGTGTATGGACTCTGGTTGATAGACCTAAAGGTGCTAAAGTTATTGGCACCAAATGGGTCCTGAAATGCAAGAAGGATGACCAAGGGGTCATAATCAGGAACAAAGCTCGATTGGTGGTTCAGGGTTTTCGCCAAGTCGAGGGAATTGACTACAATGAGGTGTTTGCACCCGTGGCAAGGATGGAAGCCATTCGTATCTTCCTTGCTTATGCATCGTACATGAAGATTAAAGTCTATCAATTAGATGTGAAGAGTGCATTCCTTCATGGGGAAATCAAAGAAACAGTCTATGCCAGTCAACCCGAGGGATTTGAAGATCCTTATCATCGGGATAGAGTTTACAAGCTCGACAAGGCTTTATACGGGCTTCATCAAGCTCCAAGAGCTTGGTATGAGAAACTCTCGACTCATTTTGTGAAACACGGCTATCGCAGGGGAGTCATTGACTGCATGTTGTTCATTAAGGAAAAAGATGGCGACCTACTGCTCGTACAGATCTATGTTGATGACATAATCTTCGGTTCAAAGAACGAAGAGTTATGCAAAGAGTTTGAAGCAGTTATGAAGAAATAGTTTGAGATGAGTGCTATGGGGGAGATGAAGTTCTTTCTCGGGTTACAAGTGGATCAGACTCCAAATGGGATCTTTCTACATCAGACCAAGTATGTAGGGGACATTCTCAGTCGTTTTGACATGGAGAATGCTTCTGCTGCTGGGACTCCACTTGCTACGAATCACGACATAGCACCTAATGAAAATGGAGATCTTGTAGATGCCACGATGTACCGAGGAATGATTGGATCCCTCATGTATCTCACTGCCTCAAGACCTGATATCATGTATTCTACATGTTTATGTTCTAGATATCAGGCTATGCCTAAGGTCAACCATCTGATCGGGGTCAAAAGGAGTTTTCGTTATTTGAAGGGTACACCCACACTTGGGTTGTGGTATCCTCATGATGATGACTTTGAGCTCACTGAGTATAGTGACTCGGATTACAGGGGTTGCAAGATGAACTACAAGTCTACATCAGCAGGGTGTCAATTCTTTGGGAGAAGATTAGTTACCTGGCAGTGTAAGAAGCAGACATCGGTTGCATTGTCAACCTGTGAAGCTGAATATGTTGCTGCTGCAAGTTGCTGTTCACAAATTATTTGGATTCAACAGCAAATGCGGGATTACGGTTTAAAATTCTCTTCTACTCCTATTTTTGTTGATAACTCTGCTGCAATTGCAGTAACTAAAAATCCGGTCCAACATCCTAAGACCAAACATATCGGTATTAAATACCATTTCATAAGAGACTGTTTTGAAAAGAACCTAATTGATGTGGTAAAAATTAATACTGATTTTCAACGCGCTGACCTCTATACTAAAACCTTTGATAAACCACGTTTTCAATATTTACTAGAGGTCAACGGCGTTAAAAAGAAAAGTGAGGTTATTCCTGATGATGATAATGTGTAGTCCGATGTTGTTTAGTTAAAGTTTTTCTTTTATTTTATTTTATTTGTTTATTTTAGTCTGTTTAAATTAAACTCATGTTATTTGCTGTTTATTAAAATCCTAAAATAATTAAACCAGTTATGATTTTAGTATTTTAGGGGGAGAATATGTCAGCAAGTAACATTAAAAAAAACAAGGGAGAAGGAGTGGATAGCTGATATAAGGTATATCGTATCTGTGATACCGATTCAAACCATTTGGAAAATGATAGTACACAGGAATAAATCAAGAGGGACTTTAAAATTAAATTTAGAAAAGATGCAAAAATTCAAAGTATAAGTCTGTGTAGTCTAAGCAATATAAAAGGGAAGATGATAGAAAAACTGGTAACTCCTAAGGTAACACAAAGAAAGTAGACCTAGAGGTTGCTAGACCACAAATGATATGTCGGTAGATTCAACACAATAGATGATTAGACCTGACTGGAGATCTCAAGATCAAACTAAGTTGTTCAACTGACTGTGGGCTTCTATCTTATCACTGGTTAACACAATCAACAATATTCCAATAAGGGGTAATGAGCATGTAAACGCCACAAACGTGTGCGGATGACCATAAATAGAGCAAAGCAAAGAAAAAATGAAAGACAAATGCTATAAAGTAATGACTTATGTTGTTGGTGCATTTTGTGCAAATTAAAATAAGCTGCTATAACAAGGAGATAGGTTGTGTGCCTCTCTGCTGTGCGATGGCACTGACCTGAGGATAAGCATAACCTAGATATTCTAGAATTCATTGTTGTTTGCCGCCTCTCTGCTGTGCAATGTCACTGACCTGAGGACTGGCTTCTCTTTGAAAGCTCTAAGAATAGTCTCTTCTTGTAATCATACCCGTAGACCGCTCAAAAGCTCCTGAGGAATGTTGATTACCATATAAGTGTGGGATCCACAAATGTTAGTTGAAATAATTGAACCTAAAACAGTCACTAGTCTGTGCCAAAAGTCTGTGTATGGATTTAAGTGGACAAACATATTGACAATCATTGTGGCTGCAACTCTTGAAAGTTCAAATCAATGTGGAAATCTAATAGTTCCAGTATGATTTCCTAAAGTTCCTAACGACACTGGGTGAACACCAAGAATTGAGCATCAAAAGATTTTGATAATAAGTCCCAAATGATTTGACTTGCCTGTATGATTCCAAAATTGAATTGGTCCAGGTGTGGTCAATCTAAGTTGAAGCTGTCTATTCCGGAACCAAATCCGGTAGATTTCCATCTTAGGATTTATCTCTCACAAAAAGCCAAAAACAAGTCTTGTTTTGATTATTTAGTTTAATTTTCTAAGTTAGTTAGTCGTTTTAGTTTGTTAGTTTGTCGGACTACATCAGGAAAATCAGTAAGGGATCAACTCACTAAAAGGGTCATGTCTGAGATGACCACATGTGCTTTAAAAGTTTAAAACAGTCACGTCTGAGGTGAAAATGTGTTTAAAAGGGTCACGTCTGAGGTGACTAAATTGTCTAAAAGGATCATGTCTGAGGTGATCAAAAGGTTTTCAAGTTAAAATGATCATGTCTGAGATGATCAAATGCTCATAACGTTAATTTCAAAAGATAAAAAGGGGTTTAAATGTTAAATACTCAAATTGGCAGAAAATTGACTAAGTGTGACCCATGCGCACGATTGGACCATGAGTATGGACCAACCATGCGAATGGCTCCCATTCGCACGACTGGACATGAGATTGAGCCATTCACACGAATAGCTTATCAGAATGACCCATTCGACCGATTTGAAGGGGGCGAATGAGTCAGTCGACCGACTGAGACTCAGTCGGTCAACTGAACATGCAAATGAAAGGTACGATTGAGTCAGTCGACCGACTGAACCTCAGTCGGTCAACTGCATGCGAATGATTGGGCCAATCGCACGATTGAGCCTCAGTCACCCGAATGAACTGAGCGAATGAGGCCAGTCGGCCGATTGAACTCAGCTTCAGTATTTAAAGGACACAGTCGATCGCATTTCACTCATCACACCCCAATCGCTCTCAAATCGCAGACTCTACCGTTACTCTGCCAAAATTTCAGTAGACCTTGTTTTCTCTTTGCTTGTGATTCACTGACGTTCATTGTTGATTATACAGGTAGTTTGAAGTTCTATCTAACCGAAAACAGAAGGATTGAAACCCTAATTTTTGTTGTTCGACTGAACAACAAGAAACGGACTGAACTTGACCTAATAACCTACTTAAACCATGCAAAATGTTAAAATTAAGTGTAATAGGTTATTAGTAACAAGAATGCGAATCTATTGAACCGGTTATCCATGTTAAATCACTTGTTTTGATAAAGATTCGAACAACAGGCGACTGAACTGTGGGACAGGCGACTGGTCGTCCGGATGAACTCCAATCGCACGATTGAATCTTGCGAGTGGGTCAATCGGCCGAATGAACCAAGCGATTGAGCTCAGTCTGCCGACTGAACCAATCGCAGACTCAGTCAGCAGACTGAACCCAATCGCATGTCTCATTGACCAGAATGAGCTAAGTCGCATGAAAGGACAACCGACTGACTTCAGCCTCATGATTCATTCGCACGAATGAATCAGAATGAATTTCAAAATTACACTTAGAACAGAATTTTAATGTATTATGTACTAATGGTTCTGTGTCTTATGTTTCAGGAAAATGGTTGATAGATGGTCCATAAATCCAAAGCACAACATCTGTGCTCACTTGGATCATACTACTCGGAACGGGGCCGAGTTCACCGAGATTATAGCTTTCCTCAGACGTTCCCGGATTCATAAGGCTATATCTACTCCTTGCACGCCCTACAGATCACTACACCAGGCGTTCTGGGAGAATGCCTCCGTGGATCGCTCTCGTGAGCCCTACAGTATTCGGAGCTCTATTCTGGGTCATGATATCGAGGTCACTGCTGCTGATATCCAAAGAGTTCTAGAGTTTGGAGATGATACAGATCACCCTACCAGATTACATCCATTGACTGTCCGAGGATGCTTTCTGAGGATCAAGTACGCTGGGGACATAAACTCAGGTGTGCTCAACAAGAGCAACCTGTGCCCCCAGTACAAGTACTTAGCTCATGTGATCCTTAAGTGCGTTGCTTCGAGGAGGGGTGGGTTCGACGATCTATCAGACCAGATCCTAAATGCCTACGTGGCACTGGTGCTGAACCACCCCTTCAGCTTTTCTAGTATGATTTTCTCCTATCTGGTGGAGATCCTGGAGGCAAAGGGGAAGGAGGGGTTTTGTATGTACCCCAGGTTTTTACAGCTGATCTTCAACAAGAAGCTGCCACATCTGCCCAAAGAGAGTCATGATGCAGTTGCACTGGAGATCATGGATGATACGACTCTAGGTCGGATGAGGGTTTATAGGGGCAAGCAGGTGAAGCCCCAGGTTAAGAGATTGATTGGCCACCTGGCCAACGAGAGATATGTGGCACCGGGGAGACGCAAATGGCGTCATGAGGATAGTGATTCTGATGATGAGAGGCTGCTGCTCCCAGAGCATGACTCTGACGATGATGATAGTGGGGACGTTGGGGACGATATGCCTGCTCCACCGAGAGGCACTGTGTCTGATGTTATACCTCCAGTGTCTGCCCAAGCTGGAGATGTTACCGAGTCAGCTGGATTTCATCAGGATTTTGTTCATGGTGCGGAGGAGGAGGAGGAGTCGGATGAGGAGCCCCTAACGCGAACTGTGGGAAGCAAAGTTGTTCCCACAGAACACGGGCTAAGGGTGGTTGGTGAACACCCGAGAGACTCCGGAGAGACTGATACTGACCCAAGCTATGCACCGGGGTCAGCAGGCAGGGTTGTAGGGGGAGCATCCACCTCAACGGGGACGAGGAGGAAGATGGTGGCTCAGCCCCATGGTCAGAAGAAGAAGAAGCGTCGGTTGACCTTCGTTACCAACATAGCCTCTACTTCTACCACCACAGCTACCACAGCCACCTCCATACCATCCACCACCACAGCCACCACCATACCTCCCACCACAGTACAGATTCCATCCACCACCATATCCTTTTCCCCCACATCACCTCCACCATTTCACAGACCCATCTTCACTACAGCCACCACCACCACCACTTCACACCAAGCAGGACCTTCAGCCCATCCCTCACACACTTATGGTTTACCTCTACCTCCAATCAGGGTAGAGGAACAGCTGTCTGCGCTCAACAGGATGGTGATGCGCTTACTAGCTGCAGATGAGGAGAAGGCGGCCCAGATCCGCCAGCTTGCTGACCTGACTGCTGCACAATCTCACCAGATTGCAGAGCAGGCTAGAGTTATAGAGGAGCAGGCCCAACAGATGGCTGCTCAGAGCACTGAGATAGCCCAACTCCAAACACAGAGTGTCACATCAAGCAAAAAGATAGAGGAGTTGGAGGAGGCAAAGAAGACTATCATGTTAAAGCTCAAGGGATCTAAGGAGGAGCCCTTGAAGATCAAGGAGGGGGGTGGAGATGATGGAGATGAGAGTGATGATGATGATGAAGATGATGAGGATGATGAGGGTGATACAGAGGAGGATGAGGAAACCGAAGGAGATAGGACAGAGGAGAAGGACGATGATAATGAAGCAGAAGGAGGGGATGCAGCTGCATCGGCCTCTGCTTCAGGTCAAGAGAGGAGGTCAAAGAACAGGCAAGACCAACCAGCTTCTACCTCTGCTCCTCCAAGTGACGAGACGATGATACAGGATAAAAATCCAAATTACCAAAGAGATGAGTTTGATGTTGCTCCCCTTCAGCAGGTCAAGACTCAGCTAACAATGATTCTTGATCTGCAAGGGATCGTTAGGAGGTCAGTGAGTTATACCCCTGAAGAAGGGGAAATAATTCATGACCTTTCAAACGAGCAACTCGCAGAGATTTTCAAGCTAAATCCGGATGAAATAGTGAAAGATGCTCCGACATGCGATTCGACTAATGATGAAGAGCTCAACAATGCTGATGAAGTCGAGATCGAAGATGTCACCATCGAGGATTACCCTCAGTACGCTGACAATGAGGGAAATGTGGTTCCCAATCTGGGTGAATCCCTCGTCAGCGATACTTTTGAGGTGTTGAACAAGATGTAGCAAGAAATAGAGAAAGCAGAAGGAACAGCCCAAGCCTCAAATGATGATGTCGACATTCGAAAGGCTGAGTGGGCTGCATGTTTTGAAGAAGTTAGAGCCCAACATGCTGCATCGAAGAAAGATGCCTACACCAAGCTCTACAGAGTCAAGAAACATCACAAGGTGTCAGGCAGGATCATAGCATGGACATATTTTGATGATCTTAATGTTTATGCAGTTAAGAGAGAACATGGCATAGAGTACTTCAGATTCCCACATGATCTGAAGACTCTACCAGGTTTTGAGCTCAACCAACTGGCTAAGCTAAAGCTTTTGTATGCTGACCCGAGGAAGATGTCAGGCTGGTTCGAGGCTCCCCTACAAAAGGAGTACCACACCAGATGGGTTAACTTTAGACCCCAACAGCCTACTAGGTATATCAGAAGGTCTGAGGTTGATGCCATTACTGGCAAGCCCAAGATAGTGTTGAAGTGGAGTCCTTCACGCACAATGTCGAGAATCCCACTCAGGGAAATGCCACAGGACTTCACTCCACACTTTAAGTGGTGGTACTATGATTGGAGAACAGCTGAAGCGGTCATAGTCCTAAGCAAAGAGGGACAAATGTATACGATCAGGGTATTCGACCCGATGTGGATTACTAACTTGTCGGCTAATGATGTCTATACGCTATACAAGTGGCCACTGTTCTATGACACGCAGGACATTGTACAAGCCCTCCAGTTCCAGAATGTTATACGACTCTGCTTCGCGTTTGAAATTCACGCGGGAGTCACAAAAGAGGAGAAGTACAAGAAATACAAGGAGGTTATGTAGAAAACAAGAGATTAGAGAGATCTATGTCCAAGGGGGAGTTTGTTGATGCTGTATGTCCCTAGATCATGATATGTAATGTAATAGATCTTGTTTGTCTAATTATGATGTAATGTGTAATGATTAATGAAATGATATTGATTGTTTGTGATTTGTAATGTCTAATATTTCATTAATGAGTCGATATTGAATTGGTTAATTGGGTTTGTGATTGTTTGAATGGTTACACATAAAGTTATATTAATTGAAACATTCAAACTTAACTTAATGAAGTTCTCATGCGAATGGCCCATGCGAATGGACCATATGCATGAATAACTTCATACGATTGACTCAGTCCCACGACTGAACCAGGAGACTGGATCAGTCGTATGATTGACACATAAGATTGGCTCAGTCGCACGACTGAACACTCAGTCGTGCGGATGAATCAACCGCATGGTTCAATCGCACGACTGAACCATACTTATGGTCCAGTCACACGAATGAACAATACTAACCTATAAATACAACCCAATTCGTGGAAAAACGTAAGCATTCATACCATTACGACTCCAGACGTACCCTAGCCGTCAAGAAGCCTCCCAAATCGTTCTTCAAGTTCACAGAACACATTAGATCGATTCCCAATCGACTTCTAACGTTAGATTCAATTCTTGATTGATTCTTCGTGTGTTCTCACTGATTGGATCGCCAATCAAATAGGATTCCGCACTATTTGATCTGGTTTACACGCTAATCACTAGGTATTTCGTTCAAATACCAGGTCCTATCACAGAGCCTTCCAGGCTCTTGATATAAGATCTCACCATCTTAAGATCCCTCACACACACAAAAACTAAACTCTCAAAATGGCATCCATCTCAAAGACTGATATGGAGACTGGAACCATGAACAAATCCCCACTGATCACTCTTGATGATTTTGGGCTGGATAAAAGCAAAGTTAAGTGTTACAACTGTAACCTTATGGGTCACTTTGCTAGGAGTGTAAGGCACCTAAGACAAATGGGGGCCAAACACAACCCAGACCAAACTACACTGACAAAGCCCCTCAGAATGAGAAGCCAAAGCAACATGCTGCTGTTGCTGTTGAAGAGGGAGGCTTTGACTAGAGCTTTCAGGTGGAAGATGCTTCTCCAAATCAAGCACTGATGGCTGACCATGATGAAGCCAAGGTATTGGAACATCTCTATACTCCTGAATGCATTGCTAAAGTAAATAGATACAGGTCCTACAACTTAGAGATGAGATCTGATCTTGAGTCATTAAACATATTAAAATCTGATTTTAGAAAGTCTGAAAATGATTACAAGTTCAAGATAGAGGACTTGGAGAAAACCATTTCAGTACTAAAACATGAACATACAGGTTTTAGAACTCAGATCCAGGATCTCATAAAAAAAGTTGACAGAGTGCCAGGCTGAGCTTGTGATCAGCAATGCCAAGCCAGAGAAGAGTGTTCTTGAAGAAGAGACCTTCAAGAACATGATATCCTCATCCCTGCACAACAAAGTGTGCTATCAAAATAGACAGGGACTTGGATCAAATGAGATAGCTCCTCCACACATAATTTTGTGTGTAAGATCTCCTAGGTGTGGAACTTGTGAAGATGAGCTTCCTCTCATAGATCCTATAAGTGAGGAGGATGAAGAAGTGATAGTGAAGAATTCCTCTGAGAAGAGTGAAGAAGAGGATTCTTCCAAGGGCCACTATCCTTCTGAGGAGAAGAAATCTACTGTGATGACCAAGTCCAAGAGAAAGAATTTGATCAGGAAGAGCAAAAGGAAGGCAAAGAAGGCTCAAGAGATCAAGGCTACTTTTGATGCTAAGCAGAAACAAGTTTTTATCTCTGCAGGTTTCAAAGTAGCGAGGACTAAAGACATCAACCAAGACTCCTCAGCTAAGAGTTCTGTTTCTTGTTCAAATCATCTCAGTGCAAAGAAGAAGACTGAGCTGTTGTGTACCACTGCTGCACAGCCTGGACCATCAAACTCCAAGAATAGTTCACAGCTCAAAAGAACTGTCTCAGCATCTACCAAGATGAAGGTGGAGAAGGGATGTGACCAAAGCCAGTTTTGCTCTCAAAAGGAGACTCCTTTGAAGAAGAAAATGTTATGTGTCATGTGTGAAAGTACCTCTCACATTGCTAAGGATTGCCCATATAATCCTAAAAGTACTATCCACATGACCAATACAAAGACTTCAAAGAGTTTCAAGAAGTCTCAAGCTTCGGAAGGAAAGTCTGTTTCCTTCGGAAGCTCCAAATCAAAGAAGAAGGTAAATGAAAAATTACCTTCGAAAGTAAAATTGGTCTCGGAAGAAAGGAGTTCTTCTGAAGCACTGAAGTCTGCTGCAGTGACTGTAGAATCTTCCGAACGTTCAGTCATCAAAACTTGTGAAGTCCCAAAAGCTTCTAAGGTTTTGAAGGTCAAGTCCAAGACTCCAAAGGTGGTGTGGAAGTCTAAGAAAGACCAAATGACTGAAGTTTCTCCATCAAAAACAGCTGAAGATCCCCATAGTACAACCATAGGATCTATTACTGTTGCATTACCTTCTATTACACTTAGTGAGCCCAAGACAAGTAAGGCTTGGGTTTCCAAATGTAACTAATCATTTTCTTTGTGAAGGAACAGCTCAAGACAAGCAGGAATTTCTGGATAATTGACAGTGGCTGTTCCAGGCACATGACAGGCAATAGGTCTCTACTCCATAATTTTGAGAGAATTGATGGAGGACCAGTTGCTTTTGGAGGAGATGAAGGTGGTTACATTTATGGAAGGGGCAAGGTCACAAATGGTAAGCTCAGCATTGAGAATGTAATCTTTGTTAAGGAGCTTGGGTACAATCTTCTGAGTGTATCCCAATTTTGTGATCAGAGTCATAACATGCTCTTTACTGAGCATGAGTGCATTGTTCTCAAGCCTGGAGTGGTCATTCCTCATGAGCATATCCTGCTCAGAGGCCCCAGGAAAGGGAACATGTACAAGATGGATTTGCAAGAAACATCTCCCTCTGGAGAAGTTTCATGCTTTCTATCTAAAGCAAATAGTGATGAGTCTTTCCTACGGCATAAAAGAATGTGCCATGTGAACTTTAAGAACATGAATAAATTAATTAAACATGATCTGGTAAATGGAATGCCAAAGAAAGAGTTTACAAGTGATGATCATTGTGTTGCATGCCTGAAAGGGAAGCAACACAAGGTATCTCACAAGCCTAAGGAAAAGAACTCCATCACTACTCCCCTACACTTGTTACATATGGATCTCTTTGGCCCATCAGTGTAATGAGTCTAGGAAGGACCTCTTACTTCTTATTGATCACAGATGACTTTACAAGATTCACTTGGGTTTTCTTTCTTAGAACTAAGGATGAAACCCTTGAGATTCTGAAGAATTTCATCTTAAAAGTTGAGAATCAATGTGATCACAAGGTTAAAACCATAAGATGTGATCAAGGAACTGAATTCAAGAACCAAATCCTTGATACATTTTGTGATGAAAAAGGTATTACAAGACAATATAGTGCTCCTAGGACTCCTCAGCAAAACGGAGTTGCTGAGAGGAGAAATAGGACACTTATTGAAGCTGCATGAACTATGTTGTCTAACTCTAAACTGCCCATCACCTTCTGGGCAGAGGCAGTTAATACTGCTTGCTATGTGCAAAACAGGGTTTTAGTAGTTAAGACACATGGTAAGACTCCTTATGAACTTTGGAACAAGAGGAAACCTTTCATTGGTTTTCTCAGGTCATTTGGATGTCCCTGCACCATCTTGAATACCAAGGATCAAATTGCCAAGTTTGCTGAGAAATCAAATGATGGACACTTCATTGGATACTCTTCCCAAGCTAAGGCTTATAGAGTATACAATCTCAGAACTAGAATTGTTGAGGAGTCAGCCAATGTGACTTTCAATGAACACACACCCTGTGTGGCTGGTTCTGGTCCTGATTGGCTGTTTGATCTTGATTTAGTTACCAATTGTTTTAACAAATCTTGTGAGCATGTTTCAGGATCTACAAAAAAATTAAATACAGGTGATCCTGATCCAAGATTTGAGCTAGGAAGACCCTCAACTCATACATCTTCAGCTCCAGTTGGAACTACTTCAGCAAATGAGGTCTCTATCAGCACAACAATGACAAATTCAGCTGATACGTCTGGTATGCTTTCAAATTCCAGCTCAGAGGCTCCTCAACAAGACAAAGATACCTCAATTATAGAAGACAACAATGGTGATGCTGATAGTGATCAAGAATTCCTTGATGTTAATAACCACACCATAGATGACAACATCAACGATGTCACACACTCATTGGATCAAGTTAACCTTGATAAGTGTGATAATGTGGAGGGTGAATCTTCTAGGCTAGATCTAAATTTCTCAAATTTGGATCTTTCTCAGCAACTTGCTGTGATCCCTTAGCTAAGGATCCACAAGTCTCACCCCACCACAAACATCATTGGAGATGTTGTCACAGGGGTAAGAACAAGAGGACAAACCCATGAAGCAAATGTTTGTTTTCACTCTTGTTTCTTATCTCAGATAGAGCCAAAGAAAGTTGATGAAGCTCTAAAGGATGGAAGTTGGGTTGAAGCTATGCAACAAGAGCTGCTTCAATTCAAAAGGCAGAAAGTTTGGAACCTTTGTCCTCTTCCTCATGGGAAAACTACCATTGGAACCAAATGGGTTTTTAGGAATAAGAAGGATGATAGAGGAATCATCATCAAGAACAAGGCAAGACTAGTTGTTCAAGGATATACACAAGAAGAAGGGATTGACTACACTGATGTCTTTGCTCCTGTAGCAAGATTAGAAGCTGTTAGGATATTCCTAGCATTTGCTGCATCCAAGAACTTCAAGGTCTTTCAACTTGATGTAAAGTGTGCTTTCTTATATGGAGTGATTGATGAAGAGGTTTATGTCAAACAACCACCTGGTTTTGTAGATCCTGATCATCCTGATTATGTCTGCAAACTTTACAATGCTCTTTATGGGCTGCATCAGGCATCCAGGAAGTGGTATGAGACACTATCTAAGTATCTTTGTAAACATGGATACAGGAGAGGTACTATAGATGGAACTCTGTTCATCAAAGGACAGGGAAATGACTTATTGCTGGTTCAAGTATATGTAGATGACATCATCTTTGGTTCAACTAATCCAAAGCTCTTCAAAGACTTTGAGAAGCTGATGAAAGACAGATTTGAAATGAGTTTAATGGGAGAACTCAATTTCTTTTTGGAAATTCAAGTGAAGCAGGTTGAAGATGGCATCTTCATTAGTCAGTCAAAGTATGTTCAAGACATACTCAAGAGGTTCAACATGACTGATTGTAAGATTGCTAAGACACCCATAGCCAGAAACCACTCCCTTGGACCTGATCTTGAGGGGGAGTGTGTAGATGAACATTTATACAGGGCTATGACTGGGTCTCTTATGTATCTTACAGCTAGCAGGCCTGATATCATGTTTGCTACATGTATTTGTGCAAGATATCAAGCCAACCCTAAGATGTCTCACTTAATCACTGTGAAAAGGATTTTAAGATGCCTCAAAGGTGCTTTAACACTTGGTCTATGGTATCCAAAGAATCCTAACTTCAATCTGTACGCTTATACAGATAGTGATTATGGTGGTTGCAACATGACTGCAAAGTCTACATCTGGGGGATGTCAATTCCTTGGTGGAAGGGTTGTCTCATGGCAATGCAAGAAACAATCCTATGTGTCTGCATCAACTGCTGAGGCTGAATACATTGCTGCCGCAAGCTGCTGTGCTCAAGTGCTTTGGATTCAAAATCAGATGCTGGACTATGGATTTAACTTCAAAGAGACTACTATCCACATAGACAACAGCAGTGCTATCTCTATCACTGAGAACCCTGTGCAGCACTCAAGGACCAAACACATCAACATCAGGTATCATTTAATAAGAGATAACTATGAAAAGGGATTAATTAAACTAGTCAAAGTTCATACAGATGAACAATATGCTGATCTGTTTACAAAAGCTTTTGATGAACAGAGATTTAAATATCTGATATCAGCTATTGGGATGATTCTTTGAGTAGACTTTTTCTTAAAACTAATTCTAATTATTTCTTCTTAAAATATGTGTGTCCTAAGTTGTCTAGTTCATCACTTTCATAAGCTCATGTTTTCTTTGGATGTAAAATTCTTTTTGAAGACTTTCCTTAGATTCTTGAAAATTTTCTGATACTTCGGAAGATAAAATTTTATCTTCGGAAGAAAATTATGTCTTCAAAACAAATAACTGTCTAAGAAATTTTACCTTCGGAAGAAGTCTAAACCCATCTTCCGAAGCTTAAATTCTTATCTCAGACACTTATTTATTTTTAAGGACTTTTTCCTTCCGAAGCAAAATTAACTCTCGGAAGCTTTGTTGATTCTTATACAAAGCATTCAAGGGTTTATTTCTCTTCCGAAGCATAAATTTCAAGACTCTCTGGAAAATCTTCCGAAGCCTTTTTAGCTTTGGAAGCTTTTTCATTAAAATTTCCGAAGACAAATTACCTTCGGAAGCTTTTCCAATTCCAAGAAAACTACTTTTTGAGCAAAAGTAAACTACCTTTTTCAGAGGTGGGACCGACTTCCGGATTTCAAAGTTTATCCTCTTTCATTAACTTTGGTTCAAATCCCTTTTCACATAAATACCCAACGGTTCCCCCTCTTCCTCACTATCTTCCTCAATTACACTATTCCTCTAACCTAATTCTCTAAACCGCCTTTGCTTTCTACCTTTCTTCACCCTTAAGCTTCTGAAATGGCCAACCTTAACCGCAGAAACAACCCAGATTTCTCCATGCAACTTCACAGGCAACATAATCAAGTTGCTCTGTTAAGTTCTGAGAAAGATGCAAGTTTCTCAGAGATTTCCCAATTCTTAACTCTATCCAACTATTTCACCTCCCTGACCATTGATCCTACTCTGTATGAAGATCACTTGCTTGAATTCTGGAAGACCTGCCAAGAGGTCATTATGGATGGGGAGAAGGCACTGTCTGCCACAGTGCAAGGGAGGACAATCTTCATCACTCCGGCCATCATTAACCATCACTTGCAGCTGATGATGAAGAAGGTGAGTTGTCCTTCCCAAAGGAAGCTGTTAATCATTCCTTTGAGCAGATGGGCTATGAGGGAGATTTCTCTGTAAAGACCTTCAGGAAAAGGAAGGTCTCATCCCAGTGGAAATACCTGCTCCATGTGGTTATCCACAACTTATCAAACAAGCATGGTGGGTGGGACTAGATTCCTGAGGATCTCTCCTTTATAGTTCATGGAATGGTTCAGGGGGTCAAGTTCAGGTATTCTCAATTTGTTTATACTAATTTACTTGCAAACTTGGACTCCTTAGAGTATTACATGTTTCCTAGATATGTTCAACACATTCTCAACTGTGAACTGGGCTCACAGTTGAGGGAAACAAGTAATATTCTTAAATTGGGACAGATGAAGCCCGACATCTTTAAAATAATGAAGAAGCCAACTGTAGGCTTCTCAGGGGTAGAAACAGCCCTAGTCCCCACAATGTTAGAGCTCATTGCTCAAGGTGACAACCTAGCAACATAAGCTAGTATTGAACCCACACCTCTTTTATCCTTACCACTAAAAAGACCACAAATCACCCTCACCTACCAAAGAAAATCCAAACGAACCCCTGCTCAGGCTATTGAGTCTGTGTAGGCCCCCATATACTCAACCTTACAGGAGGAAGTGGACACTAGAGCTCCCACTTCCCCTGAGGAGCAAACCACTCCCAGTTCTTCACCTATCAGGGCTGAGGTTTCTCATGCTCACCCTGATGAGCTCACAAGCCCAACATCCTTAAGCCTTCACTCTGAGTCTCAACACACAAGTGAACAACCTTCAGGGGACAGTTACCATCCCCAGCCTTTAGATCTCAACCAACCAATTCCCAACCTATCCTTCTATACTGATGAAGACTTAGGATTCAGTGAGTACCATGAGTCTCTCTTCTCCTCCCCTACTCAAAGAGAGATGAGTACCTCTGACTCTCCTCAGTCTATCCCACATCAGTCACCTATTACTGAGGTGGACACTCCTGAACATGTTCAGGATGTTCATATGGAAGAGGCTCTCACTTTTGAAAGTGATTACATCGTTAAGACCTCAACCATGGCAACTCAGCCCACTGGCATCTCAACTGAGGTTGCTAGTGAGCAGAGGAAAACCAGCAGCCAAGAACCTCAAGCTGGTGGTGAGAGAGAGGACTTTGGTCCAATCATCTCATCCCCCAATGATTCTTCAGATGAAGAAGAGGGGAATTTGAGACTAAAGGTGCAGAAATTGTCAAAAACATGCTCCTATTTAGTCTCTAAGGTTAGTCACTTGGACTCTCAGGTGACTACCTTACATAACAGGGTCAATGATTAGCAACTTCAGATTTCATATCTAAAAGAAAAACTAGCTGGGAGACCTTTAAGGAGAGCTCAACCAGGAACACAAGAACCTGTGGAAGTGATTGACTTATCCTCCAGCTCACCTATGCAAGTGGGTGATGCTACCAAAAAGGGGGAGAAAGTTATTACAACCACAGAACCTGGGAGTTCTTCACAGAGAATGGACATAGAGGACTCACCATCCTCACTTGCTGTTGTGTATTCTCAGCAACTTCCTCAAGTTCACATTAATGTGGACTCTATAGACTCAATCATCAGGAGTCTCTTTGAGGAAGGTATACCAAGGGCTGTCACATCTCCACCACAAGGAACTGCCAACTACATCATAAGGTGGAGGTATGATGCTGACAGAAGAGCCCTTTTCCTTCACAGAGCTCAAGGGCAACAAGAAATGTTTGATTTCCAAAGCCTGAACTTCTATGAAAGATTGGATTTAGTCAACATGCCACTTGTCAATCCAAGCAATTCAAGACAAGCTGACAGGTTGGCTCAAAGAATCCAAGATAGGATCCTTGCAGAGTTCTCTCTAAGAAGGAGACTTAGGCAATCAGGCAATGTCATCGGTCAACTGGATGTTGAGGTGGACCCTAAGATTAGTTTCATAGGGGAAACCTTGACTGAAGGCCCAGTGACAGAACTTGAGACCCATGTCTCATCATCAACAACTGCTGTAGAGGTTCAAACTCATTCGGAGACACGTGCTGGTGAAGGTGTTTCTCAGCCTCTCTCTGGCCAGAGCATGGAAGCTACACCAAGCAATGAAGGCCAAGCCTTTATCTACCCTGAGTCACAAAGGTCTGTGGGTGACAAAGGGAAAAGGATAATGACTCTTGAGGAAATTGAGGAGGAAGAGAGAGAGAGGAAAAGGAAGCTAAGGGGAGAAAGTTCCTCTGGGTCATCAAGCTTTATGCAAGCTGCAATTAGGGCAGCCCCCTGACCAAATACTCAAGATGATGAGTTAAGGGCAGTCAGGATTGCTTATTTACAGACCAGGAACTATGATATTGATGAAATCATCTCCCTCCCCTTAGAAGAATTGAATGAACTGGCTGACATGGAAGTGTCAAGAGAGATGAAGGAGAAAGAGGATGCAAGGCTACTTCTCCAATTCAAAGAGGAGAAGAGACATAAAAGACTCTATAAGCATGCTCCCACTCTCTCTCCAGTTCAAGAAAGTCTTGCACAGGAAGATGTGGCTCCACAAGAACCTCAGGTAGATAAAGAAGAAGATAGGATCAAGATGATCAACTACCTGAGTGCCACAGGCTTCTATCAGGCAGATGCACTTCTTCCCCTGTCCTATGACTTCATTGAGTTTGAGTACCTAAAGCAACTTGAGCTTGAGCTAGTCAAAGAAAGAAAGACAACCAAAAGGAAGCTAAGGGAAGAAGCTGCAAAGTCAAGAGCCATCATTCATAAGAGTGTAAAGAAGTCTGCTGACAGACAAAGGATGATGAGCTTCTTGAAGCTATATGGATTCTCCGGAAGGAGACTTGGCCCTATGTCTCTATCCGCAATGGATGAGCATATAAGTGTGATCAAGCAGAAGATTAAGAGTGGTGAACTAATTGACTTGCACTCTCTTCCAAGTCAAGTCCCACCTGAAGTGGAGGTCAAGTTTGAACAACCTGAGACACCTCAACCAGAACCTCCAGCTGAGCCTCAGCAAGCTTCATCTTCTGATCCAAGGCAGGGTTGAACTCCCTTTCCTTCTGAACCTGTGAAGGAGGAACACCCAACTGAGAAAGACAATGATGATCAACATGGTGCTGCAGACCAGTCTTCTCAGTTAAAGTCATCTAAGAGGAAGAAGAGAATGGCTTCTAAACCAAAGACAAAGAAGAAGAAGCCTAAGTCATCTACCTCTACACCTCAGGCTGAGTCAGATCAACCTGAGGAAGTGCATGATGAGGCAGCCCAATCAACTCCTATGCAAGTGGCTCCTCTAACAACTGAGACACCCATCTTGTCCTGGATTTACTCTACCAATCCAGAAAGATGGCATGTAATAAGAGATCAAGGTGTTGAGAATGTCTACTCTTGGCAAGACATAATCAACTTACCTCTGCATGATCTCTTTGAGATGAGAAGATAATATGAAGGTCTTGATGATCTTGACCATCTAATAATGAAAGGAATGGTCATGATTGTACTGAAGACCACCAACATTTGAAGATCTTCTAAGTGTTTTGGTAGCATCAGCCTAGGGGGAGTTTGTAAGGATTCCTTAAGTCTGATGCAACCCAAAACATCCAAAGTGTCTCTACAACATGCACTAAGTACTGAAGTATTGAATTTACACAATGCATTAGAAAATACTCTAAGTGTAAAATCTTCCGAAGCCAAGACCAATATCTTTCGAAGCCAAACATGAAGTCTTCCGAAGCCTCAGAGACAAAGTCTTCCGAAGCTTCAACTTATGAAGACAGATTTCTTCCGAAGACTTTTAGTACACATGCTTTATCTGATGTACTGTTCCATAAAGCACCTTTCCACTGCATCTCTGTAAAGTCACCAACTTACATGAGTTGGTGAAAAGTTCCATGCTTTTGGCAACTGTATATTGAGGTCTTGAGTCTGTAACTTTCTACTTTATGTACTTTATCCAATTTGTAATGTATAAGGATGTGAGCTATGGCATGTCATAGTTACAAGGTCAAAAGGCAGATATGGCTTTTGATCCTACAATTGATTTTGTTAGTGTCTAGTCAATTGTATCCAGCTGGCTTTCAAAGTATAGCCGGCTGTAGGTTGTAGTATGAGTATTCCAAGTTCTTGTATCTTTCTTTATGTTTTGTAACACTTGTAAAAGAACTTGAGAAAGCAATATACTGCCTCCTTGAAACCCTACTCTCTTGTTCTGTCTCTTTACTTTACTTGTGTTCTTTGTATCACCTTGGTTAATCCAGTTCACTGTTTGATTAAAGTTTAGTTGCTCTCCTCATTGTGTTGTTGTGTTGTATTTGTGTTCAAGCCCTTAAACGGTCCTGAAAATTTTGATGAATAAACAATTGGAATTTTACTAAAAATCTCATTTGTCGATTCATTTCAATTTTTAATTTATTTTATTATTTTATCTGACTGATGAACATATGATCATCAATACATATTTATGATTAAATTTGGTTTTGATGATGTCAAACTGATCGAAAACCTATGTGATTAACAAATTCACCTTCAATTTCTAACATTTTATCACATTTAATCAGAAAATTTCAAATCTCCCAAACCCTTAGGATTCGAACGCCCGAATAGCGTTCATACGCCCAATCAAATGTGTGGTTAATGGTTTGTGATTTGATGATATGCACTCAACAAGATGTTTAGAATCAATGATTATACCTTAATATCATAAATATTTCAGTAAATCAAACTAAACAAATGAAACTGATGATCTTCGGGTGCGTATGAATAAGAACAAAGAGTATAAGTAAGTGAATGAACAAGTGAAATGAATTTTAGTGAAGTGTTGAATTTATATAAGTGTATAAAACTCTTAGGCGCATGACTATTGTGTAGGCACATGACCCCTGTTGAGACGCATGACACTTACGCGCATGACTACTGTACATGCGTATGACACCTGTTGAGATGCATGAGACCTAGGCACATGAGCTCACTTGGGCACTATTCAGGCGCATGGGCACTGTTTTAGGTGCATGAGTACTGTTTTAGGCGCATGACTTAGCATGAAACACCTAACACTTGATCAATTTCATGAACCCTTAGTTCCTATGAGAATTGTTTAGGCGCATGGACTTTCAAAGCGTCTACACTTGGTTTATTTTCAACATGGAAAGTCTGGTACTGTTCAGGCGCATGAGCTTGGATGAAACGCCCAACACTTGAACAAAATCCTAAAATATCATCATACTTCTGAAATGGACTTATGACCACTGCTCAGGCGTATGAGACATTTCCATACGTCTAATACTTGAAATATTTTTCATCACAATCATCTAAACCCGAACATTGAAAATTATTACTATTCCACAAGAAATTTTCAACCCTTGGTCAAAATCATTCAAAATATTTCCTGTCATTTTTCATCAATCAAAACATTTTGACTTATTATCATTCAAAATCAATTTTAACACAAAAAAAATAATTTTTCAAATAATTTTCTGTCATTTTAGTCTCAAAATTTTGAATTTTTTTAAAAATTTTCAAATAATCTCAATGCTTTTATTTTTGATTGCAAGAAGCTTTTCCACATTTCAAATCAATTTGAACTCTTTTCAAGTTCATTTTTGAATCATATCAAACACACACATGTTTGAATATTTTAGCTTCATCCTTTTCATCCAAACATTTATTTTGATTATCTTTTTTTCAATCTTTACTCCCCCTAAACTTTTAAGTTCACAAACTTAGAAGTTTATATAAGTTGAAAAATAGAGAAAACCAATCATTATCATCATGCCTACACACATAAAGTCATGCAAAAATCAATATAAAGAAGAATAAAACTCTACTATATACAAAATGAATCATATGCCTCTAGTGAGATCATATCTGTTAAGAATCAACACATTAAAATAAACAAAATATGAATAGTCATAGACGGTGATTAAATCCTGATCAGGTGTGTTCCAGGTTAGCATTCCTGTAGCAAAGGAGACACTAGATCTAAGGATATATAATGAGTGGTTTTGCAAAAGTATCAGCACACTTACTTATTCAATTCTTGAATTGATTAAGGTTCAATTAGATATGACATTATGTAACCCACACTTAGACTTAGAGAGTCTGACCCTCGTCAAGGTATGCAAGCAAGCACTTTTACTCAACTTAAAACCTGACATATATGTATAACCAAACCTCATCATGGTTAAACCATTTGATAATCTCCGAGAAAACCACCATGGAAAAACCATTAGGTAATCGCGAATCTGTTTTATAAAGAATTAGATAGAGATGATTCATGAAGAATCATTGGATATCCATTTTGGACTTTTGAAATGATTGTGCACATTGGCATCTTTTGCATCGGTTGAGAATATCCAGGTCTGTAATGACTTACAACAGAGGATACCTCATCACTTCACGTCTATGATGACTTATAACAGAGAACTGAACAAATGCGATAAAAAGATCTCATGGTTATTCATATCACCACCAGGTGTGAGGTTGTGAATTGACAAACAATCAATAAGATAAGTCACCACCACTCATTAATACTAAGATAAACACACACAAATGCATAATTGATTTAGTTAAATCACAAGAATTTATTTTTTTAGTATAATTGCATGATTTTACCTCCACATGTTAGATCTAGGAACAATAGATCTTGATCATCTTGTATAGGCTTAGAACTTTAATCAATACTTGTAATGAATGATTGTAATTCATTATTTTGATGTATACATTGCGTATATAGGTTAACCAATATGTGTGTTGATCTGTGTATGGTTGCAGGTACAAACATTATTCTTGGTCAATTACTGAAATTGACCAAGTGTAAGAAACATCTATGGATGAACATTTTGTTCATCCGTAGATATGTTTCTTACAAGTAACAAACATCCGAATATCATCTGTGGATGAACAATCAACTCTGGAGTTCAAAAGAATCAAAGAGTTCAATTGAAGACTCTTGCGGATTAGCAAACACCTTCGAAGACAAAGTACCTTTGGAAGAACAAGTAGCTTCGGAAGAACAAAGTACCTTTGGAAGAACAAAGTACCTTCGGAAGAACAAAGTACCTTCGGAAGATTGAATACCTTCGGAAGAACAAACACCTACGGAAGACTATGTTGCTGCGGAATCCAAACACTTGTATTTAAATAATACAATTGTTACACGTCAATGAGTCAACAAGTCAACAATACAGTTGTGCGAATCCCAAGAGATCTGGTGTTTCCTTAACTAAAAGACATGTGCTTATAAATATGGATCCTAGGTTTTACATCAAAGGACGACACCCAGACACAAAAAACTAAGCATCAATACGGCAAACCCAAACATCACATCAAATCACACAAACATAAACCCTAGAAGTCGTCACATCAAAATCAACACGTTCGAAGCATTTAATGTTCATTATTTGTTCATGTGTAATCATTAATCAATTTAATAAAATACATTTGAATCAATTCTTTTCTTTTGCTTATTAATTGTGTTCTTCTCATTGTGTTCGCCATAATCATTAATCATTATATTTGATATTTAGTTATTAAAACAATTAAACAAGGTTAATGTTGATTCCGCAAACATTAACTTGATTCCCTATTAACACCGATAATTCTTGATTGCGATCCTTGGATTCGAACCACATCATATCTGATCACGTCAGACTTTATTAACAACTGAAGTATGCAACTGATTAAATCTAATGTACTATCATTTCTCACATATTGCAAAGGCAGATTCATTTCTAAAATAAGATATAAAAAAAACTATATTTTTGTATATTCATTTTATATTTTTCTCTTTTGATTTTTCAAATTTCTAGATTTGTATTTGCTTTCCTTTAGCACACACACATAATATATACAATCAGGCACTCAACTTTGACAGTTTCTCTTTTGATTTTATTATGAAAAGAAGGGAGGGTTATTTTAATTTTGATTTTAAACATGGTTGATAAGAACAATTGACTCAACCAAATACTCAAATCTTCTTGGTAGAAAGGCTTTGGTAAACAGGCCAGCCAACTGTCTTTCAGTTGATATCTGAATCAAAATGATTAAACCTTTTTCAGAGTTATCTCTGAGAAAATGATATCGAATTTCGATATGCTTTGTTTTTTAATGTTGGACATAATTAGCAATTATAAACATAGAAACAATGTTATCAATGTAAATAGGAGTTTTAATAAAATTGAACCCGTAATCCAGCAGTTGGTTTTGTAACCAAAGGATTTGAGAACATCCTACTGATGCAGCTATGTACTCAGCTTCTGCAGTTGAGACTGAGATATTTGTTTGTTTCTTACACTGCCATGAGACTAATCTGGGACCCAAAAACTGACAACCACCCGTCGTAGATTTACGATCTTGGCAACATCCCCCATAATCACTATCAGTATATCCATGTAACTCGAAGTTTCCTTCATAAGGATACCATAACCCTAGAGTCGGTTTTCTTTTGAGATATCAGAATATGCGATTGACAATGATATGGTGAGATTCCTTCAGGTCTGATTGAAACCTAGTACACACACAAACAGCATACATGATGTCAGGTCTAGATGCAGTAAGATACATCATAGATCCAATCATAGGTCTGTATAAAGTTTGGTTAATTGATTTTCCTTTCAGATCAGGATCAATCTTGATATTAGCGCCAATTGGAGTCCTGATAGATTGTCAATCTTGTAGTTTAAACTTTTTCAAAAGTTTATCAACAAATTTCTCTTGATTGATGAAAATTCCATCTCCATATTGTTTCACTTGTAAACCGAGAAAAAAGTTTATTTCTTCTATAAAACTCATTTAAAAACAAGATTCATTATCTCTTCGAATTCTGAGCATATTTTATGACTTGTAGAACCGAATATGATATCATCCACATACACTTTAACACATAAGAGATCATCAAGATCCTTCTTTATAAATAAAGTCGGATCAATTTTTCCTCTTGTGTATCCATGTTGGATCAAATGCTGTGACAATGTGTCATACTAGGTTCTAGGTGCTTGATAGTTTGTACACACGATGAGGGTATTCAGAATCTTCAAAACCTTGAGGTTGTTTGACATACACATCATCTATGATTGGTCCATACAAAAACGCACCTCTGACGTCCATTTGGTACACCTTTAATTTCATGTATGAGGCATATGCTAGGAAGACACTGCCGGATTGGTTTTTGTCACATAACACTTTGTTTTTCTCTCAAACTCACAGAAATCACACTCGGTTTAGATGAGCAGAATCCCTTTAAAGAGTTTATAGTAATATACTAAGTAATAAAGAACACAAAGAAATAATTTTCAAGGTACTTGTATATATTACTTGTCAACTCAAAGTATTAGTAGATTCCTACAATCATATTACATGAGTTACAATAAGAAACTATATATACTAGATCCTACAGGTGGATATACTTTGATACCAGCCGGAAACCTATGACTAAAGCAGATACTACAATGCTAAAGTTAAGTTATCTTAGATAAAGTATTATCTAAGATAAGGTAGTCATGACATGTCCATGACTTACCTTTTGTCACCAACTAAAGTTGGTAACTGTACTAACTGATACACGGTGAACAGTGGAATAAAGTATGGTCAACTACATGGGCGTGGGAAAGCGCCATGCCGTATCTCAAAGACTTGCAGTAGAGTGTCAGAAGGGCCATACTTATGTCCACTAGTTCATAGTAGTGTCTTGCGAAGGTTAATTGGCTTCAAAAGAACTTGTTCTTACGAAGCCACTTATACTTCGGAAGAGGATACTTCTTCCAAGGCTTAAGCACTTATTCAGATCTTCATACTTTGGAAGTTGTTGTCTTGATTTCTTCTAAGTCTTGAACTTCGGAAGAGAAAAGACTTTGTCTTCGAAAGCTGGAGTCTTCCTTCGGAAGATCCTTCAGACATGATCTTCGAAAGTTCTGTCTTTGCCATCGGAAGACTCATTTGCCTTCGAACGTTTTGTACTTAGCTTCGGAAGTCCTTTACAAGTTGTACCAAAAATTGTCTAAGTGTTTTTGTTTTGGTTGCACTAGCCTTTCTAGATCCAACAAACTCCCCCTAGGCTGATGCTACTAAAACCTCACTTATTCATACTTCTCTAAACCTTCAGCACAAGGGACAGAAGATGTTTATCTATTTCTTTGTTCTTCCCTAAAGTGGTGCTGAGATGTTTGTACAAGTCATTCGTGGATAGAAGATCCAGTCTAACATTTTGAATGACATGCACCCTTTGTTGTGCACCCCTGAAGAGAGTTAGTTGACGGGAGTTTCAGTCATACTCCCATCTAACTATGGATTCAAGTTTAGGACCTTCAACCATTTGAAGAAAGGCTTTGCATTTGGTTGCTGATCCTTTCCTTTCCTCTCCTCTCTGAGTCTCAACTCTTCTTCAATCTTGGTCCTAGCAGTTAGCTCGGCCAGATGAAGACTGCTCAGATGATTTTTGATGTGAGCAGCTATCTCAGAGTTGGAGGGGTTGGTGAATGGCTTCTCTGCTAACTCAGCAATATCGAATCTGCTTAAGTGTAGCATAGATGAGGCGTTGAGCCTGTTTAGCTCTCCATTCTCTCTCTCAACAACAAAGTTAGGAGAATAGTCTTCAAACCTCCACTGGATGAACTTCTTTCTTGGCACAAGGGGCTGACTTGGCACTTTATCCCCTTTCTTTGTATCTAGTAGAGTCACCAGCCTTCTTCTTATCTTCTTCTCTTCTTCATTTAGTGAATCCGAGTTGAGGCCAAATAGTTTACCTGCTTGGTCCAGTGTTCCTCTACGCAGCTCAAGAATTGATTTCTAGTAAGGGAACATGAGGAGCCATCAACATAGGTTAGCTTGACTGACCCCTCCTCACAAGAAATTTCGCTCAAGGTTGGACAGTTAATGAGCTTCATCTTGATCTCCTTAAACTCCTCTAAGGAGAGATTTTTAGAAGGTTGAGGGGATGGTTTGGGTGGTTGTTGGGTAGGAAGTGGTGTTTGGGTTCTAGGAAGTGTTTTGGGTTTGAGGATAGGTAGTTGAGGTGGTTGTGGTGAAGAGGTAGGTATGGATGATGGTGTAGGTTTAGGGGTGTAAGGCTCAGAGGTTGATTCAGTATTGATGGGAAATGGGAAAGGGATTGGTTCAGGTTTAGGTGGAGGTTGAGGTTGTAGTTGAGGTGTTGGTTTGAAGGTCATCCCCTGCCCCCTTATGTACATCTCTTTCCTTTTCCATGAGCGAATGTCAGCCTTGATATCACTGACATGTCGTTGTAGGGTTTTTTTAGACATTGGACCCACCTGCCTACCAGAGAAGCCATGAGACCGGAGATAGTCCTTCATCCAGGCTTTATCACCTATCTTCCTGCAGCAACAAGTCCTGCTTCTTCCTCCTTCTTCTTCTTCTCCCTTAGTTTATCCATTACAGCTTTCTTTCTCTCTTTCTGCATTTGATCTTGCTTTTTCTTGAAAAGCCACAAGATCTTGTCATTGTTGTGAGGAGTCAATTCCTCTAGAGAAAAACTCCTAGAGCTTAGGAAAGTTATCCTTTCACTCCTTAGTTGCTGATCAGCCTCTCTTTTCTTTCTCTCCCGCTCTTCCTCCAAGGCCAACCTTGCTGCTTCTTCTTTTTGCTGAATCTACAGCAAAGTTGCCTTTTCTAACTAAATTAGCTCCTCTAATGGTAGCAGGAGAACATCTTCATTAACAGCTTCATGCTTGACAAGCCTGTCAATGATCTGCACCCTCTTCTTGTTGTTGATAGCCTCCTGGTTGGTTGCAGCTGCTTTGCTACTTATAGTTAGCAACTTCCCAATTGGGAGTCATCCTTTCCTTTTAAGCTTCTCCAACCTTTCTTCCTCCATTAGTTCTTCCGTACTCATATGCCTCTTCCCTTTGGTGTCTTCGGAAGTGCTAGACTTTGGAGGTTCTTGAGTAGAGGTTTTAGGTTGAGTGGTGGTGATCGGAGCAAGTGATAGTGATGATGTTTGAGCAAGGGGTTGGGTGAGAAAATCCTCCCTATTGACCTCAGATGCTAGTTCTAGAATTTCATATGTGACAACTAGATCATCAAATAGAGAAAATAGCCCTTCCGTAGCTTCAATCTCAGCTTCGGAAGTTTGAAATGGTTCTTTCGAGGCTTTGACTTCAACTTCGGAAGTCTGTGGGAATGCACTCTCTGTCCTACCTATTTCAGTTGCTGGGCCATCAGTCCTCATTTCCCCTTCGAGATCAACCTCAGCTTCAACTTGGACTTTAGGTTGACCAACTTCTTGGACAGTGGTAGACGGTGCATTAAACCTCTAAAGCTCTTAAGCTCCAAAGTATATCACAAGCACACATCAGGGCTCTCTGTTCAGTGGGAGATCCCGTCAGGAACTTGGAAAAGAACCTTTTAAGATCTTGAAGCATCCATTGGTCCATTTGAAAGACGATTGGAGGAGGCTCAGGAAAAACTGAAGCTTGTTGAGTAGGGTATCTTGGATTTAAAGTAGAAAGAGCATAACTCTAGGTTCCTCATGCATTTGTCCCTGAACACTCTCCTCTTTTTTGGTAGCATTATCCTAAGAGCTTGATGAGCTAGAGGAAGTCAATGAGAAAGGAAAGGAGAAAGGAAAGGCTAAAGCGGAACCTCCAAAGCCTAAGCTTAAGAAGCCTAAGGTAACGGAGAACGATCCATGATTTGAGTGTGGTGAGATAGGACATTGGAAAAGGAATTGTCCAACCTATCTCAAAGAGTTGAGAAACAAGAGGGATGCTGGGCAAACCTGAGGTACAACTTTCATGATTCACATTGGTTTAAATGTTATTTCTTCAAACACATGGGTATTGGATACCTGATGTAGAACTCATATTTGCAATTTGTTGCAGGGGTTCAAAAGAAATAAGCACTTCAAGAAAGGAGACACAAGTCTCTACGTGGGCAACGGAGCAAAAGTTGATGTCGAAGCCCAAGGAGACTATATTTTGAAACTTTCAAATGGTTTGGAAGTTGTTCTTAAGAACATTTTGTATGCTCATAGTTTGACTAGGAACATAATTTCTATTTCCATTTTAAAACAATGCGGTTATGATTTAAAGTTTGTAAAAAATGGTATTTATGTTTGTATGGATGATGTTTTTTATTTCAAGGCTATGCCTTTTAATGGTATCTATGAATTGGTTCATGATGATTCATCCTATAATAACTCATTATACCAATCAAGCACCAAGAAGCTTAAAATCGGTTTAAGTGATTCATATTTTTGGCATTGTCGTCTTGGTCACATAAACAAGAATCGGATTCAAACACTCCAAAAGAATGGTCTTTTGAAAACAAATGAAAGTGGTCCATTTGATAAGTGTGAATCTTGTTTATAAGGTAAAATGACCAAGTCGCCCTTTAGTGGTATTAACAAGAGGGCAAAAGGCTTATTGGGAATTATACATTCGGATGTATGTGGTCCTTTTAAGACAATGACTAGAAATGGTGAAAGCTACTTCATTACCTTTACCAACGATTATAGTCGCTATGGTTATGTGTACTTGATGTCACATAAACATGAAGCTTTTGAAATGTTCAAAATCTTCATGAATGAAGTAGAAAATCAACTCAATAAAACTATCAAAGTTCTTCGTTCAAATAGAGGAGGTGAATACCTAAGTGAGGCTTTTCAGGATCATCTAAGAAGTTGTGGGATCGTCTCACAACTTACTCCACCTAGAACACCACAACATAATGGTGTGTCCGAAAGGAGAAACCGAACCCTATTGGATATGGTTCGATCTATGATGGCTATAAGCTCACTACCTCTATCATTTTTGGGGATTCGCATTGCTCTCCGCGGCTCGTATTTTGAATATGGCCCCGACCAAGAAAGTGGATACGACACCTTTTGTAAAATGGCATGGAAGAGTTCCATCGCTATCATATTTAAAAGTATGGGGTTGCGAAGCTTATGTCAAGCTAAACACCCAAAACAAGTTGGAAAGTGAATCCACTAAGTGTATATTTGTTGGATATCCCAAAGACTGTATAGGATACTACTTCTTTGATCAAACAGAGCAAAAAGTATTTATTGCTCGAAAGGCAGAGTTCTTGGAAGCTAAGTTCCTTATGGAAGGAAAACGTATAGAACAGTGAAATTTAATGAGGATCAAGATCCACAAACTAATACATGTTTGGTTGACACTAGCAATCAACAAGAGGTTGTTGATGATGATCAAGAGGTTGATCAATACACACAAAACGTTCGCAGATTTGGTAAAGTTAGCATTCCACCTAAAAGATATGGATTTTTCATGAATGGATGCTATGTGGTTGACTCCGATGAGCCAACTACATACCATGATGCAATGTCCTATGCGGATTGTGACAAATGGCTGGAAGCCATGAACGTAGAGATGCAATCCATGTATGACGACCAAGTTTGGGAATTGGTTGACCCTCCACTTAACTCCAAACCGGTTGGATGCAAGTGGGTTTTCAAGAAGAAAACATATATACGTGGAAACTTGGATACTTACAAAGCAAGACTTGTAGCAAAAGGTTTCACTCAAACTCAAGGGGTTGATTATGATGAAACTTTCTCGCCTGTGGCAATTCTAAAGTCAATTAGGATATTATTTGCCATAGCTGCATATTATGACTATGAGATTTAGCAAATGGATGTCAAAACTGCTTTTCTTAATGGACATCTCGAAGAGACTGTCCATATGGTTCGGCATGATGGTTTTGTCGTTCCAAAACATCCTAATAAAGTATTAAAGTTAAAGAGATCAATCTATGGATTGAAACATGCATCGAGAAGTTGGAATCAATGTTTTGATGAAGAGATCAAGAATTTTGGTTTCATCAAGAACGCTGACGAGGCTTGTGTATATAAGAAGGCTAGTGGGAGCATAATTACATTCTTAGTCTTGTATGTTGATGACATACTACTATTTGGAAATGATAGTCCAACCATGGATGGTGTTAAAACCTGGCTTGGAAGCTGTTTTTTCATAAAAGATCTCGGTGAAGCCGCCTATGTTTTGGGAATAAAGATCTATAGGGATAGATCGAGGCGGTTGATAGGTCTAAACCAAAGTGCATATATTGATAAAATCTTGAAAAGGTTCAAGATGGAAAACTCTAAGAAAGGTATGGTACCTATTCAAAGAGGGACAATATTGAGTACATCTCAATGTCCAAGCTCAAAGGATGAGCAAGATCGAATGAAGGACATCCCATATGCGTCTACTATAGGATCCCTCATGTATGCGATGATATGCACTAGACCGGACGTGTCATGCGCGTTAAGCATGACAAGCAGATATCAGCAGAATCCAGGTAATAGCCATTGGATGGCTGTTAAAAGTATATTGAAATACCTTAGGAGGACTAAGGATATGTTTCTAATATATGGGTCTGAAGAAGAGGAACTCGTTGTAAAGGGTTACACGGATGCGAGCTTCCAAACTGATCGAGATGATTCTCGATCACAATCGGGGTATGTCTTCATTATGAATGGAGGAGCAGTGTCCTTGAAGAGTTCAAAACAAGACGGGGTAGCATTGTCCACTACAAAATCCGAATACATAGCCGCCTCATTAGCAGCTCAGGAAGCTGCATGGATAAAGAAATTTATCGGTGATCTAGGGGTGGTCCCTACCATTCAAGACACCCTAGAAATCTTTTGTGATAACGAGGGTGCGATTGTACAAATCAAGGAACCCCGTGCACATCAAAAGACTAGACATATTGAGCGGAGATTCAACTACATAAGGGATGAAGTTGAAAAAGGAAAGATATGTATTCGTAAAGTTCAAACCGATCAAAACATTGCGGATCCACTCACGAAGCTCCTTGAAAGGGCAAAGCATGAAAGTCATACTTGTGCCTTAGGACTTCGATATTCTAGTGATTAGAATTGATCTGTTTAGTATTAAAAGTATGGAACAATTGTAATATTTAACTCTTTTATATATCTATGATATTTTGAGTTATGTTCCTTTTAGCATGTATATATATCCATGAATATGTTTATTATTCTAAATGTCCGTAGTCGGTCATGTTTGTGGGAACAAATATGAACGTAAGACTATATAAACATGGATTAGTGGATATTCATAAGGCATGAATATAGAGCAATTGGTTGCTGCCAAAGTTCATAGATATTTGTGGGATACGAATATTGGACTGACCCGCGTCTCAAATTTAACTACATGGAATCTTCTTGATTGATCATAAGTAAATTTGAGTAAAGGCGAATATCATTTGGTATCCTCCGACCTGAGATACATATTGGGTTTTGATATTCACCAAGTATTATACCTTGAGTTAGTTCTTCACTGCTCTGAAATAATGGACAGTACATAAGGCTATGTTCAGGTGTGACATAAGGTGATTGTGAGAAACGTATGTAGTCAAGATGGAATATGTTCCTCTTATACGTTGAGAGCAAGATGTCTAAGGCCTGATTAAGTTAAATCAACAAGGAATGATCATTCTGTGTTCTTGGCTTTAACATGACATCTGTAACAAAAGGATAAATGATTAATTCACCTAAATCATTTCATGTTGGACACTTGAAGGGGATGATGTTATTGAATGGCTTTTAGTCATGCGTATTAAGGGTAGTAAACCGTTGTTAGGCGGTATTTACTGCTTGCATCAATCTTTTATGAATCTTGTGCAAGTGGGAGATTGTTGGATTTTATGCCCAAGACACATAGAACATTGATGTGGTTAGTACGTTATGATCCAAGTTGGGTCATACCCAATAACAAGTTTAGCAAACACCAATATGTATTTAATTGATGATATGATCATGCAATTAAATAATTACACCATTTTAGAAAATGGGATTTCTAAATAAATTATATGTGAGATAGAACAACTTATAAGGATATTTTGTTCATGTACATTATTTGTAATGTTATTTAAGTTGGTTAAATAACATCAAATAATAATAGTGTGTGTAAGTTATATAATTAAAAGGTTAATTACATAACTCATAATATAACTAGTTAACAATTAAGTGGGTGTTTAAAATGGGGGGAAACCCATTTTAAACCAACATTTAGGCCGCCCCTTTAGGGGTAACTTTGGTCTTTTTGTTGCTTTGGAACAACACACCACAATAACTAATCACACACTCCAACTTTCTACTCTCTCTCATACATGCAAGAACCATCTTTTTCTCTCATCTTTGAAGATAAACAAGGCTGGAAAAAGGGTTTTCTGCAGCCACATTCTTGAACATTTTTGGTGTCAAAATCCTAGCAACAAGGTGTTTTGCTTGATGCTTGTGGGTATACAAGCTTGAGGACATCTTCTTTGGTGTTTTGGTCCTTCAAGAACTTCATCCTCTTCTTCACATCTTACGTTTTTGGGCAGCCTTTGGAAGGTAGTTCATCTAATGTTTTGGCAGCCTTTGGAAGGTAGTTCCATGGTTCCTTTTGGTTGTTATATTTTGCTTTTATGCTAGTTCTTTCACATATAAATGATCCTTACAATCTTGGGTTTGTTGTTGACAAATAAATTGCTTAAATTTCAGATTATAAAACATATTATTGTGCTTTGTTTCCGCTGCGTTTTCTTGTTTAAATGGTTAAACAACTATGTTAATGGTCCAACAAACCCAACAATGGCATATCATAGTCACTAGTCAAAAGGAAGATCTGCCTTTTGACTCTACATTTGATTTTGTAGTTGTCTAGTCAATTGTGTCCAGCTGGCCTTCAAAGTATGGCCGGCTGTAGGATGTAGTATATGTATCTCAAGTACTTGTAACTCTTAGAGTATGCTTTGTAACATTTGTAGTAGAACTTGAGAAGCAATATACAACATTCTTGAAAACCAATTACTTGTGTTGTTTGCCATCTTGTTCTGTCTCATATTTACTTGTGTTCTTAGCATCTTTCATTAACAAGTTAACCAGTTTCCTATTTGATCTGTTAGGTGTTCTAAGCAACTCTCATCATTGTGTTTTTGTGTTGTAAGTGCATACCCTTCACCGGTCCTGCATTTGGTATCAGAGCATTTCAGGCTCTTGATATAAGATCTCACCATCTTAAGATCTCTCACACACACAAAATACTTAACAACTCAAGTGGCAGCTATTATCAAAGTTGATATGGAAACTAGAACTATGACAAAGTCTCCACTTATCACTCCTAAAGACTTTGATACTTGGTGTCAAAGAATGGAAGGCTTCATCAAGTCTCAAGACTCCAGGATATGGGACTCTGTTATTGAAGGACCTTACATACCAAGCACCACTTTTTCTACTGGTGGTGGTATGATTCCTAAGGCTCTGGCTGATTACTCTGAAGCAGACAGGAAAAGAATAGAGATTGATCAGAAAGCCATGACAGCCCTTGAAACTGCTCTTCCAAACTCCATCTATAGAGGCTTCAAGAAGTGCAAAACTGCCAAGTAACTATGGGAAGCACTGAAGCTGATGTATGAGGGGTCTACTGAAGCAAAGGAGAACAAAAAGGATCTCCTGAAGCAACAGTTTGAAAACATCACCTTTAAGGTAGGTGAAACCATGACTCAACAATACTTCAGGTATGTTGAGATTGTGGATACTCTAATGAATGTTGGAGTAACTCTTGAGAACAGGGACATTGTAAGGAAGTTTATGTCCTCTCTTCCTAGACAATGGACACATTACTGTGTTGTTATCAAGAGGACTGAGAACCTTAAGACTCTTACTCTTATAGAGTTGTATGGTATTCTTAGTGGCTACCAGATGGAGATGAACATGCAAAACTCATCTGGTAACTCCAGCAATCAACTGAGTTCAGCCCTCCATGTGGTTGAAAGGGAAAGCATTGAACCACATCATCATCTTATATGCTTCCTTGACAACTCACGAAAGGGCCCTTTCATCACCTTCCCAGAGACTCCAAGGGAAAGCTACACTCAAGGAAGTCCTTTCCAAGAGACAAGTTCTTCTTATGTCGTTGTATCTGCTGATGAAACCTCAGGCAACTTAGTATTCACCCTTGAAGATTTGGACTATATCCATCCAGATGATCTGGAGTATATGGAGATAGTCCAGCAAATGGCTCTTCTCACTCACAGAGCCAAGAAGTTCTATAAGAGGACAGGGAGAAAGTTTCCAGCAATGCAGCCAGTGGAAAGTTTGGGCTGGATAAAAGCAAAGTAAAGTGTTACAACTGTAACCAGATGGAACACTTTGCAAGAGAGTGTAAGGCACCAAGGACAAATGGTGGCCAAGCACAAACCAAACCAAACTACACTGAGAAAGCCCCCCAGAATGAGAAGCCAAAGCAACAAGCTGCAATTGCTGTTGAAGAAGGAGGCTTTGACTAGAGCTTTCAGGTAGAAGATGCATCTCCAAACCAAGAACTCATGGCAGACCATGATGAAGCCAAGGTATTGGAACATCTTTGTACTCCTGCATGCATTGCTAAAGTCAATAGATACAGGTCCTATAACTTAGAAATAAGATCTGATCTTGAGTCCTTAAATATCATAAAAGCTGATTTTAAAAGAGCTGAAAATGATTATAAGATAAAGATAGAGGACTTAGAGAAAACCATTTTAACTCTTCAACATAAACATACAAACTACATGACTCCGATCAAAGACCTCATTACTAAGTTAACTGAATGCCAGGTTGAGCTTGTGATCAGCAAAGCCAATGCAGAAAAATGTATTCATGAAGAAGAGACCTTCAAGAACATAATATCCTCATCCTTGCATGCAAAAGTTTGTTATCAAAATAAACAGAGACTAGGATCTTGTGAGATAGCTCCTTCACACACAATCTTGTCTGTAAGATCTCCTAGGTGTGGAACTTGTGAAGATGAGCTTCCCCTCATAGATCCTATGACTGAGTAGGATGAAGAAGAGATGGTGGAGAAAGGCTCTGAGAAGAGTGAAGAAGAGCATTCTAAGAAGGGTCACCATCCCTCTGAGGAGAGTAAAGCTGTTGGGATGACCAAGTCAAGAAAAAAGAACTTGATCAGGAAGGCCAAAAGAAAGTCCAAAAAGGCTCAAGAGATCAAGGCCACTTTCAATTCTGCACAGAAACAAGTCTTCATCTCTACAAGATTTGAAGTGGTGAAGGCTGAAGACACAAACTTGAACTCCATCAACAAGAGTTCTGGTTCATGCCCAAATCATTCCATCATCAAGAAGAAGGCTGATCAGTTGCGTATCACTATTGTACAACCTGAACCATCCAGCTCCAAAGGTAGTTCTATCCCTATAAGAACTGCCACATCATCTGCAAAGATGAAGATGGAGAAGGAAAGTGATCAAGGTCAGCCTTGTTCATAAAGGAAAACTCCTTATGGACTGTGTTATGTGTGGGAGTACTTCTTATCTTGCTAAGGATTGTGTTTACAATCCAAAGAGTACTCTTCACATGACCAAGAAAGAAACTTCTAAGAGTTTGGAAACGAAGAAGCAAGCTTCGAAAGGAAAATTTGTTTCCTTCGGAAGCTCCAAAATGAAGAAGAGTACAAGTGGAAACTTGCCTTCGGAAGAAAATTTGGTCTCGTAAGAAAGGAATACTTCCGAAGCACTGAAGCCTGCTGCAGTGAAACCAAGATCTTCCGAAGGTCCAATCATCAAAACTTCCGAAGTCATCAAAACTTCTGAAGTATTGAAGGTCAAGTCTAAGCTTCCAAAGGTGGTGTGGAAGTCAAAGAAAGACCAAGTGGCTGAAAGTTCTTCATCAACATCAGCAAATGATCCTTCTAGCATGACTGTAGGATCAATTACTATTGCATTGTCTTCAACTTCTTTTGATGAGCCCAAGACCAATGAGGCTTGGGTTCCTAAATGTAACTAATCATCTTTTTTGTGTAGGAACAACTCAAGATAAACAGAAATGTATGGATCATTGACAGTGGCTGTTCCAGGCACATGACAAGCATTAGGTCACTATTCTAAAAGTTTGAAAGAATTGATGGAGGACCAGTTGCTTTTGGAGGAGATGCAAGAGGTTACATTACAGGAAGGGGCAAGGTCACAAATGGTAAGCTCAGCATTGAGAAGGTAAACTTTGTCAATGAGCTTGGGTATAATCTTCTGAGTGTATTCTAATTTTGTGATCAAAGTCATAACATGCTCTTCACTGAGCATGAGAGCATTGTTCTCAGGCTCGGGGTGGTCATTCCTCATAAGCACATCTTGCTCAGAGCCCCCAAGAAAGGAAACATGTACAAGATGGACTTGCAAGAAACATCTCCCTCATGAAAAGTTTCATGCTTTCTGTCTAAAGCAAGAAATGATGAATCTTTCCTCTGGCATAAAAGAATGTGCCATGTTTACTTTAAAAACATGAATAAATTAATTAAGAATGATTTGGTAACTGGAATACCATAGAAAGAGTTTACAAGTGATGACCACTATGTTGCATGCTTGAAGCGGAAGCAACACAAGGTATCTCACAAGCCAAATGAAAAAAATTGCATCTTTAATCCCCTACACTTATTACATATGGATCTCTTTGTCCCCATCAATGTAATGAGTCTAGGAAGGACCTCTTACTGTTTGGTGATCACAGATGACTTTACAAGATTAACTTGGGTCTTCTTTCTTAGAACTAAGAATGAGACTCCTAAGATTCTGAAAAATTTCATCTTAAAGATTGAGAATCAATGTGATCACAAGGTCAAAATCAGAAGATGTGATCAAGGAACTGAATTCAAGAATCAAATCCTTGATACTTTTTGTGATGAAAAATGTATTACAAGACAATATAGTGCTCCCAGGACTCCTCAGAAAAGTGGTGTTGCTGAGAGGAGAAACAAGACACTAATTGAAGCTGCAAGAACTATGTTGTCTGACTCTAAACTACCTATCACCTTTTGGGCAGATGCAGTGAACACTGCTTGCTATGTGCAAAATAGAGTTTTCGTGGTTAAGACACATGGTAAGACTCCTTATGAACTTTGGCAAAAGAGAAAACCTTTCATTAGTTTTCTCTGGTCATTTGGATGTACTTGCACCATCTTGAATACCAAAGATCAAATTGCCAAATTTGCTGAGAAATCAGATGATGCACACTTTATTGGATACTCTTCTCAAGCTAAAGCTTATAGAGTATACAATCTCAAAAATAGAGTAGTTGAGAAGTCAGCCAATGTGACTTTCAATGGGCACACTCCCAGTGTGAAAGGTTCTGGTCCGGATTGGCTATTTGATCTTGATTTAGTTACCAACTGTTTTAACAAATCTTGTGAGAATGTTTCAGGATCTACATATATACTACCTACAGGTGATCCTGACCCAATTTTGAGCTAAGAAGACCTTCAAGTTACACATCTTCAGCTTCAGTGGTAACTAATCCTGCAAATAAAGCTTCTACCAGCACATCAATGACAAATCCTGCTAATACTTCTGAGATGCCTTCAAATTCCAGCTTAGAGGCACAAAAATCAAGAGAAGGAGCTTCAAATGATGGAGAAAATGGTGGTGGTGAAAGTGGTCAGGAATTTCTTGATGCTAATAACCACTACATTGAAGACAACATCAATGATGTTACATACTCATTGGATCAAGTTAATTTTGATAAGTGTGCTGATGTGGAGGGTGAATCTTCTTTGCCAGATCAGAATTTTTCAAATTTAAAATCTGTCTAAGCAACTTGCTGTGATCCCTCAGCTAAGGATCCACAAGTCTCATCCTACCACAAACATCATTAGAGATGTTGATTCTGGGTTGAGAACAAGAGGACAAACCCATGAAGCAAATGTTTGTCTTCACTCTTGTTTCTTGTCCCAAATAGAGCCAAAGAAAATTGATGAGGCTCTAAAGGATGGAAGTTGGGTTGAAGCTGTGAAAGAGGAGCTGCTTTAATTCAAAAGTCAAAAGGTTTGGAACCTATGTCCTCACCCTCAAGGAAAGACTACCATAGGAACCAAATGGGTTTTTAGGAATAAGAAGGATGATAGAGGACTTGTCATCAAGAACAAGGCAAGACTAGTTGTTCAAGGGTATACTCAAGAAGAAGGAATTGACTACATAGGTGTTTTTGCTCCTGTAGCAAGACTTGACGCTGTTAAAATATTCCTAGCTGTTGCTGCATCCAAGAACTTCAAGGTCTACCAACTTGATGTCAAGTGTGCTTTTATTTATGGGGTGATTGATGAAGAGGTGTACGTCAGGCAACCACCTGGGTTTGCAGATCCTGATCATCCTGATTATGTCTGTAGGCTTGATAAAGCTCTTTATGGGCTGCACCAAGCACCAAGGAAGTGGTATGAGACTCTATCTCAGTATCTCTGTCAACATGGCTACAAAAGGGGTACTATAGATGGAACTCTCTTCATCAAAGGAACAAGATATGACATAATGCTAGTTCAAGTATATGTAGATGACATTATCTTTGGGTCAACTAATCTAAAGCTATGGAAAGACTTTGGGAAGCTGGTGAAGGACATGTTGGAAATGAGTGCCATGAGGGAACTCAATTTCTTTCTAGGAATTCAAGTGAAGCAAGTTGATAATGGCATCTTCATAAGTTAGTCAAAGTATGTACAAGACATACTTAAGAGGTTCAACATGACTGATTGTAAGGTTGCTAAGACACCCATAGCCAGAAATCACTCCCTTGGACTCTTGAGGGGGAGTGTGTTGATGAGCATCTCTATAGGGCAATGATTGGGTCTCTTATGTACCTCACAGCTAGCAGGCTAGATCATCATGTTTGCCACATGCATTTGTGCAAGATATCAATCAAACCGCAAGATGTCACATCTGGTCACTTTCAAAAGAATTTTAAGATATCTGAAAGGTGCTCCATCACTTGGCCTTTGGTATCCAAAGAATTCTGACTTTAATCTGTATGCTTATACAGATAGTGACTATGGTGGTTGCAACATGACTCCAAAGTCTACATCAGGGGGATGTTAATTTCTTGGTGGAAGAGTAGTCTCTTGGCAATGCAAGAAACAATCCTGTGTGTCTGCATCAACTGCTAAGGCTGAATACATTACTGCTGCAAGCTGCTGTGCTCAAGTGCTTTGGATTCAAAATCAGATGCTGGACTATGGATTCAACTTTAAAGAGACTCCCATCCATATAGACAACAACAATGCTATCTCCATTACAGAGAATCCTGTGTAGCACTGAAGGACAAAGCATATTAATATCAGGTATCATTTGATTAGGGATACTTTGAAAAGGGATTAATCAAACTAGTCAAAGTTAACACAAATGAACAATATGTTGATCTGTTCACCAAAGCTTTTGATGAGCAGAGATTTAAGTATATTGTATCAGTTATTGGATGATTAACTTTGAATAGCTTTTCTTAAAACTTAATCATATTTATTTCTAAAACATGTGTGTCCTAAGTTGTCTATTTTATCACCTTCTTAAGCCCTTGTTTTCTTTGGAAGAAAATCTTTTCAAAAGACTTTTCTTAGATTTTTGAAAATTTTGATCTCTTTTCTTTTTGGAAAACTTAAAATTTTCTTCGGAAGAAATTTATTTCTTAGTAAACAAATAATTGCATCAGTAATTTTACCTTCAGAAGAAATTTCTGAATTATCTTCCGAAGCTTAAAATCAACTTAAGTACTCTGTACGTTTTCAAAGAACAAGTTTCTTCCGAAAGCAATTTACCTTCGGAAGTTTTAATTCTCCTTAGAATAAAATATCCCTGAGTGTAAATTCTCTTCCGAAGCAAAATTCTCAAAAACCTTTGAAATATTTCCAAAGCCAATTTGCCTTCGAAATCTTTTTCTTCATAACTTCCGAAGCAAATAACCTTCGGAAGATTTCTCGACTTCCAAGAAAACTACTTTTTGGGCGAAAGTAAACTACTTTTCAGAGGTGGGACAGACATCCGAATTTTAAAGTTTATCCTCTTTCATTAACTTTGTCTCAAAATCTTTACACATAAATGCCCAACAGTTCCCCCCCTTTCACTATCTTCCTCAATGACACTATTCCTTAAACCTAAATTCTCCCAAACCGCCTTTGTTCTTCGTCTTTTTTCATCCTTAAGCATCTCAAATGGCCAACCAAAACCGCAGAAACAACCCAGATTTCTCTATGCAACTTCACAGGCAACACAACCAGGTTGCTCTGTTAAGCTCTGAGAAAGATGAAATTTCTAAGAGATTTGCCGTTTCTTAGATCTATCCAACTACTTTACCTCCCTAACCATTGATCCTACTCTCTATGAGGATCATCTGCTTGAATTCAGAAGACCTGCCAAGAGGTCATTATGGATAGAGAGAAGGCACTGTCTGCCACAATGCAAGAAAGGACAATCTTCATCACTCCGGCCATCATAAATACTCACTTGCAGCTGGATGATAAAGAAGGTGAGTTTTCCTTCCCAAAGGAAGTTGTAAATAATTCCTTTGAGCAGATGAGCTATGAGGGAGATTTCTCTGTAAAGACCTTCAGGAAAGAGAAGGTCTCATCCCATTGGAAATACCTGCTTCGTATGGTAATACACAGCTTGTCTAACAAGCATGAAGGGTGGGACCAGATTCCTAAAGATCTCTCCTTCATAGTACATGGAATGGTTCAAGGGGTCAAGTTCAGGTACTCTCAGTTTGTTTATACAAATTTGCTTGCTAACTTGGACTCCTTAGAGTATTATATGTTTCCTAGATATGTTCAACACATTATCAATTGTGAACTGGGCTCACAGTTGAGGAAAACAGATAATATTCTTAAATTGGGACAGATGAAGCCCGACATCTTTAAAATTATGGAGAAGCCAACTGTACGCTTCTCAGGGGTGGAAACAGCCCTTGTCCCAAAAATGTTAGAGCTCATTGCTCAAGGTGACAACCTAGCAACACAAGCTAGTGTTGAACCCACACCTTCTACCTCCCAACCACCAAAAAGGCCACAAATCACCCTCACTTACCAAAGAAAATCCAAACGAATCCCTGCTTAAGCTATTGAGTCTGTGCAGGCCCCCAAATACTCACCCATACAGGAGGAAGTGGACACTAGAGCTCCCCCTTCTCCTCAGGACAAACCACTCCCATCTCTTCAAGAATCAGAGATGAGGTTCCTCATGCTCACCCTGATGAGCTCATAAGCCAAACTGCCTTAAGCCCTCACTCTGAGTCTCAACACTCAAGTGAACAACTTGTAGGGGACAGTTACCATCCCTAGCCTTTAGACATAAATCAACCAATTCTTAACCTCTCATTCTATACTGATGAAGACTTAGGTTTCAGTGGGTACCATGAGTCTCTCTACTCTTCCCATACTCAAAAAGAGATGAGTACTCCTGAGTCTACTTTGTCTAGCCCACATCAGTCACCCATCACTGAGGTGGATACTTCTGAACCTGTTTAGGATATCCATATGGAAGAGGCTCTCACTTCTGCAAATGATTACATCATTAAGACCTTAACCATGGCAACTCAGCCCATTGACACTTCAACTGAGGCTGTCAATATGCAGAGGAAATCCAGCAGCCAAGAACCTGAAGCTGGTGGTGAGAGAGAGGACCTTAGTCCAATCATCTCATCCCCCATTGATTCTTCTGATGAAGATGAGGGGAATCTGAGACTAAAGGTGCAAAAACTATCAAAAACATGCTCCTATTTAGTCTCTAAGGTTTTTCACCTTGAATCTCAGGTGACTACCCTGCAAAATAGGTTCAATGATCAGCAACTTGAGATATCATATCTCAGGAAAAAACTAGCTGGGAGACCTTTAAGAGGAGCTCAACCAGGAACACAAGAACCTGTGAATGTGATTGACCTAACTCCTAGCTCACCTATGCAAGAGGGTGATGCTACCAAAAAGGGGGAGAAAGTCATTACAGTCATAGAAACTGGGAGTTCTTCAGGGAGTATGGACATTGAGGACTTACCATCCTCACTTGCAATGGTGCATACTCAGCAACTTCCTCAAGTTCACATTAATCTGGACATTATAGACTCTGTCATTAGGAGTCTCTTTAAGGAAGGCATTCCAAGGGCTATGTTATCCCCACCTCAAGGAACTTCAAACTAAATTATTGGGTGGAGGTATGATGCTGATAGAAGAGCCCTCATTCATCATAGAGTTCAAGGGCAGCAAGAAGTTTTTTATTTTCAGACCATAAACTACTATGAAGGTCTTGAGCTGATCAACATGCCACTTGTCAACCCAAGTCAATCAAGACAAGCTGACAGGTTAGCACTCAGGATTCAAGACAGAATTACTAAAGAGTTTAGCCTTTGAAGGAGACAAAGGCAATCAGGTAATGTCATTGGTCAACTGGATGTTGAGGCAGACCTTGAGATTAGCTTTAAAGGGAAAACCTTGGCCGAAGGCCGAGTAATAGAGCCTGAGAGCCCTGTCACTCCAACAACTGCTTCAGAAATTCATTCCCTCAGTGAAACACCTACTGGTGAAGGTGTCTCACAACCTCTCTCTGGCCAGAGCTTGGATGCTACACCAAGAAATGAAGGCCAAAGCTCTCTCCACCCTGTATCATAAAGGTTTGTGGGTGACAAAGAGAAAAGGATTCTAACTCCTGAGAAGATTGAGGAGGAGGAGAGAGAGAGAGAGGAAGAAGAAGCTAAGGGGAGAAAGTTCCTCTAGGTCTTTAGGCTTTATGCAAGCTACAATCAGGGCTGCCCCCAGACCAAACACTCAAGAAGATGAGTTGAGGGCAGTCAGGATTTCTTACCTGCAGACCAGAAACTATGACATAGATGAAATTATATCTCTCCCCTTAGAGCAGTTAAATGAACTGGCTGACATGGAAGTGTCAAAAGAGATGAAGGAAGCAGAGGATGCAAGGCTACTCCACCAATTCAAAGAGGAGAAGAGACAGAAAAGGTGATACAAGCATGTTCCAACTCTCTCCCCATTTCAAGAAAGAAATGTGCAAGAGGATGTGCCAAGCTACACAAGAACCTCAAGTAGACAAGGAAACTGATAGGCAAAACATGATCAACTACCTGAGTGCCACAGGTCTTTACCAGGCATCTGCACTTCCTCCCTTGTCTTTTGAGTACATTGTGTTTGAGTATCTCAAACAGCTTGAACTTCAAGTGCTCAAAGAACAAAAGGCAACAAAGAAAAAGATAAGGGAAGATGCTGCAAAGTCAAGAGCCATCATCCAAAAGAGTATGAAGAAGTCTGCTGACAAACAAAGGATGATGAACTTCTTGAAGCTGTATGGATTCTCCGAAAGGAGACTTGGCCCTATGTCTCTATCCATATTGGATGACCATATCAAGGTAATCAAGCAGAAGATCAATAGTGGAGAGCTGATTGACTTACACTCCCCTCCAAGTCAAGTCCAACCGGAAGTGGAGGTTAAGGTTGAACAACCTGAGAAAACTCAACCTGGACCTCCTGCTGAGCCTCAACAAGCTTCATCTTCTGATCCATAGCGTGGTCAAACTCCCTCTCCTTCTGAACCTATGAGGAACACTCAACTGAGAAAGACAAGGATGATCAACAAGGTGTTGCAGACCAGTCTTTTCAGTTAAAGTCTTCTAAGAGGAAGAAGAGGATGGCTTCCAAACCAAAGTCAAAGAAGAAGGAGCCTGAATCATCCACCTCTACACCTCAGGCTGAGTCAGATCAACCTGAGGAAGTGTATGAAGAGGCAGCCCAATAAACTCCAATTCAAGTGGCTCCTCTTGCAGCTGAGAGACCCATCTAATCCTGGACCTTCACAACTAATCCAGAAACATGGCATGTGATCAGAGATAAAGGTGTTGAGAATATCTACACATGACAAGACTTAATCAACTTACCTCTGCATGATCTCTTTGAGATGAGAAGATATTATGAGAGTCTGAGTGATCCTGACCATCTGATGAAGAAGGGTATGGTCATCATCATCTTGAAGACCACCAACATCTAAAGATCTTCTAAATGTTTTGGTAGCATCACCCTAGGGGGAGTTTGTAAGTATTCCTATAAGTCTGATGAAAGCTAAAACATCCAAATTCTCTCTGCATGCATTCATTGAAGAACAGAAGTAGAAATGTTTCGGAAGTTTAACACCATGCACTAGAAATATTCGAAGTGTAAAATCTTCTGATACCAAGACCAACATCTTTCGAAGCCAAAAGTGAAGTCTTCCAAAGCTTCAAACACAAAGTTTTACGAAGCCAAAGAGTGAAGACAGATTTCTTTTGAAGACCTTTAGAGACATGCTGTTATCTGATGTACTTTACCATAAAGCTGGACCACCTTTCCGCTGCAACTCTGTAAAGTCACCAACTTACATGAGTTGGTGAAAGGTCCATGCTTTTGGTAACTGTACATTGAGGTCTTGAGTCCATGTTTTCTACTTTATGTACTTTTATCCTTTTTGTAATGTATTAGGATGTGAGCTATGGCATGTCATAGTCACTAGTCAAAAGGCAGATCTGCTGGCCTTCAAAGTATGGCCGGCTGTAGGATTTAGGTGATGGGTTTGCAAGAACACAAGACATAGTTTAACCCGTTAAACGTTCTGAAAACGCAGCGGAATAACAACTTTATAAACTTTCTTATAAGCTGAAAAACATGTTCTTTAGGTGACCATATAAATGTATAAAGCAAACCCAAAATCAAAGGATCATAATATGTGAATGAGCAAGCTATGAACATAAGAAAAACTACATAAAATCACAGCTATAATGAGCTGTGAAGAGCTAGCTTCCCAGCAGCTTAAAATCGACAGAAAGGTGGATGTTTGATGCTCAAAATCGGCCAAGATTTCAAGATTAGAAGTCCTCAAGCTTGTATACCCCAAGCCCTTGAAGCAAACAACTCTTGTTAGGGAGAATGAACACCAAAATCAACTCCAAAAACCCTTTTCTTTCTACTGCTGTTCCGTAACTTTTGAGAGAGAAGGAGAGAGTTTTTTTTTGTGTTTTTGCATGTGAAGTCTAGTGGGTTGGAGAGTCCAACACTCTTTCATAAAGAGTGTGAGTTACCAAGGGAAAAGAAGGAACCCCATTGGTCCATGGGGGTGGCCGAAATTATTTAAACATGGCTGGGATTCCCTCTCATTTTAATGTCTTGTGGACACATTAAAAGTTCATGGACCCTCTTGGATTTTTAATGTGTGACAAGTGCAAGAACCATACTTATGTTTTATGCACTAATCTTTAATTAAACATTTTTTAATTAAAGATCACTAACATTGCATTATCTTATGTTATTTAAACCCATTTAAATAACAATGTGATTAATAAAACCCACCAACAAATCATCCTTAAGATTTGACCCATTTCACATATAATTGTTTAGAAAACCAATTTTCTAAATTTGGTGTGTTATTATTCAATTGCATGATCACATCATAAATTAAATAATCATTTGTGTTTGCAATGCTTATTATTTGGGTATAACCCGACTTGGATCATAACGTACTAACCACATCAATATTCTAAGTGTCTTGGGCACATAGAATCCTACAATCTCCCACTTGCCCAAGATTCATAGAAGATTGATGCAAGCAGTAAATACCGCCTAACAATGGTTTACTACCCTTAATACGCATGACTTATAGCCATTCAATAACATCATCTTATTCAAGTATCCTACTTGAAATGATTTAGGTGGATCAATCATCTATCCTTTTGTTACAGATGTCATGTTAAATCCAACGACACAGAATGATCATTCCTTGTTGATTTAACTTAATCAGGCCTTAGACATCTTGCTCTCAACGAATAAGAGGAACAAATTCCATCTTGACTACATACGTTTCTCACAAACACCTCGTGTCATACCTGAACATACCCTTATGTGCTGTCCACTATTTCAGGACAATGAAGAATAGGCTCAAGGTATAATACTTAGTGAATATCAAAACCCAATATGTATCTCAGGTCGAAGGATACCAAATGATATTCGCCTTTACTCAAATTTACTTATGATCAATCAATAATATTCCATGTAGTAAAATTTGAGATGTGGGTTCGTCCAATATTTGTATCCGACAAATATCTATGAACCTTGGTAGCAACCCATTGCTCTATATTCATCCTTATGAATATCAACCAATCCAAGTTCATAATAATCTTACCCACACACTTGTTCCCACAAGTATGAACGACTACGGATATTTAGAGTAAACAATTTACTCATGGATTAAACATGCTAAATTGGAACATTAATTGAAACATTATAACCAAATAGTTTTATTCAAATAATAAAGAGTTCCACATATCCAAATACAAAATTTACAGATCAAATCCAATCACTAGAATATCGAAGTCCCATGGCACAAGTATGACCTTCATGCTTTGCCTTTTCAAGGAGCTTGGTGAGAGGATCCGCAATATTTTGATCCGTGTGAACTTTGCGAATACATATCTTTCCCTTTTCAACTTCATCTCGTATGTAGTTGAATCTCCGCTCAATGTGCCTAGTCTTTTGATGAGCACGAGGTTCCTTGATTTGAGCAATCGCACCCTCGTTATCACAAAAGATCTCCAGGGGGTCCTGAAGGGAAGGGACAACCCCCAGATCGGCAATGAATTTCTTCAACCATGCAGCTTCTTGAGCTGCCAATGAGGCGGCGGCATATTCTGATTCTGTAGTTGACAGAGCCACCACATCCTGTTTGGAGCTCTTCCATGAGACCGCTCCTCCATTCAGAATGAAAATATATCCCGATTGTGACCGAGAATTATCACGATCGGTTTGGAAACTCGCATCCGTGTAACCTTTTACAACGAGTTTCTCATCACCAGATCCATAGATTAGGAACATATCTCTTGTCCTCCTTAGGTACTTAAGTATGTTCTTAACAGCCATCCAATGACTGTTTCCAGGATTTTGCTGGTATCGGCTTGTCATGCTTAAGGCGCATGACACGTCCGGTTGAGTGCATATCATTGCATACATGATGGATCCAATAGCAGATGCGTATGGGACTGCCTTCATTTTATCTTGCTCATCCTTTGAGCTAGGACATTGAGTCGTACTTAATATCGTTCCTCTTTGAATAGGTACGGTACCTTTCTTAGAGTTCTCTATCTTGAACCTTTTCAAGATCTTATCAATGTATGCACTTTGATTTAAACCAATCAACCGCCTTGATCTATCCCTATAGATCTTTATTCCCAGAATATAGGCGGCTTCTCCAAGATCCTTAGTGGAAAAACAACTTCCAAGCTAGGTTTTTACACCTTCCAAGGTTGGAATGTCATTTCCAAATAGTAGTATGTCATCAACATACAATACTAGGAAAGTTATTGTGCTCCCACTAGCCTTCTTATACACACAAGCCTCATCAGCGTTTTTGATGAAGCCAAATTTCTTTACCTCCTCATCAAAACGATGATTCCAGCTTCTAGATGCTTGTTTCAATCCATAGATTGATTTCTTTAACTTGCATACTTTATTAGGATGTTTTGGATCGACAAAACCTTCAGGCTGAACCATTTAGACATCTTCCTCAAGATATCCATTTAGGAAAGCCGTTTTGACATCCATTTGTCAAATCTCATAATCATAATGAGCAGCTATGGCAAACAATATCCTTATAGACTTTAGCATCGCAACAGGTGAGAAGGTTTCATCATAATCAACCCCTTGAGTTTGAGTGAAACCCTTTGCTACAAGTCTAGCTTTATAAGTATCCAAGTTTCCATGCATATCGGTTTTCCTTTTAAAAACCCACTTACTTCCAACTACTTTGGAGTTAAGAGGTGGTACAACCAAGTCCCATACTTGATTGTTATGCATGGATTGCATCTCAACGCTCATGGCCACAAGCCATTTGTCACAATCCGAATTGGACACTGCATCATGGTATGTGGTTGGTTCATCTGAATCTACCACATAGCATCCATCCATGAAAAATCCGTATCTTTCAGGTGGATTACTAGTTCTACCACTTCTGCGAACGTTTTGTGTGTATTGATCAACCATTTGATCATCTTCAACATCCTCATGTTCAGTGCTAGTTTCAACCAAACGTGCATCGGGTTGTGGTTCTTGATCCTCCTCAAGATCCACTGTTCTACTGCTAGTTCCTTCCATAAGGAACTTTGCTTCTAAGAACTCACCCTTTCTGGAAACAAACACCTTTTGTTCCAGTGGATCATAGAAATAATATCCCATAGAATCTCTAGGATATCCAATAAAGATACACTTGGTGGATCGGACTTCCAATTTGTTTGGGGTGGGAGTCTTAACATAAGCCTCACAACCCCAAACCCTTAAGTATGATAGGGATGGAACTCTTCCATGCCATATCTCAAAAGGTGTCCTTTCCACCTTTTTGGTTGGGGCCATATTTAGGATACGGGCCGTGGAGAGCAAAGCGAAACCCCAAAATGATAGAGGCAATGTGCTTCTAGCCATCATAGATCAAACCATATCCAATAAGGTTCGATTCCTTCTCTCAGACACACCATTGTGTTGTGGTGTTCCAGGTGGAGTGAGTTGTGAGACAATCCCACAACTCCTAACATGATCTTGAAAAGCATCATTTAGGTATTCACCTCCTCTATCTGTACGGAGAATTTTAATTGACTTGTTGAGTTGATTTTCCACTTCATTCTTGAAGATTTTGAACATTTCAAAAGCTTCATCTTTGTGCCTTAATAAGTAAACATACCCATAGCGAATATAATCGTCGGTAAAGGTAATGAAGTATCTTTCACCATTCCTAGTCATTGGGTTAAAAGGACCACATACATCCGAATGTATGATTCCTAATAAATCTTTTGCCCTTTCGTTAGTTCCACTAAAGGGTGCCTTAATCATTTTACCTTGTAAACAAGATTCACATACATCAAATGAATCACATTCATTTGTTTTTAAAAGACCATTCTTTTGAAGTGATTGTATATGTTTCTTGCTTATATGACCAAGACGACAATGCCAAAGATAGGTATCACTCAAATCCAACTTGAGTTTCTTGGTGTTAGTTTGGTACAATGAACTATTTAAAGCATTTTCATGAACCAATTCATAAATACCATTAATGGGAATAGCTTTAAAATATAACATATCATTTAAAGAAACATGAATATCATTTTCAACAAAAGATAATACATAATCATAATGTCTTAATTGGGATACAGAAATAATGTTCCTAGTCAAACTAGGAGCATACAAAACATTCTTCAAAATAACATCCAAGCCACTTGGAAGTTTTAGGATGTAGTCCCCACGAGCTTCAACTTGGACTTTGGTTCCATTGCCCATGAAGAGACTAACATCCCCTTGATTGAAGTCCCTACTTCTTGTGAACCCCTGCAACAAATTGCAAATATGAGTTCCACATCCGGTATCCAATACCCATGTCTTAGAAGATGTAACATTAAGATCAATATGAATCATGTATATTGTACCTGAGGTCTGCCCGGCATCCCTCTTGGCTTTCAACTCTTGGAGATGGACAGGACAATTCCTTGCCCAATGTCCAATCTCCCCACACTTAAAGCATGGGTCATTAGTAGCAACCTTTTGCTTCTTCTCCTGTGGTTTAGGTGGTACCCTTACCACCCCTTTCCCTTTTCCCCATACGGGTCCCTTGCCCTTGGCAACCTTTGCCTTAGGTGTGGGATGAGGCCTTTTCTTGTTCCCACCTTCATTGATGGTGAGAACGGGTAAAACCCTTTTACCCATGGCCGCCTCGGCCGTTTTGAGCATTGAGTGAAGTTCACCAATGCTTTTGTCCCGAGCATTCATGTTGTAGTTCAACACGAATGTCTCGAACTTTTTGGTAAGGCCATTAAAGATCAAATCCGTGGCCAATTAAGCCTCTCGAGGCGGTCAATATGACTTTTCATCTTAAGTACATAAGATGAAACAGATTGGTTGTCGTCCATACGACATGCATGGAGTGCTCGAACCATTTCGAAGCACTCAACCCTTGCTTGCTGTTGGAACGTTTCCTTCAGCTGGGTTATCATGTCATAAGCTCCGTGATGTTCATACTCCTTTTGGAGATCCGGAGTCATGCTCGCTAGCATGAGACAAGACACTTGGACGGAGTCCTCAGTGTACTTCAGCCAATCGTTGTAGGCCTCCTCATCATCCTCAGTAGGCTGATCGGGGATGGGGTCGTCTAAAACATATGATCTTCTCTCTTGCTTGAGAACGATTCTCAAATTTCGATACCAATCAATGAAATTATTATGATTTAGACGTTCCTTTTGGAGGATCGCTCGTAATGATTGGGTGGACGCGGATGAGTTATCATGATTGTCATTATTGGTGGCCATCTACAAAATTTAACAAAGATCTATTTAGTATTTTCGATATTGTTATTTTTAATAATTAATGCCTTTTAAGGCCATTTTTATATTAGAATCTAGAACCCAACATTACATTTAAATTGTGGTTAGGTGACCTTTATCCCACGATTTAAATTAATAAGGTGGTCAACGATTGACTGTTGCTACCATTTGCAACTTCTAGAGGTATGGGATCGACTTTAAACATCATATGTAAAGTCGGCACGTTAATCCCATCAACACCATTTGGAAACCATATTTAGGTGATCCATTTAACATGGTTTGCAAATCAAGTTACCCTACTTGAACACACGTGTGAGTTTACCCACATAAGTGGTTAGGTGACCTTTATCCCACCAATGTGGTATCCCCACCTTAAATCACAAGTTCCCTCTAAATGGTTAGGTGACCTTTATCCCATTAAGAGTTTCCAAATGACTCAAGTGTTGTGCAAAAGGACGGTGTTAAACTTGTTTGTCAAAAGCTTAGAGATTTTATAATTCTAGTTAGAAAACTCTATGTACTTGTATTTGCATGCTTTCAAATACAAGATACCCTATGGTTCTTTTAATAAAACCCATTTTATTATAAAATCATTAATCCTTTTGATAATCATTTCTTAACACTTAATGATTAAGAACCATTTTATATTAGCTTGTTAAGATCATTTTTATTGAGATTGTTTATCATATCCAAATATCATACAATCATTCATAAAACCACAATCAAACAAGCATAATATAAACAACCATAATGTGCATAACCATAGCTACTATTGTGACCACACTTGTTTGCCATCACAAGTGTGGTCATTTGGTCTTTTCTAAAGGTTGAATACAACACAAAATGAGATCAACATAGACTCCCACTTGAACTTGCATCCATATGCTTCAAGTCCTTTTCTTTGTATCTTCCTCTTGTAATTCCTTCCCGAGCATCTTCTTTTACAAAATATATATCCTAATACATATTTTCTAGTAAAAGGAAATTACTCCTAATCTATTATTACATCCCAATGAATAAATAGACAAAATACATTTTAAACAAAGCACAAATTAATATACAACCCCATTGAATGAATATAATCAAATAAATACATTCAATCCAAACCAAACAACACAAGGTCTAAGGTAGGTTATGCACTATCATATGAACAATCATAAAAATCATTTAGCAGCCAAAATAAACCCCATCAAACCCTAAATTTTCAGCCAACATAAACTGAAAATTTGGGTTTGTTTGTCCAAACAAACAACAACCAAACATATCAACCAATTGACATTTCTATCTTTCAAGGTTTAATCTTAAGCATGAAGATATAACTTTGAAAGACATGGGGTTTATTGAATCAACCAAAATCAGCCTATTATGGGTTGATAATCATCCTTTAAAACCAATTTTAAAGGAGAAGATCAAGCAAGCTATCCACATAACCGGCTCTTGATGCCATTGATGGGTTTGCAAGAACACAAGACATAGTTTAACCCGTTAAACGTTCTTAAAACGCAGCGGAATAACAACTTTATAAACTTTCTTATAAGCTGAAAAACATGTTCTTTAGGTGACCATATAAATGTATAAAGCAAACCCAAAATCAAAGGATCATAATATGTGAATGAGCAAGCTATGAACATAAGAAAAACTACATAAAATCACAGCTATAATGAGCTGTGAAGAACTACCTTCCCAGCAGCTTAAAATCGACAGAAAGGTGGATGTTTGATGCTCAAAATCGGCCAAGACTTCAAGATTAGAAGTCCTCAAGCTTGTATACCCCAAGCCCTTGAAGCAAACAACTCTTGTTAGGGAGAATGAACACCAAAATCAACTCCAAAAACCCTTTTCTTTCTGCTGCTGTTCCGTAACTTTTGAGAGAGAAGGAGAGAGTTTTTTTTTTGTGTTTTTGCATGTGAAGTCTAGTAGGTTGGAGAGTCCAACACTCTATCATAAAGAGTGTGAGTTACCAAGGGAAAAGAAGGAACCCCATTGGTCCATGGGGGTGGCCGAAATTATTTAAACATTGCTGGGATTCCCTCTCATTTTAATGTCTTGTGGACACATTAAAAGTTCATCGACCCTCTTGGATTTTTAATGTGTGACAAGTGCAAGAACCATACTTATGTTTTATGCACTAATCTTTAATTAAACATTTTTTAATTAAAGATCACTAACATTGCATTATCTTATGTTATTTAAACCCTTTTAAATAACAATGTGATTAATAAAACCCATCAACAAATCATCCTTATGATTTGACCCATTTCACATATAATTGTTTAGAAAACCAATTTTCTAAATTTGGTGTGTTATTATTCAATTGCATGATCACATCATCAATTAAATAATCGTTTGTGTTTGCAAAGCTTGTTATTTGGGTATAACCCGACTTGGATCATAACTTACTAACCACATCAATATTCTAAGTGTCTTGGGCACATAGAATCCTACAGTAGGATATGTGTCTCAAGTACTTGTAACTCTTAAAGTATACTTTGTAACATTTGTAATAGAACTTGAGAAGCAATATACAACATTCTTGAAAACCAATTACTTGTGTTGTTTGCCATCTTGTTCTATCTCATATTTACTTGTGTTATTAGCATCTTTCACAAAAGTTAACTAGTTCCCTATTTGATTTGTTAAGTGTTCTAAGCAACTCTCCTCATTGTGTTGTTCTGTTGTAAGTGCATACCCTTCACCGGTCCTGCAAATGAGTTTGAACTTGGGTGAATTAGAGAGTCGGGGTTATTTAAATGGGTGAAATGGCGGTTTTGTGGATTGGACAAGGTGAAAAGATTGTTTAGTGTATGATGTGACAAGGGCGGTAAGGTTTAATCCATTTAAATATTCCGACATCATTGATAAAATCTTTGCTTTTTACAGAGTGGGGCCCAAAAGATTTCCATTACACGGTAAAATCTCTCTTCCATGTATAAAACATTTCGAAGGTAATCTTCTTCCGAAGCCAATTTTACGTCCGAAGGTAAGTTTCTTACTTCCGAGAGTAAAAAGTGCTTTCCGAATGGAGAAGTTTATAAGCTTCGGAAGTAGATCTGATATGTAATCAATCGCTTCTTCTGAGACAAAAAACTCTTCCGAGAAGAAGATTTCCCTTGGAGGAGTTTTGCTTCGGAAGATATATAAAACATCTTCAAAGGTTTAATTCCTCTTCCGAAGAATCTATACTTAGTGAAATTTCAGAGAAAGACCTTCTGTAACAGGGTTTAGATTGTTTTGGCATAAGACATTACACATTTAAAAAGGTTTTCAAATGAGATAGACTAATCAATGTTTATCATCCCAATAGATATAATGAGATATTTAAATCTTTGTTCATCAAAGGCTTTAGTGAACAAATCAGCATATTGTTCATTTGAATCAACTTTGATTAGCTTAATCAGTTTTTTTTCATGAATATCTCTAATGAAATGACACCTAATATCAATGTGCTTTGTCTTGGAGTGCTTCACCGGATTTTCAGTGATGGAGATAGCACTATAGTTGTAATTGTGGATAGGAGTACTAATGAAGTGTAATCCGTAGTCTATCATCTGGTTCTTAATCCACAACAGCTGAGCACAACAACTAGCAGCAGCAATGTATTCAGCTTCAGCAGTAGATGTTGAAACGCAGGATTGCCTCTTACATGGCAATAAGATGATCCTTCCACCTAGAAATTGACATCCATCTGATGTTTATTTCTTGTTGATATTGCAGCCACCATAGTCACTATCAGAATAGCCATAGAGAATGGAATTGTTGTTCCTTGGATACTAGAGACCCAGTTTAGGTGCTCCTTTAAGGTATCTAAGAATTTTCTTGGTAGCAACTAGGTGAGACACCCTTGGAGCAGCCTGATATCTTGCACAAATGCAAGTTGCAAACATGATATCAGGTCTACTTGCTGTGAGATACATCAGATGACCAATGATTACCCTATACTGATGTTGATCAGTATCCTCCCCCTTAGAGTCAGGACAAAGATTGTGGTTTCTGGGTATTGGTGTCTTGGCTGGCTTACAATCTTTTATATCGAATCTTTCTAAAATGTCATTGACATTTTCTGATTGATTGATAAAGAACCATTCTGTCACACCCCAACCTTGACGGCGGAAACGTCGAGATGTGAGGGTTAAGATTGTTCACAGCCACATAACGCTATATTTAAATTGCAAATATTATTATCATAAGTATTTAAATAAAATACATCCATAAGTCACCAAAAAGAAATAAGTTCAACATATCTCAAACATAACATAACGTTTTGTTTATTTAACTAGGTCCAAGTCCTAGTTTTATTGCAAGCTTCAAATGTCCACTTTAAACTTGGGGATTTCCTGAAACATGATGAAAATAAAAAGTCAACTAAAAATAGTTGGTGAGTTTCCAAGTTTTCATACATAATAAGATTACAAGTAGCAATTCATGTCATGGATTATAAGCTAGTAAGGTTATAGAACACATATCGTTACAACCAAACCTCGACTTGATTACAAGTATAAAAGATTGGCTAAGTGTATTTGGTTCCCTAGTGCACAAGCGTACGGCCCCTAGGAGTCGGCAATACCTCGACTTTAGCACCAAATAGGCTTGTCATGCCCAAAGATCTAAGACGTCGCCAGGCTAGCAATAGTTAATGATTGTAAACAAACTATGTATCTCATATAAACACTTACAATACACAAATAACCATGACCAAATAATAAGTAGAATTGCATGTGCATTACAAGTCTCAAATGTTTAAACGTGTAAGTAATATAAGCATCATGTTTCACCCCAAATAAGTTTGAAATTATAAAAAGGGGACAAGGAAAACTCACATGTCACACAAGTATATAATGAGGATCAATAAAAATAATATATGCCGTTCCAAGATAACACGTCACAAGGCACCTAAATATATAAATATTACAAGATTTAGGTTAATATATGATTAACGAGTTAACGTGAACTAGGGTATTAGAATTTGGGGATTTAAAAATAAATAAGATTTGTGGACTCTTTAGTAAACCACTATTTATAAAATTTTTAAAGGAATTAAATCATTTATAATAATTTGTGAAATTTGATTACAAAATATATATAAACGTTTTTAGTCCTATAATTATCATGATTAATCCATCATTATAAAATATATAGTGACTAAATAATGAATAAGTAATTTAAACTATTATTCAAATTCTATTTTTTATAAAAATAAACTAAGTATTAATATACGTTTGATAATATTTAAAATAGAAAAGAAAAATTGTTAAAGTATTTATAATAATAAATTTACAGAAAATAATTTAGATGATTATAAAAATATCCGAGGTTTGTAAAAATCATTTTATATTTATTAAAGATTTTTCATACTTAAAATAAGGTTGAAAGAAGCCTTTTTAAAAAAAATGCAGGTCATGGGGTTCGAACCCATGACCTTAAGTTTTACATGTGAGTGCGGAACCATTAGGCTGGGTAGCCTATGCCTGTGAAAACACAGGTTTCATTCCTTAAATACCAACTTAAACAAACATCCCCAATCCCATATGAAACCTAGATTCATCTAACCCCAAATCGAACCCCAAATCGATTATGATAACAAAATTAAACTTGGGGCTTTTAATCCCCAAGTAAAACCGATTATATACATTTATTTGATTACCCGTTTGAAGTTTTAAATCGATGAGAACAAGATGAAGAACAACTCGCGGCCGTAACACCCAAAGGATAAGCAATCCTTAATGAAAATCCAATTAAACTTGCAGATAGCCTCGAATGATGATCCAGATGCGAAGCCCTATGTTGATTTTGGTTCAATTCGTTCGGAGATTGGATTTTGGTATGGTTACAGGTCGCGATAAGGATGATGCGTGAATTCGTTGTTTGCGTTTGATTCAGGTGAAATTGAAAGGTGTAATCGATTGGAGACAGATAGATGATTGATTAGGTTGAGTTAATTGAGTAATCATTGATGTTTAAGACTCGAACGGTTGTGGGTTTTAAGGCTTCGGTTATACATTCGATTTAGCTTAGTAACCGATGATTAAACGTCTTTAATTGGTACATTCAAGTTCGAAATGAGTTCTAGAACGGTTTGGAACAGTTTCGGGATCAAGGAACGACCTTTTTTTAATGTTTAAGGGGTGGCCGGAGCCCGGCCGGAGTTTGGCCGGAGCTCCCGCCGGAAAAACGGGTGTTAAGGGGAAAAAGGGGTTGGGTTTTATAAATTTACATAACTGGTCCTTCTAGTTTGTAGTTCTATCATTTCATGTTTAAACTTAGATTTCAACTTTCAAGTTGACCAAATAACCCCCTGGACTTAATCTTTAAGTTATAAGTATTTTATGACTTATCATTATTATTATTTTTATCATACTTATTACTATTATTATTATTATTATAATTATTGCTATTGTTATTATTATTATTATTATACTTATTATTATTATTATTATTATTATAATTATTATTATTGTTATTATTATTATTATTATAGTTGTTATTATTAGTGTTATTATTATAATTATGACTTGTATCATTATTACTATTATCAATATTAACATAATTAATATTATTTGGTAATTTTATTTTTAACTTTCTTACATTAATAACCAAAGAGAATAAACATAGATAACACATGAGTTTCATAATTGTCAATAATAACCCTTATAAAAATAAACGAAGTTAACGTTTAGTTAACAAAAGTACGAGATGTTACAGTCTCCCCAACTTAAAAGAAAATTTCGTCCCGAAATTAAGAAAAAATGAAACTATACAAATAAGAACGGATATTTCTTCTTCATATGTTCCTCACGTTCCCAAGTAAATTCGGCGCCACGTTTATTTTTCCAACGAACCTTGACGATTGGGGTTGTTGTGGTTCTAGTCTTCTTCATTATGCGATCCATGATTTCTACAGGTTTCTCGACAAAATGCAATGACTCGTCAATCTGGATGTCTTCCAACGGGACATGCAGACTTTCGTCGGCCAAGCACTTTCTCAAATTTGAGACGTGGAACACAGGATGAACTCCACTAAGGTCGGAAGGTAGTTCTAGTTTATAAGCAACTTTCCCAATCCTTTTCAGGATTTTGAAAGGCCCTACAAATCTTGGAGCCAGTTTACCCTTCTTTCCAAAGCGAACCACACCTTTCCACGGTGAAACCTTAAGAAGAACCATCTCCCCAACTTGGAATTCCAATGGCTTACGTCGCTTGTCAGCATAGCTCTTTTGACGACTTCTCGCCACTTCAAGGTTCTTGCGAATGATAGAAACTTTATCGGTCGTCTCTTGTATAAGTTCAGGACCAGTGATGAAGTTTTCACCAATGTCGGTCCAACAGATCGGTGAACGACATTTTCGACCATAAAGTGCTTCAAATGGTGCCATCTTGATACTCGAGTGGTAACTATTGTTATACGAAAATTCCGCGAGCGGTAGATGCGTATCCCAATCGCCACCAAAATCAAGAACACAAAGGCGTAGCAAATCCTCCATGGTTTGGATCGTTCGCTCGGTTTGACCATCAGTTTGAGGATGGTAAGCCGTGCTTAGATCTAGTTGTGTACCCAAGAGTTCTTGCATAGACGACCAAAAATGTGAAGTGAAGCGAGCATCTCGGTCGGATATGATGTGCAGAGGTACCCCATGACGACTTACAATCTCATCAACGTATATACGAGCTAACTTTGATGTTTTGTAAGTGTCACGTATGGGTATAAAATGCGCCGACTTGGTCAATCGGTCAACGATCACCCATATGCTATCATGTCCTCGAGAAGTTCGGGGTAGCTTTGTTATGAAGTCCATGGATATGTGTTCCCATTTCCACATAGGAATCTCGGGTTGCTCAAGTAATCCACTTGGACGTTGATGTTCGGCTTTAACCCTCGTACATGTGAGGCACTTAGCTACATAAGTCGCTATGTCCTTCTTCATTCCAGGCCACCAATATTGACCACGTAGGTCCATATACATCTTATCGGAGCCAGGATGAATAGAATAACGAGTTTGATGAGCTTCGTTCATGATGAAGGTACGGAGGTTATCGCGATTTGGAACCCAAATTCGATTTGCGAAGTACATCAACCCATTGGGTTTCGTTTCCAATTGAGTTAGAAGATTATGCCCCAATTCCTCCTTCATTCTTCCTTCTCGTTGTAATATTTGTTGAGCCTCCAGAATACTAGACTCGATGTCACTATCTATTCTCAAGTTTTGTAGCAGTACGGTGGTCTCGTTGACATCAAGTCGGATCTCAGTATCGAACTCACCCAAAGTGTCAAACCATTGGCGTCGATCGCGAATTTCTTGGAATGAGATCATCTTGTTGTGAATCTTTCGGCTTAGTGCATCGGCTACAACGTTTGCTTTACCAGGATGGTAACGAATGTCACAATCGTAATCACTAATCAACTCCACCCAACGACGTTGTCTCATATTGAGATCTTTTTGATTGAAAACGTGTTGAAGGCTTTTGTGATCGGTGTAGACTATACATTGCGTACCATACAAGTAGTGTCTCCAAATCTTCAAAGCAAAGACAACAGCACCAAGCTCGAGATCGTGTGTTGTGTAATTCACCTCGGGGACCCTCAATTGTCTCGATGCATAAGCTATGACCTTCCCTCGTTGCATGAGAACACAACCAAGGCCTTGTTTAGATGCATCACAATACACGGTGAAATCGTCGTTTCCATCGGGTAGGGTCAAGATAGGTGCATTGCACAACTTGTGCTTTAACGCTTCAAAAGCTTCTTCTTGTTCGGGACCCCACTCGAATGGTTTATTCTTTTGTGTCAAAGTAGTGAGCGGTTTCGCGATCCTCGAGAAGTTGGCAATGAATCGCCGATAATAACCAGCAAGACCAAGAAAAGAACGAACTTCGGTAGGAGTTGTAGGAACACACCAATTCTTCACAGCTTCCACCTTTGCAGGATCAACGTGAATTCCTTGGCTATTCACCACGTGTCCTAGAAATTGAACTTCCTCGAGCCAGAAATCACACTTCGAGAACTTCGCGTACAATTGCTCTTTCTTTAACAACTCAAGAACCAATCTCAAATGTAGTTCATGATCGGTGTTGGACTTGGAATAGATAAGTATGTCATCAATGAAGACGATCACAAACTTGTCCAGATAAGGCTTGCATACTCGGTTCATGAGATCCATGAAGACAGCAGGAGCATTGGTTAAACCAAAAGGATCACCATAAACTCATAGTGCCCATAACGAGTACGGAACGCGGTCTTTGGGATATCATCATCATGGACTCGCAATTGATGATAACCAGAGCGTAAGTCGATCTTCGAGAAGATAGCAGCTCCTTGAAGTTGGTCAAACAAATCATCGATACGAGGAAGAGGATAACGGTTCTTGATGGTAAGCTTGTTAAGCTCACGATAATCGATGCACATACGAAACGTTCCATCTTTCTTCTTCACGAATAGAACAGGTGCACCCCAAGGCGAAGAACTAGGACGGATGAAGCCCTTCTCGGATAACTCTTGAAGTTGACTAGAGAGTTCTTGCATTTCCGATGGTGCAAGTCGATATGGTGACTTAGCCACGGGGTTTGCTCCCGGTATCAAGTCAATTTTAAACTCGACTTCACGCACGGGAGGTAAACCACTAAGGTCATCGGGAAATACTTCAGGAAAGTCTCGTACTATAGGGACATCCTTAAGTTCTTTCCCTTTGACTTTCGTGTTGACCACGTAAGCCAAGAAGGCCATATACTTCTTGCTTAAGCACTTTCGGGCTTGAGTGCAAGACATGAGTTTAAGCCCTTTGGAAGATTTTTCACCGAACACTTTCAAAGTATCACCAGAGGGTAACGGTATACGAATGCACTTCTCGAAACAAATGATCTCGGCATGGTGTTTGGCTAACCAATCCATACCAATGATGACGTCAAAGCTTCCAAGTTTCATAGGGATAAGATCGATAAGAAAATCATGCGTATCAAGGCTTAAGATGCAATCACGAATAACGATGTCAACGGTGATCGGCTCTCCATCGGCAACTTCAACGGTAAGAGGTCTTTCTAGTTTCGTATGTGGCTTAGCAAGTATGGGTTCAAACTCTAACGAAACAAAACTCTTATCGGCTCCAGAATCAAACAGAACATAGGCATAAGTTTTATTAATAAGGAACATACCTGTTCAATTTTAAAAGTATTTAACGACATAGGTAACACATGATAAGAATTAGGTCACAAAAGTTAAAGGTAAGTTAACATACCATTCACCACATCGTTGTTTGCTTGTGCTTGATTCGCGTTGATGTTGAAAGCACGTCCTCGGGCTTGTGGAACATTACCCACAAGACGAGGGCATTGTGGGCGGAAATGACCAGGTTCCCCACAGTTGTAGCAAACACGGTTTGTGACCACGGCGGCATTGTTAGGTGCACGGTGACAAGTCGCCACCAAGTGACCATATTTACCGCATAAAGTACAGATACGGCATGGTTGATTTCCCGGGTGATGGTACCTAAAAATGTTGCACATAGGCTGAGGACCAGCATAAGCCCTAGCCCCAGGCACTTGTGCCACAGGTGTAGCCGCAGGTACAAGTTGTCTTTGGGGTTGTTTGGGTGCAGCCACAGCATAATTGCGCGCCGGTGTGAACTTGCGCTTCTTGTTGTTGTTGTAAGACGGTTCAGCTTTGGTCTCCTTGACAGTCTCGGTAGCCGTCTTCTCTACCTTCTTTGCACCCTTCACAGACATGGTGCCCGCTCGTATATGGTTCTCGGTGAGTTGAGCGGTGATTGTAATGGCTTCTTCCAAAGTTGTGGGTCGGCTACCCACCACAGCATCTTGAATTTGGGGTGGTACACCCTTAATGAACTTCTCGATGTTGCGGGGGACAGTGTCGACCATGTGAGGCAGCAGTAAACTCAACTCATGATGCCTAGTTGAGTAGGCCAAATGATCACCATCATTTTGCTTCAAGTTCCAAAATTCTTCCTCCAACTTTTGCAACTCACTTCGTGGACAGAACTTCGCGATGGCGATGTTCTTGAACTCCTCCCAGGTAAGTGCTTGCACAGCTTCAGGTCCACGGTTTCTCTTCTCGCTATTCCACCAAGTAAGTGCCCTTTGTTGGAGCACACTAGTAGCATAACGAACCTTGAGTGTCTCGGGACACTCACAATTGATAAAGGTATTCTCCATGCTTTCGAACCACTCAAGAAGACCAGTGGCTCCTTCCATGCCACTAAAACTAGTGGGCTTGCAAGAACTAAAGTGTTTGAAGGTGCAAGTTTGATTGTTCCCGTGTTGGTTGTTCCCGTTTTGGTTGTTGCTATTCTCTCCATGACCATTTCCATTGTTGCTACCATTGGTCAGTAAGGTGCTATTAAGTTCAGCAACCATGGTCGGGATGACAGCAGCCATTTGACGAGCAATCATGGCGGCTAGTTTACGATCGGAACTTCCACGCTTTCCATGATGACGAGACATGCTGGAATATATAAAATGAGTTAGATATGAGGATTGGAATAACAAGGATCATAGATCAACAAGGATAAGGCAAAAGTTGTAAGGCACATGGAATGGTTCCATTTGGTAACGCATTACCATTTGGAAACGTTAACACGTCAAGGTAAGTTGACCCACTTGCCTAAGAAATTTGTGTATGTTGACCATAGTTTATCACTCATCCCAGAAATCCCCAGGTAAGCATAACTAGTCCTGTAGGATTTATGCGATATGCTTGCCTTAGCCCGAGGGCCTTTTGCCAGGAAATCCAGAATACAGGTGTCTATGTGTCACACAAATTTCTTAGGTTCATGAAATCAAAACCTTGATGAGATTTTACATCGATTAGACATAAGTCTAAGGATTCAAGTCATAAGCATAAGTATACAATTCCACGTGTCGACGAGAATAAGATTAAGAAGTTTCATTTTTCGGGGAGAGTCAAAGTGTCAAAGGTAAGTTTAGGGAGACAAGTAACTAAGTTTAAACAATTACAAGGCAAACCTATGCTAAGGCATCAAGTTGCACATAAGTAAGGTATAGCATTATGTAGCATGTAACAATATATATATTTCCAAGAATATAAATATTTTTCTAAGAGGTTCATGCATAAGCTATAGTCTAGGTCACCATTTCTAATAACCTAAATCCCTATAGTTATGGGCTCTGATACCAATCTGTCACACCCCAACCTTGACGGCGGAAACGTCGAGATGTGAGGGTTAAGATTGTTCACAGCCACATAAGGCTATAATAAAATTGCAAATATTATTATCATAAGTATTTAAATAAAATACATCCATAAGTCACCAAAAAGAAATAAGTTCAACATATCTCAAACATAACATAACGTTTTGTTTATTTAACTAGGTCCAAGTCCTAGTTTTATTGCAAGCTTCAAATGTCCACTTTAAACTTGGGGATTTCCTGAAACATGATGAAAATAAAGAGTCAACTAAAAATAGTTGGTGAGTTTCCAAGTTTTCATACATAATAAGATTACAAGTAGCAATTCATGTCATGGATTATAAGCTAGTAAGGTTATAGAACACATATCGTTACAACCAAACCTCGACTTGATTACAAGTATAAAAGATTGGCTAAGTGTATTTGGTTCCCTAGTGCACAAGCGTACGGCCCCTAGGAGTCGGCAAAACCTCGACTTTAGCACCAAATAGGCTTGTCAGGCCCAAAGATCTAAGACGTCGCCAGGCTAGCAATAGTTAATGATTGTAAACAAACTATGTATCTCATATAAACACTTACAATACACAAATAACCATGACCAAATAATAAGTAGAATTGCATGTGCATTACAAGTCTCAAATGTTTAAACGTGTAAGTAATATAAGCATCATGTTTCACCCCAAATAAGTGAGAAATTATAAAAAGGGGACAAGGAAAACTCACATGTCAAACAAGTATATAATGAGGATCAATAAAAATATTATATGACGTTCCAAGATAACACGTCACAAGGCACCTAAATATATAAATATTACAAGATTTAGGTTAATATATGATTAACGAGTTAACGTGAACTAGGGTATTAAAATTTGGGGATTTAAAAATAAATAAGATTTGTGGACTCTTTAGTAAACCACTATTTATAAAATTTTTAAAGGAATTAAATCCTTTATAATAATTTGTTAAATTTGATTACAAAATATATATAAACGTTTTTAGTCCTATAATTATCATGATTAATCCATCATTATAAAATATATAGTGACTAAATAATGAATAAGTAATTTAAACTGTTATTCAAATTCTATTTTTTATAAAAATAAACTAAGTATTAATATATGTTTGATAATATTTAAAATAGAAAAGAAAAATTGTTAAAGTATTTATAATAATAAATTTACAGAAAATAATTTAGATGATTATAAAAATATCCGAGGTTTGTAAAAATCATTTTATATTTATTAAAGATTTTTCATACTTAAAATAAGGTTGAAAGAAGCCTTTTTAAAAAGAAATGCAGGTCATGGGGTTCGAACCCATGACCTTAAGTTTTACATGTGAGTGCGGAACCATTAGGCTGGGTAGCCTATGCCTGTGAAAACACAGGTTTCATTCCTTAAATACCAACTTAAACAAACATCCCCAATCCCATATGAACCCTAGATTCATCTAACCCCAAATCGAACCCCAAATCGATTATGATAACAAAATTAAACTTGGGGCTTTTAATCCCCAAGTAAAACCGATTATATACATGTATTTGATTACCCGTTTGAAGTTTTAAATCGATGAGAACAAGATGAAGAACAACTCGCAGCCGTAACACCCAAAGGATAAGCAATCCTTAATGAAAATCCAATTAAACTTGCAGATAGCCTCGAATGATGATCCAAATACGAAGCCCTATGTTGATTTTGGTTCAATACGTTCGGAGATTGGATTTTGGTATGGTTACAGGTCGCGATGAGGATGATGCGTGAATTCGTTGTTTGCGTTTGATTCAGGTGAAATTGAAGGGTGTAATCGATTGGAGACAGATAGATGATTGATTAGGTTGAGTTAATTGAGTAATCATTGATGTTTAAGACTCGAACGGTTGTGGGTTTTAAGGCTTCGGTTATACATTCGATTTAGCTTAGTAACCGATGATTAAACGTCTTTAATTGGTACATTCAAGTTCGAAATGAGTTCTAGAACGGTTTGGAACAGTTTCGGGATCAAGGAACGACCATTTTTTAATGTTTAAGGGGTGGCCGGAGCCCGGCCGGAGTTTGGCCGGAGCTCCCGCCGGAAAAACGGGTGTTAAGGGGAAAAAGGGGTTGGGTTTTATAAATTTACATAACTGGTCCTTCTAGTTTGTAGTTCTATCATTTCATGTTTAAACTTAGATTTCAACTTTCAAGTTGACCAAATAACCCCCTAGACTTAATCTTTAAGTTATAAGTATTTTATGACTTATCATTATTATTATTTTTATCATACTTATTACTATTATTATTATTATTATAATTATTGCTATTGTTATTATTATTATTATTATACTTATTATTATTATTATTATAATTATTATTATTGTTATTATTATTATTATTAAAGTTGTTATTATTAGTGTTATTATTATAATTATGACTTGTATCATTATTACTATTATCAATATTAACATAATTAATATTATTTGGTAATTTTATTTTTAACTTTCTTACATTAATAACCAAAGAGAATAAACATAGATAACACATGAGTTTCATAATTGTCAATAATAACCCTTATAAAAATAAACGAAGTTAACGTTTAGTTAACAAAAGTACGAGATGTTACACATTCCTTCATCTGCTTTGCCTGAATTCCAAGGAAAAATTCTATCTTCCCCATATAACTCATTTCAAATTTCCTCTTCACAATGCTCTCAAAGTCTTTGCACATTTGGTCATTTGAGGAACCTAATATGATGTCATCAACATAGACTTGAATGAGCAAAATGTCCTTCCCAGGCTTCGTAATGAATAAAGTCTTATCAATGGTACCTCTAGTGTATCCATTCATTAGGAGAAACTGAGACAATGTCTTGTACCACAACCTAGGTGCTTGGTGCAGCCCATAAAGAGCTTTATCCAGTTTGCACACATAGTTGGGGTGCTATGGGTCTTCAAATCCTGGAGGCTGGCACACATAGACTTCCCTATCTATTTCCCCATACATAAATGCACACTTGACATCTAGGTGGTAGACAGTAAAATTCTTGGATGCAGCATACGCAAGGAAGATCCTAACTGCCTCAAGTCTTGCAACAGGTGCAAAGACATTAGTATAATTGATTCCCTCCTCTTGAGTGTATCCTTGAACTACCAGTTTTGCCTTATTCTTGATAATCAAGCCTCTATCATCTCTCTTGTTCCTAAAAACCCATTTGGTGCCAATTGGTACTTGACTGGATGGTAGCAGACATAGGTTCCAAACATTTTGTCTTTTGAATTGAAGCAATTCCTCTTGCATGGACTCAACCCAACTACTATCTTTCAAGGCATCTTCCACCTTCTTGGGTTCCATCTAGGATAAAAAGCATGAGTATAAACAGACATTCTCATTGTGAGTTTGCCCTCTTGTTCTCACACCTTAAGAGACTTCTCCTATGATATTCTCAGCTGGATGAGTATTGTGAATCCTAAGTCTAGGGATCACCTCCAGTTGCAAAGATAGATCCAGATTGGACATATTTTGCTCAAGAGCTTGAACACCTAGACCAGCTGTTGTTTCAAACTCATTCAATGAGGACTGATTGAATAAATCAGAAACACCATCATTATTTGTTGGCTATGAAGCAGCATTAACAGTTGCCTATTCTTTCAAGGTGCTACTTCCATCAGCTTGGTGTTGTGTAGTGTCACCAGATGAGTTTTCAAGCTTACTAGGTGGAGCATTGGTTGAAGCTCCACTATCTTTTGACATAGTTATACTATCAGATCTACCAATAATAGGAGATTGATTTGTAGCAACTCTTGGAGAACTTGGACTAGGTATTGGTAACTCGAATAGTTGATCATTGTTAGAATCACTTTGAGTACCTGTTCCAGGTGAAACATTCTTACAAGAAGGTTTAGAATAGTTTGGGAATAATTCTAAATCAAAGATATGATCAGGCCCATTCACCCTAACACAAGGAGTGTGCTCATTAACAACAATGTTGGAAGATTCCTCAAATTGTTGATTTTTGATGTTATAAACTATATAAGCAATAGAGTTGGAGGAATATCCAACAAAGATATCATCACCTGACTTTTCAGCAAATTTTGCCAAATTGTCCTTTGTGTTAAGTATGGTACACCTGCTGCCAAAGGACCGTAGAAAGCCAATGAACGGTGGCCTCTTGTTCCATAGCTCATAAGGGGTTTTTCCATGTGGCTTAACTACAAGAACCCTGTTCTGCACATAGCATGCAGTGTTGACGGCCTCTGCCCAAAATGTAGAGGCAGCTTTGAATCAGCTAACATGGTTCGAGCAACCGTAATAAGTGTCTTGTTCCTCCTCTCAGCAACACCATTTTGTTGAGGAGTTCTAGGAGCACTATATTTTCTGGCAATCCCTTTTGAGTTACAAAATGAGTCAAGAACTTGATTCTTAAACTCAGTCCCTTGATCCCTTCTAATTTTGTTAACCTTGTTATCAATTTGATTTTCTATTTTAAGAATAAAAGATTTGAAGTTTCAGCAGTTTCATCTTTAGTTCTTAAAAAGAATACCCATGTAAATCTTGTAAAATTATCAACAATCACAAGGTAATATGATTTCCTAAATCAGAGTTTCCTAACACCTGGAATCCAGTTGAGATGAACACACCTTTTTGTTTTGGGTCTTTCTTCAACTTGGACTCAGCCACTTACTTGGTAGTTTTTCTAGCTGCCTTAGCTCGGCTTCTTCTGGCTTTGGTGGTTAGGGGTTGATCATCACCGGTAGGAATGGGTAAAACTACCTTGTTCTTCCCTGTGATGGTCTCCATAGTTGCATCACTCTTTGACTCATGGGAAGGTGCGTCAGTAGATGAAACCTCTTGCTCTTGAGTACCAAACCTTGGTTGTCTAATAGACTAATAAGAATTTGGTGGAGCAATTTCATTAGTTCCTAACCCACCTTTGTTTTGATAACAATGTTTTGAGTGAGAGGATGATGCAAGATTGGATTGGAAGTTATGCTCAGAGATAGCATGCTTCCTAGCTTGAGCCTCAGCTGTGACAAGCTTGGCTTGAGCCTCAGACAATTTGGATATTAAATCCTTGATTTGAGTCTTGTAATTTGTATGTTCATGTTTTAACAACAACAAAGTTTTCTCTAACTCTTCAATTTTGTTTTGATAGTCAGATTTAGCCCATTTAAAATCAGATTTTAAAATATTTAATGACACAATATCAGATTTAGTTTCCATATTGTAGTCCTGATATAACTTAACCTTAGCAATGCAAGTTGTAGTACAGAGATGTTCATATACCTTGTTGTCATTTGTTCAGTCATGAGTGCTTGAGAAGGAGTCACATCTTGTACCATGAAGCTACAATCAACTTCTTGAGCCACAACAGCTGTCTTAGTTGACTTTCGAGTAGCTTTTGGTGTAGAGGATGTGTGGAGGCCTATAGGGTTCCCGGATTTGACTTGGGAGCCTTGCATTCCCTGGCAAAGTGACCAAGTTGATTACAGTTATAACATTTGACCTTTGTCTTGTCAAACCAAAACTTGTTGTTTGTTAGGTTATTGGGAAACTGCCTTCCAGTTCTTTTGAAAAACTTCTTCGCTCTATAGGTTAACAGAGTCATCTGTTGGACTATGTCCACATACTCCACATCATTTGGGCTGAAACACTCTAAATCATTAAAGTAATACTGATAGTCGCTACAGTGCCCATTTCATAAGACAAAGGCACACCTATCCTAAAAAGAACTTTACTGAACCTGTTGAGACCTTGAAGTCTAAGGAAATATTATATATGGCCCAGAAGAATAGGATGGCTGCTGGGTGTATGTCAGGTACTATTGAGGTTGGGGGGTCCTGAGCCTTCAGCAACCATTAAAGCGTTGCTAGCAGGAAGGCTTGAGGGTTTGCTCGTCTGGTGGCCTCTCTTGTTCTCCATCTCTAAACGGTATCCGTCAAGGATGCCATAAAGTTCAGTTAGTGTGAGGGAGTTCAGATATTCTGTCCTCTTGATAGAGACACAGTAAAACGTCCACTCATTTGGGAGTGCAATCATGAATTTTCTTGTGCGATAACTCAATTCAAGGGAAATTCCCACAAACTGAAGGGAGGTGCAGGCTCGGGTTTTATCACTTAAACACTTAGTTTTTTCTCTCAATACTCACTTGTAACACACTCGGGTCAGATGAAGTAGAATCTCTTCTAAGAGTTGATAATAATATATTAAGTAGCAAAGAACACAAAGAAATAATTTTCAAGGTACTTGTATATATTACTTCTCAACTCAAAGTATTACAAGATTCTTACAAGCATATTACATGAGTTACAATGAGAAACTATATATACTAGATCCTACAGCCGGATATACTTTGATACCAGCTGGAAACCTATAACTAAAGCATATACTACAATGCTAAATTTAAGGTATTTTAGATATTGTATTATCTAAGACATGGTAGTCATGACATGTCCATGACTTACCTTTTGTCACCAACTGAAGTTGGCAACTGTACTAATTGACAAAGGTGAAGAGTGGAATAAAGTATGGTTAACTATATGGCTTTTGAGAAGATGCCATGTACTATATCAGAGGTCTACAGCGGACTGTCAGAGAGACCATAATTATGTCCACTGGTTCATAGTAGTATCTTCCAAAGGTTAGTTGGCTTCGGAAGAACAAGTTCTTCCGAAGCCACTTATACTTCGGAAGTGGCTACTTGTTCCAAGGCTTGAGGACTTCATAATATCTTCATATTTCAGAAGTTGACTTCTTATCTTTTCTTCTAAGTCTTGAACTTTGGAAGTGAATACTTTGTCTTCGGAAGTTGGAGTTTTCTTTCGAAAGATGATCTTGCACTTTGTCTTTGGAAGAACTCCATTTCCTTCGGAAGTTCCACACTTACCTTCGGAAGTCCTTTATTAGTTGCACCCAAAATTAGTCTAAGTGATTTGGTTTTGGTTGCACCAGTCTTTCTAAATCCAACAAACTTCCCCTAGGCTGATGCTACCAAAACCTCACTTGTTTCTGCTTCTCAAAACCTTCAGCACCAGGGATAGAAGATGCTTATCTGTTTCCTTGTTCTTCCCTGAAGTGGTGCTGAGAAGTTTGTAAGTCATTAGTGGATAGGAGATCTAGTCTATCACTCTGAATGACATGTCCCTTTGTTGTGGCCCCCTAAAGAGAGTTAGTTGACCGGAGTTATAATCATACTCCCATCTAACTATGGATTCAAGTTCAGGACCCTCAACCATTTGAAGAAAGGTTTTACCTTTGGTTGCTGATCCTTTCCTTTCCTCCTCCTCTCTTAGTTTCAACTCTACTTCAGTCTTGGTCCTAACTATCAGCTCGACCAGATGAAGAGTGCTTAGATAAGTTCTGATATGAGCAGCTACCTCAAAGTTGGAGGGGTTGGAAAGTAGCTTCTCTGCTAACTCAGCAATATCAAATCTTCGTAAGTGTAGCAGAGATGAGGCATTTAGCCTGTTTAGCTCTCCACTCTCTCTCCTAACAACAAAGTTGTGAGAAGAGTCTTCGAACCTCCACTGAAAAATCTTCTTTCTAGGCACAAAGGGTTGACTTGGCACCTTGTTTTCTTTCTTTATATCCAATAGAGTCACCAGCCTTCTCCTTAGCTTCTTTTCTTCTTCATTCAAAGAATCTGAGTTGAGGCCAAAGAGCTTTGCGGCTTGGTACAATGTTCTTCTTGGTTAATCAAGAAATTGATCTCCAGTGAGGGAACATGAGGATCCATCAACATAGATTAGTTTGACAGACTCCTCCTCACAAGAGATATCGCTAAGGGTTGTACAGTTGATGAGCTTTGTCTTAATTGCCTTGAACTCCTCTAAGGAGAGATGTTTGGAAGGCTAAGGGGATGGTTTGGGAGGTTGTTGTGTAGGTTGTGGTGTTTGGGTTCTGGCAAGTGTTTTAGGTTGGAGGATGGGTAGTTTAGGTGGTTGAGGTGAGGAAGTTGGTAAGGTTGTGGTGTAGGTTTAGGGGTGTGGGGCTCAGAGGTTGGTTCAGTCTTAATGGGGAATGGAAAAGGAATTAGTTCAGGTTGTGATTGGGTTTGAGGTTGGGGTTGAGTGATTGGTTTGAAGATCATCCCATGTCCCCTTCTATACATCTCCTTCCTCTTCCCCGAGCAAATGTCAGCCTTTATGACACTGACATGTTGCTGGAGAGTTTTCTCAGACATTGGACCCACCTACCTGCCAGAGAAGCCATGTGCCCAGAGAGTCTTTCATCCAGAACTTTTCACCTATCTTTCTGGTAGCAGTGAGTCCTGCTTAGTCTTCCTTCTTCTTCTTCAACCTTAGCTTTTCCTTAGCAACTTTCTTTCTCTCCTTCTAAATTTGTTATTACTCTTTGTTGAAGAGCCATAAGATCGCATTGTTATGTGGGGATAGTTCTTCTAGAGAGAAACCCTTGGAGGTTAGACAAGTTATCATTTCCCTCCTAAGTTGTTGATCAGCTTCTTTTTTCTCCTTCTCTCTCTCCTCCTCTAAGGCCAGCCTTGCTGATTCTTCCTTTTGCTGAATTTGAAGCAAAGTTGTCTTTTCTAACTTAGCTAACTCCTCCAATGGTAGCAGGAGTACATCTTCATTCACAGCTCCTAATTTGACAAGTCTGTCAATGATTTCCACTCTTCTTCTGTTGTTGACGGCCTCCTGGTCAGCTGCAGCTGCTTTGCTACTTGCAGCTAGCAACTTCCCACTTGGAGGTCTACCTTTTCTCTTGAGCTTCTCTAACCTTTCTTCCTCCTGAAGCTCTTCCTCTGTCATCTTCCTCTTTCCTTTCACATCTTCGGAAGTGCTAGACTTTGGGGATTCTTGGATGGATGGTTCAGGTTGAGTGATGGTAATGGGAGCTGGAGTCAATGATGATGTTTGAGCTAGGGGTTGAGTGAGAAAATTCTCTCTATTAACCTCAGATGCAAGTTCTAGAATTGCATCTGTGACTTCTAGATCATCGGATAAAGAGAATAGTCCTTCCGCAGCTACAATCTCAGCTTCGGAAGATTGAAGTTGTTCTTCCGAGGCTTTGACTTGTGCTTCGAAAGTCTGTGAGAATGCACTCGCGGTCCCAACTATCTCAGTTGATGGGCCATCAGTCCTTGTTTCCCCCTCGAAATTAATCTCAGGTTCCACTTGGACCTTAGGTTGACCAACTCCCTCAACAGTAGTAGAAGGTGCATTCAGCCTCTGAAGCTCTTGAGCTCAATGTAAATCACAGACAAGTCAGGACTTGGTTGTGCAATAAAAGATTCCATCAGGAACTTATTGAAGAACCTGTTGAGATCTTGGAGCATATTGGAGCAATCTAAAGTTGCTGAGTGATAGACTTATCCTCTAAAGTCCTAACCTTAGATTCTAGGTTTGAGACATTATAAAGTAGGTCTTGAATGGTGAGTTGCAGTCTTCACTCATCTTCTTTTGAAGAATCATGGGGAGATGAGGTAACATACCTAGTATGTTCATCCTCACAACCAGATGTAGTTTCTTGGCACCCTGGTTTCCCTTGCTCAGTGATGTCTCTTTTAGAGTCATCAAATGGCATGGTTGTCGTAGATTCAGCCTCAGTGATGTTACCACTGTCCTAAAGGTCCGTTGAGGCTCCTTCAGTAGTGGTAGCTGAATTTACATGAGTCCCCTCCACATCAGTGGGACTCACCTCAGTAAAGGCTTGCTGATGGGGGCTAGAGATAAGAGGTCTCTCTAGGCTCTGTTGATCCTTGAGAGTTGTGGATCAACTTCATTGCCCTGAAGAGACATAATCTGTTCATCAGTTCTTATTAATAGGTCAGTAAAGGATATAGAGGTTAAGCCTAATAACCCGGGACCCTGGTCAATGTCTATTGGCATTGCGCTTATGGTCGGGCTGTCCCTTTTTGGCTGCTCAAGGAGTATAAAGTCTCACCCCGAGGGTTTACAGCTTGGGTTTCGGGCTCATGGGTTTGAGACTGAGGCGAATCAATACCCATATTGAGGTCAATTGTGAAGGATGGTGAGACCTCAGACTGAGTGGGAGCCCATTGTTCCACACTAGTATTTTTGGATTGAATAGGAGGAGCTTGTCCAATCAGAGAAGATTGAACAAGGTAAATTTTGCAATGTGAGGGTAGTTGCTGGTGTGGGTTCATCACCTGTGGGGTTAACAGGATGTCACTAGGAGCCATTGGCTCAATCATACTCGGAAGAAGAGCAGTATGTCTTCTGGTGAAATTGGTGGACAGCCTCTTCAAAATCTTGAAGATGGTCGGCCTCATTTGAGGGACAGTCAAAGCAGCTGCATAGACAAGCTGACTCTGGTCCAACTCACAGTTGATTAAGTGTTAGGAACCTGGGATACAAGAAGAATATGTCCCACTGGAGGTTCCCCATGAGATTAGTCAGCACAAACCTTGAGTAATTAAAGCTGAGGCTTTTCACCAATCCATGAACTAGGCACCCTAGTTCATATGGGATTTGTTCCCATCCCCCAGACTTGTTTGACACGCAATGGAGAACAACATGCAGTAGGAACTTGCAATTGTAAGAGAAGTTAAACTTGTAGACTGTAGACCTGCTTACTTCTCCACCATATCCTATTTGGATATAGGTGTTGTCCAAATCTATCTTTGGAAACCCTTTAGGAGTGCCCTTATCATGAAGCTCCAGATGCTCCCTGATGAGTTGTTCGGAAATGACCAACTCCTGTCCACAAATGCTCAACCTTATTACCCAAACCCCATATAGGGTTTCAATCTGACCATTTGCCCAAAATTCAGCCATGTGATTTGACTAAACGGTAGGGTTAACAGTCAGAGCAGTGTAATAAGATGATTGGGTAAGAAAGGAAATGATATCAGAGAAGTCAACATCCCTTGAAGAATCAAGGAGTGTGACTTGGTTGTGCTGAGGGTTAAGTGCCATTGAGAAAGTTGCAGGAAGATCAGTTTGGAATTGGGTGAATTGGTAGTAAATTTCGTAAAAATATGAAAGTGATTTGTTGGGTTTATTTTAATGGGTGAAATGGAGGTTTAGGGGGTGTGGATGAGGTGACAGGATGTTTCAATGGATGATGTGACAGGGGCGCTAAGTTTAGTCCATTTAAATAATCCGACATCATTAACAAAATCATTACTTTTTACAGAGTGGGGCCCAAAAAATTTCCATTACACAGTAAAGTTTTTCTTCTGAGTATAAAGCAGTTTCGAAGGTAATCTTCTTCCGAAAGAAATTTTACTTCCGTAGGTAAAGTTCTTACTTCCGAGAGTAAAAAATTGTTTTTAGAATGGAGAGTTTTATAAGCTTCGAAAGTAGATGTGATATGTAATAAATCGCTTCTTCCGAGACTAAAAAATCTTACGAGAAGAAAATTATCCTGGGAGGAATGTTGCTTCGGAATATATGTAAAACATCTTCCGAGAGTTAATTCCTCTTCGGAAGAATTTATACTTAGTGAAAATTTCAGAGGAGGACCTTTTGTAACAAGGCTTAGATTGTTTTGACACAAGACTTTACACATTAAAAAGGTTTTCAAATGAGACAGACTAATCAATATTTATCATCCCAATAGCTGTAATGAGATACTTGAATCTTTGTTCATCAAAAGCTTTGGTGAGCAAGTCAGCATATTGTTCATTTGAGTCAACTTTGATTAGTTTAATCATATTTTTCTCATAAATATCTCTAATAAAATTGTACCTGATATCAATATGCTTTGTCTTGGAGTGCTTCACTGGATTTTCCGTAATGGAGATGGCACTATTGTTGTCAATGTGGATAGGAGTGCTCATGAAGTTGAATCCGTAGTCTATCATCTGGTTCTGAATCCACAACAGCTGAGCACAGGAACTAGCAGCAGCAATGTATTCAGCTTCAGCAGTTGATGTTGAGACATGGGATTGCTTCTTGCATTGCCATGAGATGATCCTTCCACCAAGAAATTGACATCCACCTGATGCTGATTTCTTCTTGATATTACAGCCACCATAGTCATTGTCAGAGTAGCCATAAAGATTGAAATTGATGTTCCTTGGATACCAGAGACCTAATTTTGGTGTTCCTTTGAGGTATCTGAGGATTCTATTGGTAGCAACTAGATGAGACACCTTTGGAGCAGCCTGATATCTTGCACAAAGGCAAGTTGCAAACATGATATCAGGTCTACTTGCAGTGAGATACATCAGAGAACCAATAGTTGCCCTATAATAATGTTGATTAGTATCCTCCCCCTCAGAGCCAGGACAAAGATTATGGTTTTTGGGTATAGGTGATTTGGCTGGCTTACAATCCTTCATATCAAATCTTTCTAAGTTTTCATTGACATACTTAGATTGATTGATGAAAAACCCTTCCTTCATTTGCTTCACCTGAATTCCAAGGAAAAAGTCCATTTTTCCTATGGAACTCATCTCAAACTTCTTCTTCATAATGCTCTCAAAGTCTTTACACATTTGATCGTTTGAGGAGCCAAATATGATGTCATCAACATAGACTTGAACGAGCAAGATGTCTTTTCCAGACTTCCTTATGAAAAGAGTCTTGTCAATGGTACCTCTAGTGTAACCAGTGTTCAGAATAAACTGAGCCAATGTTTCATACCACAGTCTAGGTGCTTGGTCAGCCCATATAGAGCTTTATCCAATTTGCACACATAGTTGGGGTGTTGTGGATCTTCAAATCCTGGAGGCTGGCACACATAGACTTCCCTATCTATATCCTGATATAGAAAGGCACACTTGACATCAAGCTGGTAGACAGTAAAATTCTTGGATGAGCATAAGCAAGGAAAATCCTAACTGCCTCAAGTCTTGCAACAGGTGCAAAGACATCGATATAATCGATTCCCTCCTCTTGAGTGTATCCTTGAACCACCAGTCATTCCTTGTTCTTGATGATTAAACCTCTATCATCTCTATTGTTTCTGAAAACCCATTTTGTGCCTATAGGTACTTGACCAGATGGTAGTAGACATAGGTTCCAAACCTTTTGTCTCTTGACTTGAAGCAGTTCCTCTTGCATTGATTCAACCCAACTACTATCTTTCAAGGCATCTTCTACCTTCCTGGGTTCACCTAGAATAAAAATCATGAGTTCAAGCAAACATTCCCATTGTGAGTTTGTCCTTTTGTTCTCACACCTTCAGAGACATCCCTATGATGTTTTTAGCTAGATGAGTGTTGTGAATCCTAAGTCTAGGAATTACCTCCAATTACAAAGATAGATCCAGATTGCTTGAACAATTTATCCAGTTGTTGTTTCAAACTCATTCAATGAGGACTGATTGAATGAATGAGAAACATCATCATCATTTGTTGGCTGTGAAGCAGCATTAACAGCTGCTTGTTCCTTCAAGATGCTAGTTCCATCAGCTTGGTGTTATGCAGTGTCACCTGATGAGGTTTGAGGGTCGACATGTGAATCACTGCTTGAAGCTCCACTATCCCTAGAGATAGTCATACTATTAGATCTGCTAATAGTGGGAGCTTGGTTTGTTGCGGCTCTTGGAGAACTTAGAATAGGCCTGGGTAGCTCAAACAATTTGTCTCTATCAGAATCATTTGAGCACCTGTTCCAGCTGAAACATTCTCACAAGGCGGTTTGGAATAGTTTACAAACAATTCTAAATCAAAGATATGATCAGGGCCATTCCCCCTAACACAAGGAGTGTGCTTATTAACTACAATGTTAAAAGAATCCTCAAATTATTGATTTTTGATGTTATAAACTCTATAAGCTTTAGAGTTAGAGGAATATCCAACAAAGATAGAATCATCCGACTTATCAGCAAATTTTGCCAAATTGTCTTTGGTGTTAAGTATGGTACATCTACAGCCAAAGGACCTTTGAAAGCCAATGAACGGTGGCCTATTGTTCCATAGCTCATAAGGGGTTTTTCCATGTGGCTTATCTACAAGAACCTTGTTCTGCACATAGCATGCAGTGCTAACTGCCTCTGCCCAGAATGTTAGAGGCAACTTTGAATCAGCTAACATGGTTCGAGCAACCTTAATAAGTGTCTTGTTCCTCCTCTCAGTAACACCATTTTGTTGAGGAGTTCTAGGAGCACTATATTGTCTGGCAATCCCTTTTGAGTTATAGAATGTTTCAAGAACTTGGTTCTTAAACTGTTATGACCGTTTTCGTACGGAGTACTAACGGATTCTGCGTGAGACCAGATCAAATAGTGCGAATCCTATTTGATTGGTGATCCAATCAGTGAGAACGACAACCTGATCGATCTAATGATGAAACAAACGTTAAGAATTGATTAGAAATCGATGTGGAACGAACTATGAAGTTGGATAGGCTCTTTAGGACGCTCTGCACGGCTAGGGTTTGTAAAACTTTGAAGTCCCTTTTCAAGAATTATGTGGTATTTATAAGTTTTTAGTTTTCATTCGTACGACTGAACCATTAGCATGGTTCAGTCGTGCGACTAACTCATGCGATTGATTCATAAGCACGACTGAAGGTTCATTCGTGCGACTGAATCAATTTTATGTCTCACTCATATGACTGATCCAGTCTCCTAGTTTAGTCGTGCGACTGGTCCATAAGTATGATTCATTCGTGCGTATGGTCCATAAGTATGGTCCATTAGCATGAATGACCACCCGACTAAGTTGAACACATTTCTCAATCATTATTGACTTAGAACTATGTACAAAAACGTCAAACCTATATATGATGTTCATACATATAAATTGTACCAAATACAATAATAATATGAAATACTCAAAGACAAATAAACATCAAAAGCATATCATATTTCATTAAGTAGTTACATTACACATGTGTAAGAAATGAAAGAATTTTACATTTAAGAACATAAACTAGGAATATGATGTATCAACAAACTCCCCCTTGGACCTAGTTTATCCTATTTTTCTAACATTCTTCACATGCTCCTGGAATTTCTTGTACTTCTCTTCTGTAGTGACTCCCGCGTGTATCTCAAATGTGAAGCAGAGTCGTATAACATGTTGGAATTGTAGAGCTTGTACAATATCTTGCATGTCATAGAACAGTGGCCACTTGTATAGAGTGTAAACATCTTCAGTAGATAAGTATGTAAGCCACATTGGGTCAAATACCCTGATAGTCTCCATCTTTCCTTCCTTGTTCAGAACTATGACTGCTTCCCCCGTCCTCTAGTCATAATACCAACATTTGAAGTGTGAAGTGAAGTCCTGAGGCATATCCCGTAAAGGAATCTTAGACATTGTGCGTGGGGGACTCCACTTCAACACCTCCTTAGGCCTTCCAGATATAGGATCAACTTCAGTCTTATGAATGAACCGCTTAGGTTGTTGAGAGGTGAAGTTGACCCATCTGGTTTGGTATTCTTTCTTCAATGACTTCTCAAACCATCCCGACATTTTCCTCAGGTTGGCATACAAAAGATCTAAACATGCCAATCTGTTTAGCTCAAAACCAGGAAGAGTTTTCAGATCATGTGGATATCTGAAGTACTCAATCGCCTTCTCCCTTTGATGATCTTGCCTGACACTTTCTGATGTTTCTTGACTCGGTAAAGTTTGGTGTAGGCATTCAGCTTTGGAGGTGCACGTTGGGCCTTCATTTCTGATAAACAAGCTGCCCATTCAGCCTTCTTTATATCAACATAGCATCTGTAGGTTGGGCTTTACTTTCATTCTTTGCTTTCTCTTTCTCTATCTCATCAAGTAAAACAAAAGTATCACTGCCAAACGTTTCACCCAAGTCTGGGATAACGTTGCCCTCAAGGTCAGTGTACTGTGGATAGTGATCAGATGTGACATCCTCAATCTCAATCTCATCCACACCTTGTAGGTCCTCGTCACTCAAAACATCTACTTCCGGAGCATCTTTGACAAGCTCATCCGGATTTAGTCTAAACATATCTGCGAGCTGCTCGTCAGTCAGGTCATGAATGATTTCTCCTTCCTCTGGAGTATGCTCACCGACCTTCTCAAAATCTCTTTCAAATTAAGAATCATGGTTAGTTGAGTCTTGACTTGCTGAAGGGAAAGAACATCAATATCATCAGCCTGGAGAGCTTCGCTTTTGCCCTGATCATGTGTCTCCTCAGCTAGAGCTACGGAGGACCCGACTCTTTTAGAGCGCCTGTCCTGTGCTACTTGATTTGAGGCTGATGCAGATGCATCACCTTCTTGATCATCCTCCTCGTGATCATCATTTCTTTTTCCTTTTCCACTTCCTCCAGCTTCCTCGTCATCATCATCTTCTTCTGATTCATCATCTATCAACTCATCATCATCATCTCCACCATCATCTCCATCACCGTTAATCTTCAAGGGCTCACCCTTTGTTCCCTTCAACCTCAACATCAGCTTTTTGTTCTGTTTCTCTAACCCCTCGATCCACTTGACGGATGCCTTGACAAGCTAATTTTGAGCACTCAGGGCAGGGTGTGCTCGAACTAACGCTCTTTCATGAGCAACGTTCTTCTCTGTCAGCTGAGCGATCTGTTTGTCCTGCGCGGTATTGACCACCATCAGCTGGTTCATCTGGTTGGCTCTCATATCATCTGTAGATAGCAGCTTGAGCACCAGTCTGCTGAGGCTAGCTAGCTGTTCCTCTAGCCCGACAGTGGGTAAAGTAGAGCCAGGTGTAGGTGGGAATTGGGTGGATGTTCTGGCTAGGTGAGTAGTGGGTGTAGTGGTGGATGTGGTGAAGATGGGAGTAGGAATGGAAGTGGGTTGTGGTGGAGCTGTGTTGGGTATTGTGGGTGAGGTAGGTGTGAATGTATGAGTGGTGGTGGGAGTGTTAGTGGCTGTGGTAGTGGTGGTGGCTGTGGTAATGGTGGTGGGTATGGTAGTGGTTGTGGCTGTGGTGGTGGCTGTGGTGGTGGCTGCGGTGGTGGAAGAACTTATCAAGGTGATCCTCTGTTTCTTACTATTCTTGCCATAGGGATGGGTCATCCTCTTCTTCCATGACCCCTTGGCTATAGGGGCTCCCCCTGAGTTGATCGGCTGGTCGGATGTGTATGTTGGATCTGTGACATCAGTATCACCACCCTAGCTTGGCGTCCACAAACCGCCTCTTTCCCCTTCTCGGTAGCCATAACGTAGCTACCAACTCTCCTAGTGAGAGGCTCATCATCAGACCCATCTTCTTCATCTAACAAGAAATCCTGGTGGAAAGCAGCTTGCATAGATCCACCAGGTGCAGCTGAAGTACTGTGCGAAGGTGGTGGATATATAGTAGACGTTTCAGTGGCCTGTGATCAACTTGGGCCAGCATCTCCACCACCTTGACCATCATCAAGGTCGTCATCATCGTCGTCATCATCTTCAGTTGGAACCACTATGGGCTCAACATCAGAATCACTGTCATCGTGACGCCACTTCTTGCGAGAGGGCGCCACGTAATCCTCATGGGCCAGATGGCCAAATAGTCTCCTGACTGAGGGCTTCACCTGCTTCCCCCGGTACACCTTCATCCTCCCAGTGTGGTGTCATCCATCACCTCTAATACAATAGCATCGTCCTTCTCCTTAGGCAGCAAAGGAAGCTTCTCATCAATGATCATCTGTAAGAACCTTGGATACATACAGAAGCCTTCCTTGCCCTTGGCCTCGCTGTTCTCTATCAAGTAAGATAAGAGCATGCGAGAGAAACTGAACGGGTGATTCAGTACCAGTGCAACATATGCATTTTGGATTTGGTCCGACATCTCATCAAATCCTCCATGCCTGGAGGCTATGCACTTAAGGATCACATGTGCCAAATACTTGAACTGGGGGCACATGTTGCTCTTGTTCAGTACGTCAGCATTGATGTCTCTGGCGTACTTGATCCCCAAAAAGCAACCACGAACAGTCAGTGGATACAGCTTGGTTGGATGGGCTCCGTCTTCCCCCAAATCCAAGACTCTCGTCAGGTCTTCTTCACGGATCTCAATGTCTTGTCCGAAGATAGAGCTCCGGATACAGTGAGGCTCAACCGACCTGTCCATTGTGGCACTTTCCCACAAAGCCTGCTGAACATATCTATATGGTGTGCATGGAGTAGAAATGACCTTGTAGATCCTCGATCTACGCAGGAAGGCAATAACCCCGGTGAACTCAGAGGCGTTTCGAGAAGTAGCATCTAGATGAGCATAGATGTTGTGCTTAGTGCTCATAGTCCATCTCTCAGCCATATTGCTGCAACACAAGAAACATATCATTAGATTTATGCATAAGAGATAACAGTTGAACTTTAGCTGATTTTGATCAATTGGTTCAATCATGCGATTGAACCATACGACTGAGTTCAGTCGTACGATTGAGCCTGTGACTGAGTTCAATCGTACGATTGAGCCTGCGACTGAACTTAGTCGTATGCTATGCCATGTGGTTGAGTCAGTCGTGCGACTGAGTCACCGATTTATTCACTCGTGCGATTGAATCATGTGCCTGGCTCAATCGTGCGACTGAGGTTCATATGGCGTTTCTATTCGCATCTTGCTCTGTTCGACACAATAAAGTTGAATCTTTGTCAAAACGTTACTATACACTTCGTGTTTAGATTCATTAGGTTCGCAGGGACTCGAAATATCACTTAGTGTTGTTTAAAACAACGTTTATGTCAATTTAAGTGGTCTATTTTAGAGTATTGTCCTGGTTATTGATTTTAAACATTCTTGGTCATTGTGGGTTCGACTAATCCGAACTTTTGATTAAATTTCAGTTTCAAAGTACTTGAAGATGAATAGAAATCGGTTAGGATGACAATTAGAGAGTAATCACAATAATTAAATTTTGGGCAGAGTGTATGTGTAATAGGGGGTTTTTGAGAGTTTTGAAGGGTGGTACGACCGACTGAGCCCTCTATTTATACTGTTTTGAGTTTCAGTTGTGCGACTGGACCCATACGCATGATTCATTCGTGCCACTGGGGTTCAGTCATGCGACTGACTCAGACTGCTTCATCCAGTCGTACAATATCACTTCGTGCGATTGTGATCCATTCGTATAGTTGACCCATAGCCATGGTCCAATCATGTGATTGGCTCATACTTATGGTTCAATCGTGCGATTGACTCATACTTATGATTCAATCGTGCGATTGGCTTATACTTATCATTCAATCGTGCGATTGGCTCATACTTATGAGTTTCACATCAAATATTTCCATACACTCAAAATCTAACTTTTGATTTATGACATTATAACGAATGATCATCTCAGACATGACCCTTTTAACAGATTATCATTTGATCACCTCAGACGTGATCCTTTTAATTTAGAACCGATTTGCCACCTCAGACGTGACCATTTTAAATTGTGATTCACAGAGTTCATCTACTTATAGTCCGACATTGATACGAAAAGCTAACGAAAACATAAAACAACTTGAATTAAAACCTTTTAGAAATCTTCTAACTGATTTTACTTCCTGAGCTAAACAGATTCAATTTAATTTTATCATACTGGAATCATACAGGTATATCATAATCATTTCGGACCCTTTTATATGTACTTGAATACTAGATTCTTATTTGTTTAAGAGTCAATAGCACTTGTAGGAAATCATACTAGAGCTATAAGGTGCACACAATGATTTTGACTGTCGAGAGTTGCAACTGTTAGGACCTGGTATTTGAACGAAATACCTAGTGATTAGCGTGTAAACCAGATCAAATAGTGCGGAATCCTATTTGATTGGCGATCCAATCAGTGAGAACACACGAAGAATCAATAAGGAATTGAATCTAACGTTAGAAATCGATTGGGAATCAATCTAATGTGTTCTGTGAACTTGGAGAACGAATTGGGAGGCTTCTGGACGGCTAGGGTACGTCTGGAGTAGAAATAGAATGAATCGTTACGTTTTTCCACGAATTGGGTTGTATTTATAGGTTAGTATTGTTCATTCGGGCGACTGGACCATAAGTATGGTTCAGTCGTGCGATTGAACCATGCGGTTGATCCATTCGCAGGACTGAGTGTTCAGTCGTGCGACTGAGCCAATCTTATATGTCAATCATGCGACTGATCCAGTCTCCTGGTTCAGTCGTGCGACTGAGTCAATCGTATGAAGTTATTCATGCGTGTGGTCCATTCGCATGGGCCATTTGCATGAGAACTTCATTATGTTAAGTTTGAATGTATTAATTAATATAACATTATGTGTAACCTTTCAAACAATCACAAACCTAATTAACCAATTCAATATCGACTCATTAATGAAATATTAGACATTACAAATCACAAACAATCAATATCATTTCATTAATCATTTCAAATTACATCAGAATCAGATAAACAAGATCTATTACATTTCATATCATGATCTAGCGACATACATGTATCAACCAACTCCCCCTTGGACCTAGATCTCTCTAATGTCTTGTTTTCTGCATCACCTCCTCATATTTCTTGTACTTGTCCTCTTTTGTGACTCCCGCGTGAATCTCAAACGCGAAGCAGAGTCGTATGACGTTCTGGAACTGGAGGGCTTGTACAATATCCTGCGTATCATAGAACAGTGGCCACTTGTATAGCGTTTAGACATCATTTGCTGACTAGTTGGTAAGCCACATTGGGTCGAATACCCTGATCGTATCCATTTGTCCCTCTTTGTTTAGGACTATGACCGCTTCTGCTGTTCTCTAATCGTAGTACCACCACTTAAAGTGTGGAGTGAAGTCCTGTGGCATTTCCCTGAGTGGGATCCTTGACATTGTGCGCGGAGGACTCCACTTCAACACTATCTTTGGTTTTCCAGTAATGGCATCAACCTCAGACCTTTTGATATACCTTGTAGGATGTTGGGGTCTGAAGTTAACCCACCTGGTGTGGTACTCCTTCTTTAGGGCAGCCTCAAACCAGCCTGACATCTTCCTCGGGTCAGCATACGAAAGCTTTAGTCTGGCCAGCTGGTTAAGCTCAAAACCTGGTAGAGTCTTCAGATCATGTGGGAATCTAAAGTACTCTATGCCCTTTTCCCTCTTAACTGCATATACGTTCAGATCCTCAAAATACGCCCACGCTATGATCCTGCCAGACACCTTGTGATGTTTCTTGACTCTGTAGAGTTTGGTGTAGGCATCCTGTTTCGTTGCAGCATGTTGGGCTCTAACTTCATCAAAACATGCAGCCCACTCAGCCTTTCGAATATCGACATCATCATTTGAGGCTTGGGTTGTTCCTTCTGCTTTCTCTGACTCTTGCTCCATCTTGTTTAACACCTCAAAAGTATCGCTGACGAGGGATTCACCCAGATTAGGGACCACATTTCCCTCATTGTCAGCATACTGAGAGTAGTGCTCGGCAGTGACATCTTCAATCTCGACTTCATCAACATCGTCGAGCTCTTCGTCACTGGTCGAGTCGCATGTCGGAGCATCTTTCACTATCTCATCTGGATTGAGCTTGAAGATCTCTGCGAGTTGCTCGTTTGATAGGTCGTGAATTATTTCCCCTTCTTCAGGGGTATAACTCACCGACCTCCTTACGATCCCTTGCAGATCAAGAATCATTGTTAGCTGAGTCTTGACCTGCTGAAGGGGAGCAACATCAAACTCATCCCTTTGGTAATTTGGATCTGTTTGATTTAAACATTCAACACATCAACCATTAGTAATTAATCAAAGCATAAATGCATTAAACTTAATATAAACATTGAATACATAGGTTTCAATAGATGATTCAAATATAAAAGTAATTAAATACATAAACATCTAATCTTTACTTTTGTCCTGGATCATCGGCTCGTCACTTGGTGGAGCAGAGGAAGAAGCTGGTTGGTCTTGTCTGTTCTTGGACCTCCTCTCTTGACCTGAAGCAGAGGCCGATGCAGCTGCATCCCCTCCTTCTGCATCGTCATCTTCATCCTTCTCCTCTATCCTTTCTTCTTCAGTTCCTTCAACCTCCTCTGTCTCATCCTCATCATCCTCATCATCATCTTCATCATCATCATCACCATCATCTCCGTCTCCCTCTTTGATCTTCAGGGGCTCCTCCTTAGATCCCTTTAGCTTTAACATGATCGTCTTCTTCGCCTCCTCCAACTCCTCTATCTTCTTAGTGGATGTGACACTTTGCTCCTGGAGTTGGCCTATCTCATGGCTCTGAGCAGCCATATGTTGGGCCTGCTCCTCAATAACTCGAGCCTGCTCTACAATCTGGTGAGACTGTGCAGCAGTCAGGTCAGCAAGCTGGCGAATCTGAGCCGCCTTCTCCTCATCTGCAGCTAATAGGCGCATCACCATCCGGATAAGCGCAGACAGCTGTTCCTCTACCCCAATTGGAGGTAGAGGTGATCCATAGGTATGAGAGGGATGGGCTGAGGGTCCAGCCTGGTGGGTAGTGGTGGTGGTGGTGGCTGTAGTGAAGATGGGTCTGTGAAATGGTGGAGGTGATGTGGGAGTGAAAGGTATGGTGGTAGATGGAATCTGTATAGTGGTGAGAGGTGTGGTGGTAGCTGTGGTGGCTGTGGTGGCTGTGGTGGGGGATGGTGTGGCTGTCGAAGTGATAGTGGTGGTGGTAGCGGTAGTGGCTGCGGTGGTAACGAAGGTCAAACGTCATTTCTTCTTCTGACCATGGGGCTGAGCCATCCTTTTCCTCCTCGTTCCAATCGAGGTGGATGCTCCCCCTACAACCCTGCTTGCTGACTCAGGTGCATAACTCGGATCAGTAGCTGTCTCTCCTGAGTCTCTTGGGCATTCACCAACCGCCCTTAGCCCATATTCTGTGGGAACAACCTTGCTTCCCACAGTACGTGTCAAGGGCTCCTCGTCCGACTCCTCTTCCTCCGCATCAGGAACAAAATCCTGATGGAATCCAGCAGACTCGGCTACGTCTCTAGCTGGGGCAGACACTGGAGGTATAACATCAGAAGCTGTGCCTCTCGGTAGAGTAGGCATATCATCCCCAACGTCCCCACTATCGTCATCATCTGAATCATGCTCTGGGAGCAGTAGCCTCTCATGATCAGAATCACTATCCTCATGACGCCATTTGCGTCTCCCCGGCGCTACATATCTCTCGTTGGCCAGATGGCCGATCAACCTCTTAACCTGGGGCTTCACCTGCTTGCCCCTATACACCCTCATACGACCCAAGGTCGTGTCATCCATAATCTCCAATTCCACCGCATCATGACTCTATTTGGGAAGTAGTGGCAGCTTCTCGTTGAAGATCAGCTGTAGAATCCTAGGGTACATACAAAACCCTTCCTTCCCTTTGCCTCCAGGTTCTCCACCAAATAAGAGAAAATCATACTCGAAAAGCTGAAAGGGTGGTTCAGCACCAGTGCCACGTAGGCATTCTTAATCTGGTCTGATAGGTCATCAAACCCACCCCTCCGCGAAGCAAAGCACTATAGGATCACATGCGCCAAGTACTTGTACTGGGGGCACAGGTTGCTCTTATTGAGCACACCCGAGTTTATGTCCCCAGCGTACTTGATCCTAAGAAAGCATCCTCGGACAGTCAGTGGATGTAATCTGGTGGGGTGATCAGCATCGTCCCCAAACACAAGAACTCTCTGGATGTCTGCAGCAGTAACCTCGATATCATGACCCAGAATAGAGCTCCGAATACTGTAGGGCTCACGAGAACGATCCACGGAGGCATTCTCCCAGAATGCCTGGTGTAATGATCTGTAGGGCGTGCACGGTGTAGATATAGCCTTATGTATCCGAGACCGTCTGAGGAAAGCTATAATCTCTGTGAACTCGGCCCCGTTCTGAGTAGTATGATCAAGTGAGCACATATGTTGTGCTTTGGATTAATGGACCATCTATCAGCCATTTTCCTGAAACACAAGACACAGAAGTATTAGTGCATAATACATCAAAATTCAGTTCTAAGTGTAATGTTTAAATTCATTCTGATTCATTCGTGCGAATGAATCATGCGACTGAAGTCAGTCAGTTATCCTGTCATGCGACTGAGCTCATTCGGTTGAATGAGACATGCGGTTGAGTTCAATCTGCTGACTGAGTCTGCGATTGGTTCACTCGGCCGACTAAGCTCATTCTCATGGTTCATTCGGCCGATTGACCCAATCGCAAGTTTCAATCGTGCAATTGGAGTTCATCCGGACGACCAGTCGCCTGTCCTACTGTTCAGTCGCCTGCTGTTCGAATCTTGACCAAAACAAGTGATTTAACATGGGTTACCGGTTCAATAGACTCGCCATTTAGTCACTAATAACCTATTAAACTTAGTTTTAACATTTTGCACAGTTTAGGTAGGTTATTAGGTCAATTTTCAGTCCGTTTCTTGTGTTCATTCGAACATCGCTAAATTAGGGTTCCATCTTTCAGATTTCATTGAGATAGAGCTTCTGTCTACCTGTATAATCCACAACGAACGTCAGAGAATCAATATCATGATGAAAACAGGATCTACAGAGATTTCGGCAGAGTAACAGTAAAGAGTGCGATTTGGGAGCGATTGGGAGTGATGAGTAAAATGCGATCGACTGTGGCCCTTTAAATACTGAATCTGAGCTCATTCGGCCGACTGGCCTCATTCGCTCAGTTCATTCAGGCGACTTAGGCTCAATCGTGCGATTGGCCCAGTCAGTCGCATGCAGTTGGCCGACTGAGGTTCAGTCGGTCGACTGACTCATTCGTACCCTTTCATTCGCATCTTCAGTTGACCGACTGAGTCTCAGTTGGCCGACTGACTCATTCGCCCCTTTCCATTTGGTCGAATGGGTCATTCTGATAAGCGATTCGGGTGAATGGCTCAATCTCATGTCCAGTCGTGCGAATGGGAGCCATTCGCATGGTTGGTCCATACTCATGGTCCAATCATGCGAATGGGTCACACTTAGTAAATTTTCTGCCATTTTCAATAATTTACTTTTATAACCCTTTTAACTTTTGAAATTAACATTTTGAGCTTTTGATCATCTCAGACATGATCAAATTAACTTGAAAACCTTTTTGATCACCTCAGACGTGATCCTTTTAAACAATTTAGTCACCTCAGACGTGACCGTTTTAAACACTTTGTCACCTCAGACGTGACTGTTTTAAACTTTTAAAACACATGTGGTCATCTCAGACATGACCCTTTTAGTGCATTTATCCCTAACTGATTTTTATAATGTAGTCCGACTAACAAACAAACTAAAATTACTAAATAAATTAGAAGATTTAAACTAAAGTACAAAAATGAACTTGTTTTTTTTTTTGTGTGGAGGGATACTCCTAAGATAGAAATCTACGGGATTTGGTTCCGGATAGGCAGCTTCAACTTAGATTGACCACACCTGGACCAATTCAATTTTGGAATCATACAGGCAAGTCAAATCATTTGGGACTTGTTATCAAAACCTTTTGATGCTCAATTCTTGGTTTTCATCCAGAGTCGTTAGCAACTTTAGGAAATCATACTGGAACTATTAGATTCCCACATTGATTTGAACTTTCAAGAATTGCAGTCACAATGATTGTCAATATGTTTGTCCTCTTAAATCCATACACAGACTTTTGACACAAACTGGTGATAGTTTTAGGTTTAATTATTTCAACTAACATTTGTGGATTCCACACTTATATGGTAATCAACATTCCTCAGGAGCTTTTGAGCGGTCTACGGGTATTATTACAAGAAGAGACTATTCTTAGAGCTTTCAAAGAGAAGCCAGTCCTCAGGTCAGTACCATCGCACAGCAGAGAGGCGGCAAACACCAATGAATTCTAGAATATCTAGGGTATGCTTATGCTCAGGTCAGTGCCATCGCACAGCAGAGAGGCACACAACCTATCTCCTTGTTAGAGCAGCTTGATTTTATTTTGCACAAAATGCACCAACAACATAAGTCATTAGCTTGATTGCATTTGTCTTTCAATTTTTTTCGTGCTTTGCTCTATTTATGGTCATCCGCACACATTCGTGGCGTTTTACATGCTCATCACCCCTTATTGGAATATAGTTGATTATGTTAACCAGTGTTTTTTTTTTGCACAAAATGCACCAACCTATCTCCTTTTTTTTTTCTTTTGTAATTTTTTTTTATTTTTTTTAATGTTACTTGCTGACTTATTCTCCCCCTAAAATACTAAAATCATAACTGTTTTAATTATTTTAGGATTTTAATAAACAGCAAAATAACATGACTTTAATTTAAACAAACTAAAGTAAATAAAGAAAATAAAAATAAAATAAAATATTCAACTAAAAACACGTCGGACTACAAATGATCATCATCAGGAATAACATCACTTTTCTTTTTAACGCCATTGACCTCTAGCAAATATTGAAAACGTGGTTTATCAAAGGCTTTAGTATAGAGGTCAGCGCGTTAAAAATCAGTATTAATTTTTACCACATCAATTAAGTTCTTTTCAAAACAATCTCTTATGAAATGGTATTTAATACCGATGTGTTTGGTCTTTGGATGTTGGACCGGATTTTTAGTTACTGCAATTGCAGCAGAGTTATCAGCAAAAATTGGAGTAGAAGAAAACTTTAAACCGTAATCCCGCATTTGCTGTTGAATCCAGATGATTGGTGAATAGCAACTTGCAGCAGCAACGTATTCTGCTTCACAGGTTGACAATGCAACCGATGTCTGCTTCTTACACTGCCAGGTAACTAATCTTCTCCCAAAGAATTGACACCCTGCTGATGCAAACTTGTAGTTTATCTTGCAGCCCCCGTAATCCGAGTCACTATACGCCGTAAGCTCAAAATCATCATCATGAGGATACCACAACCCAAGTGTGGGTGTACCCTTTAGATAACGAAAAATCCTCTTGACCCCGATCAGATGGTTGACCTTAGGCTTGGCCTGATATCTAGAACATAAACATGTAGCATACATGATATCAGGTCTTGAGGCTGTGAGATACATGAGGGATCCAATCATTCCTCGGTACATTGTGGCGTCCACTAGATCTCCATTTTCATCAGGTGCTATATCATGATTCGTAGCACGTGGAGTCCCAGCAGCAGAAGCATTCTCCATGTCAAAACGACTGAGAATGTCTCCTACATACTTGGTCTGATGTAGAAAGATCCCATTTGGTGTCTGATCCACCTGTAATCCGAGAAAGAACTTCATCTCCCCCATAGCACTCATCTCAAACTCTTTCTTCATAACTGCTTCAAACTCTTTGCATAACTGTAAGGATTCCTGAAGTCTGATGCAACCCAAAAACAGCTCAAGTGTCTCAGCAAACATGCACAAAGTACTGAAGTGAAGAATGCTTCGGAAGTTTTACACAAAGCATTAGAAAATACTCTAAGTGTAAATCTTCCGAAGCCAAGACCAATATCTTCCGAAGCCAAACATGAAGTCTTCCGAAGCTTCAGAGACAAAGTCTTCCGAAGCCTCATCCTATGAAGACAGATTTCTTCCGAAGACTTTTAGTACACATGCTTTATCTGATGTACTGTTCCATAAAGCACCTTTTCCGCTGCATCTCTGTAAAGTCACCAACTTACATGAGTTGGTGAAAAGGGTCATGCTTTTGGTAACTGTACATTGAGGTCTTGAGTCTGTAACTTTCCACTTTATGTACTTTATCCTTTTTGTATTGTAAAAGGATGTGAGCTATGGCATGTCATAGTCACAAGGTCAAAAGGCAGATATGCCTTTTGATCCTACAATTGATTTTGTTAGTGTCTAGTCAATTGTATCCAGCTGGCCTTCAAAGTATGGCCGGCTGTAGGTTGTAGTATAAGTATTTCAAGTTCTTGTATCTTTTCTTAATGCTTTTGTAACACTTGTAAGAGAACTTGAGAAAGCATATACTGCCTCCTTGAAACCCAACTCTCTTGTTCTGTCTCTTTACTTACTTGTGTTCTTAGCATCATACTTGGTTACCCAGTTTACTGTTTGATTAGAGATTAGTTATTCTCCTCATTGTGTGATTGTGTTGTAATTGTAGTTAAGCCCTTAAACGGTCCTGCAATTGGTATCAGAGCATTCCAGGCTCTTGATATAAGATCTAACCATCTTAAGATCCCTCACAACACACAAAAGCTAAACTCTTCAAATGGCTGCCATCTCTAAGACTGATATGGAGACTGGAACCATGAACAAATCCCCACTGATCACTCTTGATGATTTTGACACCTGGTGCATGAGGATGGAAGGCTTCATCAGGTCTCTTGATTCAAGAATGTGGGAATCTGTTGAGAATGGACCCTTTCATACCCAGCACCCCTTCTGCTACTGGTGCTGGTATGATTCCTAAATGTGGCCAACTACTCAGATGAAGATAGAAAAAGAGTAGAAATTGATAGGAAGGCCATGACTGCTCTTCAGACTGCTCTCCCAAACTCTGTATACAGAGGCTTCAAGAAGTGCAAGACAGCCAAACAGCTGTGGGATGCACTGAAGCTGATGTATGAAGGCTCCTCTGAAGCCAAGGAGAACAAGAAAGATCTTCTGAAGCAGCAGTTTGAAAATTTCACCTTCAAGGCAGGTGAGACCATGACTCAACAATACTTCAGGTATGTTGAGATTGTGGATACCCCTAGTGGATGGATGAGTTTCCTCTTGAGAACAGGGACATTGTAAGGAAGTTGTTCATGTCATCACTTCCTAGGCAATGGACACACTATTGTGTGGTGATCAAGAGGACTGAGAACCTTAAGACTCTTACTCTTACAGAGTTGTATGGGATTCTCAGTGGATACCAGATGGAGATGAACATGCAAGGTTCATCTGGCAACTCCAACAATCAAATGGGTTCAGCCCTTCATGTGGTTGAAAGGGACAGCATAGAACCTCAGCATCATCTCTTATGCTACCCTGACAACTCACAAAAGGGTCCTTTCATCACCTTCCCGGAGACACCAAGGGAGAACTTTACTCAAGGAAGCCCATTCCAAGAGACAAGTTCTTCTCAAGCCTTTGTGTCTGCAGATGAAAAGCTGTGGGAATTATCTCTTCACTCTTGAAGACCTGGACTGTATCCATCCAGATGACCTGGAATACATGGAGATAGTTCAGCAGATGGCTCTCCTCACTCACAGAGCCAAGAAGTTCTACAAGAGGACAGGAAGAAGATTCCCAAGCAATGCTACCAGCAGCAAGTTTGGGCTGGATAAAAGCAAAGTTAAGTGTTACAACTGTAACCTTATGGGTCACTTTGCCAGGGAGTGTAAGGCACCTAAAACAAATGGGGGCCAAACACAACCAGACCAAACTTTGCTGACAAAGCTCCTCAAGCTGAGAAGACAAAGCAACATGCTGCTGTTGCTGTTGAAGAAGGAGGCTTTGACTGGAGTTTTCAGGTGGAGGATGCTTCTCCGAACCAAGCACTGATGGCTGACCATGATGAAGCCAAGGTATTGGAACACCTTTGCTCCCCTGAATGCATTGCTAAAGTAAATAGATACAGGTCCTATAACCTAGAGATGAGATCTGATCTTGAGTCATTAAACATATTAAAATCTGATTTTAGAAAGTCTGAAAATGATTACAAGTTAAAGATAGAAGACTTGGAGAAAACCATTTCAGTACTAAAACATGAACATACAGATTTCAGAACTCAGATCCAAGATCTCATCACTAAGTTAACTGAGTGCCAGGCTGAGCTTGTGATCAGCAAAGCCAAGGCAGAGAAAAGAGTGTTCTTGAAGAAGAGACCTTCAAGAACATGATATCCTCATCCCTGCACAACAAAGTTTGTTATCAAAACAGACAGGGACTAGGATCAAATGAGATAGCTCCTCCACACACAATCTTGTCTGTAAGATCTCCTAGGTGTGGAACTTGTGAAGATGAGCTTCCTCTCATAGATCCTGTAAGTGAGGATGATGAAGAAGTGATAGTGAAGAATTCCTCTGAGAGAGTGAAGAAGAGGATTCTCCAAGGGCCACTATCCTTCTGAGGAGAAGAAATCAACTGAGATGACCAAGTCCAAAGAAAGAACTTGATCAGAAAGAGCAAAAGAAAAGCAAAGAAGGCTCAAGAAATCAAGGCTACTTTTGATGCTAAGCAGAAACAAGTTTTTATCTCTGCAGGTTTCAAAGTAGTAAGGACTGAAGACATCAACCAAGACTCCTTAGCTAAGAGTCATGGTTCTTGTTCAAATCATCTCAGTACCAAGAAGAAGACTGATTTGCTGTGTACCACTGCTGCACAGCCTGGACCATCAAACTCCAAGAACAGTTCACAGCCCAAGGGAACTGTCTCAGCATCTACCAAGATGAAGATGGAGAGGGGATGTGACCAAAGTCAGTCTTGTTCTCAAAGGGAGACTTCTTTAGAAGATAATGTTATGTGTTATGTGTGAAAGTACTTCTCACATTGCTAAGGATTGCCCATACAATCCTAAAAGTACTGTCCACATGACTAAAACAAAGACTTCAAAGAGTCTCAAGAAATCTCAAGCTTCGGAAGGAAAGTCTGTTTCCTTCGGAAGTTCCAAATCAAAGAAGGAGGTAAGTGGAAAATTACCTTCGGAAGCAAAGTTGGTCTCGGAAGAAAGGAATTCTTCCGAAGCACTAAAGTCTGCTGCAGTGACTGTAGACTCTTCCGAAGGATCAGTCATCAAAACTTATGAAGTTCTAAAAGCTTCTAAGGTTTTGAAGGTCAAGTCCAAGACTCCAAAGATGGTGTGGAAGTCTAAGAAAGACCAAATGACTGAGGTTTCTCCATCAACAACAGCTGAAGATCCCTATAGTACAACCATAGGATCTATTACTGTTGCATTACCTTCTTTTACTGTTAATGAGCCCAAGACAAGTAAGGCTTGGGTTTCAAAATGTAACTAATCATCTTCTCTGTGCAGGAACAGCTCAAGACCAACAGGAATGTTTGGATAATTGACAGTGGCTGTTCCAGGCACATGACTGGCAATAGGTCTCTACTCCACAATTTTGAGAGGATTGATGGAGGACCAGTTGCTTTGGAGGAGATGAAGGTGGTTACATTTCTGGAAGGGGCAAAGTCACAAATGGTAAGCTCAGCATTGAGAAGGTAAACTTTGTCAAGGAGCTTGGGTACAATCTTCTGAGTGTATCCCAATTTTGTGATCAGAGTCATAACATGCTCTTTACTGAGCATGAGTGCATTGTTCTCAAACCTGGTGTGGTCATTCCTCATGAGCATATCCTGCTCAGAGCCCCCAGGAAAGGGAACATGTACAAGATGGATTTGCAAGAAACATCTCCCTCAGGAGAAGTTTCATGCTTTCTATCAAAAGCAAATAGTGATGAGTCTTTCCTATGGCATAAAAGAATGTGCCATGTAAACTTTAAGAACATGAATAAATTAATTAAACATGACTTGGTAACTGGAATGCCAAAGAAAGAGTTTACTAGTGATGATCATTGTGTGGCATGCCTGAAAGGGAAGCAACACAAAGTATCTCACAAGCCTAAGGAAAAGAACTCCATCACTACTCCCCTACACTTGTTACATATGGATCTCTTTGGCCCCACCAGTGTAATGAGTTTAGGAAGGACCTCTTACTGTCTGGTGATCACAGATGATTTTACAAGATTCACTTGGGTCTTCTTCCTTAGAACTAAGGATGAAACCCCTGAGATTCTGAAGAATTTCATCTTAAAAGTTGAGAATCAATGTGATCACAAGGTCAAAACCATAAGATGTGATCAAGGAACTGAATTCAAGAACCAAATCCTTGATGCATTTTGTGATGAAAAAGGTATTACAAGACAATATAGTGCTCCCAGGACTCCTCAGCAAAATGGAGTTGCTGAAAGGAGAAACAGGACACTTATTGAAGCTGCAAGAACTATGTTGTCTGACTCTAAACTGCCTATCACCTTCTGGGCAGAGGCAGTCAATACTGCTTGCTATGTGCAAAACAGAGTTTTAGTAGTTAAGACACATGGTAAGACTCCTTATGAACTTTGGCACAAGAGGAAACCTTTCATTGGTTTTCTCAGGTCATTTGGATGTCCCTGCACCATCTTGAATACCAAAGATCAAATTGCCAAGTTTGCTGAGAAATCAGATGATGGACATTTCATTGGATACTCTTCTCAAGCTAAAGCTTATAGAGTATACAATCTCAGAACTAGAATTGTTGAGGAGTCAGCCAATGTGACTTTCAATGAGCACACTCCCTGTGTGGCTGGTTCTGGTCCGGATTGGCTGTTTGATCTTGATTTAGTTACCAACTGTTTTAACAAATTGTGAGCATGTATCAGGATCTGCAGAAAATCTAAATACAGGTGATCCTGATCCAAGATTTGAGCTAGGAAGATCCTTCAACTCATACATCTTCAGCTCCAGTTGGAACTACTTCAGCAAATGAGGTTTCTATCAGCACAACAATGACAAATTCAGCTGATACATCTGGCATGCCTTCAAATTCCAGCTCAGAGGCCTCTCAACCAGATAAAGATACCTCACTTGTAGAAGACAACAATGGTGATGGTGATAGTGATCAAGAATTTCTTGATGCTAATAACCACACCATAGATGACAACATCAATGATGTCTCACACTCATTGGATCAAGTTAATCTTGATAAGTGTGATAATGTGGAGGGTGAATCTTCAGGACCAGATTTAAATTTCTCAAATTTAGATCTTTCCCAGCAACTTGCTGTGATCCCTCAGCTAAGGATCCACAAGTCTCACCCTACCACAAACATCATTGGAGATGTGTCACAGGGGTAAGAACAAGAGGACAAACCCATGAAGCAAATGTTTGTCTTCACTCTTGTTTCTTATCTCAGATAGAGCCCAAGAAAGTTGATGAAGCTCTAAAGGATGGAAGTTGGGTTGAAGCTATGCAACAAGAGCTGCTTCAATTCAAAAGGCAGAAAGTTTGGAACCTTTGTCCTCTTCCTCATGGGAAGACTACCATTGGAACCAAATGGGTTTTTAGAAACAAGAAGGATGATAGGGGAATCATCATCAAGAACAAGGCAAGACTAGTTGTTCAAGGATACACACAAGAAGAAGGGATTGACTACACTGATGTCTTTGCTCCTGTAGCAAGACTAGAAGCTGTTAGGATATTCCTGGCATTTGCTGCATCCAAGAACTTCAAGGTCTACCAACTTGATGTAAAGTGTGCTTTCTTATATGGAGTGATTGATGAGGAGGTTTATGTCAAACAGCCACCTGGTTTTGTAGACCCTGATCATCCTGATTATGTCTGCAAGCTTGACAAAGCTCTTTATGGGCTGCATCAGGCACCCAGAAAGTGGTATGAGACACTATCTAAGTATCTCTGCAAGCATGGATACAGAAGAGGTACTATAGATGGAACCCTCTTCATCAAAGGACAGGGAAATGACTTATTGCTGGTTCAAGTATATGTTGATGACATCATCTTTGGTTCAACTAATCCAAAGCTCTGCAAAGACTTTGAGAAGCTGATGAAGGACAGATTTGAGATGAGTTCAATGGGAGAACTCAACTTCTTTCTGGGAATTCAAGTGAAGCAAGTTGAAGATGGCATCTTCATAAGTCAGTCAAAGTATGTTCAAGACATACTCAAGAGGTTCAATATGACTGATTGTAAGATAGCTAAGACACCCATAGCCAGAAACCACTCCCTTGGTCCAGATCTTGAGGGGGAGTGTGTAGATGAACACTTATACAGGGCTATGATTGGGTCTCTTATGTATCTTACAGCTAGCAGGCCTGATATCATGTTTGCTACATGTATTTGTGCAAGATATCAAGCCAACCCTAAGATGTCTCACTTAATCACTGTGAAAAGGATTTTAAGATACCTCAAAGGTGCTTCAACACTTGGTCTATGGTATCAAAAGAATCCAAATTTCAATCTGTATGCCTATACAGACAGTGATTATGGTGGTTGCAATATGACTGCAAAGTCTACATCTGGGGGATGTCAATTCCTTGGTGGAAGGGTGGTCTCATGGCAATGCAAGAAACAATCCTGTGTGTCTGCATCAACTGCTGAGGCTGAATACATTGCTGCTGCAAGCTGCTGTGCTCAAGTGCTTTGGATTCAAAATCAGATGCTGGACTATGGATTTAACTTCAAGGAGACTCCTATCCACATAGACAACAACAGTGCTATCTCTATCACTGAGAACCCTGTGCAGCACTCAAGGACCAAACACATCAACATCAGGTATCATTTAATAAGAGATAACTATGAAAAAGGATTAATCAAACTAGTCAAAGTTCATACAGATGAACAATATGCTGATCTGTTCACCAAAGCTTTTGATGAACAGAGATTTAAGTATCTGATATCAGCTATTGGGATGATTAACTTTGAGTAGACTTTTATTATAAAACTAATTCTAATTATTTCTTCTTAAAATATGTGTGTCCTAAGTTGTCTAGTTCATCACTTTCATAAGCTCATGTTTTCTTTGGATGTAAAATTCTTTTGAAGACTTTCCTTAGATTCTTGAAAATTCTGATACTTCGGAAGATAAGATTTTATCTTCGGAAGAAAAACATGTCTTTAAAATAAATAACTGTCTAAGAGATTTTACCTTCGGAAGAAGTAAATTCATCTTCCGAAGCTTAAAATTTTTATCTCAGACACTTATCTATTTTCAAGAACCTTTTCCTTCCGAAGCAAAATTAACCTTCGGAAGCTTTGTTTATTTCAAACAAAGCATTCAAAGGTTTATTTCTCTTCCGAAGCATAAATTATCAAGACTCTCAGGAAAATCTTCCGAAGCCATTTTAGCTTCGGAAGCTTTTTAATCAAAACTTCCGAAGACAAATAAATTCGGAAGCTTTTCGAATTCCAAGAAAACTACTTTTTGAGCAAAAGTAAACTACTTTTTCAGAGGTGGGACCGACTTTCGGATTTCAAAGTTTATCCTCTTTCATTAACTTTGGTTCAAATCCTTTTCATATAAATACCCAACGGTTCCCCTCTTTCCCACTATCTTCCTCAATTCTACTGTTTCTCTAACCTAATTCTCTAAACCGCCTTTGCTTTCTACCTTTCTTCACCCTTAAGCTTCTAAAATGGCCAATCTTAACCGCAGAAACAACCCTGATTTCTCCATGCAACTACACAGGCAACATAATCAAGTTGCTCTGTTAAGCTCTGAGAAAGATGCAAGTTTCTCAGAGATTTGCCAATTCTTGACTCTATCTAACTACTTCACCTCCCTGACCATTGATCCTCCTCTATATGAGGATCAGTTGCTTGAATTCTGGAAGACCTGCCAAGAGGTCATTATGGATGGGGAGAAGGCACTGTCTGCCACAGTGCAAGGAAGGACAGTCTTCATCACTCCGGCCATCATTAACCAACATCTACAGCTGGATGATGAAGAAGGTGAGGTGTCCTTCCAAAAGAAGCTGTAAATCATTCTTTTGAGCAGATGGGCTATGAAGGGAGATTTCTCTGTAAAGACCTTTAGGAAAGGGAAGGTCTCATCCCAATGGAAATTCCTGCTCCATGTGGTTATCCACAGCTTGTCAAACAAGCATGGTGGATGGGACCAGATTCCTGAGGATCTCTCCTTCATTGTTCATGGAATGGTTCAAGGGGTCAAGTTCAGGTATTCACAATTTGTATATACTAATTTACTTGCAAACTTAGACTCCTTAGAGTATTACATGTTTCCTAGATATGTTCAACACATTCTCAACTGTGAACTGGGCTCACAGTTGAGGGAAACAGGTAATATTCTTAAATTGGGACAGATGAAGCCCGGCATCTTTAAAATAATGAAGAAGCCAACTGTAGGCTTCTCTGGGGTAGAAACAGCCCTAGTCCCAAAAATGTTAGAGCTCATTGCTCAAGGTGACAACCTAGCAACACAAGCTAGTGTTGAACCCACACCTCTTTTGTCCCTACCACAAAAAGACCAGAAATCACCCTCACCTACCAAAGAAAATCCAAACGAACCCCTGCTCAGACTATTGAGTCTGTGCAGGCCCCCAAATACTCAACCTTACAGGAAGAAGTGGATACTAGAGCTCCCACTTCTCCTGAGGAGCAAACCACTCCCATTACTTCACCTATCAGGGCTGAGGTTCCTCAAGCTCACCCTGATGAGCTCAATAGCCCAACAACCTTAAGCCTTCACTCTGAGTCTCAACACTCAAGTGGACAACCTTCAGGGGACAGCTACCATCCCCAGCCTTTGGATCTCAACCAACCAATTCCCAACCTATCCTTTTACACTGATGAAGACTTAGGATTCAGTGAGTACCATGAATCTCTCTTCTCCTCCCCTACTCAAAGAGAGATGAGTACCTCTGACTCTCCTCAGTCTATCCCCCATCAGTCACCTGTCACTGAGGTGGACACTTCTGAACCTGTTCAGGATGTCCATATGGAAGAGGCTCTCACTTTTGAAAGTGATTACATCATTAAGACCTCAACCATGGCAACTCAGCCCATTGGCATCTCAACTGAGGCTGCCAGTGAGCAGAGGAAAACCAGCAGCCAAGAAACTCAAGCTGGTGGTGAGAGAGAGGACTTTGGTCCAATCATCTCATCCCCCAATGAATCTTCTGATGAAGATGAGGGGAATTTGAGGCTAAAGGTGCAAAAACTGTCAAAAACATGCACCTATTTAGTCTCTAAGGTTAGTCACTTGGAATCTCAAGTGACTACCTTACAAAACAGGGTCAATGATCAGCAACTACAGATTTCATATCTGCAGGAAAAACTAGCTGGGAGACCTTTAAGAAGAGCTCAACCAGGAACACAAGAACCTGTGGAAGTGATTGACTTATCCTCCAGCACACCTATGCAAGTGGGTGATGCTACCAAAAAGGGGGAGAAAGTTGTTACCAACCACAGAACCTGGGAGTTCTTCAGAGAGAATGGACATAGAGGACTCACCATCCTCACTTGCTGTTGTGCATTCTCAGCAACTTCCTCAAGTTCACATTAATGTGGACTCTATAGACTCTCTCATCAGGAGTCTATTTGAGGAAGGCATACCAAGGGCTGTCTCATCTCCACCTCTGGGAACTAACAATCAAATCATAAGGTGGAGGTATGATGATGACAGAAGAGCCCTCATACTTCAAAGAGTTCAAGGCCAACAAGAGTTTTTTCAATTCCAAAGCCTGAGCTTATGAAAGACTGGATTTAGTCAACCTACCACTTGTCAATCAAGCAATTCAAGACAAGCTGATAGGCTGGCTCAAAGAATCCAAGACAGGATCATGGCAGAGTTTTCTCTAAGAAGGAGACTTAGGGAATCAGGTAATGTCATCGGTCAACTGGATGTTGAGGTGGACCCTAAGATTAGTTTCATAGGGGAACCTTGACTGAAGGCCCAGTGACAGAACCTGAGACCCCTGTCTCATCATCAACAACTGCTGCTGAGGTCCAAACTCCAACAGAGACACCTGCTGGTGAAGGTGTTTCTCAGCCTCTCTCTGGCCAGAGCATGGAAGCTACTCCAAGCAATGAAGGCCAAGCCTCAATCCTCCCTGAGTCACAAAGGTCTGTGGTGACAAAGGGAAAAGGATAATGACTCCTGAGAAATTGAGGAGGAAGAGAGAGAGAGGAAAAGGAGACTAAGGGGAGAAAGTTCCACTGGGTCATCTAGCTTCATGCAAGCTGCAATCAGGGCTGCCCCCAGACCAAATACTCAGGATGATGAGTTAAGGGCAGTCAGAATAACTTACTTACAGACCAGGAACTATGATATTGATGAGATCATCTCCCTCCCCTTAGAAGAACTGAATGAACTGGCTGACAGAGAAGTGTCAAGAGAGTTGAAGGAGAAAGAGGATGCAATGATACTTCTCCAACTCAAAGAGGAGAAGAGACAGAAAAGACTATACAAGCATGCTCCTACTCTCTCACCAGTTCAAGAAAGTCCTGCACAGAGAAGATGTGGCTCCACAAGAACCTCAGGTAGATAAAGAGGAAGATAGGATCAAAATGATCAACTACCTGAGTGCCACAGGCTTCTATCAGGCAGATGCACTTCTCCCTTTATCCTATGACTTCATTGAGTTTGAGTATTTAAAGCAACTTGAACTTGAGTTAGTCAAGGAAAGAAAGACAACCAAAAGGAAACTAAGGGAAGAGCTGCAAAGTCAAGGGCCACCATTCAAAAGAATGCAAAGAAGTCTGCTGACAGACAAAGAATGGTGAGCTTCTTGAAGCTGTATGGATTCTCCGGAAGGAGACTTGGCCCCATGGCTCTATCCACTATGGATGAGCATATTAGGGTGATCAAGCAGAAGATTAAGAGTGGAAACTTATTGACTTGCACTCTCTTCCAAGTCAAGTCCCACCTGAAGTGGAGGTCAAGTTTTGAGCAACAAGAGACACCTCAACCAGCACCTCCAGCTGAGCCCCAGCAAGCTTCATCTTCTGATCCTAGGCAGGGTCAAACTCCCTCTCCTTCTGAACCTGTGAGGGAGGAACACCCAACTGAGAAAGACACTGATGATCAACATGGTGCTGCAGACCAGTCTTCTCAGTTAAAGACAACCAAGAGGAAGAAGAGGATGGCTTCTAAACCAAAGACAAAGAAGAAGAAGCCAAAGTCATCTACCTCTGCACCTCAGGCTGAATCAGATCAACCTGAGGAAGTGCATGATGAGGCAGCCCAATCAACTCCTATTCAAGTGGCTCCTCTAACTAGTGAGACACCCATCTTATCCTGGACATACTCTACCAATCCACAAGAGATGGACTGTTATAAGAGATCAAGGTGTTGAGAATGTCTACTCATGGCAAGACATAATCAACTTACCTCTGCATGATCTCTTTGAGATGAGAAGATACTATGAAAGTCTTGATGATCCTGACCATCTCATGAAGAAAGGAATGGTCCTGATTGTACTGAAGACTACCAACATTTGAAGATCTTCAAGTGTTTTGGTAGCATCAGCCTAGGGGGAGTTTGTAAGGATTCCTGAAGTCTGATGCAACCCAAAACAGCTTAAGTGTCTCAGCAAACTGCACTAAGTACTGAAGTGAAGAATGCTTCGGAAGTTTTACACAAAGCATTAGAAAATACTCTAAGTGTAAAATCTTCCGAAGCCAAGACCAATATCTTCCGAAGCCAAACATGAAGTCTTCCGAAGCTTCAGAGACAAAGTCTTCCGAAGCCTCATCCTATGAAGACAGATTCTTCCGAAGACTTTTAGTACACATGCTTTATCTGATGTACTGTTCCATAAGCACCTTTTCCGCTGCATCTCTGTAAAGTCACCAACTTACATGGTTGTGAAAAGGGTCATGCTTTGGTAACTGTACATTGAGGTCTTGAGTCTGTAACTTTCCACTTTATGTACTTTATCCTTTTTGTATTGTAAAAGGATGTGAGCTATGGCATGTCATAGTCACAAGGTCAAAAGGCAGATATGCCTTTTGATCCTACAATTGATTTTGTTAGTGTCTAGTCAATTGTATCCAGCTGGCCTTCAAAGTATGGCCGGCTGTAGGTTGTAGTATAAGTATTTCAAGTTCTTGTATCTTTTCTAATGCTTTGTAACACTTGTAAGAGAACTTGAGAAAGCAATATACTGCCTCCTTGAAACCCAACTCTCTTGTTCTGTCTCTTTACTTACTTGTGTCTTAGCATCATACTTGGTTACCCAGTTTACTGTTTGATTAGAGATTAGTTATTCTCCTCATTGTGTGATTGTGTTGTAATTGTAGTTAAGCCCTTAAACGGTCCTGCAATAACTCTTCGTTCTTTGAACCGAAGATTATGTCATCGACATAGATCTGTACGAGTAGTAGGCGCATCTTTGTTATGATGAACAGCGTGCAGTCAATGACTTACCTGCGAAGCCGTGTTTCACAAGATGAGTCGAGAGTTTCTCATACCAGGCTCTTGGAGCTTGATGAAGCCTGTATAAAGCCTTGTCGAGTTTGTACACTCTGTCCTGATGATAAGGATCTTCCAAATCCCTCGGGTTGACTGACATAGACTGTTTCTCTGATTTCCCATGAAGGAATGCACTCTTCACATCTAATTGGTAGACTTTAATCTTCATGTACGATGCATAGGCAAGGAAGATACGAATGGCTTCCATCCTTGCCACGGTGCAAACACTTCATTGTATCAATTCCCTCGTTGGCGGAATCCCTGAACACCAATCGAGCTTGTTCCTAATAAAGGACCCTTGGTCATCCTTCTTGCATTTCAAGACCCATTGGTGCCAATGACTTTAGCACCTTTAGGTCTATCTACCAGAGTCCACACACCTAACTTCTTGAACTGAAGAAGTTCTTCTTGCATGGCACTCACCCCACACCTCATCATTAGTGCATCACTGACGTATTTTGGCTCAAACTTCGAGACAAAACACCAATAAGCACACATCATGAATGTAACCCTCTTCCATAACCGAGGCGTGATCAGCTGAGTATAGCTAATTACGGGTTTGTACTCCTGATCTGACATCCCCAATGACATTGTCTAAGGAATGATAGACGTTTAGGCTGTGATCCTGGAGTATAGGAACAGCTACCTCAGAAGCCAAGATTGTGAACATTTGTTCTGCATCTGAGGTAGTGGAGTTTGAGGTTCCGAAGTCGAAGGTGCATCATTGGTAGATGCTTGTGGACTGTCAGGAACTGGAACCTGTTCTCCTGACTGTTCTGGTATCTTCTTCAGCTTTCATCTTCAGAGGAGGAGTCACTGTCATCGACTACTCCCCCTGACTGAGTAGATGATTCTCCCTGTGATCTAGATGGTGTATTCAAGATATCATACATCATCCGAGTAGCTAACTGTTGGTCCATGTGTTCGAAAAACAGTACAATTGAAGTGATGAATTGCTCAATATCTAACATCCATGCTAAACAACAACAATTGAGAAGATAGAAGAGAATTCTAACATATATTTGATAATCAAATGAACAATAGCAATCAAAAAACATCAAGCACAATAGTATTTCTATGTGAAAACTGCTTAGAATTGGTAACTTGCAACAATGATCAACGATTAGGGTTTTGCAAGCTTACATTGTAAAGAGAATTGACAAAAGTATATATAGGAGTTATAGTTTCGCTGACAGTTTCGCTACCAACGAAACTGTCATGCCGAAACTATAGTTTCGCCCAGCAGAACAAAAGTTCGCAGGGTAAACTTGAACAGCAAACTGTGAGCGAATGTATAGATTCGCTCACAGTTTCGCTGGACTACCAAAACTACACATTACTAAGAACATACAAAAGGAAACTAACAAAAGTCCTATTACAATGTAAAGTAAACAACTATACTAAAGTGAGTCCAACCTAAAAATGATCTTCAATACTCCCCCTAGGTTGGATCTCACTATCTTCACTTGTCTTGATTTGACTTGTCAGCTCCAGTTTCCTCTGCTGCTGTTGATCTATCCTCATCACCTCCTGCAGCAACATCTTCAGAAGCTTCAGCCACTGATCCTCCAAGGTTCTTTCCTGCATCACTAGCTTTTTCAGAATGACCACTAGCCTTTGCAAATTGCCTGGTCAAATCTTGAACATCCATAGCAAAATCATCCCGAGCTCTCACCCTTTCAGCTAGTTTCTTGACCTCTGACCTTACTCCCCTTATCTTGTTTGCAACATTCATGAACAAACTAGCTTCTTTTCTAGTTTCCTCTCCAGCCCCAGCTTTAATGTGATTTTCACATAATACCAACAGGTCTTCATCACAAAAACTAAATAATTCCATCGGATCAAACACTCTGAACTCTTTTCCATGTTTGACTCTAATCACCGCCTCTCCTGTATTGTTGTCATAAAACCACTTCTCAAAGTCCTGTAGTTGTTGGGGAAGAGGATCAGCCAATCTTACCTGATTTACAGTCTTTGGAGGTTTGACTCTTAGTACAATCCTTCCTTTTCCTGTCTCCCAATCTTTATCCTTCTTTGACCTTTTTCTTTCAGCTTTCATATATCCAAAAGACTCAAAATTATCAGTAAGTCCATTTTTGATTTCCTTCTCAAGAAATGCTGCTCTTTCACTTAAGTGAGCATTGATCAAAGGTAAAGTTGCCAAACGTCTCAAATCCCATTTGGGCAAGGACTTAAAAGCCTTCCTCTTAAGCATATAGCTGATATTTCCCCCTCGTCTCTTGATCATGAACATTTTTAAACTGGATTGTAGCACCAGCTTATGATTTCTTATCTGCTTCCTTCCTTCCTACTTAATCCCTCCAGATTTTGAAATAAAGGAGTAATTTCCTCCGCCTCCTTCTCTTTGACTAACCAATCATTCTTATCCATTTCAAAAACATCAGCATCATCTTCTCCCTTTTTAGCAACATAAATCAGTGGTCGCTCATCAACTTTATAAAACTCTGGTTCTGAATTATAGTCTATCAGTTGTTCATCTTCCTCCTCTTCATCAACCAACCCTTTCCCTCTATCAGATACTCCTTCATTGGTAGCTATAACAACAACTTCTTCACCAACAATATCTTTGTCAAAATCAAACTGCAAGTTTACAAACCCAGCCTCAACAATATCTTCTTCATCATTCCTTCCAACATCCTCGCTTGGTATTTCCTGTTCTCCTTCACCAGTAGTTGCTGCTCCAGAAGTACCCTCTCCTACCTTAGATGAAGTACCCACATTCAAAAATGAGTACTTTGATATATCAGTCAAATCATCTAACTCAGATTGAGTCAGTTGACTAGGTAGGCCGGCTGCAGCTTTCATTTGTGTAATCTCCTCAAACAACTTCTTAATTAGTTTGTTTTGGTCAACTAAAATTTTCTGCATTTCCTCAATCACCTCATCCTTTTGTCTTTCTCTGATCTCCTGATTCGTAAGTTTAGTCTTAATCATACTCAGCTCATTTGCCAACAAAGTATTTAGATTACGTATCACATCCTCATCAAGATTTTCACTAGCCTGTCTTCTGGCTGTAAATCCCTCATGTCTATGTTTGGTTCTCCGTTCAGGCTCAGCAAAATTAGTTTTCTTCTTAGACCTCCTTTCTTTCTCTACCCTGATCTCTTCAGCTTGTGCATCAATATCCTCTTCAAAATCATAATCTTTTTCTTTAGCATATCTCTTTCTTTTCTTAGTAGCATCAGCCTGTTGTACTCTTGTTTCTTCAGCTCTTTTACTCTAAGACTCATCCACCTGTCTAATATAATTCCAGCGCTCTGGAGGATACATATTTTCCCAAAGATGGGTGATTTTACCACTAAATTCGTGGCGGATAGCACAACAATCAGCAAAAATACGAGGATTCATCTGCACCAGTCTCTTGATTTCACCATGCTTTGGAACATCAGGTATAAGATCATCAAAAATCATCTGAAGAAAACGAGGGTATAACAGCCATTTCTTTCTTTCTTTTACAGCCATCACATTCTCTGCCATACATGCAAAAATCAATCTAGCTATGTTGGCCTTCTCCCCTTTACAGCACAGCACCATAGCTTTAGCCCAATCAAGATTAAGTCCATCAGATCCACCTTTACGATGATCTAGACACATAATAAAAACATGAGCGATATATCTCCATTCTTTAGATAAGAAAGACTTCTTGATCTCTTTCCTTGAACCAAAAGCTGGTCCCTCATACCCCATTCTTTTGAAAGCTTGAAACACTTCAGACTCTGTCATAGCTACTTCATCTCCAGAATCATCATCAAGTCTAAGAATCCTCGAAACACTCTCAGCAGTAATCGTCACATCATGATCAATAACTTTGGCAGTGATTCTCTGTACATCTCCTCTAGTATTGTATTCTGCTGATCGCCAAAAATCTCTAATATGAAGATCATAAATAGTAGGCGAGTGAGATATAGCATAGGCTATAGGTGATCTCTGAAGCCATCTGATACAATCACGAAATCCAGCTGCCTTCGGGAGAGTATCATCTAAAATAGTTGTGATGTTATTCCTCTCATCAAATTTGAGATTTGCCATGATAACCTGAGAAGGAAAACAATTAAATTTGAATGAGAAATAATGAAAATAAGAAAATAATACCAAAACAAAAGAAACTAGCAGTTTCGGCAAGCGAAACAATAGTTTCGCTCACTAAGACATGATAGTTTCGCTGACCAAAAGCAGTTTCGACAATGAAAACTAACAGTTTCGACAAGCGAAACAATAATTTCGCTCATTGAAACATGTTATTTTCGCAGAACAAAAAGCAATTTCGACAAGGTGAGGATAGATTAAAGAAGTTTCGCAATTAATTTCTCCGAGCACAAACATAGTTTCGCTGTAACAAATTAGTTTCACTGTTCTAAAATTAGTTTCGCTGTTCACAAGAAAATATGATTAAGTGAAACTGTGCAAGTTTAAGACCAGACACTGCGAAACTAAAGATTATTTGGCGAAACTGTTAAGTTTGCCCGGACAGCATAACTTTACAGTTTCGCTGAAAAGATGAGAACTTTCGTTCAGTTTCGCAGAAGAATCAGTAGTTTCGCTGGATGAACAACGAACCCACCGAAGAGTCACAATCCAAATCACTTAAATGGATATGATTTTAACCAGATTTAAGGATGTTACAAGGTTCGAAACTCACATGCGAAGCAAATAACACTAATAATCAGTCCAAAACACAATCACAAAGCAAAATCGCCAAATAAAGTCACGGAGAAACCCTAAGAACTACACAGAACGGTTTTACGAAATTATGAGAAAATTTTCGCAAAACGACTTAAATAGCAAATAGTTTCGCTGCTAGCGAAACTATAAATTCGCCGGGCGAATTTACAGTTTCGCCCAGTGAAATTATAATTTCGCTAAGAGATAACTAGTTAACAACTAATTAGCAAATCTAGCAAGATTGCAGTTTCGCTTTGCGCAACAATTAGCGAAAGAATAATTTCGCCACCAATATTATATTTTTTTTATTATTTTTTTTATTTTTTTAATTTTTTTTGTTTTTTTATTTAAATAACAAGAAGCTCATCACATAATGTGATCTAAATTAATCATAGATCACATTCTCTAGATATTTATGAACATAAAGATGATCAAAAATCATCTACCAGCAATGAGATCATACTGAATACAAGATCTGATCACAATCTGCACAGAAACAACTGAAATTAGAACAAATCAAAAACGATTGCTGATATAATTGTCCACTTAAACTCATGCCTTATCCTTTTTCAACAAACAGCTTATGATTCGTTTAAGGTTCAATTAGATGCTTTAGAATGTTAGGACCCCACAATCATTTGGTAAAAACCCTAACCCAACCTCAGGATTTCTTGAATTTTGAATCAATCTTCATAGAACAAGGCTTGTGCGTTAGTGTGCAAATGATTATAAACAGAATATTTCATTCTGAAAGAAACTCATTGATAAGATGATTTGACATAATTATATCAAAATGGTGAGAGCTCCAGATCTATACTCACGTATAACAGAGGAGATAACCATTTAAACATGTGCTGATGAGAGCTCCAGGTCAGTACTATCGTACAGCAGAGGAGATCATCACTCCAGGTCAGTACTCACGTACAACAGAGGAGATAAGCACAGACACACGACACCTTAACACCAAATATACCAGCTGTGGTTCAGGGTGATGACATAACAAAGCAAAAAGGACGAAAGATTCATTCTCAATCCAATTTTTGTCAGGACTCAGTTTTTGTGCAAGCCAAAACAATTGAGTAAATCCAGACATTCTTAAGCATGATGTTTAATTTAATCATAAAGCTGCTGTCTACTTTATTCGTCAGGCTGAGTCTATCAAGCATATCGTTAAAGAATCTGATCAATTTTCTTTAAAAAATAATGTGAAACAGAATCCAGTATCAGTTACTATCATTTCTCATTGAAGCACCGGTCATGTATATAAAAATACTTAGAGAATATACAATCATTTCTCATCATGTTAAATTCCGATCTCAGAATTATGAAATTACTCCCCCAAATTTTTATTTTCAGTAAATCATATATGTATTATTATAAGTTAATTAATTTTTTTATATTTTTTTAATCAAAGAAATAGAAAATGAAAATTTAAAAAGATATTAACCCGAGCATAGAAATCAATTCATAAAAACGAGGTTTATCAAATGTTTTTGTGAAAAGATCAGCTTTTTGATTTTTTGTATCGATGGGTATAATATCAATGAAACCCTTTTCTTGAGCATCACGAATCGCATGAATTCGTGTCTCGATATGCTTGGTTCGGGAATGATGAATGGGATTTTTAGCAATTCCAATAGCAGCTTCATTGTCACAAAATAAAGGTGTATGGAGAAAATTAATCCCATAATCAATCATTTGGTGTTGGATCCAGAGAACTTGAGAACAACAGCTTGAGGTAGCAATATATTCAACTTCCCCTGTAGAAAGATAAACAGTAGTTTGTTTCTTGCTCTACTAGGATACCAAACAATTTCCCAAATATTGACATCCGCCAGACAAAGATTTTCTGTTTAACCTGCAACCAATGAAATCACTTTTAGAGTAAGCATGTAAATCAAAATTCCCACCATATGGATACCACAATCCTAAACGAGATGATCCTTTGAGATAGCGAAATATTCTTTTGACAGCTTTCTCATGAGATTCTTTTGGGGCCGACTGATATCTAGCACAGTAACCAACAGCAAAAGTGATATCAGGACGACTTGCAGTAAGATACATGAGAGATCCAATCATAGATCTAAAAAGATGAGGATCAACTGGTTTTCCGTTTTCATCCGGAGTGAGACAAGTCTGAGCAGTAAAGGGAGTCATCTCTGTAGAAGCATCATCCATCTTAAATTTCTTCAAAATATCTTTAATATACTTCTCTGGCTGAATAAGAATTCCTTCTTTCTTTTGTTCAACTTGTAATCCAAGAAAGAAACACATTTCGCCCATCATACTCATTTCAAACCTTTGGCTCATAACTTCTTCGAACTCTCTACACAATTGAGAATTTGTAGATCCAAAAATAATATCATCAACATACACTTGGACAAATATCAATTCACCATTCACCTCTCTTTTGAATAAAGTGATATCGATGGTACCACGAGAGAAACCATTGCTTAGAAGATATTGCGTAAGGGTCTCATACTAGATTCTGGGTGCTTGATGAAGACCATACAGAGATTTATTAAGTTTATACACTTTATCAAGAAAATCAGGATCTTCAAAACCTGGTGGTTGACACACATATATCTCCTCATCAATGTCTCCGTAGAGAAAAGCACACTTCACATCCATCTGATAAACTTTAAATTGTTTATGAGCAGCATGAGCAAGAAATATTCTGATTGCTTCAAGACGAGCAACCGGAGCAAAGACTTCTGTATAATCAATCCGTTCTTCTTGACCGAAGCCTTGCACTACAAGTTGTTAGGACCTGGTATTTGAACGAAATACCTAGTGATTAGCGTGTTAAACCAACTCAAATAGTGCGGAATCCTATTTCATTGGCGATCCAATCAGTGAGAACACACGAAGAATCAATCAAGAATTGAATCTAACGTTAGAAGTCGATTAGGAATCGATCTAATGTGTTCTGTGACCTTGGAGAACAATTTGGGAGGTCTCTGGACGGCTAGGGTACGTCTGGAATCGTAATGGTATGAATGCTTACGTTTTTCCACGAATTGGGTCTATTTATAGGTTAGTATTGTTCAATCGTGCGACTGGCCATAAGTATGGTTAAGTCGTGCGATTGAACCATGCGGTTGATTCATCCGCACGACTGAGTGTTCAGTCGTGCGACTGAGCCAATCTTATGTGTCAATCATACGTCTGATCCATTCTCCTGGTTCAGTCGTGCGATTGAGTCAATTGTATGAAGTTATTCATGCGTGTGGTCCATTCGCATGGGCCATTCGCATGAGAACTTCATTAAGTTAAGTTTGAATGTTTTAATTAATATAACATTATATGTAACCATTCAAACAATCATAAACCCAATCAATTCAATCACGACTCATTAATGAAATATTAAACATTACCAATAACAAACAATCCATGTCATTTCATTAATCAATACAAATTACATCATAATCAGACAGACAAGATCTATTACATTACAAATCATGATCTAGGGACATACATGCATCAACAAACTCCCCCTTGGACCTAGATCTATCAATCTCTTGTCTTCTGCATAACCTCCTTATACTTCTTGTACTTCTCCTCTTTGGTGACTCCTGCGTGAAGCTCAAACGCAAAGCAGAGTCGTATAACGTTTTGGAACTGGAGGGCTTGTACAATATCTTGAGTGTCATAGAACAGTGGCCATTTGTATAATGTATAGACATCATTAGCAGACAAGTTGGTTAGCCACATCGGGTCGAATACCCTGATTGTATCCATTTGGCCCTCTCTGTTTAGAACTATGACAGCTTTAGCTGTTCTCCAATCATAGTACTACCATTTGAAGTGTGGAGTGAAGTCCTGTGGCATTTCCCTGAGAGGGATTCTCGACATAGTGCGCGAAGGACTCCACTTCAATACAATCTTGGGCTTGCCAGTAATGGCATCAACCTTAGACCTTCTTATGTACCTAGTAGGCTGTTGGGGTCTGAAGTTAACCCATCTGGTGTGGTACTCCTTCTTAAGGGCAGCCTCTAACCAGCCTGACATTTTCCTTGGGTCAGCATACAAAAGCTTTAGCTTAGCCAGCTGGTTGAGCTCAAAACCTGGTAGAGTCTTCAGATCATGTGAAATCTGAAGTACTCTATGCCCTGTTCCCTCTTAACTGCATACGCGTTAAGATCATCAAAATAAGCCCATGCTATAATCCTGCCTGACACCTTGTGGTGTTTCTTGACTCTGTAGAGCTTGGTGTAGGCATCTTTCTTTGGTACAGCACGTTGGGCTCTCACTTCTCAAAACAGGCAGCCCACTCAGCCTTTCGAATATCGACGTCATCATATGAGGCTTGGGCTGTTCCTTCGGCCTTCTCCGTTTCCTGCTCCATCTTATTCAGTACCTCAAACGTATCACTGACTAGGGACTCACCCAGATTGGGAACCACATTACCCTCGTTGTCAGCATACTGAGGATACTCTTCTGCAGTGATATCTTCGACCTCGACTTCATCAACATCATTCAGCTCTTCATCACTGGTCGAATCAACTGTTGGAGCATCTTTGACAATTTCATCCGGGTTGAGTCTGAACATCTCTGCCAGTTGCTCGTTAGATAGATCATGAATTATTTCCCCTTCTTCAGGGGTATAACTCACAGACCTTCTTACAATCCCTTGCAGATCAAGAATCATGGTTAGTTGAGTCTTGACCTCTTGAAGGGGAGCAATATCAAACTCATCTCTTTGAAAATTTGGATCTGTTTGATTTAAACATTCAACACATAAATCATTAGTAAGTAATCAAAACAGAATTATATTAACTTAATATATAAACATTCAAAACATTGTTTTTCAGTACATGATTCAAACATAAAAATAATTAAATACATAAAACATCTAATCTGTACTTTTGTCTTGAATCATGGTCTCATCGCTCGGAGGAGCAGAGGTGGTAGATGACTGGTCCTGTCGATTCTTCGATCTTCGTTCTTGACCAGAAGCAGAGGCCGATGCAGCCGCATCCCCTCCTTCTGCTTCGTCATCATCATCTTTTCCCTCTGTCCTTTCTTTATCTGTCTCTTCCTCATCCTCATCATCTTCCTCATCCTCATCATCATCCTCATCCTCGTCATCACCATCTCATCATCTCATCATCATCTCTATCACCCTCCTTTATCTTTAAGGTCTCATCCTTTGATCCCTTTAACCGAAGCATGATGGTCTTGTTGGTAGTCTCCCACACTCCTCTATACGTTTGGCTGATTGGGCCTGCTGGTCCTGGAGTTGGGACATCTCGACTCTCTGTGCATCCATCAGCTGGGTCTGCTGCTCTATCACCCGAGCCTGCTCTGCCATCTGCTGAGACTAGGCAGCAGTCAGGTCGGTCAGCTGGCGAATCTTCGCAGCTTTCTCCTCATCTGCAGCTAGCAGGCGCATCACCATACGGTTTAGCGCCGACAGCTGTTCCTCTACTCCGATTGGAGGTAGAGGAGATCCATACAAGTGTGAGGACTGGCTGATGGTCCTGCATGATGTGAGGTGGTGGTGGTAGTGGCACTGGTGATATGGGTCGGTAAACTGGTGAAGGTGATGTAGGTGTAAATGGTATGGTGGTGGATGGGAAAGGTACAATGGTGGATGTGGTGGCTGTAGTGGTGGGTGGTATGTCAGTGGAGGTGGTAGTGGTGGCTGTGGTGGCTGTGGTGATGGGTGGTTTATCAGTGGAGGTGGTAACGAAGGTCAGTCGACGCTTCTTCTTCTTAAGTCCATGGGGCTGAGCCATCCTCTTCCTCCTAGTCCCAGTGGAAGTGGATGCTCCCCCTACAGCTCTGCCCACTGAACCCGGAGCATAGCTCGGGTCAGTCTCTGTCTCTCTGGAGTCCCGAGGGTGTTCACCAACCACCCTAAGCCCGTGTTCTGTGGGAACCACCTTGCTTCCCACAGTCCTCGTGAGGGGCTCCTCATCAGACTCCTCCTCCTCCTGATCACCTACAACAAACTCCTAATGAAAACCGGCCGTCTCAGCAACCTCTCCGGCAGGGGCAGACCCCGGGGGAATAACATCTGAATCAGTGCCTCTAGGTGGAGCAGGCATATCATCCCCGGCGTCTCCGCTATCATCATCACCAGAATCCATCTCTGGGAGGAGCAGCCTCTCATCATCAGAGTCACTGTCCTCATGACGCCATTTGCGTCTGCCTGGCGCCACATACCTCTCGTTGGCCAGGTGGCCAATCAATCTCTTCACTTGGGGCTTCACCCTGCTTCCCCCTATAAACTCTCATCCGGCCCAAAGTCGTATCATCCATGATCTCTAAAGCCACTGCATCATGACTCTCTTTGGGCAGCTGTGGCAGCTTCTCGTTGAAGACGAGCTGTAAGAACCTGGGGTACATGCAAAACCCCTCCTTTCCCTTGGCCTCCAAGTTCTCCACCAAGTAGGAGAATATCATGCTAGAAAAACTGAAGGGGTGGTTCAGAACCAGTGCCACGTAGGCATTTTGGATCTGGTCTGAGAGGTTGTCGAACCCACCCCTCCTCGATGCAATACACTTGAGGATCACGTGTGCTAAGTAATTGTACTTGGGGCTTAGGTTGCTCTTGTTGAGCACACCTGAGTTGATGTCCCCAGCGTACTTTATCCTCAGAAAGCATCCTCGCACTGTCAGTGGATGTAATCTAGTAGGATGATCAGTGTCGTCCCCAAACTCTAGGACCCTCTAGATGTCGGCAGCAGTGATCTCAATATCATGGCCCCGTATAGAGCTCCTAATGCAGTAGGGCTCACGGGAGCGGTCCACAGATGCATTCTCCCAGAATGCCTGATGGAGTGATCTGTATGGCGTGCAAGGACTGGAGATAGCCTTATGAATCCTGGACCGTCTTAGAAAAGCTATAATGTCGGTAAACTCGGCCCCGTTCCTGGTAGTGTGATCCAAATGAGCACAGATGTTGTGCTTTGGATTGATGGACCATCTCTCTGCCATTTTCCTGAAACATACATGACATTGAACCATTAGTACATAAGACATGAAAATTCTGTTCTAAGTGTAATGTTGAAACTCATTCTGATTCATTCGTGCGAATGAATCATGCAACTGAATTCAGTCGTCTGTTCTTTCATGCGACTGAACTCATTCTGGTCAATGTGACATGCGATTGGGTTCAGTCTGCTGACTGAGTCTGCGAATGGTTCAGTCGGCCGACTGAGATCAATCGTATGGTTCATACGGCAGAATGACCCAATCGCAAGATTCAATCGTGCGATTGGAGTTCATCCGGACGACCAGTCGCCTGTCTCATAGTTCAGTCGCCTGTGGTTCGAGTCTTGATCAATACAAGTGATTTAACATGGATTACCGGTTCAATAGACTCGCATTCTTGTTACTATAACCTATTAACCTTAATTCTAATTTTGCATAGATTAAGTAGGTATTAGTCAAGTTCAGTCCGTTTCTTGTTTTTTTCGTTCGAATATCACCAATTAGGTTTTCAATCCTTCTGATTTCGGTGAAATAAGACTTCAATCTACCTGTATAATCAATGACAAACGTCAGTGAATCAATAGCAATGAGAAAACAAGGTCTAATGAAATTTTGGCAGCGTAACGGTAGGGTGTGCGATTTGAGAGCGATTGGGTTGCGATGAATGAAATGCGATCGACTGTGCCCTTTAAATACTGAAGCTGAGTTCAATCGGCCGACTGGCCTCAGTCGCTCAGTTCATTCGGGCGACTAAGGCTCAATCGTGCGATTGGCCCAGTCAGTCGCATGCTGTTGACCGACTGAGGTTCAGTCGGTCGACTGACTCAGTCGTGCCTTTCATTCGCATGTTCAGTTGACCGAATGAGTTTCAATCGGTCGACTGACTCATTCGCCCCCTTCCAATCGGTCGAATGGGCCCATTCTGATAAGCCATACATGTGAATGGCTCAATCTCATGTCCATTCGTGCGAGTGGAAGCCATTCGCATGGTTGGTCCATTCTCATGGTCCAATCGTGCGAATGGGTCACACTTAGTTAATTTTTCTGCCATTTTTCCAATTCACATTTAAAACCCTCTTAAATTATTGAAATTAACGTTATGAGCTTTTGATCATCTCAGACATGATCATTTTAACTTGAAAACTTTATGATCACCTTAGACGTGATCCTTTTAAACAATTTAGTCACCTCAGACGTGACCCTTTTAATCACTTTTTCACCTTAGACGTGACTGTTTTAAATTTTTAAAGCACATGTGGTCATCTCAGACATGACCCTTTTAGTGAGTTGATTCCTTTTTGATTTTCCTAATGTAGTCCGACAACCTAATAAAATTAAATTAAAAAAAAAACTACTAACTAACTTAGAAAATTTAACTAGTTACTCAACAAACTTGTTTTTGGCTTTTGTGAGAGATAAATCCTAAGATAGACATCTACGGGATTTGGTTCCGGAATAGACGGCTTCAACTTGGATTGACCACACCTGGACCAATTCAATTTTGAATCATACAGGCAAGTCAAATCATTTGGACTTGTTATCAAAATCTTTTGATGCTCAATTCTCGGTGTTCATCCAGAGTCGTTAGCAACTTTAGGAAATCATCTGAAACTCTTAGATTGTCATATTGATTTTACTTTTGAGAATTGTAGCCACAATGATTGTCAATATTGTTTGTCCACTTAAATCCATACACAGACTTTTGACACAGACTGGTGACTTATTTAGGTTTAATATTTCAACTAAACATTTGTGATCCCACACGTATATGGTAATCAACATTCCTCAGGAGCTTTTGAGCGGTCTACGGGTATTTACAAGAAGAGACTATTCTTAGAGCTTTCAAGAGAAGGCAGTCCTCAGGTCAGTGCCATCGCACAGCAGAGAGGCGGCAAACAACAATGAACTCTAGAATATATAGGTTATGCTTATCCTCAGGTCAGTGCCATCGCACAGCAGAGAGGCACACAACCTATCTTCTTGTTAGAGCAAGCTTATTTTATTTTGCACAATGCACAACAACATAAGTCATTAGCTTTATAGCATTCGTCGTTCAATTTTTATTTGCTTTGCTCTACTTATTTTGGTCATCCGCACACATTTGTGGCGTTTAAATGCTCCTTACCCCCTATTGGAATATTGTTGATTGTGTTAACAGTGATAAGATGGAAGCCCACAGTCAGTTGAACAACTTAGTTTGATCTTGAGATCACCAGTCAGGTCTAATCATCTATTATGTTGAATCTACCACATATCATTTGTGGTCTAGCAACCTCTAGGTCTACTTCTTTGTGTTTACCTTCGGACTTACCAGTTTTCTATCATCTTCCCTTTTGTATTGCCTAGACTACACAGACTATACTTTAAATTTTTGCATCTTTCAAAACTTAACATTTTAAAGTCCCTCTTGATTTGTTCCTGTGTACTATCATTTTTCCAAAGGTGTTGAATCGGTATCACAGATACAATCTACCTTATATTAGCTATTTACTCCTCTCTCCCTCGTTTTTGTTAATGTTAACTTGCTGACATATTCTCCCCCTAAAATACTAAATCATTACTGGTTTAATTATTAAGGATTTTAATAAACGGCAAAATAACATAAGTTTAAATTTAACTGACGAAAATAAACATAAAATAAAATAAAATAAAAAGAAACTTTAACTAAACTACATCGGACTACACATTATCATCATCAAGAATTACCTCACTTTTCTTTTTAACGCGTTGACCTCTACAAATATTGAAAATGTGGTTTATCAAAGGCTTTAGTATAGAGGTCAGCGCGTTGAAAATCATATTAATTTTAACATCCACATCAATTAAGTTCTTTTCAAAACAATCTCTTATGAAATGGTATTTAATACCGATGTGTTTGGTCTTAGGATGTTGAACCGGATTTTTAGTTACTGCAATTGCAGCAGAGTTATCAACAAAAATAGGAGTAGACGAGAATTTTAAACCGTAATCCCGCATTTGCTGTTGAATCCAGATGATTTGTGAACAGCAACTTGCAGCAGCAACATATTCGGCTTCACAGGTTGACAATGCAACCGATGTCTGCTTCTTACACTGCCAGGTAACTAATCTTCTCCCAAAGAATTGACACCCTGCTGATGTAGACTTGTAGTTCATCTTGCAGCCCCCGTAATCCGAGTCACTATACGCGGTAAGCTCAAAGTCATCATCATGAGGGTACCACAATCCAAGTGTGGGTGTACCCTTCAGATAACGAAAAATCCTCTTGACCCCGATCAGATGGTTGACCTTAGGTTTAGCCTGATATCTAGAACATAAACATGTAGCATACATAATATCAGGTCTTGAGGCAGTGAGATACATAAGGGATCCAATCATTCCTCGGTACATCGTGGCATCTACAAGATCTCCATTCTCATCAGGTGCTATATCGTGATTCGTAGCAAGTGGAGTCCCAAAGCAGAAGCATTCTCCATGTCAAAGCGACTGAGAATGTCTCCTACATACTTGGTCTGATGTAGAAAGATCCCATTTGGTGTCTGATCCACCTGTAACCCGAGAAAGAACTTCATCTCCCCCATAGCACTCATCTCAAACTCTTTCTTCATCACTGCTTCAAACTCTTTGCATAACTCTTCGTTCTTTGAGCCGAAGATTATGTCATCAACATAGATCTGTACAAGCAGTAGGTCGCCATCCTTTTCTTTAATAAACAGTGTGCAGTCAATGACTCCCCTGCGAAAGCCGTGTTTCACAAGATGAGTCGAGAGTTTCTCATACCAAGCTCGAGGAGCTTGATGAAGCCCGTATAAAGCCTTGTCGAGCTTGTAAACTCTATCCCGATGATAAGGATCTTCAAATCCCTCGGGTTGACTTACATAGACTGTTTCCCTGATTTCCCCATGAAGGAATGCACTCTTCACATCTAATTGGTAGACTTTAATCTTCATGTACGATGCATAGGCAAGGAAGATACGAATGGCTTCCATCCTTGCCACGGGTGCAAACACCTCATTGTAGTCAATCCCCTCGACTTGGCGAAAACCTTGAACCACCAATCGAGCTTTGTTCCTGATAATGACCCCTTGGTCATCCTTCTTGCATTTAGTACCCATTTGGTGCCAATGACTTTAGCACCTTTAGGTCTATCAACCAGAGTCCATACACCTAACTTCTTGAACTGCAGAAGTTCTTCTTGCATGGCACTCACCCACGCCTCATCATTTAGTGCCTCACTGACATATTTTGGCTCAACCTGCGAGACAAAACATCGATAAGCACCATCATGAATGTAACCCTTCTCCATAACTGAGGCGTAATCAGCTGAGTATAGCTGATTTCGGGTTTGTACTCCTGATCTGACATCCCCAATAACATTGTCAAGGGGATGATAGACGTTTAGTCGTGATCCTGGAGTAGTAAGAACAGTCACCTCAGAACCGAGATTATGAACATGGGGTTCTGCATCTGAGGTAGTTGGAGTTTGAGGTTCCGAAGTCGAAGGAGCATCACTTGTAGATGCTTGTGGACTTTCAGGAACTGGAACCTGTTCCTCCTGACTGTTCTGGTCATCTGCTTCAGCTTCATCTTCAGAGGAGGAGTCACTGTCATCGACTACTCCCCCTGACTGAGTAGATGGTTCTCCCTGTATGCTAGATGGTGTATTCAGAATATCATATTATCATCCTAGTAGCTAACTCATCATCTGAGGGAGAGAGAGGGATGTTGAAGGACTTGAAGAATCCATCATAATCGAAGAAGTATGCGGGTCCTTTGCCTGTAGGTGGTGTGGTATATCTCTGAACGTCGACATTACACCACACTTCTACAAGACCCGTTGAGTTGTTGTAAACTCGCTTGTTCGGTATGTTGTATCCTAGAAAGATTCCTTCATCCGCCTTCTCGCTGAATTTGCCTTCTTGTGTCTTCTTCAGAAGTGTGCACGGCGCGCCAAAAGGTTCAAGATACTCCAAATTCGGTTTGCGTCTTTGTAGTAGCTCGTAACATGTCTTTCCGTGGCGCTTGACTATTAGGACTCGATTCAGTGTATAACATGCATTGCCACTGCCTCATTCCAGAATTGGATAGGCAGTTTCGAGTCCGCCAGCATAGTCCGTGCGGTCTCTATCAAGCTTCTGTTTTTCCTCTCAGCAACACCATTCATCTGAGGCGTGTAGGCAGAAGTGAATTGATGCACAATTCCCTTTTCCTTGCAGTATGCCTCCATCCATTGGTTCTTGAATTCTGTCCCGTTGTCTGAGCGTACTTGTCTAACCTTAGCTTGTAGAGAGATTCCAGTGTGGTTACTAACTCCTTGAATGACTCAAATGTTTCTGATTTGGATTTCAGAAACATTACCCAAGTGAACTTGAGTAGTCATCAGTGACCACAAAACAGTACAAGTCGCCTGCAATGCTCTTTGTACTGACTGGACCAAACAGATCCATGTGAAGAAGTTCAAGAGGAAGTTCTATTGAATGAACTTTCTTTTCCTTATGAGACTTCTTGTCTGTTTGCCTTTCTTGCAAGCTACACAAAAGTCAGGAAGTTGGAAGTTCTTGACATTAACTCCTCTCACCAAATCCTTCTGAATCAAATGATTCATCTTCCTTTGACTAATGTGTCCCATTCTCCTATGCCAGGAGATGGAATCCTTCTCAGTAGCTTTAGATAGAAACACTGAACCTCATGATCGTTGTTGTAGCAGTTGTTGACAGATCCAAGACATAAAGGTCTTTATATCTTGAAGCAGTCATCAGAACTTGGTCCTCTGGGATCATGTAGTCTTTCTTCAGCACGTAACACTTCTTGTTGTCGAAGATGACTTTAAATCCTTTATCACAGATTTGGGAAACAGAAAATAAGTTATTCTGAAGTTGTTGAACGTAGTTCACCTTATCAAACTTAACTTTCTGATTTCCCACTTCTCCCTGAGCTGTGATATAGCCTCCCTTGTTTCCAGCAAAGGAAACATGCCCTCCTTTTATTTGCTTGACGTTTGATAAAAGGGCTCTATTTCCTGTCATGTGCCTGGATGCTCCGCTGTCTACAATCCACGTGTTAGTCTCAGCACTGTATCGAACACCCTGCACATACAAAGTAAATGAATCAGTTTAGGTTAGGAACCCAAGCCTTACTGTCTTGGGTTTCCCAGAGGCATCACACATCATAAACTCCACCCATTGACCCTTAGAGGGTGAGGGTAGCTCAGGTTCCTTCTTGTCATCAGTATCAGACACGCAGGATGACTTCTCTTTCCATAAGCCAGATTTGTGCAAGGCCTGTTTATGATAAACAGTCGTCTGGCTTACAGGTTGGACTTTAGGTTCACTAGCTCTTCTAGGTGGAGTCAGAGAACTCCTCTTAGAAGACCTAGGCTTAGAGTCCTGAAGATCAATCGTCTTCCTAGGTGTCTGTTTAACATCTTTCTCTTTTTGGTTAACTGGTTTTTGACTTGAAGCATGTGAAAAATTAACATTTGAAATCCTTTTAGGTACTGATTTGACTCTGTTTGACCCTGACTTTAAGTAACTTTTTCAAATTCATTTTCCAGATTAACACAAGGCAATTTACCCTTTGCCTTTGAAGTGGCCTCCTTTTGTTTGTGTCCAGATTCAGTAGATGAACATGAGGTATCTGGATCACTAACAAGAATAGTAGACACCACGTGATCCTTGATGAGGTTATTATTTACTGGTCTAGTCTTAGTGTTCATCAAGGTCTCAGGTGGTGGTGGTACCACTTTGTAACCTAATCCCTCCCCGTTATTCCTTTCTCTCACTAAGTGTTGAACTATGTGTGAAGAACTAGTCCAACTATGCAGTTTCTATTTTAATGAATTAACTTCTACTTCTAGAACTGCCTTTTGCTTCTTAGTGTCTTCTAGGGATTTTAGATAGTACCTAATGTCATTTGCTTGGTTAAAGGCAACTACTTCGGTTTCCCTAAGCTATTTAGTCAATAGGTCTATCTTTTCTTTATAACTATGCTCATTTTGTTTTAGTACTCTATTAGCCTCAGTGCACAGTTGTAAATCTTTTACTAAGTTATCATTATGATCTAATAACCTAGCAAATTTTCATCTATGCTATTCCTAAAAGTATCACAATCAGAACAAGCATGATTATTAAACATTTGGTCACTAGTACTTACGTGAGTTGGTTCAGAAGAGCTAGCCATCAACGCAGCATCAGATGTCTCTGGTTCTGGTGATTCTGTCTTTTGTGTCTCTGACTTGAAGTCTCCTCCTTTGGCTTGTAACTGACCTCGGTTGCAGTTGCTTCTTCACTATGTGACATCGCTATCTCAACTGCTAGATCACCTTCACTCGCAGAATCATCATCAATATCCTCTACACTGGCAATGTTTGATTCTCCTGGTGAGACAAACCTAAAACTCCAATCCTGTCCTTCATCGTCATGAGCAGTCAAGGCTTTTGGATCCTTGTTTGATGAAGTAGAATTGGAAGCTTGCTTGTCTTGGCGAGTAAAGGACGAGAACGGGTTCCCATTACCCGTCTTCTTTGGCTTGACACATTCTCTTTTGAAGTGCCCCTTCTCTCCACAGTTGAAGCAGGTCACTTTGCTCTTGTCAAAGCCAAATGTGGTATCCTTAGTAGCTACGAAGTTCTGTCCAGTCTTTTTAACAAACTTCTTCGCCCGTCGGACAGCACTAGCTAAGGCCCACATTATATCCATCCTCTTAAGCTCCATTTCGTCCACCTGCTCGTAGTCCTCATCTGCCAGATGGCAGTTTCCAATCTTCCCGGCAACAAGTCCATCATATGAATGAACTACTGCAGCTAAAAGATCCATATGCTCTCGAGCTACTTCCACAGTCACATTACCGAGGTTCTCGGTCTTCAGTTTGGTAGCACTTGCTTCTGATCCAATATAGTGGGTACAAGACGACCCTGACGTGTCTGATCCAGAAGGAGAAGCATGTGAAGGACCTGACGAGCTAGACACAAAGCAGTCTGGAGAGGCGCTCCAGATGTCTTAGCTTGAGGCGTGGCGTTGTATAAAGCTGGATTTTGTGTGTACGAAGACTTCTGCGCTCTGTACTTCATCCTTAGTGCTTCTTCTCGCAACTTAAGAATGAAGTCATTAATATCCAGCTTTACAAGCATTCCATTCTGTCTCAGGTTAGACACGAATGAAGCCCACTTATCAGGCAATCCGTCTGCGAAGTTACACACTTTCTCTTCCATGGTCGTTTCCACTCCATGTGTATGTAGTTCGCTCATCAAGTGGTAGAATCTATCTATGACATCGTCTAAACTCTCGTTACCAATCGATGAGAAGTTATCGAATTCCTTCTTTAACTCCTTTGCCTTGATTGCCTTCAACGAAGCATTCCCATCATACCTCTTCTCTAGCTCATCCCACAGTTTCTTGGACTGCTTATTCTCTGAATACTGGTGGAATATGTCTTTGGGGATAGACTGAGTGATCAATGCATAAACCCTTTTCTCTGCATTGTACTTGACTTTCTGTGCGTCTGTCATCCCACCTAACATTAGCTTAACTCCATCAGCTCCCACCGGTGTACTATAACCAATCTCAATGGCTTCCCACAGATTAGGATCTACTCCATTGAGGTAGATCTCAAAACGTTGTTTCCAATGGGGAAACTCATCTAAAGTCAAGAGCTTTGGTAGTTTATTGTGATTACCCACCTCACTCTCAAGCAGCAGCAGGTTTTGTATCCTCGAGTCCTTCCCAGCAGTAAAGGCTGACATCTGATCTTCCATGACGAATAACTTTAAGTCTAATCAAAAAAACTTTCACTGATGCGACTGAAGGATGCGAATGGTCTAATTGTGCGTATGAACTCTGCGACTGGTTCAATCGTGCGGCTGTACTGGGCGATTGGTTCAGTCGTGCGAATGAATCTGGTGCGTATGAGCTATGCGAACGAACGGTTCAGTCGGCCGAATGAAGGTGCGACTAGGTCCAATCGTGCGAATGAGCAGTGCGAATGGAGTCTAGTCGTGTGAATGGGTCACTCGTGCGACTGAAGCTTCTGTTTTGCGAAATTTTCTAGGTTTGACGGGTTTCAGCCGTAAAAATTCGAAATTTCACAAGTCCTAATCGCCTTAGTCCGTAGAAACCAAACTTCGATGAGCAGGGAACGTCCAAGATCACTTTTGACACTAAAGATTGCGTTTTTAGTGCAAAAACACAAACTTTTATGCAATCTTGATTGAATCAACACGTAATCAAGAGCCAAAGCTCTGATACCACTTGTTAGGACCTGGTATTTGAACGAAATACCTAGTGATTAGCGTGTTAAACCAACTCAAATAGTGCGGAATCCTATTTGATTGGCGATCCAATCAGTGAGAACACACGAAGAATCAATCAAGAATTGAATCTAACGTTAGAAGTCGATTAGGAATCGATCTAATGTGTTCTGTGAACTTGGAGAACAATTTGGGAGGTCTCTGGACGGCTAGGGTACGTCTAGAATCGTAATGTATGTATGAATGCTTACGTTTTTCCACGAATTGGGTCTATTTATAGGTTAGTATTGTTCAATCGTGCGACTGGCCATAAGTATGGTTCAGTCGTGCGATTGAACCATGCGGTTTATTCATCCGCACGACTGAGTGTTCAGTCGTGCGACTGAGCCAATCTTATGTGTCAATCATACGTCTGATCCATTCTCCTGGTTCAGTCGTGCGATTGAGTCAATCGTATGAAGTTATTCATGCGTGTGGTCCATTCGCATGGGCCATTCGCATGAGAACTTCATTAAGTTAAGTTTGAATGTTTTAATTAATATAACATTATATGTAACCATTCAAACAATCATAAACCCAATCAATTCAATCACGACTCATTAATGAAATATTAAACATTACCAATAACAAACAATCCATGTCATTTCATTAATCCATACAAATTACATCATAATCAGACAGACAAGATCTATTACATTACAAATCATGATCTAGGGACATACATGCATCAACACAAGTCTAGATTTGTTACGCACCACAACTCCCCGATCATCTGGTTTGTTCTTAAATACCCATTTTGTTCCAATTGGATATTTGTTAGGAGGTAAATCAACTAAGGTCCAAACCTTGAGCTTTCTGAACTGTTGAAGTTCCAATTGCATAGACTCTACCCAACAAGGATCTTGTAGAGCAGCATGAACATTTTTCGGGACAATTTGAGAGATGAAGCATGAGAAAAGACAAATATTAATTAGACCAGATTGACTTCGCGTGCGAACAACATCAGAAACAGATCCAATCACATTGTCAAGTGGATGATCTTTCAGAGTTTTATAATCACTTGAAGAAGGAAAGATGGTTAAAGAAGTATCGCCCATAGCCGGTGAAAGATTAGATGAAGGTGAATCAATGATAGGTGTTAGATCAGGTAAAGGAGAAGATGTAGGAGGTGCAGAATCAGATGATGGTGCCTGATCAGTCATTGGAGACGAAGAACTAACATCAGTTGAAACAGCATCATTTACTAACGTGGTGGATTGAACAGACGATGGAGATGATGAAATAATATTTGTTTGAGTATTTGGAATTGATGTATCATCATCGAAAACTGGCAGATTAAACGAATTGAACACCGTATCGGAGTCAAAGAACCATGCAGGTTCAGATTTAACTTCAGAAGGATTGGATTCATGCCAATCAACATAGAAAGACTCTTGAACAATACGTGTTCTCTTGTTATACACTCGGTACGCCTTTTGTGAAGAAGAATATCCAACAAAATAACACTCGTCAGAAACGGCACCAAACTTTGTCTTTTCAGATTGAGTATTCAAAAGAGTACAAGAACAACCAAATGGTCGAAAGAAATCAATTAGAGGCTTTCTCTTATGAAAAAGTCTATAAGGAGTCTTCACTTTATCTTTCACAATTAACACCCTGTTTAGAACATAATATGCACAATTGACAGCTTCAGCCCAGAGAATAATGGGTAATGAAGATTCTATCAGCATTGTACGAGCAGCTTCCACGAGAGTGCGATTCTTTCGTTCCGCAATACCATTCTGCTGGGGTGTTCTTGCAGCACTAAATTGTCTCACAATCCCTTGTTGAGCACAAAAGAATCGAGAATCTGATTTTTGAATTCAGTGCCGTTGTCACTTCTTAGTCCCATAACTCTTCTCTTACTGATTGATTCGATAGAAAGAATTAATTTCTGCAATTCCTCTGCAACTTCGCCTTTGTGTGCAAGAAACCTCACCCATGAATATCTTGAGAAATCATCTGTAACAACAAGACAAAAACATTTTTCAGCAATTGATTTAACACTAATTGGCCCAAATAAATTAGTATGTAACAACTCAAGAGGACAAGATATGCTATTTAGAAGTTTGGGCTTATGAGGTTTCTTATGTTGTTTCCCTTTGGCACATGCCATGCATTTTTCATTAACAGAAAAATCTTTTAAAGGAAGTCCTCTAACAAGATTGTTCTTTACTAATTTATTAATTATCCTAAAGTTGACATGGCCTAACGACGATGCCATAAGACAGACTCAGAGGTTGATGCTTTTGAAAGAAGACAAGTTGCAGTAGCCTTTGACTCGTTTGAATTCATATCGAGAAGATATGTATCATGTTTCCTTGGAGCACGCATGAGAATTAAATCATCTGGAATGGCAATCTCTGATTTTAAAAATAGACATTCATCAGATTTAAATAGAACATGAATGTCTTTATCGCAAATTGAGAAACACTCAAAAGATTAAAAGCCAATTCGGGAACATGGTTGACTTTTTCCAAAGTAAGAGAACCATTGGTAACTTCTCCTTGTCCAATCATTTTTCCACCCTTTTATTTCTAGCAAAAGCCACATATCCTCCATCTATAATCCGATAGTTGGTCAACAAATCCTTTAATCCCGTCATATGCTTGGAACACCCGCTATCAACATGCCATAAACTGTTTACAATCTTTGATGAGGATTCCAGAAAAGAATTAACAAATCACTTAACCAGGAGTAATAAGAACCCAAGATTGAACAACTTTGCTTTTCAAAGAAGCAGATTTTTTACAGAAGAAATTATTAACCATTTTTGTCAATTTATTCCCAAAACAATTCCTATTAGAGGATCCTTGAATCAAAGGACAATTTTTGACAAGATGATCCTCTTGACCACAATTAAAACAATGAGGTTTGAATCTAGGTCTATGATGTGATGAGGTAAAAATAGGATCAATAATAATCTCCTCATCACATTCAGACAAACAAGAATCAACATCACTGAATGTCCCATACAACTCATGAGGTTGTTGTTTATTTGAACAAGAATTTTTCTTTACAAAATTAGAACAAGATTCATCTGACATATCAGTAAAACTTGTACCACTGGTACTGGTGTCAGATGAAGAAGAACTACATTTTTCTGATGACGTCATATTTAATGGTGTGAAAGATGGAATAGGTTGAGAAAAGAACTTTTCGAAACAATTAGTTTTAAGTTGCTCAGTTGTTTTTGGAGAAAGATCAGATGCATTACATTCATTATGAGAACAAAAATCATCACTACTGTGATTTGAATTACAAGATGGAATAGAACTATCAAGAGAACATGAGACATTCAAGTCTGTTACATTTGAACTAGAAACAAAAACATAATTTAAACTAGACTTATGATCAAAAACAGACTGCTGATTTTCAGGTGTACTAGAACTAGTGCATCCAAGCCCACTAGTTGGTCCATAGTCGTAGTCTTCACGAATGTACTTAGAGTTATTCCCGACTAAACCTGCAGACATACTGTTAGTATCTGTTTTGATTAAATCATTAGAAGGATGAGGAACAGGCATAGGAGAATAACAGTATGTACTAGGTGGAGGATAAACCTGTACATTTTCATAACCCAAACCTGTTTTAATTCTTGCTCCCCGTTGAGATTTACAAAGATCATCATGTTTCATTCCAGAAATAGTCCATTTATCTAACTTTGACTGAAGTTTGCTTGCTTCAAATTCAGCAAGAGCAACCCTTTCAGTCAAAGTATTAATCTCGACATTTTTTAGTCAAAGTATTAATCTCGACATTTCTTTCCAAAACGATTCTTTTTAAATGATCAGTTTCTTTTAAAGCCTCATTTAATTTCACAAAATATTTTGATTCATTCATTTTAAGTTCATCATTAATTCGCTTTAAATCCTTTTCATTAGCAATTAACAAACGGTTAGCCTTATAAATCACAAATAGCCTAATTTTGCAAGCAGATGAGCACATATCTTGTATTACCTCATATGGAAGTCCCATTACCATCCTTTCAGCAGCTAATGCTTTATCACACATGCATACTGGAGTACTTGATTTCTTTTCCTCAACAGTAGTAGCAACATCATCCTTCTCCTTTCCTATCTCATCTCTTGAATTTCTTTTCTCACTTGAGCCTGCAGTTTCCTCTTTCCCATTTCCATCTGCCTTTTCTTCTTTCTCATTTACTAAAGACTCGTTTTCTCTTTTGAATTCCTTGAACAGCACAAATCCATCTTCACCAACTTCCACTTCATTACTTTCCACAAACTCAGCAACTAACGCGTGATTAATCTCAGTTCTTGTTTCTTCCACCTCTACACTCCAATCAAAGTTCGAAATCAAAGCCGACTCCTTTTTTAGATTCACCTCTTCCTTTTCTTTCTCTGCGGTCAATCTTGGTACTCCAGAGTTACTAGGATCTGTGACAATTGGTAATAGACATTCACGTTTAAAATGTCCCATTGTTTACAATTAAAGCACCTTAATTTTGACTTATCAAATCCCAGTTTTGAAGTACATGATTGACCACCAAAGTTCTTTCGTCCTGTTCTTTCCATGAATCTCCGAGCTCTTAAAGTTAACATCGCCATTTGCCATTGAATGTCAGTTTCTTCTAAATCATCAGGATCAACCTGATACATGTCCTCCATAGTCATTCCTTTACCTTTCAGTTCTCCAGCAACAAGAGCTTCATAGCTCTGAACAAACATACCAAAAAGAGCCATTGTTTCAGATGGAATTGAAGGTTCAGCATTGACCTTAGAATTTCCCAAATCTTTTCCAACATGACTATTACCACTCGAGAAATTACTTGTATTGCTCCCTCCTTGAATTGGATTTTGAATGTGAGAGTTTGCAGCGGATGACAACAAAGCAGCATTTTGAGAAAAATCAGATGTGGGCATCATAGTCTGGTTAAATTCTCTCTTTTCATATCCAACTCAAAAGATTTCAACTTGTTAATAATATCCATCAGCTTGTAATCTGTAAAACCTCTTTCTTGTTTAAGCATTCTCACTTGAAGACTCCACTGTGGTGGAAGAGACTCGAGAAGCCTATTAACTTGTTCACTGTTGGAGAGCCTTTCATCATACTTCTTTAGAGTGCTTGAGACGGTTAAGAAACGGTTTGTAAGATCTGTCAGACTCTCATTCTTGTATCCCACAAATGAATTGAACTCCTTTTCAGCCTGAATACTCTTGTCTTTTACCAAATCTGCATTACCATCATAGAATTCACATAGAGCATCATAAAGGGATTTAGCATTTTTATGCTCTGCAAAACGGTTGTAGATGTCTGGAGCTAAACAGAGAGTTAGAGCACCAAAAGCCTTTTGATCACGATCAATCAATTTCAAATCTCTTTCAGTATAGGAAGATGGGTCCTTGTTCTGAGAAACAACATCACCAACAGTAACCGTTGGTATGTGAGGACCAGAAGTAATCGATTCCCGTTGATTATGATCAGTGTTGAAGAAGAAAGCTTTGACACATCTCTTCCAATCTTCAAAATTATCTCCATTAATGAGTCTTGGAGGTCTATTAGGAGCAACACTTTCAATATCAGCAAGTGTGAGAGTAGTTAATTTCGACATTATAGTTTCGGCAGAAATGTTTATAATTTCGCTGACAAATTAGCAGAAAAAGATGGCTTGGATGACAATTTCGCTGAAGATGTACTTTCGCTGACAATTTCGCTGAAGCTGACACTTTCGCTAACAATTTCAGCAGCACTTTCGCCTGAACAGAGACACCACTGGCTTAGTTTCGCTGCTAACTTCGCACGAAACAAGCTTGAACCTTCGTTCAAAAATAAATTCGGCAGCAATTTCGCTTGTTGATTGTTCACAAGCACTGATGAACTTTCGTTCAAGGAATTAGTTTCACAGAAACTCTAGAAAACAACTTCTGATCCAAGATAACTCATAATTTCGCTGAAAGATGATGACAGTTTCGCTGTAAGAACATCAATTTTGCTGATCGATCTCAAAACCCTTTTTCACCTCAAAATCAATCTGAAATCATCCAAAACTCAATGAATTTGAGATCTGGTGATTGTAGAATCTTCCTCAACCAAAAACAAGCATAATTCAATCAATTTCCATGTCAAAAACAGCTGATAATCCAATGAAAATTGATTGAAAATAGATATTGACCAAAAACCACAAAAACTCAACAAATCAAGGGCACTAAGGCTCTGATACCATATTGTTGGTCCATGTGATCGAAAAACAGTACAATTGAAGTGATGAATTGCTCAATATCTAACATCCATGCTAAACAACAACAATTAAGAAGATAGAAGAGAATTCTAACATATATTTGATAATAAAATGAACAATAGCAATCAATAACATCAAGCACAATAGTATTTCTGTGTGAAAACTGCTTAGAATTGGTAACTTGCAACAATGATCCACGATTAGGGTTTTGCAAGCTTACCTTGTAAAGAGAATTGACAAAAGTATATATAGCAGTTATAGTTTCGCTACCAGCGAAACTGTCATGCCGAAACTATAGTTTTGCCCGGCAGAACACAAGTTTGCCGGGTAAACTTGAACAACAAACTGTGAGCGAATGTACAGATTCGCTCACAGTTTTGCTGGACTGCCAAAACTACACATTACTAAGAACATACAAAAGGAAACTAACAAAAGTCCTATTACAATGTAAAGTAAACAACTATACTAAAGTGAGTCCAACCTAAACATGATCTTCACTAACTCATCATCCGAAGGAGAGAGAGGGATGTTGAAGGACTTGAAGAATCCATCATAGTCGAAAAAGTAGGCGGGTCCTTTGCCAGTAGGTGGTGTGGTATATCTCTGAACGTCAACATTACACCACACTTCTACTAGACCCGTTGAGTTATTGTAAACCCTCTTGTTCGGTATGTTGTATCCTAGAAAGATTCCTTCATCCGCCTTCTCGCTGAATTTACCTTCTTATGTCTTCTTTAGAAGTGTGCACGGCGCGCCAAATGGTTCAAGATACTCCAAATTCGGTTTGCGTCTTTGTAGTAGCTCGTAACATGTCTTTCCATGGCGCTTGACAATCAGAACTCGATTCAGTGTATAACATGCATTCGCCAATGCCTCATTCCAGAATTGGGTAGGCAGTTTCGAGTCTGCTATCATAGTCCGTGCTGTCTCTATTAAGCTTCTGTTCTTTCTCTCAGCAACGCCATTCATCTGAGTGTAGGCAGAAGTGAATTGATGCACACATTCCCTTTTCCTTGCAGTAAGCCTCCATCCACTGGTTCTTGAATTCTGTCCCGTTGTCTGAGCGTACTTGTCTAACCTTCAGCTTGTAGAGAGATTCCAGTGTGGTTACTAACTCCTTGAATGACTCAAACGTTTCTGTTTTGGACTTCAGAAACATTACCCAAGAGAACCTTGAGTAGTCATCAGTAACCACAAAACAGTACAAGTCGCCTGCAATGCTCTTAGTACTGACTGGACCAAACAGATCCATGTGAAGAAGTTCAAGAGGAAGTTCTATTGAATGAACTTTCTTTTCCTTATGAGACTTCTTCGTCTATTTGCCTTTCTTGCAAGCTACACAAAAATCAGGAAGCTGGAAGTTCTTGACATTAACGCCTCTCACAAGATCCTTTTGAATCAAGTGATTCATCTTCCTTTGACTAATGTGTCCCATTCTCCTATGCCAGGAGATGGAATCCTTCTCAGTAGCTTTAGATAAAAAGCATTGAACCTCATGATTCGTTGTAGAAGCTGTTGACAGATCCAAAACATAAAGATCTTTATATCTTGAAGCTGTCATAAGAACTTGGTCCTCTTGGATCACGTAGTCTTTCTTGAGCATGTAACACTTCTTGTTGTCGAAGATGACTTTAAATCCCTTATCACAGATTTGAGAAATAGAAAGTAAGTTATTTTGAAGTTGTGGAACATAGTTCACCTTATCAAACTTAACTTTCTGATTTCCCACTTCTCCCTGAGCTGTGATATAGCCTCCCTTGTTTCCAGCAAATGAAACATGCCCTCCTTTTATTTGCTTGACGTTTGATAGAAGAGACCTATTTCCTGTCATGTGCCTGAATGCTCCGCTGTCTACAATCCACGTGTTAGTTTCAGAACTGTAGCGAACACCCTGCACATACCATGTAAAGTATTAGTTTAGGTTAGGAACCCAAGCCTTTACTGGCTTGGGTTTCCGAGAGGAATCACACATCATGAATTCAACCCATTGACCCTTAGAGGGTGATTAGCTCAGGATTCCGGTTGTCATCATTTTCAGACACAGAGGATGACTTCTCTTTCCATAAGCCAGATTTGTGCAGGGCCTGTTTGTGATAAACCGTCGACTGGCTAACAGGTTGAACTTTAGGTTCACTAGTTCTTCTAGGTGGAGTTAAAGAACTCCTCTTAGAAGATCTAGGTTTTTAGTCTTGAAGTTCAATCTTCTTCCTAGGTGTCTGATAGTAAGGACAAAAGGAAGCAATGTGTCCACATTCTCCACAGTTGTAGCACGACCTGCTATCAACTTTATGATTAAACTTTCTTTGTGGAGATGATGTGGACTAAATTGTATATAAGTTATCTAAATATTCCCTTCACTTTGAATAGGTTTTGGATTAGTTTTTATAGAAAAATTACTTCTAATTGGTTCATATTTAGATTTTGAATATATTAAGAGACCGCGAGCAAAAATGATGAATTAGACCAACAAATGAATCTTAGAATATTATATCTTATATGTTATAGTTACTATTAATTTCCTATAAAAGTTAGTCTTATAAATTAATTGATGCTCACGTCAAATATACAAATGTTTTAAAAAACCAAGTTGTAAATTCAATACATTATTGTATTAATTTAAATTAGATTTGGTTACTATGAATATAAAACTTTTACTAAAACATTGATTTAAATTATGATGATGTAGTGATTGACTTTGAAATTTAAATGAATCATATAATAATTATACTCAAATAAATTGTGAAGGAGCCTGTTCTCGAAATAAAACAAATATGCACCATCATGTTAATATTAAGAGTTTCATGGGCTAATGGCCCAGTCAAGAGAAAAAAAAAAGAGTCAGCGGCTCGCGAATTCATGAGGAAACAAAGGAAAGTGTTGAGATATAAAAAAAAACAAAAACCTACGGAGGCAGCGGCAGAAAAGAACAAGCAGCGACGGCAGAGACACAACTTTGGAGTTTGGAGCACGATCGGAGAGCAATCGTTAAGCAAAGAGCAAGATCGGAGAGCAAGGATTGAAACATTCAAACATTAATAATCATTCGGTTTTGTCTCGCATTCGATTATTTTTCTTTGTTTCATTGATTCCCTCGTTTATGTTACTAAAGTTTGCAACTTTATCATTGTTTGTAATGTATTTGATCGTTATGAGTAGCTAACTTTTTAGTACTACCTAGGTTGGGTTGAAAATTAATATGTTTTGACTAAATCTTTGGTTTTGATTTTGTATATTTGTTTATTAATCTTAAAACTTGATTATTGTCTCAATTAAATATGAACTCGTATATTGTTTTATACTTAAATGTTATTGCCATGCTCGTGTATGTTTTATCTCGATTGATTGCGTGACATCTAGATTAGGCTCGCACGTTAAAATTAATACTTAGTGTTTTTAATTTTAAGCTTTGATTAGAGATAATCTTAGGAGGATTGGTTGTGATTTGATAGTATTTTTCAATATGCTACCTTATCTAAAACCTAGGGGTGATAGATATTGCTTAAAACCTCCTACTCATTGCTTGTTAGGTTTAGATTTCGCGAGAGCGTGTTTTGCCTTTCATTTGTGGTGTTAGGTTCTTAGGGTATTTAATTGGATTTAATCAAGTTGTCCTTTGTCTTAGGGTTAAAAAATATAATCTTAAAGACACTGTGGTAGAAAACCTAGGGGTAACATTCCATTAGACATTTTAATAAACCTATCTAGTCCCTTACACGTGTCTTTGGTTTTCTTGGGGAGTAGCAACATACCTAGTTAACCCTAGATTCGTATTTTTAGAGATAGCCATGCGAGTCATTACCTTTATGTCATTACATGTTAGTTAGATCCCTGCCTAGGTAGTTATTTAACATATTTGATCGTATTCAAGTTTCAAAGTTTGAATTCTTATTTGATTATTTCTTTCGTCGTGTTTCCATTAATTAATTTTAGTCAAATTATTTGTTTTTTTATTAATGAATTATATAGATTAGACGTGTAGTTTAAATTGATTTATTCAATTTATCATTTAACCAACTTATAATAACTTGTTGATTTATAAATAATTCTTTTTCATAAAATTATAAACTTTATTAATCATGCTACAACAAATAACTAAATGGAAAAGACTTATTAAAACTTATAAAGTTATAAAAATGAATTTATTATACTTATAAAGTTTTATAAGTAATTATGAATTTTAATATTGAAAATAAGTAATCAAATTATAAAGTTACAAGTTTTATAAAAGTTATAACGATTAACAAATAAATAATTTGATTGATTATTCAAATTGGTTTTATAAAGTCTATAAATATTTTATAAAAAAGTTGTTAAAATTATAGTCTTCAAGAATTTAAATTTTAAATTATAATTATTCTTTTATTTATTTAAATTATTTAATTTTATATTTTTTCAAATTCCAATCATAACCCTCTTTAAAAGACTTATAAATCACCATTAACACCATTCATAACCTCCTCTTAACCTCAAGTATAAAAGCAAGGCTTATCCCTCACTTTTCTTTTGCTCATTCTCTAAAAACCTCACTCTCATATCTTTCTTTCATCCATTGGTTATGATGAATTTGAAGAATTTTATTTTACAAGAAATTTCAAGAATTTTAATACTAAGGTAATCCTTTATTGTTTTTATATTATACATTTTAATCATCCTAACATTCAATTGTTCTCATGACTTTATGTTCTTACTATTATTCTTTCTTCTACCAACCTCTTTTTATTTTAATAATTATCATTTGATCATTAACATTTTAATAATCACTAATCTATAATAATCACTAACATTCCTAAATTAAGCCAACAACACACTAACATAAACAAAGAATCCCGTTTGCATATGGACGGCTATGCCGCCGCATTCGGTTATTCTGCAAGATTATTGTTCTAAATGATAGCTATGCCAAAGTCTTAGAAGATATTTTATAACTCAAATGAAGACTAATTACCATATATTAACATAATAAAATGTTCTAACCGTTTCATGTATTAACCATTTTAAAAGTGCACATAAGTACCTTACTACAATTCTGGCAGATATAGTCTTACTTCAACCGACCATAACTTGATCATAAAAACTAAATTTGGGTAAACTCAGACTCCAATGTTAAGTTCATTGAATTACCTTTTCAACGACCAGTTTATACGTCTTCAAACTCAATCGGACGACTCAACAATAGCCTTCACAAAATAAGTGCGCATTTCAGCACTTTGTCTTGTTGTGATGCTTGTTTGACCTATTTAAAGATCTTTTCATAAAAATGTTCTGAATGAAAGTTGTCCGGGAGACTTTGAACTAGTCAAGTATAAATTTTAAATTTTATGAAACCCGTTTTTGCTATTTTTAAAACCTGTTCAAACACATACCAAACATTCTGTCCAAATCTAAAATTGATGCAATAATCCTTTTCAATCTACCTTTCGCTTTTTAGCATTCTCTAAACGTTCTAACTTCTTGTAATGAATTCCAACATCAAGTTATTGTTTTTCTATTTAGGAGATCACCTGTGAATCTTGACATCCAAGCTTTCTTATGTACTATACAATCATCACTATACTTGTGAGTTTTCCATGTGAGTATTTCCATACCCTTTTGCTTATTTTCACATTTGGGGTGAAACATGTTAACTTATTATCATTACACTTGTAAACTTATTGAGACTTGTAAACCTATGGCAATTCATCTTGTAAGTTGTGGTTAGTTGAACTTTTGTGGTTACCATGTTATGGCGTTATATGTACAATCATTAACTATTGCTAGCCCAGCGAAGTCATAGATCTATGGGTAAGACAAGCCGGCTTGGTTGATCCAAGTACACTTAGCTGATCGTATATACTTTTAACGTTTGAGACTTGTAAAACTTTGTCGAGGTTTGATTGTTGCATTGTTCATAACATCCCTAATCACTTATTCACTAACTTATGACTTGAATTGCCATCTTTTATATACTTATGTATTGAAAACTATGGAATGCTCACCAACATTTTTATGTGACCTTTATTTGAAAATGTTTCAGGAAACGCACCAAGTTTGATTTTACACTTTGAAGCTTGCCCATCTCGGATGGATCTAGATAAATAAATAAAATAAGAATGCTTGTTACCTCTATGTTATGCTTTTATTTCTTTGAGACTTCGGTTGTTAAATGTGACAAATTGAAAACTTATGTTAAATTATTATTTGGATTATTAATAGCGTTATGTGGCTGTGAACGATCTTAACTCTCACTCCTCGACGTTTCCGCCGTCAAGGTTGGGGTGTGACAGATTGGTATCAGAGCCCATAACTATAGGGATTTAGGTTATTAGAAATGGTGACCTAGACTATAGTTGCATGAACCTCATAGAAAGATCCTTATACCTTTGTGCTTACATGTTGTTTGCATGCTACATAATGCTATGCCTTTTGTGCAACTTGATGCCTTTGCATAGGATTGCCTTATGTATGCTTAAACTTAGCTACTTGTCTCCCTAAACTTAACTTTAACTCTTTGACCCTCCCCGACAAAATGAACTTCCTAAACTTATTCTTAACGACATGTGGAATCTACACTTATCATCTGGGTTCAATTCCTTAGACTCTATGTCTAATCTATGAAAATCTCATCAAGGTTTTGATTTCATAAACCAAAGAAATTTGTGTGACACATAGACACCTGTATTCTGGATTTCCTGGCAAAAGGCCTTCGGGCTAAGGCAAGCATATCGTATAAATCTCATTGCGAGACCAGTTATGCTTACCTGGGGATTTCTGGGATGAGTGATAAACTATGGTCAACATACACAAGTCTCTAAGGCAAATGGGTCAATTTACCTTGACGTGTCAATGATTCCAAATGGTAATACGTTACCAAATGGAACCATCCTCTTTGTGTCTTAAAAATCCTTAATTTTCTTGAACTGGTTTATCACCAAAGTTTCAATATCTCCTCATTTTAACATATATAATGTTCCTGTTAATATTGAACCCATTCTACATTTCAACTCCTACGTTTAAACACCGTTACACGTTGAACATTTCATGTAACTATTTCTATAACTTGACCAACGTGAACATGGATCTTAATAAACCCAAAGATATTGGGAATCTAAACCGAATGGTCATCAAAAACTTTAAACCGTTACTTATGATTCTCAAGTCTTCTTAAGGATGTGTCCCATAACTAAGAACATGCAATGCTATAGGTGGAATTCTTACATCTCGGGATACTTTGTATAGGCAAAGTGTAAATGGTGATTTGACTCGATCATTGAATCCATTTACTTGACTCGAAACCCTTGAGATGAGTGATCACTTATTACGCGTGTCTTCAATAAGGCTATGGTTGACCTTATATCTTGAGAAGTCCATGTATTCCCTTCGATTGTGAATCGAATGTTCACATCTTATTATGATGTTGAATCATTCTTGTCCTTGATTTTGCCTTCCTGATTTAAATTATTCAAGATTTTTACACCATCATAACAAATTCTGCTATCTCGAACTTTGATCTTAAGTTGTAAGCATGATTTTTCCTTTTGTTACATTGATGAAACTTGAAATTTTCCGAATTTCTAATTGATACTATTTTCCTTTCGTCGTTAAGTCAAACTCCGTACCGTCTGCACCGTGAGAGATGCAAGTGTTTGTAAGCCAACTTATGACTAAGAACACTCGTATCTCCTAAATGATTCTAACTCATCAAAACAGGGGTGATTCCCTTATTTTGATGATTTTCTATTCGTTTCGATAAATGGTTTCCAATTGTGATTTATAAAATTTCATCCGCTGGATCGGGGTGATTTCCTTATCCCGAGGATTGACTTCAATTATTTTCGTTGGAATGGCATTTTGCAAATGACATGATCTCACCAAAATAGGATTGAAACCCGTACTTTGGTGACAAATGTCAATCTTCGATTGTTTTCTTGCTATTGTGAAATTCAATCATCAAGATAGGCGTAAATTCCATACCTTGATGATAATATCATCTTTAAGAATTGTATTTGTTCAAATGAGACGTCTTCATCAAAGTAGGAGTGAATTCTGGATTTTGATGAAGAAGTTCATCTTGTTATATTTTGTTTTTGTAAAACTTCACCGTTAAGATAGGAGTGATTTCCCTTACCTTAACGGTGAGTTACCTCGTCTTATTTTTGTGGATCCTCAACAAGGAGTTGGGATCGAACTTTTTGATTGGTAAGTTAGTGGTCATACCTTGGAAATACACCATCAAGTTAGGAGTGAAAACCACACCTTGATGACTATTCTCATTTTTTTGATCTCCAACTTACCAAGGTTTTAATCAAGTGACAAGAAACATGTAGTAACTTGAAGGGTGAACCAATGTTAGTGTTTGGACCTATCAAGCCAAAGCATGATTTCTGAACTTGAAAGGAGACCCGAACACTCTAGGTTGATTTTGATTCCGAGCTTGGAGCATTTGAATTCTTAAATCGATTTCTTTCCCTTTATCTTCATGTTTTGACTCGATCTAGCTACATCGAATCATTTATTTCTTACTTATCAACTTTCACTTTGAGTTATCATCAACATATGATTGTGTGATGGTAGCCTTCTTAAACAATCTTTCTACTAAATAAGGGCATTATCAACTTGTGTTCATGTCCTTCTAGACACATAAATGTTCTCAGCTATGCTTATGGGTATGATGAACCGCGTGTGCAAGCCGTACTTAGAAAACTATTTGCCGTTGCCTTTGTCGTTGATATTCTGAATTGTTTAAATTCCAATCCGATCATGAACGACGTTTTTGTTTAACTCTTTACCCATAGTTAAAAATACAATTCCCATTATTTTGGATAACTTTGAACTCATAATTTTGAAAATCTATAAATCTCTATCTTGACTGCGACTCACAAGACTTGTTATTCATTCTGATGGGGACAAAGATGATCATGAATTTCCGCGATTGGTATTCATGGTTTGGCATAAAGGAAATGATGACGTAGCTGGGTATATGTTCAAATTGCCTTGTACTTCTTGATGTCCTTTGGTGCATTATTGACCTATTGGCTTGTTTCTTCATTGATTTTGGCCTCCTAAATCTTAAACACATTATCCCAAATCTCTTAACGACCCTTAATAATCTTTTCCGAATGACTTCCCCTCAAATTCGCACTTATCCTGAAAATCTATTACAATGATGTCCTCATTCTGAATTGAATCTCTAACCTTAACGAACACAATCCTTATATCAGCGTTACACTAGTTAAGCTTAAAACCTTAATGGCATAAGTAGACAAGAATCAATCATTTAAGATCTATGTTAAAGTTATTACTTGAGAAGCTTTTATATTCCATCCAAAAACATCCTAAACTTATCTCCGAGTCTCGTGTCACACCAATACTTACTGTTTTTCGCGTGACAAAACCTTCCCGAATGTCTTGAACCATTTAAGGTACAAACATTTATTAATTAAAAATTTTAGATTAACAATCTTGTAACCTTTGTCAAGGAGCACATGAAATCATAAATAATGAACTTAACAAACTTAAGCATACCATCCCATCATAATTAAACTCATTTGAATTTAAACGTTCCAAGTGTCACTTGCGAATGTGTCATGAAATCCAAGTCTCCTCACATCCTTGAAATTAGTCTTCTTGTGATTAAATTTCGGAACGAAATTTCTTAAAGTAGGGGAGACTGTAACATCCGGCATTTTCAAGTTATAAACCCGAACCCGAACTAAAATCGAACTATCTTACGATATGAATTTCTTTATTTAACTTATTTTATTTATATTAATGAATTATATAGATTAGACGTGTAGTTTAAATTGATTTATTCAATTTATCATTTAACCAACTTATAATAACTTGTTGATTTATAAATAATTCTTTTTCATAAAATTATAAACTTTATTAATCATGCTACAACAAATAACTAAATGGAAAAGACTTATTAAAACTTATAAAGTTATAAAATAAATTTATTATACTTATAAAGTTTTATAAGTAATTATGAATTTTAAATATTGAAAATAAGTAATCAAATTATAAAGTTACAAGTTTTATAAAAGTTATAAAGATTAACAAATATATAATTTGATTGATTATTCAAATTGGTTTTATAAAGTCTATAAATATTTTATAAAAAAGTTGTTAAAATTATAGTCTTCAAGAATTTAAATTTTAAATTATAATTATTCTTTTATTTATTTAAATTATTTAATTTTATATTTATTTCAAATTCCAATCATAACCCCCTTTTAAAAGACTTATAAATCACCATTAACACCATTCATAACCTACTCTTAACCTCAAGTATAAAAGCAAGGCTTAGGCCTCACTTTTCATTTGCTCATTCTCTAAAAACCTCACTCTCATATCTTTCTTTCATCCATTGGTTATGATGAATTTGAAGAATTTTATTTTACAAGAAATTTCAAGAATTCTTAATACTAAGGTAATCCTTTATTGTTTTTATATTATAAATTTTAATCATCTTAACATTCAATTGTTCTCATGACTTTATGTTCTTACTATTATTCTTTCTTCTACCAAACCTCTTTTTATTTTAATAATTATCATTTGATCATTAACATTTTAATAATCACTAATCTTATAATAATCACTAACATTCCTAAATTAAGCTAACAACACACTAACATAAACAAAGAATCCCGTTTGCATATGGACGGCTATGCCGCCGCATTTGGTTATTCTGCAAGATTATTGTTCTAAATGATAGCTATGCCAAAGTCTTAGAATATTTTTATAACTCAAATGAAGACTAATATACCATATATTAACATAATAAATTGTTCTAACCCGTTTCATGTATTAACAATTTTAAAAGTGCACATAAGTACCTTACTACAATTCTGGCAGAATATAGTCTTACTTCAACCAACCATAACTTGATCATAACAAACTAAATTTGGGTAAACTCAGACTCCATTGTTAAGTTCATTGAATTACCTTTTCAACGACAGTTTATACGTCTTCAAACTCAATCGGACGACTCAACAATAGCCTTCACAAAATAAGTGTGCATTTCAGCACCTTCTGTCTTGTGAAGCTTGTTTGACCTATTTAAAGATCTTTTCATAAAAATGTTTCTGAATGAAAGTTGTCCGGGAGAATTTGAACTAGTCAAGTATAAATTTTTATAATTTTATGAAACCGTTTGCTATTTTTAAAATCTGTTCAAACACATACCAAACATTCTGTCCAAAATCTAAAATTGATGCAATAATCCTTTTTCAATCTACCTTTCGCTTTTTAGCATTCTCTAAACGTTCTAACTTCTTGTAATGAATTCCAACATCAAGTTATTGTTTTTCAATCATTTGGGAGATCACCTTTGACTCTTGACATCCAAGCTTTCTTATGTACTCTACAATCATCACTATACTTGTGAGTTTTCCATGTGAGTATTTCCATACCCCTTTTGCTTATTTTCACACTTTGGGGTGAAACATGTTAACTTATTATCATTACACTTGTAAACTTATTTGAGACTTGTAAACCTATGGCAATTCATCTTGTAAAGTTGTGGTTAGTTGAACTTTTGTGGTTACCATGTTATGGCGTTATATGTACAATCATTAACTATTGCTAGCCCAGCGAAGTCATAGATCTATGGGTAAGACAAGCCTGCTTGGTTGATCCAAGTACACTTAGCTGATCGTATATACTTTTAACGTTTGAGACTTGTAAAACTTTGTCGAGGTTTGATTGTTGCATTGTTCATAACATCCCTAATCAATTTATTCACTAACTTATGACTTGAATTGCCATCTTTTATATACTTATGTATTGAAAACTATGGAATGCTCACCAATATTTTTATGTTGACCTTTAATTTTTAACATGTTTCAGGAAACGCCCAAGTTTGATTTCTACACTTTGAAGCTTGCACATCTAGGAATGGACCTAGATAAATAAATAAAATAAGAATGATTTGTTACATTCTATGTTATGCTTTTATTTTCTTTGAGACTTATGTTTGTAATATGACAATTGAAACTTATGTTTAAATTATATTTGGATTATTAATAGCGTTATGTGGCTGTGAACGATCTTAACTCTCACTCCTTGACGTTTCCGCCATCAAGGTTGGGGTGTGACAGAAACTTTACTATATCACGACCGGTACACTTGCCGTTTGTGTGAAGTTTAGTTGGGAATTTCCAATTTTTAAAACTAATTTGTGAAAAATGCTCTTATAATAATTTTATATATATATATTTTTCACACATCAGGAGACGTTTGTGACACTCTAGTGACATCACTCAATTTAGGTTTTGACTCTGGTTCTTTTGATGTTTTCTCTGGTTTAATAAAGTTAACCGTTTTAACATGTTTAACATCTTTCTCCTTTTGGTTAACAGGTTTTTGACTTGAAACATGTGAAAGATTAACATTAGAAGTCTTTTTAGGTTCTGATTTGACTCTGTTTGACCCTGACTTTAAGTTAACCTTTTCAAATTCTTTTTCCAGATTAACACAAGGCAATTTACCCTTTGCCTTTGAAGTGACCTCCTTTTGTTTGTTTCCAGATTCAATAGATGAACATGAGGAATCTGGATCACTAACAAGAGGAGTAGACACCACATGATCCTTGATGGGGTTATTATTAATTGGTCTACTCTTAGTGTTCATCAAGGTCTCAGGTGGTGGTGGAACCACTTTGTAACCCAAACCCTCCCCGTTGTTTCTTTCTCTCACTAAGTGTTGTACTATGTGTGAAGAACTAGTCCAACTGTGCAGTTTCTGTTTTAATGAGTTTACTTCTACTTCTAGAACTGCCTTTTGCTTCTTAGTGTCTTATAGGGAGTTTAGATAGTACCTAATGTCATTAGCTTGGTTAAATGCAACTACTTCGGTTTCCCTAAGCTGTTTAGTCAAAAGGTCTATCTTTTCTTTGTAGCTATGCTCATTTTGTTTTAATACTCTATTAGCCTCAGTGCACAGTTGCAAATCTTTTACTAAGTTATCATTATGATCTAATAACCTATCAAATTTTTCATCTATGCTATTTCTAAACGTATTACAATTAGAACAAGCATGATTATCAAACATTTGGTCAGTGGTACTTACCTGAGTTGGTTCAGAAGAGTTAGCCATCAACGCAGCATCAGATGTCTCTGGTTCTGGTGATTCTGTCTTTCCTGTCTTTGCTTTGGTAGTTTCCTCTTTAGGCTTGTAGCTGACCTCAGTTGCAGTTGTCTCTTCAATATTTGACATCGCTATGTTAACTGCTAGATCTCCTTCACTCGCGGAATCATCATCTAAGTCTTCTACACTTGCAATGTTTGATTCCCCTGGAGAGACAAACCTAAAGCTCCAATCCTGTCCTTCATCATCATGAGCAGTCAAGGCTTTTGGATCCTTGCTTGATGAAGTAGAACTGGTAGCTTGCTTGTCTTGGTAGTGCGGAATCCTATTTGATTGGCGATCCAATCAGTGAGAACACACGAAGAATCAATAAAGAATTTAATCTAACGTTAGAAATCGATTGGGAATCGATCTAATGTGTTCTGTGAACTTGGAGAACGAATTGGGAGGCTTCTGGACGGCTAGGGTACGTCTGGAGTCGAAATAGAATGAATGCTTACGTTTTTCCACGAATTGGGTTGTATTTATAGGTTAGTATTGTTCATTCGGGCGACTGAACCATAAGTATGGTTCAGTCGTGCGATTGAACCATGCGGTTGATCCATTCGCACGACTGAGTGTTCAGTCGTGCGACTGAGCCAATCTTATGTGTCAATCATGCGACTGATCCAGTCTCCTGGTTCAGTCGTGCGACTGAGTTAATCGTATGAAGTTATTCATGCGTGTGGTCCATTCGCATGGGCCATTTGCATGAGAACTTCATTATGTTAAGTTTGAATGTATTAATTAATATAACATTATGTGTAATCTTTCAAACAATCACAAACCTAATTAACCAATTCAATATCGACTCATTAATGAAATATTAGACATTACAAATCACAAACAATCAATATCATTTCATTAATCATTTCAAATTATATTAGAATCAGATAAACAAGATCTATTACATTTCATATCATGATCTAGGGACATACATGTATCAACAGCAGCCATGATGATTTCAGTATATTTGTCCACTTAAATCCATACATAGGTTTTTGACTTACATTGGTGATGAGTTAGGTTTTATTATTTCAACAAGCATTTGTGGATCCCATAGTTTATGGTAATCAACATTCCTCGGGAGATTTATGTGCGGTCTACAGATATTTGACAAGAAAAAACTATTCTAAGAGCTTTCAAAGAGATGCCAAGCCTCAGGTTAGTGCCATCGCACAGCAGAGAGGCGCAAACAATAATGAATTATAGAATATTTAGGTTATGCTTATCCTCAGGTCAATGCAATCGCACAGAAGAGAGGCACACAACCTATCTTCTTGTTATAGCATTTTTTATTTCTTTTTGCACATAACGCACCAACAACATTTGTCATTAGCTTGATTGCGCTTAACATTTTTCCATGCGGTTTGCTTATTTTTATGGTCATCCGCACACATTTCTGGCGTTTATTTTGCTCGTCACCCCTTATTGGAAATACATTTATTGTGTTAACCAGGGATAAGATGAAAACGCACAGCAAGTTGAACAACTTAGTTTTAATTTGATTCACCAATGAAGCCTACTCGTCTATTGTGTTGAATCTACTGACACATCATATGATGAACTAGCAACCTCTAGGCCTACTTTCTCTATGTTACTCAGTAGCAGACTAGTTTACTATCATTTTTCTTTTATTTTGCTTAGAATTCTCAGACTTGTAATTTGAATATAATATTTTGATCATTAAAATCCTTTTGATGTCCCTAACAATTAGTTCCCTGTGTACTATCATTTTCCATAATTTTTGAATCAATATCATAGATTTGATTTCTTTGCTTTCAGCTTATCTGTCCTCCCCCGTTTTTTATTTTATTTTATTTTTTTAAGTAATTAAATACTGAAACTAAACTATTCTCCCCTAAAATTCTAAAACCGAAAATGTTTTTGTGTTTTTGGATTTTGAAAGACAGGAAAATAAAATTAAAAAAATAGAAAATAAAAATAAAAATAAAAAAATAAGAAAATTTGTTGGACTAAGAACTCGATTCTTCTGGAATCACATCACTTTGCTTTCTCACGCCATTTACCTCCAAAAGATAGAAAAACCGAGGTTTGTCAAAAGCTTTTGTGTAGAGGTCGGCGCGTTGAAAATCCGTATTAATTTTAACAACATCGATTAATTGCTTTTCAAAACAGTCACGTATAAAGTGATATTTAATATCGATGTGTTTAGTTTTTGGGTGTTGGATTGGATTTTTGGTGACAGCTATTGCAGCAGAATTATCAACAAAGATAGGGGTGTTAGAAAATTTCAAACCGTAGTCTCGCATTTGCTGTTGAATCCAAATGATTTGTTAACAGCAACTTGCAGCAGCAACATATTCAACTTCACATGTTGACAGAGCAACAGATGTCTGTTTCTTACACTGCCAGGTGACTAAGCATCTTCCAAAGAACTGACATCCCGCTGATGTTGACTTGTAATTCATCTTGCAACCACCATAGTCCGAGTCACTATACGTTGTAAGCTCAAAGTCATCATCATGAGGATACCATAACCCGAGTGTTGGAGTACCCTTCAAATAAAGAAAGATCCTTTTTACCCCAATTAGATGATTCACATTTGGTTTAGCCTGATATCTGGAACAAAGACACGTGGCGTACATAATATCAGGACGAGAGGTTGTGAGGTACATCAGAGATCCGATCATTCCTCGGTACATAGTGGCATCTACCAGTTCACCATTTTCGTCGGGTGCTACATCGTGGTTCATGGCAAGTGGAGTCCTAGTAAACGTTGCATTCTCCATGTCGAACCGACTAAGGATATCTCCTACATATTTGGACTGATGCATGAAGATTCCATTTGGTGTCTGATCTACCTGTAACCCAAGAAAGAACTTCATCTCTCCCATGGCACTCATCTCAAATTCAGCTTCATCACTAATTCTAATTCTTTACACAATACTTCATTTTAGGAACCGAAGATTATGTCATCCACATATATCGGTACCAGTAGTAAATCATCATCTTTCTCTTTGATGAACAACGTGCAACCCCTCTGCGAAAACCATGTTTCAGCAGATGAGTAGAGAGTTTCTCATACCAGGCGCGAGGAGCTTAATGAAGCTCATAAAGAGCTTTGTCCAGTTTATAAACTCTATCCCGATGATAAGGATCCTCAAATTCTTCGGGTTGACTGACGTACACCATTTCAAGGATTTCACCATGAAGGAATGCACTTTTCACATCCAATTGATAAACTTTGATCTTTATGTAGGATGCATAGGCTAAGAAGATACGAATTGCTTCCATCCTTGCCACATGTGCAAACACTTCATTATAGTCAATGCCTTCGACTTGTCTAAACCCTTGAACAACAAGCCGATCCTTGTTTCTGATTATAACCCCTTGGTCATCTTTTTTACACTAAAGAACCCATTTAGTGCCAATCACCTTTGCCCCTTTTGGTCTGTTCACAAGAGTCCATACTCTTAACTTCTTGAACTGAAGGAGTTCTTCTTCCATAACACTAACCCATGCCTCATTGTTTAAAGCTTCACTTACATATTTTGGCTCAAATTAAGACACAAAACATCGATAAGCTCCATCGTGCAGATATCCTTTTTCCATGACTGTGGCATAATCAGCTGAGTATAGCTGATTTCGTGTCTGAACTCCCGATAGAATATCCCGATGATGTTGTCCAGGGGATGATGCACATTAACTCGAGTTCCGAGAGTGGTGGAAATAGCTACCTCATTATCCAGATTTTGAATCCCAGGTTCAGTTTCTATGGCTGTTGGAGTATGGGGTTCAGAAGTTCCAGAGGCATCAAGATCAGATGCTTGTGTACTTTCAGTAGTGGGAACCTGTTCCTCCTGGTCCATTTTTGCAGTCTCAAATGCTTCATCATCAGAGGAAGACTCACTTACTTCAAGCTCTCCCCCTGAAGGGCTAGAAGTATCGTCTAATGAAACCGATGATGTCGGGTCTAGTAGAGGAGTATTTAGAACATTGTACATCATTCGAGCAGGTAACTCATCATTAGGATGAGAATGAGGTAGATTGAAGGACTTGAAAAATCCATCATAGTCAAAGAAGAAGGAAGATCCTTTGCTAGCAGAGGGGGTGGTGTATCTTTGGACATCAACATTGCACCACACTTCTACGTAACCCGTTGAGTTGTTATAAACTCTCTTGTCTGGTATAATATATTCGAGAAAGATGCCTTCTTCTGCCTTCTCACAAAAGTTCCGAGACTGAGTTTTCTTTAACAGCATGCACGGTGCTCCAAATGGTTCTACGTACTCCAAGTTGGGTTTACGTCGCTGGAGCAATTGATAACACATTTTTCCATGACGTTTGACCACTAAGACTCAATTGAGAGTGTATCATGCATTAGCCACTGCCTCGTTCCAGAATTGAATGGGCAGCTTAGAGTCGGCTAATATTGTCCTTGTTGTCTCTATCAAGCTCCGATTCTTTCTTTCAGCAACCCCATTCATCTTTGGAGTGTAAGCAGAAGTAAATTGGTGAACAATTCCTTTCTCTCGACAGAATGCCTCCATCCACTGATTCTTGAACTCTGTTCTGTTATTTGATCGAATCTTTCTTACTTTCAGCTTGTAGAGTGATTCAAATGTAGTGACTAGATGCTTGAATGATTCAAATTTCTCTGACTTTGCATTCAAAAACATCACCCAAGAGAATCTTGGGTAATCATTAGTTACTACAAAGTAGTACCAATCACCAGCAATGCTCTTTGTACTGACTGGGCCAAACAGATCCATGTGTAGAAGCTCGAGAGGAATGTCGATAGAATTGACTTTCTTTGCTTTGTGAGACTTCTTGGTCTGTTTCCCTTTCTTACATGCTACGAAGAAATCTGGGAGTTGGAAATTCTTGACTATAACTCCATTCACCAAATCATTCTGAACCAGATGATTCATCTTCCTAGGATTAATGTGTCCCGTTCTTCTATGCCAGGAGACTGAATCCCTCTCTGTTGCCTTTGACAAGAAACAGTGGGCAGTAGACTCAGTTGTGGAGGCTTTTGATAGATCCAAGACATACAGATCGTTATATCTTGAAGCTAACATTAGAATTTTATCCTCGTCGACAACATACTCCTTCTTCAACATGTAGCACTTCTTGTTGTCAAGCATAACTTTGAATCCCTTATCATAGATTTGGGAGACAGAAAGCAAGTTGTTTTGCAATTGTTGAACGTAGTTGACCTTGTCAAACTTCACTTTCTCATTTCCCACTTCGCCTTGAGCGGTGATGTAACATCCTTTATTCCCAGCAACGATACGCGTCCCCCTTTAATTTGAAAAGGAGAGACAAATTCCCGGTCATGTGCCTGGAAGCCCCACTATCAATAATCCAGGTATTAGTGATAGTGATGTAGCGGACACCCTGCACATACAAAGGATTTGATTAGTTGAGGTTTGGGACCCAAGCCTTAACTGGCTTGGGTGTCCCAGAGATATCACACATCATGAACTCAACCCACTATCCTTCGGAGGATGAGGGCACATCTTTCTTCTTTTTGTTCTCACTATCAGACACATTACTTGTTTTATCTTCCATGAACCAGGTATCTTATCTGTTGATTCCAATGAAGAATCCTTCTGTTTAGTGAGAGATTTCAAAGGTTTACCCGTAGAGTCTGGATCACCGACCAGAGGAGTAGACCACATGATCCTTTATAGGTTTATTATTAATTGGTCTACATTTAGTGTTCAAAAGGATTTCATGTGGTGGCGGTACTACCTTATAACCCAGACCTTCCCCTACATTCCGTTCTTTCACTAGGTTCTGAACAATGTGAGAAGAACTTGCCAAACTATGCAGTTTTTGTTTTAATAATCAACTTCGACTTGCAAAACTACTTTTTCCTTCTTAGTTTCCTCCAAAGAATTTAAATAGAACTTGATTTCATTTGATTGATTTAAGGAAACAACCTCGGTTTCCCTTAGTTGTTTCCCCAATAGTTCTATCTTTTCTTTGAAGCTACACTCAATTTGTTTTAATACACGATTTGCTTCAGTGCAGAGTTGTAAATCATTTACTAGATTATCATTATGTTCTAATAACCTAGCAAATTTTAAATCAATGCTTTCCATAAATTTATCACATTCAGTACATGCATGTTTTTCAAATAATTCGTCTCTAGAACATACTTGTGTATAACCAGACGAATCAGCCATCAAAGCAGTGTCTGACTCTTCGGTGACTGGAGATTCTGAGTTTGTAGCACTTAGCTCTTCAACCAAATGATTAATGACATTCATATCTTTTTCGATATCTGACAGTGAATGCTCAGCTATGATGTCTTCTTCACTTGCAGATCAATCATCCAATGTATCAACTAAAGCAATGTTTAATTCACCCTGAGAAACAAATCGGAAGGACCAGTCTTGTCCTTCATCACCTTGAGCAACCAAAGCCTTAGGCGCTTGACTTGAAGATGAATCTCCAATCTTATCTTTGTCTTGTCAGTTGAATGTAGGAAATGGATTTCCATTTCCAGTCTTCTTTAGCTTTACGCACTCACGTTTGAAGTGCCCCTTTTCACCACATTTAAAACACGTGACTTTGATAGGATCGGATCTAGTTTGATCAATTAGATTGGAATTTGCAGCGGAATATAACAGAAATTAGATCAAATTTAAGCAAGACAAGTATGAATATTCAATCACACTATGACGATTATAGAGAGAGAAATTTTCTGTTAATGGAAGATTTTCATTCACGCAAATGCTTCGGGTACAAAACAATTAGGTCAACATTCCTTTTATAAAGGAATGTGACGTCAGCTGATGTCACTTGATAGTGACATCTAACTGATTTATACAAACTACTGAAAGTAAACTAATCTACTGAAGATGTCCACAACAACTGAGGACACCTTCACAAAACGCTAAGTATAAACCAACATTACAACTACTGAAACTATAACATCTAAAGTGTAAGAACTTCAGACGTTTTACAATAATAAAACTACTGAAAAGAAACTACTGAAAGGTAAAACATTACAACTACTGAAAGGAAACACTTCAGCTGTTTGACACCACTTCTGAGAACTTGGTTTTCCGACTTTGTCTTCAGCAATTGTCTTCAGACTTAGTCTTCAGCAATTGTCTTAAGACTTTGTCTTCAGACTTTGTCTTCAAACTTTGTCTTTAGTAGATGTAGATCACTTCAGTTGTTGTGATGTCTTTGGGACTTAAAGGTTTTTCTTATCTGGCTCATTGGTTCTTTTGGTCTAACAAACTCCCCTTGAACCAATGTAGCTAAAACCTTTAAGCTTATTGAAGTCCCACTTATTGGCAGACATATTTTCTAGATCAGCTCAGAAATCACCAAATTCAACTCAGGCCAGGAAGAGGTTTCAAAAAGTTTGATTGGCAAAAGATGAATGGGAACTCTGTCTTGGGGAATTGGACATAGAGCTGTTACCCCAATCATTAAACCTACTTCCCAATGATGAGTCTGTAAGACTCTCTAACATAGGCCTCAAGAAGAACAGCTTTATCTTCTATTGTGAAATCTTCAGCTTCACTCTCAAAGAAGAACTCAGGCCCATAATACTCAGACAAGTATCTAACAATCTTTCCGTTCTTTAGCTCCACATTTGTTATTTCTCTATATGCAAACTCATCAGGATGAGTACCTTCAAGTAACAACTGGAGCTCATTTCTTCTAATTTCTTCAAGCTTCTTGTAGATTAACCCCTTCTTCACCATTTTGTTTTCCAACAGGGTTTGTGGAGTCATCTTAGTCTTGTAAGCTCGCTTGAAGTCATCAAGGATTTCCCAGGGTGACACCACAATGGCCAGCATTATCACAGCATCTACAGTCTTTCTCACTTGGCCATTGTATCTACTTGGAACATTTTTCCTATGAATTCTGTCACTAACTCTAGGGTCAGGCCAAATCCTCACTCTCTCTTTCTGATACTGAAATGTAAATCTGAGAGCATACAACCTCTGAGCATGTTTCTTCATAGCTTGTATGGATGAAGACTTAGGAAATTCCTTATCAACCATCCTTAACAGCTGCTCATCATGTTGTTTCTGCTGTTCTTCTTCTTCAATCTTCACTTTAACCATTTGCCTTTGAGTGTCAGGAGAGATTGGCAGACTATCCTCCTCATCATCTTCTTCTTCTTCTTCCATCCTCAACATCCTTCTCTTTCTCTTAGGTGCATCATTGGTGGTTGATTGAGTGGGTTTCTTGGGTGAAGGAGTTGCTTTTGAGGGTTGTGAGGTTGGTTGTTTTGAGGGTTGTTAGGTTGACTTTGAGGGTTGTTTTGGTAAGGGAGATTGTAAAGGCTGCTCTATCATTTTGGTTGTGAGGGTGGCATTGGATAACTTTGCCATGTCAGACCTTTTCGCAGCACCAGCTTCATCCAGAGCTTCTATGATCAATCCTTTGTTAAAGGTTTCAAAAGAACAGATTTTGGTGGTTATCTCCAAAATACTATCTCTGGACCATGACTTGACTTCAATGATTGGTCTTCCCAAATGTTTTGATAGGAATCTGATCATAGCTTCCAACCTTTCCCTTTCTTTCTCATTGCAGCTGGCCCATCTATTTTCAATCTCTTGAATCTCTAGCCGTCTGATCTCAGAATCCAGTTTGGCAGTGTCAAAGCCTTATCTGAAGAGCTGATCAATGATCTTATCCATAGATCTGCTATGTTGCTCATCAGCTTCTTTGATCAGTTCCTCCAACTTCTTCTCATCCTCAGTCTGTTCAGCACTTTTCTTTCTCTTATAAGTGATTATCTCTTTTCCTTTCTTCTCTTTGGCTTCTTCCTCTTCAACTCTCTTTCTTTTATCTTCTTTTACTGACTTAGACTCCCCCTTTTTGGTTGCATTGGGTTCAGGGGTTTGAATGTCAGAAAGTTTCTTGGAAACAACATTATCAACAAGGGTTTGAAGATTTGAGGAAATCCTCTCATCAATGGTTTGATGTACAATGGTAGTGATGATTGGAGTGATGAGAGGTAAGGAAGATTTAAATGCAGCAACCATTTGCTCAGAGGGGTTCTCACCCTGAGAAATGGTGCCTGAAACAGAGGCTGGTGGCTGATTTGTTGAGAGTGGCTCAATGTTTGGGAGAGCTTCAAAAGAAGCTGCCATCTGTGGGTTAACTGGGGCAGATGGACTTGATTCTTGAGACATTTTGGCAAGCAGTTCTTGTAGTCTGCATACCTCAGCCTCAAGAATGGTGTTTTGGGCTAGAACTTCAAAGAAAAAGCCCAGGTCATCATCAGTTTTAGCTGAATCAGCTGACCTCCAGAGTAAATCAGGATGAACATGTGCTGAGTGTAGATCAGTATTCACATGTGCCCCTTTGTCTTGGAACTGGGGACTTCCTGCCTCAGGATTTAGTCCTTCATTGGCAGTTGCCTTTGGTGAGGTCTTAGAGATGATACCACTTTCATCCTGTTCATGTGCTGAAACAAGGAAAGAGGTAGCCTCACCAGATGTTCTAATCTCCTCCTCTACACTGGGAGATTGAACTTTGTAATCCCTATGCTGTGGGTTGTCAACCACATTATAATCCTCTCCCTCAGCTGTTGAGGTTTTCCCAGTGGTAATAGGTTTCTGGGAGGGGTAGAGGAATGTAGTTGAGTCAGCACTTTTGCAATGACTGCAGTTGGGCTTGTAGGGGTGGTTTCAGTGGGAGATAAAGGTGAAAAGGATTGCACCTGGGGTGAATGGTGCTCTTCAATGGCAATCTTCTCAAGTGAGAGAGATTCCGGTAATGTGGTTTCCCCAATGTTGGTTGCATCAGAATCCTGTTGAGAGGATACCTGAGCGGTTTCAGCTGGTAGCGTCTTAGAAACTACAAGGGGATTAAGACTAGTAGTTTCATCCTGCGTTTGTGTTGTAGGGGCATCATCAGGGGACTCAACTCCCTGAGTAGCCTTTTTGGGTTGCTTGGATTTTGGTTTGGAGGGGACTTTAGATCTGGAGGTGGAGGCTGTGGGTTCCCTCTGATTGGGTTTTAGCAGTTTGGCAGCCTCTTTGAGTTGTGGGTTTGAGTTGTGCCTGGAGTATACTTCTGGCAAAACTACCATAGCAGGGACTCCAAGGCCAACAAGGCCATCAGATTTTAATTGATTAATAATTATGGCCATAAGAAACCTTGGATATAATATCCATCTGTTAGTCACAGGTTTCATTGCCAGATCTTTTAATTCCAAAAATATTATTTCAGAAAAATTTAAGCTTTGGCGTTCAAGGATAGAATACAATACCTGTTGCCACCTGGATGACATTTGATCCCCTGAAGATGTTTTGGGGGCAAGACAGACATTGATCATATGAAAAATGAGACGCTCAGCATCATGGAAGTGCTTCTTCATAATAGTGGTAGCACTTAGGTCACCCTCATAACCATGGTTAACAAATGATAAATCAATGGTGCCTTTGGGGTATCTGGTGATATAGGCGGCATCATTCAGGTCGAGGGTTTGGCGAATGATCTCAGAAGTGATGACCACCTTTTTCTGGTTGACAAACGACTGAAGAGTGATCGAGTCATCATTCTCATCAGTATGAACAGTGACGTTTGTCCAGAATTGGCGAAGAGTATCGGGATAGATGGTAGGATTCAAGAGGAAGGCTGTGTGATATTGGGAATCAACCATCAGATCAATGGCAGCATCAAACTTGGTCCAAAAGGCTGATTTGGTAAGGTAAACAACACAGTTGTGTCGAGGTTTGATTTGCATGGTCGCCATTAATGGAAGATGAATGTTTGGAAAGAGATTTATGTAAAAGGTTGAAGTTAGGGTTAGGTATTTATAGGTTATGAAGCGGCTGAAAGAAAACAACTGAAAGTTTTGGTGTGAGTCATCAGTTGTTAGAAAACAACTGAAGACATGGGTTTAACTTTCAGATGTTTGGTGTTAGTCATCAGTAGTTGTAAACTACTGAAGACTTGGTTTTGGCTTCAGTTGTTTTGAAATGAAACAGCAGTTGTTGTCGTCAATTCACAAAGTTCAGTTGTTTCAATGACCTTAACACTTACTCAGCAGATCATCTGATTTTCAGTTGTTTCATTGGTCATCAGTACTTTTCTATTAGAAAAGACATCAGTAGTTTTAACTACATCAGTACTTTTCAACAAATGAAGTATTTCAGTACTTTTAAGTAATTTAGTCTTCAGTAGTTATAAAAACTGCTGAAGATAAAATAACTTATCAGCACTTATTTTTGACAGTTGTATACTAATGCTCATCAATACTTATTAACTAAGAGCATCAGTAGTTGTCAAATCATTCTAGTTGCAGCATACCAAGCCTGAGCACAAGATTTTGGAAAGTTGCACTGTCCAAAGGCTTAGTAAATATATCTGCAAGCTCATCAGCACTAGGCACAAACTTTGGATCAATCAGACCTTTTTCATAACAATCCCTGATAAAATGATGTCTGATCTCAATATGTTTGGTCCTAGAATGCTGGACACGATTCTTAACAATACAAAGTGCTGAAGCACTATCCATCAGTAAAGGAGTCTTAGTCTCTGTAATGTCATAATCCAATAATTGATTTTGAAGCCAGAGTACCTAAGATATTCAGCTTGCAGCAGCAATGTACTCTGCTTCAGCTGTGGATGTAGCAACTGAAGTTTGTTTCTTACTCTGCCAAGAAACTAAACAATTTCCTAGAAATTGGCATCCACCAGAAGTTGATTTTGTGGTTAACTTACACCCTGCATAGTCACTATCAGAGAAAGCAACTAATTTGCAAGAGTGCCCAATGGAATACCAAAGTCCTAGAGATTGAGTTCCTTGCAAATATCTAAAGATCCTTTTGACTGCAATCATATGGGATTCTTTAGGTGCAGCCTGAAATCTAGCACAGACACAAGTTGCAAACATAATGTCTGGTCTAGAAGCTGTAAGGTACATCAAGGAACCAATTATACATCTGTAAAGAGTTTCATCAACTGCTTTACCTTTCTGATCAGCATCCAATTGTGTGTCGCTGCACATGGAAGTAGAACAGGGCTTACAGTTTTGTAAATCAAACTTGGTCAACAAATCCTTTGTGTATTTTGACTGATGAATGAAAGTTCCATCAGCCATTTGTTTGATTTGCAAACCCAGAAAGAACTGTAATTCTCCCATGGCACTCATTTCAAACTTTTGTTGCATCAATTTAGTAAAGGCATCACACAACTGTGGATCAGAGGATGCAAAAATAATATCATCTACATAAATTTGAACAAGGAGCTTATGCATGCCTACTTTCTTAATGAACAAAGTTTTATCTATGGAGCCTTTAGTGAAATTATTTTGAAGAAGAAAGTTAGATAGCGTTTCATACCAGGCTCTGGGAGCTTGTTTTAACCCATAAAGAGCCTTATCAAGCTTATACACCCAATCTGGATGTTTATGATCTTCAAAACATGGTGGTTGACACACATAAACTTCTTCTTTTATTTTACCATATAAAAATGCCCTTTTGACATCCATTTGAAAAACTTTAAGGCTATGTAAAGCAGCATAAGCTAAGAACAATCTGATTGCCTCCAGTCTAGCTACAGGGGCAAAGGTTTCATCATAATCAATACCTTCTTCTTGTGAAAACCCCTGTACAACTAGTTGAAGGGTTTGTAAGAACACAAAACATAGTTTAACCTCTTAAACTTACTGAAAACGCAGCGGAATTACAACTTTATAAACTTGTTTATAAGCTGAAAATATGTTCATTAGGTGACCATTTTAATGTTTAAAACAAACCCATATATCAAAGGATCATTATATGTGAATAAGCATGCTATGAACACATGTAAAAGTACATAAAATCACCGCTACATTGAGCTGTGATAACTACCTTTCAGCAGCAGTAAAATCGACCAAAGAAAGGAGGAAAGGATGCTGAAAATCGGCCAAGGCTCCAAGAATAGGACCCCTCAAGTTTGTATACCCCAAGCCCTTGAAGCAAACAACTCTTGTTAGGGAGAATGAACACCAAAAGACACAAAATTGCACTCCTAAAACTCCCACTTGCTGCTGCCTGGCCGTAGCTTTTGAGAGAAAAAGAGAGAATTTATTTTTTTGTGTTTTGCATGTGAAGTGAAGTGAGTCTTTGAGAGTCCAACACTCTTTCATAAAGAGTGTGTGTTACCAAGGCAAAAGAAGGAACCTGTTGGTCCATGTGATCGATGAACAGTACAATTGATAGGATAATTTGATCAATATCAAACACACAATCCAAATAACAACAATTGAGAAGTGAATATGATGAATCAAGACATAATTGGTAATCAAATGAACAAACTCACTCAATAACAACAAGCACAATTGTATTTCAATGAAGTAACTGCTTAGAAATGGTAGCTTGCAACAGAATTCCACGATTAGGGTTTTGCAAGCTTACCATACAAAGTGAAATGACAATAGTATATATAGCAGTAATAGTTTCGCTGACAGTTTCGCTACCAGCGAAACTGTCATGCCGAAACTATAGTTTCGCCCGGCAGAACACAAGTTCGCCGGGTAAACCAAAACAACAAACTGTGAGCGAAACTATAGATTCGCTCACAGTTTCGCTGGACTGCCAAAACTGCTAATTATTAACAAAATACAAAATGAAACTAACAAAAGTCCTATTACAATGTAAAGTAAACATCTATACTAAAGTGAGTCCAACCTAACATGATCTTCAATACTCCCCCTAGGTTGGACCTCACTATCTTCACTTCTCTTGATTTGACTCGTCGGCTCCGGTTTCCTCTGCTGCTGTCGGTCTATCTTCATCACCTCCTGCAGCAACATCTTTAGAAGCTTCAGCCACTGATTCTCCTAGGTTAGTTCCTGCATCACCAGCTTCCTCAGAATGACCACTAGCTCTAGCAAACTGCCTGGTCATGTCTTGAACATCCATGGCAAAGTCATCTTGTGCTCTCACCTTTTCAGCCAAACTCTTTACCTCCGCCCGTACTCCTCTTATTTTGTTCGCCACATTCATAAACAAGCTTGCCTCCTTTCTTGTTTCCTCTCCTGCCCCAGCCTTAATATGATTTTCACAAAGAGTCAAGAGATCTTCATCGCTAAAGCTGAATAACTCCATCGGGTCAAACACCCTAAACTCTTTTCCGTGTTTGGCTCGAATCACCGCCTCGCCAGTGTTATTATCATAAAACCACTTTTCAAAGTCCTGTAAACGTTGAGGAAGAGGATCAGCCAATCTTACCCTGTTTACAGTCTTAGGTGGTTTGACTCTCATAACAATCCTCCCTTTGCCAGTCTCCCAGTCTTCGATCTCTTTCGTTCAGCCTTCATGTATCCAAATGACTCAAAATTATCATTAAGTCCATTTTTAATTTCCTTCTCAAGAAATACTGCCCTTTCACTTAAATGAGCATTAATCAAAGGCAAGGTGGCCAACCGTCTCAGATCCCATTTAGGCAAGGTCTTAAAAGCCTTCCTCTTGAGCATGTAACTAATATTACCTCCTCTTCTTTTAATCAAAAACATCTTTAAGCTAGGATTATAACACCAACTTATTATCTTCTTATCTGCCTCTTTCCTGCTTAAACCTTCCATATTTTGAAACAAAGGAGTAAGTTCTTCAGCCTCCTTCTCCTTCACCAACCAGTCACTCTTATCCATCTCAAACACATCACCTTCATCATCTCCCTTCTTAGCAACATACACCAATGGTCTCTCATCTACTTCATAGAACTCTGGTTCAGAATCATAATCAACCAATTGCTCATCCTCCTCTTCTTCATCAATCAAACCTTTTCCTTTATCCGATATTCCCTCAGTGGTACCAGTAACAACCACTTCTTCACCCACAATATCCTTATCAAAATCAAACTGTAGGTTAACAAACCCTGCTTCAATAATATCATCATCTTCATTTCTTCCAGCATCTTCTCTTGGGATCTCTTGTTCCCCTGCTTCAGTATCAGCTGCTCCACAAGTGCCCTCTCCTACCTTGGATGAAGTACCCACATTCAAGAATGAGTACTTAGATATATCAGTCATATCATCTAACTCAGATTGAGTTAGTTGACTAGGTAGGCCAGCAGCAGCTTTCATCTGAGATATTTCTTCAAACAATCTCTTAATCAAATTATTCTGATCAACCAACATCTTTTTCATTCCTTCAATTACCTCATCCTTCTGTTGTTCCCTAATCTCCTGATTCGTCAGTTTAGTCTTTATCATACTTAACTCATTTGCCAATAAAGTATTTAGACTACGAATCACATCCTCATCAAGACCAGCACTAGCCTCTTTCCCTGCTGTGAAACCCTCGTGTCGATGTTTTGTTCTCCGTTCAGGCTCAACAAAGTCAGTTTTCTTTTTAGACCTCCGTTCTTTCTCCATCCTTATTTCCTCTGCTTGTGTATCTATATCTTCTTCGAAATTATAATCTTTCTCTTTTGCATATCTCTTTCTTTTCTTAGCTGCATCAGCTTGTTTCACCCTTGTTTCATCAGCCCTTTTGTTTTCAGACTCATCGACCCGTCTGATATAATTCCAACGTTCTGGTGGGTACATATTTTCCCAAAGATGGGTAATTTTACCACTGAAATCATGGCGGATAGCACAGCAATCAGCAAATATCCGAGGGTTCATCTGCACTAATCTCTTAACTTCACCATGTTTAGGAACATCAGGAACAAGATCATCAATAATCATCTGAATAAAGCGAGGATATAACAACCATTTATCCTTTTTCATAGCCATCACATTTTCTGCCATACACGCAAAGATCAGTCTAGCAATGTTTGCTTTTTCCCCTTTACAACATATCACCATAGCTTTGGCCCAGTCAAGATTAAGTCCATCGGATCCACCCTTACGGTGATCTAAGCACATAATAAAAACGTGAGCTATATATCTCCATTCCTTAGATAAAAAAGACTTTTTAATCTCCTTCCTCGAACCAAAAGCTGGTCCCTCATATCCCATTTGTCTGAAAGCTTGGAATACTTCAGATTCCGTCATATCAACTTCATCACCTGTATCATCTTCTAGTCTAAGAATCCTCGACACGCTCTCAGCAGTAATAGTTATATCATGATCAATCACTCTAGCTGTGATTCTCTGAACATCTTCTCCAGTGTTGTATTCTGCTGATCTCCAAAAGTCTCTAATATGAAGATCATAGATAGTGGGTGAGTGAGAGATAGCATATGCAATGGGTAATCTCTGGAGCCATCTAATACAGTCACGAAATCCGGCCGCCTTTGGAAGAGTATCGTCTAATATGGCAGTGATGTTATTCCTCTCATCAAACTTGAGATTCGCCATAATAACCTGAAAAGAACAACAAATAAATTTGAATAAGAAATATTGAAAATAAGAAAATAAGACAAAAACATAAGAAACAATCAGTTTCGGCAAGCGAAACAATAGTTTCGCTCACTAAGACATAATAGTTTCGCTGAATCAAAGACAATTTCGACAAGGAAAACAAACAGTTTCGACAAGCGAAACTATAATTTTGCTCATAGAAACTTGTTATTTCGCAGAACAAAAAGTAGTTTAGACAAGATTAGAATGAATCAAAGTAATTTCGCAACTAGTTTCACCAAATTTAATTTAGTTTCGCTATTACAAATTAGTTTCGCTGGCACATGAAAATACAAGCGAAACTGTGTATATTAAGGATCAGTCATTGCGAAATTAGAGAAGATATGGCGAAACTGTTAAGTTCGCTCGGACAGCATAACTTTACAGTTTCGCTGAAAAGATGTGAACTTTCGTTCAATTTCGCAGAGATTTCAGTAGTTTCGCTGAACGAACAGCGAAACCACCGAAGAGACATAATCATGATTACTTAAGAATAAAAGATTTTAACCAGATTAAAGCGTAAACCTAGGTTCGAAACTCACATACGAAGCGAAAACCACTAACAATCAGTCCAAAACACAATCACAAATCAAAATCGCCGTTAATGTTACGGAAAAACCCTAAAAAGAGAAACTGAACGATGTCGCGAAATTATGAAAGAAATTTCGCAACAATGACTTATATAGCCAACAGTTTCGCAGACAGCGAAACTATACAGCGAAACTATAAATTCGTCTGGCGAATTTACAGTTTCGCCCAGTGAAACTGTAATTTTGCTAGAAGATAACTGGTTAACAACTTATTAGCAAACCTAGCGAAATTGCAGTTTCGCTTTGCGAACTTATTAGCGAAAAATAATTTCGCACCCTTTTTTTTTATTTTTTTTAACAACAAAAATACTCAAAGGAAGCACATCACCTAATGAAATCTAAAATAATCAGAGATCACATTCTCTAAATATTTTAGAACATAATGATGATTAAAAAATCATCTACCAGTCATGAGATCATACTGAGTACAAGATCTGATCACAATCTGCACATAAACAACTGAAATTAGAACAAATCAATAACGATTGCTGATATAATTGTCCACTTAAACTCATGCCTCATCCTTTTTCGACTAACAGCTTATGATTCATTTAAGGTTCAATTAGATGCTCTAGAATGCTAAGACCCCACAATCATTTGGTAAAAACCCTCACCCAACCTCAGGATTTCTTGAATTATGAATCAATCTTCATAGAACAAGGTTTGTGGATTAGTGTGCAAATGATTATAAACAGAATATTTCATTCTGAGAGAAATTCATCGATAAGATGATTTGACATAATTATATCAAAATGGTGAGAGCTCCAGATCTATACTCACGTATAACAGAGGAGATAACCATTTGATCATGTGCTGATGAGAGCTCCAGGTCAGTACTATCATACAGCAGAGGAGATCATCACTCCAGGTCAGTACTCACGTACAGCAGAGGAGATAAGCACAGACACAAGACATCTTAACACTAAATAAACCAGCAGAGGGTGATGACATAGCAAAGCAAAATGAACTAAAGATTCATTCTCAATCCAATTTTTGTCAGGACTCAGTTTTTGTGCAATCCAAAATGATTGAGTAAATCCAGACATTCTTAAGCATGAAGTTTAATTTAATCATAAAGCTGTTGTCTACTTCATTCATCAGGCTGAGTCTATCAAGCATATCGTCAAAGAATCTGATCCATTTCTTTTCTTTTTTGAAATCATCCAAAATTACTATATATACTATTGTCATCTAAATCTTCAACCCCCTAGACTATATATTTAGACTAAATCTGATCCATTTCGCTGGTAAGAACAGTAATTTCGCTGACCGATCTCTAAATCCCCTAGACTATATATTTAGACTAAAACATGACTCAAAAAAAGTAAAATATATTTTGTTCACACAAAATATATTTATTACAATAAAACTCATAGTCATCTAAATCTTCAACGCCTCGTCTCGGTTACTCGTCTCGAACGTGTCGTGTTTGACTTTTGTTGACTTTGACCATGACGTTGACTTTGGTTGACTTTCACTGTGTTGATAATATAGACTATCTTTTACAGCTCCAACAATACTCCCCCTTAGTCTATCATTATCAACGTCTTCAAACGAAATCAGCATCGAGAAGTCAACAGTAGAAAAATCTTCAATTTGAATCTCTCTGAATCTGATGAGAAAGATTTTTCATCTCATAAGCTCCCCCTATTTATATGCTCCCCCTTTTCGAGTGCATGCTTTACAAAGATATTGGAACAGGTTTCTCAAATCTCTAATCTTGAGTGCTTCAGAAAATGTAAGAGGAGGATTCCTAGCTCGGTATCTTCTGCAAACTTGAGGAACATGTTCTCTGATCAGGTACACTGCTCAAATGATGATCGGCCAATACTTACAGCAAAAATCTAAAACACATTCACAAACACAATCTCGACATTTCTATTTAGATTATTTTATTTTAACAAAATAAACCCGTGTTTATCTGTGTTTGAAAACAAGCGAACCCGTGTTTGTTTGTGCTCAATTTCTATGAAATGCATGAAAAATAATAAAATGTAATCAGCATAATATGGAAGACCTAAAGAAATTTTGAATGAAAATTTAAAAAATAATTTCTTTATTATATATATTTATTATAACATTTTTTTTATCTATTATATTTTTTTTTTGTTTTTTGTTTTTTTTTTTTTTTTTTATTTTTTTTTGTTTTGTTTTTTTTTTAAAACCGGGAACTGAATCGATCATGAGATCATATCCTCAAGATATACTTTAGCACAAAGATGACTTTAATCATCGACAAGCAATGAGATAACACTGATAACTGAATCTAATCACAGTCTTTGAATGAGTTTTGAAATTCTCAAACAGCTCAATAACGATTGCTGATATGTTTGTCCACTTAAACTCATACCCTATCTTTTTCAACAAGCAGTAGATGATTCGTTAAGGTTCGATTAAATGCTTTAGAATGCTAGGACCCCACAATCATTTGGCAAAAACCCTCACCCAACCTCAGGATTTCTTGAATTTTGTTACGATCTTTATAGAGCAAGACGTGTGCATTATTGTGCAAGTGATTATCAACAAAATATTGCTTTCTGTGATGAATTAGATGATTTGACACTACTTAGGCCAAAATGGTGAGAGCTCTAGGTCTATACTCACGTATAACAAAGGAGATGACCATTTAATCATGTGCCGATGAGAGCTCCAGGTCAGTACTATCGTACAGCAGAGGAGATCATCACTCCAGGTCAGTACTACCGTACAGCAGAGGAGATTAGCACAGACACAAGACACATAAATACACCAGACATGGCTCAAAGATATGACTTATATGATTTGTATCATGGTGGGTGAAAGATCAATTCTCAATCCAATTTTTGTCGGGACTCAGTTTTTGGGCAGGCCAAAATGATTGCGTAAATCCAGACATTCTGAAGCATATATTTTAATTTAAATCATCATACTGCTGTCTACTTTATTCTTCAGGCTGAGTCTACCAAGCATATCATTAAAGAATCTGATTGTTTTTCTTTTATTTACAATTAAAAATAAGATGTAAATCAGATAACAGCATCAGTTACTATCATTTCTCATTTTAAAAACGCAAGATATGCAAAAACAAGCATTGCAAGAAGATATACAATCATTTCTCAATCATCTCAAATCAAGTTCCCAGTTCTCTTTTCATTTTTATTTACGTATACTCTCCCCCTAAATTTTTATTTTTGCAAACTTTTTTATTTTATATTTACATATATTATTATTTTTTTTTATTTTTTATATTTTTTATTATTATTTTTAATTTTTTATTTTTTTTAATTTTTTTTAAACTGTACAAAAATAAAAATTTATCAAAGAAGGTCTTCCACACTACACTGATATGAAATTAAGAAATGAATTCTCAAAAAATATGCAGTGACTGTGAAGTGAGAACTGTGATAATGCATATAAAAATCCGGATTGTGGATATAATACCATGACCTTAACCTGTTTGTTCCGCCTCTAATTTGAATTAGGAACAATCTCTGTCAGTAAACCGGATTACTAACAGTCCTCCTAAATTGTTCCTGCACTCATAAACAGATTAGTTTGAAAGGGAAACCCAGGCCATCGTAGTCCTGGAAGTTCCTTTTTCATCAAGATAAGTAACAAGCTTCTTCACACAACCGTTTAAACAATCGGGGATTGCTGTATCCTTCTTTCTAATTTGCCAAATTTGTTTCGGTTCAATTAACTTGGATTTGAATGAATTAAATTTGGAAATCATTTTCTGTTTAAGACCAGAAGGAAAAGAATTTGGTTTTGAAGCTTTGGTCATTTTCATCTTTGTATCATGTGAAACCGGCTTCACATGAAAAGGTTTGGATTGGGGGTTTTTCATCCAACCATTCAAAGATGTGTGTTGTTTACCTCTTGATCCAGAGAAGCAACCCGTGTTGCCTTTACCGTCTGGAACATTCTTTTTAGACTTACATTCGGATAAGCAATTTGTTTTGCATTTACCATTCGTAGCAAGCCTTTGAGGACATTTCTTTACCACATGACCTTCTTTTCCACACTCAAAACAAGCCTTGAATGGCTTTTGATGCTTGACTGAGCCGTGTGAAGCAGGTGGGGATGAGGATTGCTTTGAGCTTGTAGTAGATTCTTGCTTGTTTTGGCATTTGCTTTGATGAACAGGGAATGAGATCTTCACTGATTGACTGGGTTGTTTTGCAATTGGAGAAGACATCCATATTGGTCTTGATTCAGCTTTTGGAAGCTTTTGTGACTTGACAATGTCAGGAGATATCTTGATCTGTGAAGAACCAACACGCTCCTCTGTGATTGATTCATCATCTGAGCTTATCCAGTCTTGTATACACAGATCATTCTCCAACGGATCTTGATTGACATCTCCTATCGTGTTGGCTTCGCTTGTAGGATTCTCATTGCCTGATGATTCAACAACTGTTCCTTCTTTGACAAACCTGACGGGAACAAACGAAGAAATGTTACCTGATTTGAATTTGTTGAAGAAAGTTGGAGAAGAAACTGATATTGGTGTTTGAGCATCATAAGTGGAATCGTCATTAATCTTCTTATCAGACCCTTGCTTGAGGAATCCCAAACCTACAGGAGAATCCTGCACATCTCTAACCTCTTTAAGATTAACACTGCTTAGACCTGCATTTAAACGATTAGTTTTTGCAGCTTCAATCAAATCATTTGTTGAATGAGTTCTGGGAATTTGTGAATAACATAAAGTAGAAGGAGGTGAAACTGAATTAAATACAGTTTCACCATCAGATTTATATCCAATCCCATGTTTTACCCGCACCCCTTGTTGTTTAGCAATAAGCTCATCCTTTTTCATGTGTGACAGGGTCCATTTATCAAGCTTTGTTTGAAGCTGAGTTGTTTCAAATTGAGCTAAAACAGCCCTTTCTTTCAAAATATTAATTTCAACGTTACGCTCCAAAATGGTTCTTCTTAAAAGATCATTTTCAGCCAATGCTTCATTAAGTTTTCTTGAAAAAGCAATTTCATTTTTCTTTAATTCCTCATTGATTGTTTTTAATTCTTTTTCATTTTCCAATAACAATCTGTTTGCCTTATAAATCCCAAATAACCGGATTTTGCATGACGAAGAACACATATCCTGAACAGTCTCATAAGGAAGACCCATGATAGTTCATTCTGCAGCTAAGCTCTTTTCACAGTTGCAAGCCCATGTGATTTCTTGTTCTTCCTCTTCTTTGACCTTCAGCATCTTGTCAACCTCAGACTCTTTCTCTCTTTTATCAGCTTTTCCAGCCTTATCATCATCGGTTCTCATAAAATCTGGTTTACTGTCATTGTCGACTCTTAAAGCTTCACGATTCTCTTCAACAGTTTCTCTGAATTTAGAGTTTAAATCTGAATCAGTTCTCAATAACTTCAACTTTTCAATCATCTCTGTTTTGTAATCAAGTATGCTTGTTACAGAAGACACAAGATCAGTATTAAGAGCGTGGGTTTGATGTGGGAACACGGCTTGCTGAAATTTGTTTCTTTGGATATCCAACTCGAGAGATTTTAGCTTGTTGATCATATCCATAAGTTTTGTTTCGACATAACCTCTTTCTTGCTTCAGCATTTTAACTTGATGATTCCATGCAGACGGAAGAGAGTCAAGAAGCTTTTGAATTTGTTCATGATTACTGAGATCTGGAACATGCTTCTTTAGATTATTTGCCACTTTTAAAAATCGATCAATTAAATCTGACAATTTTTCTTTCTTTGTACCTGCAAAAGAGTCAAACCGGCTTTGTGCTGTTGTGAGATTATCTGAATTAAAATCTTCTGAAGATGACATTGTATTAAAAATTTTAAACAATTAAACGCCCCAAAAATATTTTTCCCAAAAAGTTTAGAATAATTCTCTCCCGGGAAAAATATATTCTTTTTAAATGTCACGCTAGACAATCTTAGCAACTGGGGTCAAGCTGCAAGGTCAGCTTGTTTTTTTTTATAAATCTTGCAAAATCGATGCAAGGTCAGCTTGTTCTTTTTTTCCCAGCTTGTTTCTTTATCAGGATGAACTCAATTAATCCCAACTAAAGGGAAAAAGTCATCTTTAACATCCAAATTTCGCTGAAGAAATGATAGTTTCGCCAAAATTATAGTTTTGCAGAGCTAGTTTCGCTGAGAACTCTAGATTCGCTGAGCCGACAGTAGTTTCGCTGGCAATTTCGGCAGCAGTTTCGCTAGCCAAATGCTTTAGACTGCTTAGTTTCGTCGACAATTTCGCACAAAACAAGCTTGAACTTTCGTTCAAAGATACTTTCGACAGCAATTTCGCTTGTAATATGCACACAAGCATTGTTGAACTTTCGTTCAATGAAACTAGTTTCGCAGGACAGCAGAAAACAACTTCAATGAGGATAACCGATGTAGTTTCGCTGGAAGAACTCGTAGTTTCGCTGGATGAACTGGTAATTTCGCTGAACGAAGCTGAAAAACTTTTTCAACACGAAATCAATCTGAAAACGCCCAAATCTCAATGGATTTGAAACCTGATGATTAACAGAGCTTTCCCAACCAATAACAAGCAAACTTCAATCAATTTCCATATCAATAACACTCAAATTTGATCCGAAATTGATGAAAACATGATATTGAAACAAAACAACCAAAACCTCAACTTCTCTCTCTAAAATTCTTCAAATCTTCAGTGAATTTGATCCAAATTGGCTCTGATACCAAATTGTAAATCCAGGAACATCAAACTTGAATCAAATCATGAAGAATTAGATCAAAATATGATGAACATAATGAAAACCCTTTGATCTCTATTGATTGCTAATAATATTGTTTACAAGTCAATCCCTCAATCAATTGGTCATGCAACCATTAACCTAATTCTAATTACAATTAGGCTATTTATAGTCTAGTTTAAGTTTTCATATTTACACATAACCCCCTAGACTATATATTTAGACTAAAACATGACTCAAAAAAAGTAAAATATATTTTGTTCACATAAAATATATTTATTACAATAAAACTCCTAGTCATCTAAATCTTCAACGCCTCGTCTCGGTTACTCGTCTCGAACGTGTCGGGTTTGACTTTTGTTGACTTTGACCATGACGTTGACTTTGGTTGACTTTCACTGTGTTGATAATATAGACTATCTTTTACAGCTCCAACACAACCCCATTGGCCCATGGGGTGGCCGAAAATTTTAAAATGTGGCTGGGATTCCCTCTCATTTTTATGTCTTGTTGACACATTAAAAGTTCATGGACCCTCTTGGATTTTTAATGTGTGACAAGTGCAAGAACCATACTAATATGTTTTATGCACTAATCTTTAATTAAACATTTTAATTAAAGATCACTAACATTACATTATCTTATGTTATTTATACCCTTTTAAATAACAATGTGATTAATAAAACCCATCGACAAATCATCCTTATGATTTGAGCCATTTCACATATAATTGTTTAGAAAACCAATTTTCTAAATTTGGTGTGTTATTATTCAATTGCATGATCACATCATCAATTAAATAATCGTTTGTGTTTGCAAAGCTTGTTATTTGGGTATAACCCGACTTGGATCATAACGTACTAACCACATCAATATTCTATGTGTCTTGGGCACATAGAATCCTACACCAGTCTGACCTTGTTCTTGACAATTTGGCCTTTTTCATCAGTTTTATTCCTAAACACCCATTTAGTGCCTATTGCACACTTACCTTGGGGTAGAGGAACCAGTTCCCACACTTGCTGCTTTTGAAACTGAAGAAGCTCAAGCTGCATGGCTTCAACCCATCCATTGTCTCTTAATGCAACATGATAGTTCTTTGGCTCTTGCTGACTGATGAAGAGAGCATAGAGACAGAAATTGGACAATTGGCTTCTTGTTGAAACACCAGCATTAATGTCACCAATGATCTGAGACATGGGATGATTCTTCAGTTTTTGGTACTCAATAATATCTGTGCAAGTGTTTGTAGGAGATTCAGCAGCAATAGATGTTGATTCAGACTCTTGAAACCTAGAATGAGATGGCAGTTCAAATGAAGTAGAGGATTCAGAGATTTCATCAGCATTTGTTGTGGATGGAACTGCTGAAGCTACAGGAACATCAAGTGTAGTAGACACAGGCAGATGATCACTACAACTTGCATTTATACCACCAGATGGAGATGATGAATTGTCAGAAACAGCAACTGATGGAGACTGATATGGAGCATATTGCAGTATGTCCAAATCAAACAACTCCGTAGGGTTTTGATGAATTTTGTCTTTTGGAGATTCATTAAACTTGACATGCACAGTTTCTTCAACAATCTTTGTTCTGCAAATAAATACTCTGTATGCCTTGCAAGTAGATGAATACCCAACAAAATATCCTGCATCCACCTTTGATTCAAACTTCTGAAGTGGATTCTTTGTGTTAAGAATATAACAGGGACACCCAAGTGCTCTAAAGAATGAAATTAGAGGGGCCAAATGATGTAATAACTCATAAGGAGTCTTTATCAACCTCTGATTTACTAACACCCTATTCTGTACATAGCAAGTTGTGTTGACAGCTTCAGCCCAAAAGGTTAGTGGCAAACCTGAGTCAGCCAACATTGTCCTTGCGGCTTCAATAAGGGTCCTGTTCTTTCTCTCCACCACTCCATTTTGCTCAGGAGTTCTTTGAATGCTATATTGCCTCTTGATTCCATTAGACAAATAGAATTCATCAAGAGTGTGATTCCTAAATTCTGTGCCATTATCACTTCTCACACATCTGACTGGAAGTGAATGCTGCTTTTCCACATACAACACAAAATAAATGATGATTTGGGCAGCCTCATCTTTGGAATGTAAGAAGAAAGTCCATACATATCTGGAATAATCATCCACAATTACAAGACAGTATTTTTTCTTTGCCATACACATTACTCTTACAGGACCAAAGAGATCCATGTGCAGTAATTGCAAGCAGGCAGTGGACTTTGGTTCTTCTATTGGAGGGAATGAAACGTTGTGTTACTTTCCTTTTAAACAAGCTGGACAGTTGTCATCACATTTGAACTCCTTCAATGGCAAACCTCTCACTAAACCATGATGAATAAGCTGATTCATTTTTTTAGGATTCACATGACCAAGCCTTCTATGCCATAGTTCAGATTCTTGAAGAGAGGCTTTAGAGAACAAACATGGATGGCCTTTAAGATCAATTTTCTTTGATAAATCTAAGGCATATACTCTTCCAATCCTGTTAGCCTTCAGGAGAGTATGTTCATTCAATATCTTGTCAATCCTGTTCAGAACTTTGGAAGACAGAATCTGACAGTTCTGACTTGTGAAAAGTGCAACATGCCCTTTATCACACATTTGACTGACACTCAACAGGTTGTACTTGAGGTTCTCCACATGGTTAACATCATCAAACCTTATTTCACCATTTGACACAAAACCTTTTCCTACGATGTAACCCTTAGCATCATTTCCAAAAGAAACAAATCCCTTCTTCCCTTGAGAGTAATCATGAAGAAGAGAGCTGCTCCCTGTCATATGCATAGATCCTACACTGTCTACATACCAGATGCTTCTTTGGCATGCTGAAGAACCCTGCATTTTCCACAAAAATTAGTTAGCCTTTGAGACCCAAACCATTTTTGTTTTAGGTCTGTTTTCATCAACAGATTTTAAACTAACTGATTTTTCATGATTGACAGCCTTTGAAGGTGGAGATGGTGCTGAAAAGGATTCCTTTGATTTTGGCTTAGTTTTCCTTTTCAGTGGTTTAATCACAGAAACATCTAATTGGTTAACTCTCCCCAACAAATGTTGAACCATCATATCAAGTTGTGTCTGATTGGTTGTCAAAGCTTTCAGCTCAGTTGACACATCAGTACTTGTTGTTGATTTGTTCTTGTGATTCACCAAATCCTCCCTTTTAAAAGGCACAGACTTAGTCTGGGTTTTTGATATTCCATGAGGAATATTTTCAGCTGTTTTGTGATAAACCCCTTCCTTCTTTTTAGCTTTTTGGAAAAACTTTGGGTTATCAGATTGAGATGTTTGTGGTACAAACTTGGTTTGAAATTCATCTTTCATTTTATTCATTTTCTTTTTAATGATTTTCTCTTTGTTGAATTTTAAACCCTTGTTATACCAGCATTCATCAGTGAGATGATTAAACAAACCAATATTTCACATGGCTTTCACTTCATCTTTTGTTGATCAACTGCTGAAGATGATGAAACTACTGAAGATTTGTTCTTCAGTACTTTCTTCCTTTCAGTACTTTTGAGAGGTACTGAAGGATTTGTAACAACTGAAGATTTGTTCTTCAGAAGTTTTCTATCAGTACTTTTGAATTTCCTGATAGACTTTTCAGCAGTTGTCAAACAATGCTTGTTTTCCTTTGATTTGAAATGCTCTTCAGGTGTTGTGTTTTGCCCTTCAGTACTTTGAGTACTTTGTGGGACAACACTTGAATTGCTCAATTTCTTTTTGATCATGTGTTTAGAAGCAGTGAGACCATTAGCAATTTGATTAGCTGAGGTAATAAAACTAACTTCATCCTGTGATTTTGAATTATCACTTGAGGATGAGACACATGATGATGTGGTTTGGGAATTACAGTCACCTTCAGATTTTACTTCTAGCTTGGGAGTAAAATCTGTAGGAGGTATGGTATGATTATACCCAATCCCAAACTTCACATTTGAAGTTGTTTGCTAACTGAGAAGCATTTCAAATCCCTTGCATGATGTTTCCCAACGTTCACAATTAACTTGAGTAGCTGCAAGTGTTTCTTTGAGATTCTTATGATTCTCCAAAATGACCTCTACCTTTGCTTTTTCATCAGTGATTTGACATTTTAGTTTGTAAATCTCCTCATCCTTTTCTTTTAAAACAGACTCAAACTCAGCTTTTCTTTTGGAAATCACTTTCTCTAGGTCAAGGTTTTGATTAATTAAGGCTACATTTGCTTCCCTAATTGAAACAAAAGCAGCTATGCATGACTCAGAATATAATTTGGCCTTAGCCTCAGAAGATACCTGTGGTACCTGAGATGAAGCATTTCCATCAGTAGACTCCAAGCCCATGAGAGCAAGATTTCCAAAAGGATTATCACCACCATGTTGACCAACACCAGTAAACAATTGTTCAGAATAACCAGAGACATCATCTGGTAAGCTGCTCCAGTCAACAACCTCAGGGGTGAAAAAGCTCTGATGTGATTGAGATTGAGATTGTTGATTTGTTTGAGATGGTTGAGGATCAGGTAGGGCATGTGGTTGTTGAGCCATGGGTACAGGAACCTGACTAGACTGAGGCATGTAAAAACATGGATAAGGGTATGGCATTGGACCTTGAGGAACAAAAAATGCAGGAGATGATTGAATTTGTGAGTGATGATCAGAACTGGTAGAATGTTGCCCTTTGGTTTGTGAGCTATTGCTTGGAAAAGTCACAAAGGGTGCAGATGAGTTAGATCCAGATGATCTACACTCTCTAGCAAAATGTCCAAGTCTATGGCACTTGTAACATCTCAACTTGCTCTTATCAAAACCGACTTTGGTTTTGCCAGAGAGACCAGGGAATTTTCTACCTGTCGTTTTGTAAAACTTTTGAGATCTGATATTGATTAATGTCATTTGGCTCAAGATATCCATCTCTTCCAGATCATCATCATCAATTCCTTTCAAATCATCCATCAAAAAGCACAAATTATCAACACTAAACCCTGAGTTATCATCAACTCCAACAAAAGCATGATCTCCACTGTTTGAAGAGAGATCTATATGCTCATCATAAGAACTTTCTGATGTAGCATATTCTGACTCATGACCAACCAGAGCAGTGTTTCCTGGTACAAAGTCATCAGTGAGCTTTCCAGATGAAGCCAGTTTCCTTTTCTGTTCTATCTCTCTTTCAAATGTTAAGAGATTCCCATGAAGTTGGGTAAGAGATAGAGTATCCAGATTTGCACTGGAGCATAGGACAATGGTATATGTGTCCCATCTCTCAGGCAGGGATCTAAGGAATCTGTTGTTCATCTAACTGTTTGTATATTCATGTTGAACCATTTTTAGCTCAGATATCAAACAGGAAAATCACTCAAACTGTTGAGTCAGTGATTCACCCTTTCTATGAGAGAATGTCTCATATTGCTGGGCAAGGATTTCTCTATTGTTTGCTAAGACCTCATCAGTTCCTCCAAATTGTTCTTTCAGAGCAACCCAGAGATCATGAGCAGTTTCATGATGCATAAGCCCAGAGTAGATTTCATTAGGCAGTGCCATGGCCAGAATTCCATGGGCTTTAGCATCAATTTCAAACAGTTTTAGATCCTCATCAGAATATTGTTCCTTCTTCTTCGGAACCATCTCATTGGTTTCCGGATTACTCACCATAGGCTTATATGGTCCATGAACCACTGACTTCCAACAACCTGAACTGTTAACAGACAGGTGATGGAGCATTCGGTGTTGCCATATGTTATACTCATTCCTAACAAGCATCGGAGGCTTTGTTGCGGAGCCAGTATTGTGAGGATAATTGATTGATGTAGTCATTTTCACCAATTTAACCAAATTCAATGAGATTTTAATAAGTCTAGCTTAAAAACTCAACAACACAATTTGAATCTCAAATTAATTGACCGGAAGCGACAGAAAATCAAACTCTATAACCAATTCTTGCAAATTTGCTAATTCGATCAAACTTAGATATAAAAAGAGCAGTTTCAATGATTAATTGTTAAATTGATCAATGATTAACTAGCTCTGATACCATTTGATAGGATCGGATCTAGTTTGATCAATTAGATTGGAATTTGCAGCGGAATATAACAGAAATTAGATCAAATTTAAGCAAGACAAGTATGAATATTCAATCACACTATGACGATTATAGAGAGAGAAATTTTCTGTTAATGGAAGATTTTCATTCACGCAAATGCTTCGGGTACAAAACAATTAGGTCAACATTCCGTTTATAAAGGAATGTGACGTCAGCTGATGTCACTTGATAGTGACATCTAACTGATTTATACAAACTACTGAAAGTAAACTAATCTACTGAAGATGTCCACAACAACTGAGGACACCTTCACAAAACGCTAAGTATAAACCAACATTACAACTACTGAAACTATAACATCTGAAGTGTAAGAACTTCAGACGTTTTACAATAATAAAACTACTGAAAAGAAACTACTGAAAGGTAAAACAGTACAACTACTGAAAGGAAACACTTCAACTGTTTGAGACCACTTCTGAGAACTTGGTCTTCAGACTTTGTCTTCAACAATTGTCTTCAGACTTTGTCTTCAGCAATTGTCTTCAGACTTTGTCTTCAGACTTTGTCTTCAGCAGATGTAGATCACTTCAGTTGTTGTGATGTCTGTGGGACTTAAAGGTTTTTCTGATCTGGCTCATTGGTTGTTTTGGTCCAACAGACTTTGGTTTTGTCAAATCCAAAAGTCATATCTTTAGTGGCAACCAAATTTTGCCCCGTCTTTTTAACAAACTTCTTGGCTCTTCTAATAGCACTAGCCAATGCCCACATAATATCCATGCATTCTAGCTCAGTTTCATCAACTTGCTCATAGTCCTCATCAGCAAGATGATAGTTTCCAATCTTACCAGCAACTAATTCATCATAAGATTGAACAACAGCAGCCAGAAGGTCCATGTGCTCTTTAGCAACTTCCACGGTGACATTTTCGAGATTCTCGGTCTTCAACTTTGTAGTATTTGCCTTAGGAACTATGTATTGGGTTCCAGATGACCCTAACGTTAGGGTTCCTGATGCACTGCTTTGGGAAGGAGCAGAAGAGCTAGACACAAACGCCGTTTGTAGTGGTGCACCTGAAGCAGCCGGAGTTGGAACTGAATTGTATAGTGTAGGATTCTGAAAATAGGATCCTTTCTTTGACTTGTATTTCATACGTAGTTCTTCCTCTCTTAACTTCAAAATGAAATCATTTATGTCTAAAGTAACAAGAGTGTCGTTTTGTATCAGATTAGACACAAATGGATCCAATTTGTCTGGTAGACCATCAGCAAAACTAGAGACTTTATCTTCCATGGATGTGGTCACGCCATGAGTGTGCAACTCACTCATCAGATGTTAGAATCGATCAATGATATCATCCAAGTTCTCATTCCCGATCGGAGAGAAATTGTCAAATTTCTTCTTAAGAGCTTTTGCCTTCAGTGCTTTCAGAGTTGAATTTCCTTCGTATCTCTTTTCCAAGGCTTCCCATAATTTCTTAGACTATTTGTTCTTAAAGAACTGATGAAATATATCCTTAGGTATAGACTGAGTCTACAAGGCATATGCCTTCTTCTCAGCATTATGTAGAGTCTTCTGGGATTCACTCATTCCTCCCAAGTCAATTTAACTCCATTAGCACTTACTAGTACCATGTAACAAGTCTCAACGGATATCCAAAGGTTTGGGTCAACTCTATTCAAGTATATTTCAAACCGTTGTTTCCATTGTGGGTATTCTTCCAAAGTTAACAGATTTGGCGGTTTGTTGTGGTTTCCAATCTCATTCTCCAGAAGTAGAAGGCTCTGGATACGCAAGTCCTTTCCAGTAGTGAATACAGCAAACTGGTCTTCCATTGCTTTAAACTTGGTAAACTTGGAACAGGACAGATTCACTCGTGTGAATGAGCTATGCGAATGGGTCACTCGTGCGAATGAAATATACGAATGAATTCAATCGGGCGATTGGATTCAGTCGTGCGAATGAGCAGGGTGATTGTAGTCAAATGACTCGAGTTTCTTAACCGTGCAAATGAGTGATACGACTGAGTTCAGTCGTACGAATGGTCCAATCGTGCGACTAAAGGCTGTTGTGCTTTATAAATCGAATATTTTGAACACTTTGACACAAAATACGAATTTTTCGGAAACCCTAATCTGCCGTTTGATGAACAATCGAAACTTTAACACATGCAAACGTTAAAAACACTTTTTGGAGCAAAAAGGTGACTCTTTTAATTGAAAACGTAGGTTTTAACACCAAAACCAATTGAATCCACGCAAAATCACGAGCCTAAGCTCTGATACCACTTGTCAGGAACATTTTCGTATGGAGTACTAACGGATTATGCGTGAGGCCAGATCAAATAGTGTGGAATCCTATTTGATTGGCGATCCAATCAGTGAGAACGAAAACCTGATCGATCTAATGATGAAACAGACGTTAAGAATTGGCTAGAAATTGATCAGAAACGAACTACGAACTTGGGTAGGCTGTTTAGGACGCTCTGGACGGCTAGAGTTTGTAAAACTTCAAAGTCCCTCTCAAGTCTCATTTTCCACGAATTATGTGGTACTTATAGGTCTTTAGTTTTCATTCGTACGACTGAACCATTAGCATGGTTCAGTCGTGCGAACGACTCATGCGATGGATTCATACGCACGACTGAAGGTTCAGTCGTGTGATTGAATCAAATTTATGTCTCAGTCATACGACTGATCCAATCTCCTGGGTTAGTCGTTCGACTAGTCCATAAGTATGATTCATTGATGCGTAGGGTCCATTAGCATGAATGACCACCCGACTAAGTTGAACACATTTCTCAATCATTATTGACTTAGAACTATGTACAAAAACCTCATACCTATATATGATATTCATACATATGAATTGTACCAAATACAATAATAATATGAAGTACTCAAATACAAATAAACATCAAAAGCATATCATATTTTATTAAGTAGTTACATTACACATGTGTAAGAAATGAAAGACTTTTACATTTAAGAACATAAACTAGGAACATGATGTATCAACATAAACTCAGTCCTTTAATCACTTATAATTATTTTAACCTTGTGATCAATTTGATTTTTTTTAAGAATAAACGATTTTAAAGTTTTAACAGTTTCATCTTTAGTTCTTAAAAAGAATACCCATGCAAATCTTGTAAAATCATCAACAATCACAAGGCAGTATGGTTTCCTTCCAGTGCTCATTATACTTGTGGGGCCAAATAGATCCATATGTAATAAGTGTAATGGAGTGGTGATAGAGTTAACAACTTTGGATTTATGAGATGCCCTATGTTGTTTCCTTTTCAGGCATGCAACACAGTTATCTTTGCAAAAAAATTCCTTTTTAGGAAAACCATGTACAAAGTTATTTTTAGCCAATTTATTCATTGTTTTAAAATTTACATGACACATTCGTTTATGCCATAGTGTTAACTCATCACCGTCAGCTTTGGAAAGAAAGCATGACACTTTACCCATTAGGGAAGCATTGGTCATATCAAGCTTGTACGTATCCCATTTCCTGGGAGATCTAAGAAGCACCAATTCCTGAGAAATTGTCATCCCGGGTTTGAGGATAATGCACCCATGTTCTGTGAAGAGCATTTGATGCTTTTGATCACAAAACTAAGAAACACTTAACAGGTTGTGTTCAAGCTGTTTGACAAAGTGAATTTTGTCAACTTTTAATTTTCCGTTGGATATACTTCCTCTGCCAGAAATATATCCTTCGGCCTCACCTCCAAACTAGACAAGACCTCAATCAAAATGTTGGAATTGTTGAAGGAGAGATCTGTTCCCCGTCATGTGCCTGTAGCATTCACTATCCACAATCCAAACATTGTTATTCTTGTCATATGGATGTCCCTACACATAAGATAAGATGATTAGTTTTGATTGGAAACCCAAGCCTTGTTGGTCTTGGGTTCTTCCAATGATAATGACATAATTGAACCAAAATTTATGCATGAGGGTTCAATGGATGTCTTTAAAGAAGAGGTTTGGGCTTCAGCATCTTCCTTGATCTTCCATTCCATCCTTTGGTTGATCATAGAGGATGAGCTTGTTGAAGCTTGTGCAGCTTGGCATTCTTCCGAAGCTTCTTTCTTTTCGAAAGAAGCCTTCACCACCTTTTTTTCTGAAGTAGTCTTCTTTTGGGATGGTTTCAAGGGGACTCTTTTGTTCTTTTGAGTCTAGATAGCTTTAACTTTCTGAGCCATTTTCCCTTCGGAAGAAGGACTTTCTTCCGAAAACAACCTTGCTTCGGAAATAAGTTATCCCTTTTTCATCACTTGAAACATTTGATAAGGTCAAAATGAGAAACCTTCCTTGACTTCTTATCTTTTAACGTTGTTTGCATAATGTGTGCTAGCAGGATTGTAGTAACAATCTTTGGCCATGTGGTTTTGCAGACCACACATTATGCATGCAATGTTAATCTTCTAGAAACTTGAGGATTGCTGTTTCTTGTTCTTTTTCTCTTCATCAACATCCTTTCCCTTTAACTTCTGATCCTTTGGTAGGACGAGAGTGCTGGTACTACACCCCTTTCTTGAATCAGAGTTACCTACCACCTAGAATCCAGCTGAGATGAATACACCCTTTTTCTTTGGGTCTATCTTCAACTTTGACTCAGTCACTTTCTTGGTAGTTTTTCTGTCTGCCTTATCTCTGCTTCTTCTGGATTTGGTGGTCAAGGGTTGATCATCACCGGTAGGAGTGGGTAAGATTACCTGGTTTTTCCCTGTGATGGTCTTCATGGTTGCATCACTCTTTAACTCATGAGAAGGTGGGTCAGCAAATAGAACTTCTTGCTCTTAAGTACCACACCTTGGTTGTCTTATAGACTCATAAGACTGTGGTGGAGCAATTTTATTGGTTCCCAGCCCACCTTTGTTTTGGTAACAAAGTTTTGAGTGAGAGGATGATGCAGGAATGGCTTGGAAGTTTTGCTCAGAAATAGCATACTTCCTGGCTTGAGCCTCAGCTGTGACAAGCTGGGCTTGAGCCTCAAACAATTTGGATATTAAATCCTTGATTTGAGTATTATAGTTTGTGTGTTCATGTTTTAATAAGGACACAATTTTCTCTAACTCCTCAATTTTTCTTTGATAGTCAGATTCAGCCCTTTTAAATCAGATTTTAAGACATTTAAAGACTCAATATCAGATTTAATCTCCATATTGTAGTCCTGATATAACTAACCTTAGCAATACGGGCAGGAGTACAGAGATGTTCATATACCTTATTGCCATCTGTTCCAGCCATTAGTGCTTGAGCAGGAGTCACATCTTGTACCATAAAGGCCCAGTCAACTTCTTGAGCCATAGCAGTTGTCACAATTGACTTTCAAGTGGTCTATGGTGTAGAGGGATTTGTGGAGGCCTGTGGGGTTCCCGGATTTGACTTGGGAGCCTTGCATTCCCTTGCAAAGTGACCAAGTTGGTTACAATTGTAACATTTGGCCTTGGTCTTGTCAAACCCAAATTTGCTGTTGGTTGGGTTTTGGGAAATTGCCTTCCAGTTCTCTTTAAGAACTTATTTGCTCTATAGGTTAACAGAGCCATTTGTTGTACTATGTCCACATATTCTACATCACATCATCTGGACTGAAACACTCTAGATCATCAAAGCGGTACTGATAATCACTAGAGTGCCCATTTCCTGAGACAAAGGCACAGCTGTCCTGGAAGGAACTTTGCTGAGCCTGTTGAGACCTTGGAGTCTCAGAGAATCTTATGTATGGCCCAGAAGAACATGATGGGTGCTGGGTGTATGTCAGGTACTGTTGAGGTTGGGTGGGTCTTGAGCCTTCAACAACCATTAAAGCATTGCTACCAGGAAGACTCAAGGCTCTGCTTGTCTGATGGCCTCTCTTGCTCTCATCTCTAAACGGTATCCATCAAGGATGCCATAAAGTTCAGTCATGGTGAGGGTGTTCAGATTTTCTATCCTCTTGATAGAGACACATTAGAACATCCACTCATTAGGGAGTGCACTCATGAACTTTCTTGTGAGATCTCTTAGTTCAAGGGCAATTCCCACAGACTGAAGGGAGGAAATAAGGTCCATATACCTGAAATATTGCTGGCTGAGTGTCTCTCCAGCAATATAGGTGAAGTTCTCGAACTGCTGTTTCAGGGAGTCCTTCTTGGAGTCATTGGAGCTGGAGTACATATGAGCAAGTGCATCATACAGTTCTTTGGCTGACTTGCAATGCTCAAACCCTACCATGATGGAGTTAGGTATTGCAGTCATTAGAACAGTCATGGTATTGCTGTCAATGTATAGCTTCTTCCGGTTCTCATTTGAGTAGTCTTCAACGGCTCTCTCTATCATGGCACCGTTTCCACCTGGTGCTGCCACCTTTGGTTTGTATGGACCATTGACAATAGATTGCCACATCTTTTTGTCTAGATACTTGATGAAGCCTTCCAAGCGTCTGCTCCATGATCTGAAGTTTGCAGGGGTGATGATGGGTGCTTTATTCATCGTCCCCATCTCTACTTTAGACTTGTTGAGGGCCATTTTGAGTGTGGTGTAAGGAGAAGTGAAAAACAGGTTGATTTGGATGGTAAGATCTCACAATCAAGAGCCTAAAAAGCACTAATACCAATTGCAGGATCGAGTTTTATCACTTAAACACTTAGTTTTTTCTCTCAATACTCACTTGTAACACACTCGGATCAGATGAAGTAGAATCTCTTCTAAGAGTTGATAATAATATATTAAGTAGCAAAGAACACAAAGAAATAATATTCAATGTACTTGTATATATTACTTCTCAACTCAAAGTATTACAAGACTCTTACAAGCATATTACATGAGTTACAATGGGAAACTATATATACTAGATCCTACAGCCGGATATACTTTGATACCAGCTGTAAACCTATGACTAAAGTAGATACTACAATGCTAAAGTTATCTTAGATAAAGTATTATCTAAGAGAAGGTAGTAATGACATGTCCATGACTTACCTTCTGTCACCAACTAAAGTTGGTAACTGTACTAACTGATAAAAGATAAATAGTGGAATAAAGTATGGTCAACTACATGGGCGATGGAAAGCGCCATGCAGTATCTCAGGGACTTGCAGTGGAGTGTCAGAACGGCCATACTTATGTCCACTAGTTCATAGTAGTGTCTTCTGAAGGTTAATTGGCTTCGGAAGAACTTGTTCTTCTGAAGCCACTTATACTTCGGAAGAGGCTACTTGCTCCGAGGCTTAAGGACTTCTTTAGATCTTCATACTTCGGAAGTTGTTGTCTTGATTTCTTCTAAGTCTTGAACTTCGGAAGAGAGAAGACTTTGTCTTGATTGCTTCAAGTCTTGCAACTGGAGCAAACATTGTGTTGGACTCTTCCTTCGGAAGATCCTTCAGACATGATCTTTGGAAGATCTGTCTTTGCCTTCGGAAGAACTCCATTTTCCTTCGGAAGTTCTGTACTTAGCTTCCGAAGTCCTTTACAAGTTGTACCAGAAATTGTCTATGTGATTTGGTTTTGGTTGCACCATCCTTTCTAGATCCAACAGACACGAATTGCTTCAAGTCTTGCAACTGGATCATAATCAATTCCTTCCTCCTGGGTGTAACCTTGTGCAACCAGTCTTGGTTTGTTGTGAACAACAATTATTTGATCATCTGATTTCTTTCTAAACAACCATTTTTGTGCCAATGGTATTTTCTCCTTCAGGTAAATCCACAAGCTTCCACACATCCTATTTGTAGAACTGTAATAACTCTTCTTGCATAGCCTCAATCTAACTATTGTCCTGTAATGCTTAAGTGATGTTTTAGGGAAAATTTGAGATAGAAAACACGTGTATAGAGGTCTGCTTGTTCTACTTGACTTCTCGTTGTTCTCTTATTCAATGGACCAATAATCTGTGACGTAGGATAGTTCTTGTGAACACGAGACGTTGGGATCTGATCTTCTTGAACATTCACACCAAGATTAGTCTGGTTCAAGTCGGAAAGATGATGCAATAAGTTTGAAATGTGGAGTGAAATTTGGAACTTGAGTCAGTGAGTTGATGAAATAATCAAGCTTATCATTAGCATCTACATCTCCAGATACAGAAGATGTTCCAGACTCAAGTTGCGGAATTTCAGGTCCATCATTAGGAATTGGTTGTGAAACATTTGAATTTTGAGAAACGGGATGTTGTACTTGATCTTGTTGGTCCTCAGCTTCAGAACGAAAAATAGGATCTTTTAGAAATGAAAAGAATGGATAATCCGGGCTTGAGTCATCCACATCATCAGAATCTGAATCATCACTGAAAGATCCGAGATCTCCTACATGTATCCTATTGACATAAGGAGATTCAAACAAGTTAGAATCGAAAGAGTTTGACAATGAATCTAAATCAAATAACCAATTTGGACCACTTGCAACTGATGGAAATGAGTTTTCAAGGAATTTAACATTGAAGGTTTCAATGATAACATTTGTCCTAGAGTTATACACTCTAAATGCTTTTGAAACAGACAAATATCCAATGAAAAATCCATCATCCGATTTTGCATCAAATTTTCTAAGCTGATCATTTGAGTTCAGAATCAAATTGGACAACCAAAAGATTTAAGAAAATCAATATTAGGTTTCCTGCCAAACATCAACTCATAAGGAGTTTTTTTGTTTATCTTTCACTAATAATGTTAGATTATGGACAAAACATGCAGTGGATATGGTTACATCCCAGAAAGTGATTGGAATCTTTGTATCTGCTAACATGGCACGAGCTGCTTCAATCAAAGTTCTATTCTTCCTTTCTGCAACTCCATTTTGTTGTGGAGTTCTAGGAGCACTGAACTGACGAGCAATTCCTTTTTCTGCACAAAACATGTTAACCTTAACATTTTTAAATTCAGTTCCATTATCACTTCTAATTATTTTCACTTTTTGTTCTAATTGATTTTCTACTTTAATGATAAACTCTTTAACAATTCAGCCCTTTCAGATTTACCATGCAAACAGAAAACCCATGAATATCTTGTAAAGTCATTGATGATAACTAAATAGTAAGACTTCTTTCTAATGCTTTTCATATTTACAGGACCAAACAGATCCATGTGCAACATCTGTAGAGGCTTGGAATTTGAGTTTATTAGCTTGGACTTATAAGACGCTCTATGTTGCTTCCCTTTCAAGCACACTTTGCAGAGATCTGATGTAGCAAACTTCTTTGTTGAAATGCCTACTAGATGGTTTCCTACAACAAGCTTGTTCATGTTTTCGAACTTTGAATGCCCGAGACGTCTATGCCAAAGCTGGCTTTCATCATTTGATGCTTGAGCAATTAGGCAAGTTGTTTCTATTGAAGGATTGACTTGAGACATATCCAATTTGAATACATCTCGATCATGAACCGCTTTAACAACTACCCATTCATTGCTAATCTGAAAATCTTGCTTTACAATATAACAATAAGAGTCATCAAATAAAAAAGAATACGATTTATCACAAATTTGGGAAATGCTTAAAAGATTAAAGTTCAACTGTGCACAGTAGTTGACTATATCAAATCTTATAACCCCATTAGATACTGATCCTTCTCCGGTAATCTTTCCACCAGCATCTCCACCAAAAGCTACATGTGTACCATCTTTTTTCATAAAGTCTTGAAGTAAGGCACGGTTGCTTGTCATATGCCGGTTACACCCACTATCAACATACCATGTGTTTATTAGTCTTCTTGGGTGTACCTGCATTTCAAAGACATTTAAGTTGAGTTATCAACCCAAGTCGAGATAGTCTTGGGCTTGCCATACTTATTGCAGGATCGGGTTTGTCACTTAAACACTTGTATTTCTCTCAAACTCGCTTATGGAAAAACTCAAATTAGATGAAGTAATGTCTTTTACAAGAGTTGATAATAATATAATAAGTAGCAAAGGAACACGCAGAAATAAATTTTCAAGGCACTTGTATATATTACTTCTCAACTCAAGATATTACAAGACTCTTACAAGCATGAAACAAGAGTTACAATGAGAAACTATATATACTAGATCCTAAAGCCGGATATACTTTGATACCAGCTGGAAACCTAAGACTAAAGCATATACTACAATGCTAAAGTTAAGGTATCTTAGATAAAGTATTATCTAAGATATGGTAGTCATGACATGTCCATGACTTACCTTTTGTCACCAACTAAAGATGGCAATTGTACTAACATAAAAAGGTAAACAGTGGATTAAAGTATGATCAACTACATGGCTTTTAAGAAAACGCCATGCAGTATCTCAGAGATTTGCAGCGGAGTGTCAGAGATGCCATACTTATGTCCACTGGATAATAGGAGTGCCTTCCGAAGGTTAGTTGGCTTCGGAAGAACAAGTTCTTCCGAAGCCACTTATACTTCGGAAGAGGATTCTATACTTCCGAGGCTTTGAGGACTTCTATACTTCGGAAGTTGACTTCAGATCTTTCTTTCTAAGTCTTGATCTTTGGAAGTAGGTTCTTTGTCTTCGGAAGTTGGAGTTTTCTTTCGGAAGTGAGTTTTACACTTTGTCTTCGGAAGAGCTCCTTCTTCCTTCGGAAGTTCCATACTTAGCTTCGGAAGTCCTTTGTTTGTTGTACCAAAATCTTCTAAGTGACTTGGTTTTGGTTGCACCAGCCTTTCTAGATCCAACAAACTCCCCCTAGGTTGATGCTACCAAAACCTCACTTATTTCTGCTTCTCAAAGCATTCAGCACCAGGGACAAAAGGTATTTGTCTGTCTCTTTGTTCTTCCCTGAAGTAGTGCTGAGAAGCTTGTACAAGTCATTAGTGGATAGGAGATCCAGTCTATCACTCTGAATGACATGTACCCTCTGTTGTGTCCCCCTGAAGAGAGTGTGTTGACGGGAGTTATAGTCATACTCCCATCTAACTATGGATTCAAGTTCAGGACCTTCAACCATTTGTAGAAAGGCTTTGCCTTTGGTTGCTGATCCTTTCCTTTCCTCCTCCTCTCTCATTTTCAACTCCTCTTCAACCTTGCTTCTAGCAGTTAGCTCGGCCATATGAAGGCTGCCTAGATGATTTCTGATATGGGCAGCTACATAAGAGTTTGAAGGGTTGGAGAATGGCTTCTCTGCTAACTCACCAATGTCAAACCTGCTCAAGTTTAGCAGAGATGAGGCACTCAGCCTGTTGAGCTCTCCATTCTCTCTTTCAACAACAAAGTTGTGAGAAGAGTCTTCGAACCTCCACTGGATGATCTTCTTTCTGGGTGCAAGAGGTTGTCTTGGCACCCGGTCTCCTTTCTTAGTATCCAGTAGAGTCACCAGCCTTCTCCTTAGCTTCTTTTCTTCCTCATTCAAAGTGTCTGAATTGAGGCCAAGGAGATTTGCAGCTTGGTCCAAAGTTCCTCTGGGCAGATCAAGAAATTGATCTCTTGTGAGGAACTTGAGGATCCGTCAACATAGGTCAAATTGACTGAATCCTCCTCACAGGAGATATCGCTCAGTGTTGTGCAGTTTATGAGCTTTGTCTTGACTGCCTTGAATTCTTCCATGGAGAGATGTTTAGAAGGCTGAGGGGATGGTTTGATGGGTTGATGGGTAGGTTGAGGTGTTTGGGTTCTGGCTAAAGTTTTGGGTTGGAGGATGGGTAGTTTAGGTGGTTGAGGTGAAGAGGTTGGTAGGGGTGATGATGTAGGTTCAGGGGTGTATGGTTCAGAGGTTGGTTCGGTTTTGATTGGGAATGAGAAGGGTATAGGTTCAGGTTGAGGTTGGTTTGGAGTTTGGGTTGAGTGGTTGCTTTGAAGGTCATCCCCTGTCCCCTTCTATACATCTCCTTCCTCTTCCCCGCGCGAATGTCAGCCTTAATGTCACTGACATGTCGCTGGAGAGTCTTTTCTGACATAGGACCCACCTGCCTGCCAGAGAAGCCATGAGCCTTGAGATAACTCTTCATCCAGGCCTTCTCACCTATCTTCTTGGCAGCAGTCAGTCCTGCTTCCTCTTCCTTCTTCTTCTTCTGCAACAGCTTTTCCCTTGCAGCTCTCTTTCTCTCTTTCTCCATTTGATCTTGCTCTTTGTTGAAGAGCCATAAGATCGTATCATTGTTATGTGGAGACAATTCTTCTTGAGAGAAACCTCTGGAGATTAGGAAGGTTATCCTTTCCCTCCTGAGCTGCAGATCAGCTTCTCTTTCCTTCCTCTCCCTTTCTTCTTCTAAGGCCAACCTTGCAGCTTCTTCTTTTTGTTGTTTTAGCAGCAAGGTTGCCTTTTCCAGCTCTATTAACTCCTCTAATGGTAGCAGGAGTACATCTTCAGTTGCAGCCCCTAGACCAACAAGTCTATCGATGATCTCTACTCTTTTTCGGTTGTTGACTGCCTCCTGGTTGGCTGCAGCTGCTTTGGTACTTGCAGCTAGCAGTTTCCCAGTTGGAAGCCTACCTTTTCTTTTAAGCTTCTCCAACCTTTCTTCCTCCTGAAGCTCTTCCGAAGTCATCTTCCTCTTTCCTTTGATGTCTTCGGAAGTACTAGACTTTGGGGGTTCTTGGATGGAAGATTCAGGTTGAGTAGTAGAGATGGGAGCTGGAGTTAATGATGATGTCAGAGCTAAAGGTTGGGTGAGAAAATCCTCCCTATTAACCTCAGATGCAAGTTCCAGGATTGCATCTGTGACTATTAGATCATCGGATAATGAGAATAGTCCTTCCGCAGCAGCAATCTCAGCTTCGGAAGTTTGAGTTTGTTCTTCCGAGGCTTTGAATTGTGCTTCGGAAGTCTGTGAAAATACACTTTCTGTCCCAACTGTTTCAGTTGCTGGGCCATCAGTCCTTGTTTCCCCTTCGAAGTTAATCTCAGGTTCCACTTGGACCTTAGGTTGACCAACTTCCTCGATAGTGGTAGAAGGTGCATTAACCTCTGAAGCTCTTGAGCTCCGAAGTAGATCACAGACATATCAGGGCTTGGCTGTTCTATAAGAGATTCCAATAGGAACTTGTTAAAGAACCTATTGAGATCTTGGAGCATCCTTTGATCCACTTGAAAAACAACTGGAGGAGGCTCAGGGAAAATTGCAGCTTGTTGCACAGGATACTTTGAGCTCAAGGAAGTGAGAGCTTGACTTTGGGTTTCCTCCTGTCTTTGACTTTGTCTCTGAACACTCTCCCCCTTTTTGGTAGCATCATCCTGAGAGCTTGATGAGCTAGAGGAAGAGGTCAAGGAGACCTGAATTGGTACATGCCTAACAGACCTCTCAATCTGTTTCTCAGCTAGTTTGGCCTTGAGAGTTTCAATCTCAAGTTGCTGAGTGGCAGACCTATCCTCTAAAGTCCTAACCTTAGATTCAAGATTTGAGACTTTAGAAAGTAGGTCTTGAATGGTGAGTTGCATTCTTCCCTCATCTTCTTTTGAAGAATCATGGGGAGATGAGGTAACATACCTTGTATGTTCATCCTCACCACCAGATGTGGTTTCTTGGCGCCCTGGTTTCCCTTGCACAATGATGTCTCTTTCAGAGTCATCAAAGGGCATGGTTGCCGTAGATTCAGTCTCAGTTTCGTTACCACTGTCCTGAGGATCCATTGAGGCTCCTTCAGTAGTGGCAGCTGAATCTACATGAGTCCCCTCCACATCAGTGGGACTCACCTCAGTAAAGGTTTGCTGATGGGGGTAGAGATAAGAGGTCTCTCTAGGCTCTGTTGATCCTTGAGAGGGTGTTGTGGATCAACTTCATTGCCTTTAAGAGACATAATCTCTTCACCAGCTCCAGTCAAAAGTCAGTAAAAGATATGGAATTAAACCTAATGACCCGGGACTTTGATCAATGTCTAGAGGCATTGAGCCTGTGATAGGGCTGTCCTTTTTTGGCTGCTCAGGGGAGTATAGAGACTCTCCCTGAGGGCTATCAGCTTGGGTTTCGGGCTCATGGGTCTGAGACTGAGGAGACTCAAGACCCATATTAGGTCAATTGTGAAGGATGGTTGGACCTCAGGCTGAGTGGGAGCCCTTTGTTCCACTCTAGCCTTTTTGGGTAGAACATGAGGAGCTTGTTCAATCAGAGTAGATTGAACAAGGATTCGTTTGTGACGTCTCTGATAGGTAAATGTAATGGGTGGAGAAGGTAGATTTGGCAGAGTGAGGGTAGTTGCTGGTGTGGGTTCATCACCTGTGGGGTTAACAAGGATGTCACCAGGAGCCATTGGCTCAATCATACCTGGAAGAAGTGCAGTATCTCTTCCGGTGAAGTTGGTGGACACTCTCTTCAAGGTCTTGAAGATGGTCGGCCTCATTTGAGGAGCAGTCAGAGCAGCTGCACAGACAAGCTTGCCCTGGTCCAGCTCACAGTTGATTATGTGCTGGAGAAACCTGGGATACATGAAGAATGTGTCCCTTTGAAGATTTCCCATTAGGTTAGTCAGCACAAACCTTGAATAGTTGAAACGGAGGCTTTTTACCAACCCATGAACTAGGCACCCAAGTTCATATGGGATTTGATCCCATCCCCTAGATTTATTAGACAGGTAGTGAAGAACCACATGCAGCAGGAACTTCCATTTGTAGGAGAAGTTGAATTTGTAGACAGTTGACCTGCTAACATCTCCACCATATCCCATTTGGAGATAAAAATTGTCCAAATCTGTTTTGGGGAATTCCGTTGGAGCGCCCTCATCATGAAGCTCTAGGTGCTCCCTGATGATCTGTTTAGATATGACCAACTCCTGGCCACAGATGCTCGACCGAATAACACGAACCCCATTTAGGGTTTCAATCTGACCATTTGCCAAAAATTCAGACATTTGGTTTGAGTAAATCGTGGGGTTTACAGTCAGAGCGGTGTAGTACGAAGATTGGGTCAGAAAGGAGATGATGTCTGAGAAGTCAACATCCCTTGAAGAATCATGGAGTGCGACTTGGTTGTGCTGAGGGTTTAGTGCCATTGAAGAAGATTACAGAAAGATAGTTCGGAATAAGGTAAATTGGAGAAGAAGAAAGCTTTTAGGGCAGTAATTTGGGTAAAAAGGATGTAAGTGATTAACCGGAAGTATTTAAATGGGTGGAATGGCGGTTTAAAGGGGGTTTTGGATAAGACGATGTGAGGTTTCAGTGGATGATGTGACATGGGCGATAAGGTTAGTCCATTTAAATAATCCGACATCATTAACCAAATCTTTACCTTTTACAGAGTGGGGCCCAAAAGATTTCCGTTACACAGAAAATCTTTCTTTCGAGTATAAAGCATTTCCGAAGGTAATATTCTTCCGAAGGCAAATTTACTTCCGAAGGTAAATTGATTACTTCCGAGAGTATATGTTGCTTTTCAAGTGGAGTGTGTTAAAATCTTCGGAAGTAGATCTGATATGAAATCAATCGCTTCTTCCGAGACTTAACACTCTTCCGAGAAGAAAATTATCCTGGGAGAAATTTGCTTCGGAAGATATGCAAAATATCTTCCAGGGTTAATTTCTCTTGGAAGAATTCATACTTAATAAAATTTAGAAAAAGATCTTTTGTAACAGGGCTTAGATTGTTTTGACATGAGACTTTACACATTAAAAGGTTTTCAAATGAGATTAACTAATCAATGTTTATCATCCCAATAGCTGTAATGAGATATTTAAATCTTTGTTCATCAAAGCTTTGGTGAACAAATCAGCAATTGTTCATTTGAGTCAACTTTGATTAGTTTGATAAGATTTTTCTCATGAATATCTCTAATGAAATGATACCTGATATCAATGTGCTTAGTCTTGGAGTGCTTCACTGGATTTTCAGTAATGGATATAGCACTGTTGTTGTCAATGTGGATAGGAGTGCTCATGAAGTTGAATCCGTACTCTATAGTCTGGTTTTGAATCCACAGCATCTGAGCACAGCAACTAACAGCAGCAATGTATTCAGCTTCAGCAATTGATATAGAGACACAGGATTTGCTTCTTGCATTGCCATGAGATGATCCTTCCACCAAGAAATTGACATCCACCAGATGTTGATTTCTTGTTGATGTTGCAGCCACCATAATCGCTGTCAGAGTAACCATAGAGATTGAAATCACTATTTCTTGGATACCAGAGACCTAGTTTAGGTGCTCCTTTGAGGTATCTAAGAATTCTCTTGGCAGCTATTAGGTGAGACACCTTTGGAGCAGCCTGATATCTTGCACAAATGCAAGTTGCAAACATGATATCAGGTCTACTTGCTGTGAGATACATCAGAGAACCAATAATTGCTCTGTACTGATGTTGATCAGTATCCTCCCCCTCAGAATCAGGGCAGAGATTGTGGTTTCTGGGTATAGGTGTTTTTTGCTTTACAATCCTTCATATCAAATCGTTCTAAGATATCATTGACATACTTAGATTGATTGATAAGAACCCTTCCTTCAATTGCTTTACCTGAATTCCAAGGAAAAAGTCCATTTTTCCCATGGAACTCATCTTGAACTTCTTCTTCATAATGCTCTCAAAGTCTTTACACATTTGGTCATTTGAGGAACCAAATATGATGTCATCAACATAGACTTGAACGAGCAAGATGTCTTTCCCAGACTTTCTTATGAAAAGAGTCTTATCAATGGTACCTCTAGTGTAACCATTCTTCAGGAGAAACTGAGACAATGTCTCATACCACAGCCTAGGTGCTTGGTGCAGCCCATATAGAGCTTTATCCAACTTGCAACATAGTTTGGATGCTGTGGATCTTCAAATCCTGGAGGTTGGCATACATAGACTTCCCTATCTATATCCCCATATAGAAAGGCACATTGACATCAAGCTGGTAGACAGTGAAATTCTTGGATGCAGCATAAGCAAGGAAGATCCTAATGCCTCAAGTCTTGCAACAGGTGCAAAGACATCAGTATAATCGATTCCCTCCTCTTGAGTGTATCCTTGAACCACCAGTCTTGCCTTGTTCTTGATAATCAAGCCTCTATCATCTCTCTTGTTTCTAAATACCCATTTAGTGCCTATAGGTACTTGACTAGATGGTAGCGGACATAGGTTCCAAACCTTTTGTCTTTTGAATTGAAGCAGCTCCTCTTGCATTGATTCAACCCAACTACTATCTTTCAAGGCATCTTCCACCTTCTTGGGTTCCATTTGGGATAAAAAGCATGAGTACAAGTAGACATTCTCATTGTGAGTTTGTCCTCTTGTTCTCACGCCTTCAGAGACTTCCCCTATGATGTTTTCAGCTGGATGAGTGTTATGAATCTTGAGTCTAGGAATCACCTCCAGTTGCAAAGATAAGTCCAAATTGGACATATTTTGCTCAGGAGCTTGAATACTTGGTCCAGCTGTTGTTTCAAACTCATTCAATGAGGACTGATTGAATGAAAGAGAAACATCATCATTTCTTTGTTGTGAAGCATCATTAACATTTGCCTGTTCCTTCAAGATGGTGCTTTCATCAGCCTGGTGTTGTGCAGGGTCACCTGAAGAGATTTGAAAGTCAGCAGGTGAATCCCTTGTTGAAGTACCACTATCTCTTGAGATGGTTATACTGTCAGATCTTTCAATAGTGGGAACTTGATTTGTTGCAACTCTTTAATAACTTGGAATAGGTTGGGAAGCTCAAACAGTTGATCTTTATCAGAGCCACTTTGAGCACCTGTTCCAGCTGAAACATTCTCACAAGATGGTTTAGAATAGTTTGGAAACAATTCTAAATCAAAGATATGATCAGGGTCATTCCCCCTAACACAAAGAGGGTGCTCATTAACTACAATGTTGGAAGATTCCTCAAATTGTTGATTTTTAATATTATAAACCCTATAAGCTTTAGAGTAGGAGGAATATCCAACAAAGATAGCATCATCCGACTTTTAAGCAAATTTTGCCAAATTGTCTTTTGCGTTAAGTATGATACACCTGCTGCCAAAGGACCTTAGAAAGCCAATGAACGGTGCCCTCTTGTTCCATAACTCATAAGGGGTTTTTCCATGTGGCTTTACTACAAGAACTCTGTTCTACACATAGCATGCAGTGCTGACTGCCTCTGCCCAGAATGTTAGAGGCAGCTTTGAATCAGCTAACATAGTCCGAGCAGCTTCAATAAGTGTCCTATTTCTTCTCTCAGCAACACCATTTTGTTGAGGAGTTCTGGGAGCACTATATTGTCTGGCAATCCCTTTTGAGTTACAAAATGAGTCAAGAACTAGGTTCTTAAACTCAGTCCCTTGATCACTTCTAATTATTTTAACCTTGTGATCAACTTGATTTTCTATTTTAAGAATAAAAGATTTTAAAGTTTCAGTAGTTTCATCTTTGGTTCTTAAAAAGAATACCCATGTAAATCTAGTAAAATCATCAACAATCACAAGGCAATATGATTTCCTTCCAATGCTCATTATACTTGTGGGACCAAATAGATCCATGTGCAATAAGTGTAATGGAGTGGTGATGGAGTTAACAACTTTGGATTTATGAGATGCCCTGTGTTGTTTCCCTTTCAGGCAAGCAACACAATTATCTTTGCAGAAAAATTCCTTTTTAGGCAAACCCTGTACCAAGTTATTTTTAGCCAATTTATTCATTGTCATAAAATTGACATGACACATTCGTTTATGCCATAGTGTTGACTTATCACCATCAGCTTTGGAAAGAAATCATGATACTTCTCCCATTGGGGAAGCATTGTTCATATCCAGCTTGTACATATCCCCTTTCCTGGGAGATCTAAGAAGCACCAATTCCTGAGGAATTGTCATCCCGGGTTTAAGGTTAAGGCACTCATGTTCTGTGAAGAGCATTTGATGCTTTTGATCACAGAATTGAGAAACACTTAACAGGTTGTGTTCAAGCTGTTTGACAAAATTAACTTTGTCAACCTTTAACTTTCCATTGGATATACTTCCTCTGCCAGAAATATATGCTCCGGCCTCACTTCCAAACTGGACAGGACCTCCATCATAATGTTGAAATTATTGAAGGAGAGATCTGTTCCCTGTCATGTGTCTGGAGCATCCACTATCTACAATCCAAATGTTGTTATTCTTGTCATATGGATGTCCCTGCACATAAGGTGAGATAATTAGTTTTGATTGTAAACCCAAGCCTTATTGGTCTTGGGTTCTTCCAATGATAATGACATAATTGAACCAATGTTTATGCATGGGGGTTCAATGGATGTCTTTGAAGAAGAGATTTGGGCTACAACATCTTCCTTGATCTTCCATTCCATCCTTTGGTTGATCATAGAGGATGATCTTGTTGAAGCTTTTGTAGCTTGGCATTCTTCCGAAGCTTCTTTCTTTTCGGAAGAAGCCTTCACCACCTTTTCTTCTGAAGTAGTCTTCTTCTGGGATGGTTTCAAGGGGACTCTTTTGCTTTTCTGAGTCTTTATTGCTTTAGCTTCCGAAGCCTCTTTCCTTTCGGAAGAAGAATTTTCTTCTGAAAGAAGCCTTGCTTTGGAAACAAGCTTTCCCTTTTTCATCACTTGAACCATTTGATATGGTCCAAACGAGAAACCTTCCCTGACTCCTTCCTTTTTAACATTATTTGCATAATGTGTGCTAGCAGGATTGTAGTAACAATCTTTGGCCATGTTGTTTTGCAGACCACACATTATGCATGCAATGTTAACCTTTTGGGAATGTGAGGATTGTTGTTTCTTATTCTTTTCTCTTCATCAGCAACCTTTCCCTTTAATATCTGATCCTTTGGTAGGATAGGAGCACTGGTACTGCACTCCTTTCCTGAATTAGAATTTCCAACCACCTAGAATCCACTGAGATGAATACACCCGTTTGCTTTGGGTCTATCTTTAGCTTGGACTCAGCCACTTTCTTGGCAGTTTTTCTGGCTGCCTTGGCTCTGCTTCTTCTGGCTTTGGTGGTCAGGGTTTGATCATCATTGGCAGGGGAGGGCATAATTACCTGTTTCTTTCCTGTGATAGTCTCCATAGTTGCATCATTCTTTGACTCATGAGAAGGTGGGTCAGGAGATGGAACCTCTTGCTCTTCAGTACCACATCTTGGTTGTCTTATAGACTCATAAGACTGTGGTGGAACAGTTTCATTGGTTCCCAACCCACCTTTGTTTTGGTAACAAAGTTTTGAGTGAGAGGATGATGCAAGAATGGCTTGGAAGTTTTGCTCGGAAATAGCATACTTCCTGGCTTGAGCCTCAGCAGTGACAAGCTGGGCTTGAGCCTTTGTCAATTTGGATATTAAATCCTTTATCTGAGTCTTATAGTTTGTATGTTCATGTTTTAAGAGGGACACAGTTTTCTCTAAATCCTCAATTTTTCTTTGGTAGTCAGATTCAGCCTTTTTAAAGTCAGATTTTAAAACATTTAAAGACTCAATATCAGATTTAATTTCCATATTGTAGTCCTGATATAGTTTAACCTTAGCAATACAGGCAGGAGTACAGAGATGTTCATATACCTTGTTTTCATCTGTTCCGGCCATGAGTGCTTGAGTAGGAGTCACATCCTGTACCATGAAGCTCCAGTCAACTTCTTGAGCCATGCAGCAGTTTCTGTTGACTTTCTGGTGGGCTTTGGTGTAGAGGGATGTGTGGAGGCCTATGGGGTTCCCGGGTTGGACTTGGGAGCCTTGCATTCCCTTGCAAAATGACCAAGTTGGTTACAGTTGTAACATTTGGCCTTGGTTTTGTCAAACCCAAATTTTCTGTTGATTGGGTTCTGAGGAAATTGCCTTCCAGTTCTCTTAAAGAACTTCTTTGCTCTGTAGGTTTGAAGAGCCATTTGTTGGACTATGTCCACATATTCCACGTCATCCGGGCTAAAACACTCTAGATCATCAAAACAGTATTGATAGTCATTTGAGTGTCCACTTCCTGAGACAAAAGCACAACTGTCCTGAAAGGAGCTTTGTTGAGCTTGTTGAGACCTTGGAGTCTCAGGAAACATGATGTATGGCCCAGTAGAACAAGATGGCTGCTGGGTGTAAGTCAGGTATTGCTAAGACTGGGAGATTCCTGAGCCTTAAGCAACCATTAAAGCATTGCTAGCAGGAAGACTCAAGGGTCTGCTTGTCTGATGACCCCTCTTACTTCCCATTTCCAAACGGTATCCATCAAGGATCCCATAGAGTTCGGTCATGGTGAGTGTATTCAGATTCTCTGTTCTCTTGATAGAGACACAGTAGAATGTCCACTCATTGGGTAGAGCACTCATGAACTTTCTTGTAAGGTCTCTGAGTTCATGAGCAATTCTCATAGATTGAAGGGAAGAAATGAGATCCATGTACCTAAAATATTGTTGGCTAAGAGTCTCTCCAGCAACATAGGTGTAGTTCTCGAACTGTTTATTCAATGAGTCCTTCTTGGAGTCATTTAAGCTTGAGTACATTTGAGCAAGCGCATCAAAGAGTTCTTTGGCAGACATACAATGCTCAAACCCCACCATGATAGAGTTTGGAATTGCAGTCATAAGAACAGTCATAGCATTGCTGTCTATGTCAAGCTTCTTCCTGTCTTCATCAGAATAATCTTCAACGGCTTTCTCAATCATGGCACCATTTCCACCAGCTACTTTTGGCTTATACGGGCCACTGACAATGGATTGCCACATCTTGCTGTCTTGATACCTGATGAAGCCTTCCATTCTTCTGCTCCAAGACCTGAAGTTTTCAGGGGTGATGATGGGTGCTTTGGTCATCGTCCCCATCTCTACTTCAGATTTGTTGAGGGCCATTTTGAGTGAGGTATAAGGAGGAGTGAAAAACAGGTTGATTAGGATAGTAAGATCTCACAATCAAGAGCCTAAAAAGCTCTGTACCAATTGCAGGATCGGGTTTATCACTTAAACACTTGTATTTCTCTCAAACTCGCTTATGGAAACACTCAAATCAGATGAAGTAATGTCTTTTACAAAAGTTGATAATAATATAATAAGTAGCAAAGGAACACGCAGAAATAAATTTTCAAGGCACTTGTATATATTACTTCTCAACTCAAGATATTACAAGACTCTTACAAGCATGAAACAAGAGTTACAATGAGAAACTATATATACTAGATCCTACAGCCGGATATACTTTGATACCAGATGGAAACCTAAGACTAAAGCATATACTACAATGCTAAAATTAAGGTATCTTAGATAAAGTATTATCTAAGATATGGTAGTCATGACATGTTCATGAGTTACCTTTTGTCCCAACTAAAGATGACAACTGTACTAACATAAAAAGGTAAACAGTGGATTAAAGTATGGTCAACTACATGGCTTTTGAGAAAATGCCATGCAGTATCTCAGAGATTTGTAGCGGAGTGTCAGAGAGGCCATACTTATGTCCCCTGGATAATAGGAGTGTCTTCCGAAGGTTAGTTGACTTCTGAAGAACAAGTTCTTCCGAAGCCACTTATACTTCCGAAGAGGCTTCTATACTTCCGAGGCTTTGAGGACTTCTATACTTCGGAAGTTGACTTCAGATCTTTCTTTCTAAGTCTTGATCTTCGGAAGTAGGTTCTTTGTCTTCGGAAGTTGGAGTTTTCTTTCGGAAGTGAGTTTTACACTTTGTCTTCGGAAGAGCTCCTTCTTCCTTTGGAAGTTCCATACTTAGCTTCGGAAGTCCTTTGTTTGTTGTACCAAAATCTTTTAAGTGACTTGGTTTTGGTTGCACTAGTCTTTCTAGATCCAACAGTTATCAACAATGGTAAATTGCTTAAACTAGAGTTTGTTCACGTCAGGTTTCTTTGGAAATTTTGGATTACCAATTCCTCTTTTGACAAATGTTTGATTATCTTTTTTTTTGTTTTAACCTCAAAGCATTAAAACGATTTTCAAGATCATCACCAAGAAACTTTGAACCATCAATTGAAACATTCTTAGAAAAGTTTTCCTTGTTAAATGTTTCATTTTTCATTCTCACAGGTCGTGGAATGAAGTTTCCTTGTTTATACTATTGTGGTCTCATAGTATAATAATGATAATTAGAATTGATTCTTCTGAGAGATCTCAAGCCTAAAGAAAGGTTGATATGACAAACCTTGAAAACCATAATTTTTGATTTCTTTGAAATCTTTGATTAATATACTTTTTCCTTGGCGAGTTCTTTCTAAAGTAACAATCCTCAGTATTATGATTCCGTTCATCACACAAGGCACAATATTTGTTGAAATAACAATCAGCTGATGAATGGTTTGTCATGTCACAAATGTGACAGAAGTAACATTCAGATGTGTTATGATTATACATATCACATATGTCGTAGTACCTTTGTTGAGGTTTAAACAACTGATTATTAATCCTAGATGTGGAAGCCACATTTGATCCTTGTTTTGAGTTAGGGGTAGTTAGGTTAATCTGTTGTTTTTGGTTTGTGAGTTTGTTCTTTTGAACATTTTCACAAATCCTTGACTCATTAGACACAAATCTTTATTTACAGCGGAAGACGTAGGACCTAAACCTAGTTTCACATCAGAGTTAGATTTGATATTTGGTTTTGATGTCATTTCAGGGATTGTGTTCATGTCAAAAGTTCCTGCTGACACAAACTTCACTGGTTAAAATTGAACTGATTGATTGATTATTTCAGACTTTTTAGCTTTAGCAAGTTTTTTTCCTCTTCTTTGATTTCTTGTTCTTGATGAAGTTTTGTTGCTTTGCTTTTGAATTGAATCTTGAGAATATTCTTTTGATCAATTTGGATTGATTCATAAGAACTTGAATCATCAGAATAGGAAGTATCTGATTTTAATTTCTCTTCTTTAGATTTCCCTTTCTTCTTGTCACTGATTTCAGTGACCTCTTCAACACATTGTTCATGTTCACATTATTCAATTACAGATTGTAAGGATTCCTATAAGTCTGATGCAGCCAAACATCCAAAGTCTCTTTGCAAGCATGCACTAAAGAACTGAAGTAGAAATGCTTCGAAAGTTTTACACCATCCAGTAGAAATATTATAAGTGTAAAATCTTCCGAAGCCAAGACCAATATCTGCCGAAGCCAAAAGTGAAGTCTTCCGAAGCTTCAAAGACAAAGTCTTCCGAAGCTTCAACGAGAAAGTCTTCTGAAGCCAAAAAGTGAAGACAGATTTCTTCCGAAGACTTTTAGAGATATGATTTTTTTATTTGATGTACTTTACCATAAAGCTGGACCACCTTTCCGCTGCAACTCTGTAAAGTCACCAACTTACATGAGTTGGTGAAAGGTCCATGCTTTTGGTAACTGTACATTGAGGTCTTGAGTCCATGCTTTCTACTTTATGTACTTTTATCCTTTTTGTAATATATTAGGATGTGAGTTATGGCATGTTGTAGTCACAAGTCAAAAGGTAGATCTGCCTTTTGACGCTACATTTGATTTTGTAGTTGTCTAGTCAATTGTATCCAGTTGGCCTTTAAAGTATGGCCGGTTGTAGGATGTAGTATAAAGTATCTCAACTACTTGTAACTTTCTATCGATGCTTTGTAACTTGTAATAGAACTTGAGAAGCAATATACAGCATTCTTGAAAACCAAATACTTGTGTTGTTTGCAATCTTGTTCTGTCTCACATTTACTTGTGTTCTTAGCATCTTTCATTAACAAGTTAATCAGTTCCCTATTTGATGTGTTAAGTGTTCTAAGCAACTCTCCTCATTGAGTTGTTGTGTTGTAAGTGCATACCCTTCACCGGTCCTGCATTCGGTATCAGAGCATTTCAGGCTCTTAATATAAGATCTCACCATCTTAAGATCCCTCTCACACAAAAAATACTTAACAACTCAAATAGAAGCTATAATCAAAGCTGATATGGAAACTAGAACTATCACAAAGTCTCCACTTATCACTCCTGAAGACTTTGATACTTGGTGTCAAAGAATGGAAGGCTTCATCATGTCTCAAGACTCCAGGATGTGGGACTCTGTTGTTGAAGGACCTTACATTCCAAGCACCACTTCTGCTACTGGTGGTGGTATGATTCCTAAGGCTGTGGCTGATTACTCTGAAGCAGATAGAAAGAGAATAGAGATTGATCAAAGAGCCATGACAGCCCTTCAATCTGCTCTTCCAAACTCCATCTATAGAGGCTTCAAGAAGTGCAAAACTACCAAGCAACTATGGGAGGCACTGAAGCTAATATATGAGGGGTCTACTGAAGCAAAGGAGAATAAGAAGGATCTCCTGAAGCAGCAGTTTGAAAACTTCACCTTCAAGGCAGGTGAAACCATGACTCAACAATACTTCAGGTATGTTGAGACTGTGGGTACTCTAATTGATGTTGGAGTAACTCTTGAGAACAGGGACATTGTAAGGAAGTTTATGTCCTCTCTTCCTAGACAATGGACATATTATTGTGTTGTTATCAAGAGGACTAAAAACCTTAAGACTCTTACTCTCACAGAGTTGTATGGTAATTTTAGTGGCTACCAGATAGAGATGAACATGCAAAACTCATCTGGTAACTCCAGCAATCAACTGAGTTCAGCCCTCCATGTGGTTGAAAGGGAAAGCATTGAACCACAACTTCATCTTATATGCTTCCATGACAACTCACAAAAGGGCCCTTTCGTCACCTTCCCAGAGACTCCAAAGGAAAGCTACACTCAAGGCAATTTTCTCTTTACTCTTGAAAATTTGGACTGTATCCATCCAGATGATCTGGAGTACATGGAGATAGTCCAGCAGATGGCTCTTCTCACTCACAGAGCCAAGAAGTTCTACAAGAGGACAGGGAGAAAGTTTCCAAGCAATGCAGCCAGTGGAAAGTTTGGACTTTCAAGAACTGTAGCCAGTGGAAATCATACTGGTACTATTAGATCCCCACATTGATTTGGACTTTCAAGAACTGTAGCCACAATGATTGTCAGTATGCTGGTCCTCTTAAATCCATACATAGATTTTTGACACAGACAGGTGATAGTTTAAGGTTTAATTATTTCAACCAACATTTATGGATCCCACGCTTATGTGGTAATCAACACTCCTCTTGAGCTTTTGAACGGTCTACGGGTATTTTGACAAGAAGAGACTATTCTTAGAGCTTTCAAAGAGAAGCCAAGCCTCAGGTCAGTGCCATCGCACAGCAGAGAGGCGGCAAACAACAATGAATTCTAGAATATCTAGGTTATGGTTATCCTCATGTCAGTGCCATCGCACAGTAGAGAGGCACACAACCTATCTTCTTGTTAGAGCATTATTATTTTTCTTTTGCACATAAAGCACCAACAACATAAGTTATTAGTTTGATAGCATTTGCTTTTCATTTTTTTCGTGCTTTGCTCTATTTATGGTCATCCGCTCACATTTGTGGCGTTTATTTTCTCGTCACCCCTTATTGGAATATTATTGATTGTGTTAACCAGTGATAAGATGGGAACCCACAGTCAGTAGAACAACTTAGTTTGATCTTGAGATCACCAACCAGGTCTAATCATCTATTGTGTTGAATCTACCGACATATCATTTGTGATCTAGCAACCTCTAAATCTACTTTCGTTGTGTTACCTTAGTAGAAACCAGTTTTGCTATCATTTTTCCTTTTATATTGCTCAGACTACACAGACTTATACTTTGAATTTGGCATCTTATCTAATTTAAACTTTTAAAGTCCCACTTGATTTGTTCCTGTGTACTATCATTTTCCAAAGTATTTGACTCGGTATCACAGATACGATCTACTTTCTATCAGCTAGCCTCTCCTTCTCCCTCGTTTTTTAATTAATTAATGTTACTGACTGACCTATTCTCCCACTAAAATTCTAAAACCATAACCGATTTATGCTTTTTTGGATTTTCATAGACACCTAAATAACATGAATTTAATTTAAACAGAAAATAGAATAAATAAAGGAAATAAAAAGAAAAAAATAAAAATAAAAACATGGACTAAATGCATCGGACTACACATGGTCATCATCTAGAATTACATCACTTTTCCTTTTAACACCGTTGACCTCTAACAAATATAGAAAATGTGGTTTGTCAAAAGCCTTTGTATAGAGGTCAGCGTGTTGAAAATCAGTATTTATTTTTACCACATCGATTAAATTCTTTTCAAAGCAGTCACGTATAAAGTGATATTTTATGCCGATGTGTTTGGTCTTAGGATGTTGTACCGGATTTTTAATTACTGCAATTACAGCAGAGTTATCAACAAAAATAGGAGTAGAAGAGAAATTCAAACCGTAGTCTCGCATTTGCTGTTGAATCCAAATGATTTGTGAGCAGCAACTTGCAGCAGCAACGTATTCGGCCTCACAGGTTGACAATGCAACCGAGGTCTGCTTCTTACACTGCCATGTCACTAATCTCCTCCCAAAGAATTGACACCCTGCTGATGTAGACTTGTAATTCATCTTGCAGCCACCGTAATCCGAGTCACTATACGCCGTGAGCTCAAAGTCATTATCATGAGGATACCACAATCCAAGTGTTGGAGTACCCTTCAGATAACGAAATATCCTTTTGACCCCTATCAGATGGTTCACCTTTGGCTTTGCCTGATATCTTGAACATAGACATGTAGCATACATGATATCAGGTCTTGAGGCAGTGAGGTACATGAGAGATCCAATCATTCCTCGGTACATGGTTGCATCGACCAGATCACCATTCTCATCGGATGCTACATCATGGTTTGTAGCAAGTGGAGTCCCAGCTGCCGAAGCGTTCTCCATGTCAAAACGACTAAGAATATCTCCTACATACTTGGTCTGATGTAGGAAAATCCCTTTTGGTGTCTGATCCACCTGTAACCCGAGAAAGAATTTCATCTCTCCCATGGCACTCATCTCAAATTCAGCCTTCATTAGTGCTTCCAACTCTTTACATAAATCTTCGTTCTTTGACCCGAAGATGATATCATCAACATAGATTTGAACAAGAAGCAAATCACCATCTTTCTCTTTGATAAACAGTGTGCAATCAATAACACCTCAGCGAAAGCCGTGTTTCACAAGGTGAGTCGACAGTTTCTCATACCAGACTCTTGGGGCTTGATGAAGTCCGTATAAAGCCTTGTCGAGTTTGTAAACTCTGTCCCGATGATATGGATCTTCAATTCCCTTGGGTTGACTGACATACGCTGTCTCTCGGATTTTACCATGAGGGAATGCACTCTTCACATCCAATTGATAAACTTTAATCTTCATATACAATGCATAGGCAAGGAAGATGCGGATGGCTTCCATTCTTGCCACGGGTGCAAACACTTCATTGTAGTCTATGCCCTCGACTTGTCAAAATCCTTGAACTACAAGTCGAGCCTTGTTCCTGATGATGACGCCTTGGTCATCCTTCTTGCATTTCAAGACCCATTTGGTGCCAATGACCTTAGCATCTTTAGGTCTATCCACCAGAGTCCATACGCCTAACTTCTTGAACTAATGAGTTCTTCTTGTATGGCACTCACCCATGCCTCATCATTCAGTGCTTCACTGACGTATTTTGGCTCGAACTGCGAGACAAAACAACGATAAGCACCGTCATGAATGTATCCTTTTTCCATTACAGAGGCATAATCAGCTGAGTACAGCTGGTTTCTGGTCTGCACTCCTGATCTGACACCCCCAATGACATTGTCCAGGGGATGATAGACATGTAAACGTGATCCTGGAGTGGTGGGAACAACTACCTCAGAGTCAAGATTATGAACATTTGGTTCTGTATCTGAGGTAGTAGGAGTTTGAGGTTCCGAAGTTGCAGAGGCATCCCTGTTAAATGCTTGTGGACTGGCAGGAATTGGAACCTGTTCCTCCTGAATGTTCTGGTCATTTTCCACAGCTTCATCTTCTGAGGAGGAGTCACTTGCTTCGAGTGCTCCCCCTGAGTGGTGAGACGAGTCACCTTGTGAACCAGATGATGTTGATTCTAGTGACGGTGAGTTCAAGACATCATACATCATCCTGGTTGCTAACTCTTCGTCAGAAGTGGAGATAGGTATGTTGAAGGACTTGAAGAATCCATCATAGTCGAAAAAGTAAGCGGGTCCTTTTCCAGTAGGTGGTGTGGTATATCTCTGAACATCAACATTACACCACACTTCTACTAGACCCGTTGAGTTGTTGTAAACTCTCTTGTTTGGTATGTTGTATCCTAGGAAGATACCTTCTTCAGCCTTCTCGCTGAATTTTCCCTCTTGAGTCTTCTTCAGTAGGGTGCATGGTGGGCCAAACGGTTCGAGATACTCTTGATTAGGTTTACGTCGTTATAGTAACTCGTAACATGTCTTGTTGTGGCGTTTAACTACCCGAACTCGATTTAGCGTGTAACACGCATTTGGATAGGCAGTTTCGAGTCTGCTAGCATTGTCCGTGCTGTCTTTATCAAGCTGCGATTCTTTCTCCAACGCCATTCATCTGAGGCGTGTAGACAGAAGTGAACTGGTGCACAATTCTCTTTTCCTTGCAGTAAGCCTCCATCCACTGATTCTTGAACTCGGTTCCGTTGTCTGAGCGTACCTGTCTTACCTTCAGCTTGTAGAGAGACTCCAGTGTAGTTACTAATTCCTTGAAAGACTCAAATGTTTCTGATTTGGATTTCAGAAACATTACCTAAGAGAATCTTGAGTAGTCATCAGTAACCACATAGCAGTACAAGTCACCTGCAATGCTTCTTGTACTGACTGGACCAAACAGATCCATGTGAAGAAGTTCAAGAGGAAGCTCGATGGTATAAACTTTCTTTCCTTATGAGACTTCTTCATCTGTTTGCCTTTCTTGCACGCCACACAGAAATCCGGAAGTTGGAAATTTTTTACGTTAACTCCTCTCACTAGATCATTCTGGATCAAGTGATTCATCTTCCGTGGATTAATGTGTCCCATTCTCCTATTCCAGGAGATGGAGTCCTTCTCAGTAGCCTTTAACAAGAAGCACTGAACTTCATGATCCGTTGTGGAAGCTGTTGACAGATCCAAGACATAAATATCTTTATATCTTGAAGCTGTCATCAAAACTTGGTCCTCCGGAATCACACAGTCCTTTTTCAGGACATAGCACTTCTTGTTGTCGAATATAACCTTAAAGCCTTTGTCACATATTTGGGAAACCGAAAGTAAGTTGTTTTGAAGTTGTTGGACGTAGTTCACTTTATCAATCTTTACTTTCTGATTTCCCACTCCCCCTTGAGCTGTGATATAACCTCCTTTCTTACCAGCAAATGAAACATGGCCTCCCTTTATTTGTTTGACGTTTGATGAGAGTGCCTTGTTCCCAGTCATGTGCCTGGATGCTCCGCTATCTACAATCCACGTGTTGGTTTCAGCACTGTAGCGAACACCCTGCACATTCAATTTAAAACATTAGTTAAGGTTAGGAACCCAAGCCTTTACTGGCTTGGGTTTCCCAGAGGCATCACACATCATGAATTCAACCCATTGACCTTTAGATGGTGAGGGAAGCTCAGGTGTCTTCTTTTCCACATTATCAGACACAGAGGTTGACTTTTCTTTCCAAAAGCCAGATTTGTGTAAGGCCTGTTTGTGATAAACAGACGACTGGCTAATGGGTTGAACTTTAGGTTCAGTAGCTCTTCTAGGTGGAGTCAATGAGCTCCTCTTAGAAGACCTAGGTTTTGATTCCTGAAGTTCAAAGTTCTTCCTAGGTGTCTGATAGTAAGGACAGTAAGAAGCAATGTGTCCACACTCTCCACAGTTGTAGCATGACCTGCTATCAACTTTATGATTAAACTGTCTTTGTGGAGGCGTGTGTGACACCCGAGTGACATTGTTCTGTTTGGGTTTTGACTCTACCTTTTTTGATGTTTTATCTTGTTTAACAATTTAATTGTTTTAACATTCTTAACATCTTTTCCATTTTGTTTATCTGGACTTTGACATGAAACTCGTGATTGGTTAACATTAATAGTATTTTTAGGTTCAGATTTGACTTTGTTTGACCCAGACTTCATATTAACCTTTTCAAACTCTTTTTCCAGATTAACACAAGGATTTTACCTTTTGCCTTTGAAGTGGCCTCATTTTGTTTAGTTTCGGATTCATTTGACGTACAAGAGGAATCTGGATCACTTACAAGAGGAGTAGACACCACATGATCCTTGATTGGATTGTTATTTATTGGTTTACTTTTAGTGTTCATCAAGGTCTTAGGTGGTGGTGGAACAACTTTATATCCCAAACCCTCCCCATTGTTACGCTCTCTCACTATGTGTTGGACAATATGAGATGAACTTGTCCAACTATGCAGTTTTTGCTTTAATGAATTGACTTCTACTTCTAAAACTGCTTTTTGTTTCTTAGTGTCTTCTAGGGAGTTAAGATAGTACCTAATGTCATTAGCTTGGTTAAAGGCTACTACTTCTGTTTCCCTAAGCTGTTTATTCAATAAGTCTATCTTTTCTTTGTAACTATGCTCATTTTGTTTTAAAACTCTGTTTGCCTCAGTGCACTGTTGCAAATCCTTTACTAAGCTATCATTATGATCTAATAACCTAGCAAATTTCAGATCTATGCTTTCCCTAAATTTATTACAATCAGAACAAGCATGATTATTGAAAAGTTGGTCAGTAGTACTTACCTGAGAAGGTTCTGATGAAACAGCCATCAAAGCAGAGTCTGGTGTTTCTGGTTCTGGTGATTCTGACTTTGTTGTAGTTGTCCCTTCTTCAGGCTTATAGTTGACCTCAGTTGCAGTCTCTTCAATGTATGACATCGCGAGTTCCACTGCAATATCTCCTTCACTCGCTGAATCATCATCTAAGTCTTCCACACTAGCAATATTGGATTCTCCCGGAGAGACAAACCGAAAGCTCCAGTCCTGTCCCTTATCATCGAGACCAGTCAAGGCTTTTGGATCCTTGCTTGATGAAGTAGGACTGCTACTTGGTTTATCTTGACGAGTGAAGGACGAGAAGGGATTCCTGTTTCTAGTTTTCTTGGGCTTCACACACTCTCGTTTGAAGTGCCCCTTTTCTCCACAGTTAAAACAGGTCACCTTGCTCTTGTCAAAACCAAAAGTAGTGTCCTTAGTAGCAACCAAGTTTTGTCCGGTCTTCTTCACAAACTTCTTAGCTCTCCGGACAGCACTTACTAAGGCCCACATTATATCCATCCTTTCCAGCTCTGTCTCATCTACCTGCTCGTAGTCCTCATCTGCCAGATGGCAGTTTCCAATTTTTCCAGCAATAAGTCCATCATAGGAGTGGACTACAGCTGCTAAGAGATCCATGTGCTCTCTTGCTACTTCTATCGTTACATTACCGAGATTCTCGGTCTTCAGTCTTGTAGCATTTGCTTCAGATGCAATGTATTGGGTACTAGACGACCCTGACGTTTCTGACCCTGAAGTGGAGGCTTGTGAAGGACCAGATGAGCTTGACAGAAAATCTGTCTAAAGTGGTGCTCCAGACGTCTTGACTTGTGGAGTCGCGTTGTACAGTGCCGGATTCTGAGTATAAGAAGACTTTTGAGCTTTGTACTTCATCCTTAGTGCTTCCCCTCTCATCTTTAGAATGAAATCATTTATGTCCAACCTCGCTAGCATACCATTCTGTTTGAGATTTGAGACAAAAGAAGCCCATTTCTCTGGCAACCCATCTGCAAAGTTCGACACTTTGTCTTCCATGGTTGTTGTGACACCATGAGTGTGCAGCTCACTCATCAAGTGGTAGAATCTATTGATGGCATCATCCAAACTCTCATTACCCATCGATGAGAAGTTGTCGAACTCTTTCTTCAACTCTTTAGCTTTTATAGCTTTCAATGACACATTCCCGTCATACCGTTTCTCCAGCTCATCCCATAGCTTCTTTGCTTGCTTGTTCTCCGAAAATTGATGGAACATATCCTTAGAAATTGACTGAGTAAGCAAAGCATAAACCCCTTTTCAGCATTTTATTTGACTCTTTGTCCATCAGTCATGCCACCTAGTGTAAGTTTGACTCCATCAGCACCTATTGGCATACTATACCCCGTCTCAATGGCTTCCCACATATTGGGATCAACTCCATTTTAGTAGATCTCGAAACGTTGCTTCCAGTGTGGGAATTCATCTAAAGTGATTAGCTTAGGGGGTTTGTTGTGATTCCCTACTTCAGTCTCTAGTAGCACTAAATTCTGAATACGTGAGTCTTTCCCTGCTGTAAATGCTGAATACTGGTCCTCCATTGCGATTAACATTAGTCTTTGAAACAAAACTATTTTACTCGTGCAAATGGAGCTGTGCGATTGGACTATTCGTGCGATTGAACAATGCGAATGGTTCAATCGTGCGTCTGAACTAATGCCGATGGTCCAGTCGTGCGAATGAACTGATGCGGTTGAACAATGCGAACAGTCTGCTCAGTCGTACGAATGAAGGTACGAATGAGTCTAATCGTGCGTATGAGGGATGCGAATGTGTCCAGTCGTGCGATTAAGTCAATCGTGCAACTGAAGCTGCTGGATTTCGAAAATTTCTAGGTTTAAGGTGTTTTGGCCGTAAAAACCCGAATTTTCACTAACCCTAATCGTCGTATGCCGGAAAAAAACCAAACTTTAAGGTGTTTTGAACAAGACACCGTTTGACACGAAAAGATTGCGTTTTTAGTGAAAAAACACAATTTTTGTATCAAAACAATTGAATCACACGTAATTTAGAGCCAAAGCTCTGATACCACTTGTTAGGATCGTGTATTGCACGAAATACTAACTGATTAACGTGTATACCGAATCAAATAGTGAGGAATCCTATTTGATTGGCGATCCAATCAGTGAGAACGCACGTCGAATTCATTATGGATTGAATCTAAACGTTAAGAACGATATGGAATCGATCTAGTGCGATCTGTGAACTTGGAATAGGTTCTTGGAGGTCTCTGGAAGGCTAGGGTACGTCTGGAGTCGAAGTGATATCAATTGTTGCGTTTTTCCACGAATTAGGTGGTATTTATAGGTTAGGGTTGCTCATTCGGGCGACTGAACCATTAGTATGGTTCAGTCGTGCGATTGAGCCATGTGGTTGATCCATTCGCACGACTGAGTGTTCAGTCGTGCGACTGAGTCAATATCATGTTACAATCATACGACTGATCCACTCTCCTGGTTCAGTCGTGCGACTGAGTCATTAGCATGAAGTTGTTCATGCGTATGGTCCATTCGCATGGGACATTCGCATGTGAACTTCATATTACTAAGTTTGAATGTATTCATTTGTCATTACATTATCAAGATTCATTCAAACAACCACAAACCTATATAATCAAGTCAATATGCGTTAAATAACTTATTAATGAAATATTAAACATTATAAACACAACCAAACATTTTCATTTCATAAAGTACCCAACTATTACATAAGCGTAAGACACTAAAAACATATTACATTCAGTTTAGAAACTAGGGATACATGTACCTACAGAAAGCCCCCCAGAATGAGAAGCCAAAGCAGCAAGTTGTAGTTGCTATTGAAGAAGGAGGCTTTGACTAGAGCTTTCAAGTAGAAGATGCATCACCAAACCAAGCACTCATGGCAGACCACGATGAAGCCAAGGTATTGGAACATCTTTGCACTCATCAATGCATTGCTAAAGTAAATAGATACATGTCCTATAATTTAGAAATAAGATCTGACCTTGAGTCCTTAAGTATTTTAAAAGCTGATTTTAAAAGAGCTGAAAATGATTATAAACTAAAGATAGAGGACTTAGAGAAAACAAATTCAACTTTTAAACATGAGCATACAAACTACAGGACTCAGATCAAAGATTTTATTACTAAATTAACTGAATGGTAGGCTGAGCTTGTGATCAGCAAAGCCAAGGCAGAAAAATGTGTTTGTTGAAGAAGAGACCTTCAAGAACATAATATCCTCATCCTTGCATGCAAAAGTTTGTTATCAAAATAAGCAGGGACTAGGATCTTGTGAGATAGCTCCTCCACACACAATCTTGTCTGTAAAATCTCCTAGGTGTGGAACTTGTGAAGATGAGCCCCCTCTCATAGGTCCTGTGACTGAAGAGAATGAAGAGGAGATGGTGGAGAATGACTCTGAGAAGAGTGAAGAAGAGCATTCTAAGAAGGGTCACCATCCCTCTGAGGAGACAAAGCTATTGGGATGACCAAGTCAAGAAGAAAGAACTTGATCAGGAAGGCCAAAAGAAAGTCTAAAAAGGCTTAAGAGATCAAGGCTACCTTCAATTCTACATAGAAACAAGTCTTCATCTCTACAGGATTTGAAGTAGTAAAGGCTGAAGACACAAACTTGAACTCCATCAACAAGAGTTCTAGTTCATGTCCAAATCATCCCATCATCAAGAATAAGGCTGATCAGTTGTGCATTGTTGTTGTACAACCTGAACCATCCTGCTCCAAAGGTAGTTCTAACCCCACAAGAATTGCCACAGCATCTGCAAAGGTGATGATGGAGAAGGAAAGTGATCATGTTTAGCTTTGTTCACAAAAAAAGAACTCCTAGAAGGAAGAAAATGGATTGTGTTATGTGTGGGAGTACCTCTCATCTCGCTAAAGATTGTGTTTACAATCCAAGGAGTACTCTCCACATGACCAAGAAAGAAACTTCTAAGAGTTTGGAAAAGAAGAAGCATGCTTCGGAAGGAAAATCTGTTTCCTTCGGAAGCTCCAAAATGAAGAAGAAGACAAGTGGAAACTTGCCTTCGGAAGAGAATCTGGTCTCGGAAGAAAGGAATACTTCCGACGCACTGAAGCCTGCTGCAGTAGAAAGGCCAGTCATCAAAACTTCCGAAGTCATCAAAACGTCTAAAGTATTGAAGGTCAAGTCTAAGCTTCCAAAGGTGGTATGGAAGTCAAAGAAAGACCAAGCGGCTGAAAGTTCTTCATCAACATCAGCAAATGATCCCTCTAGCATGACTATAGGATCAATTATTGTTGCATTGTCTTCAACCTTTTTTGATGAGCCCAAGACCAATGAGGCTTGGGTTTCCAAATGTAACTAATCATCTCTTTTGTGCAGGGACAGCTCAAGACAAACAAAAATGTATGGATCATTGATAGTGGTTGTTCCAGGCACATGACAGGCAATAGGTCACTACTCCAAAAGTTTGAAAGAATTAATGGAGGACCAGTTGCTTTTGGAGGAGATGCAGGAGGTTACATTACTGGTAGGGGCAAGGTCACAAATAGTAAGCTCAGTATTGAGAAGGTAAACTTTGTCAAGGAGCTTGGGTACAATCTTCTGAGTGTATCCTAATTTTGTGATCAGAGTCATAACATGCTCTTTACTGAGAATGAGTGCATTGTTCTCAGGCCCGGGGTGGTCATTCCTCATGAGCACATCTTGCTCAGAGCCCCCAGGAAAGGGAACATGTACAAGATGGACTTGCAAGAAACTTCTCCCTCAAGAGAAATTTCTTGCTTTCTATCTAAAGCAAATAATGATGAATCTTTCCTCTGGCATAAAAGAATGTTCCATGTAAACTTTAAAAACATTAATAAATTAATTAAGAATGATTTGGTAACTGGAATACCAAAGAAAGAGTTTACAAGTGATGACCACTTTGTTGCTTGCCTAAAAGGGAAGCAACACAAAGTATCTCACAAGCCAAAGGAAAGAAACTCCATCATTAATCCCCTACACTTATTACATATGGATATCTTTGGCCCCACCAGTGTAATGAGTCTAGGAAGGACCTCTTATTGTTTGGTGATCACAGATGATTTTACAAGATTCACTTGGGTCTTCTTTCTTAGAACTAAGGATGAGACTCCTGAGATTCTGAAGAATTTCATCTTAAAGATTGAGAATCAATGTGATCACAAGGTCAAAACCATAAGATGTGATCAAGGAAATGAATTCAAGAATCAAATCCTTGATACATTTTGTGATGAAAAAGGTATTATAAGACAATATAGTGCTCCCAGGACTCCTTAGCAAAATGGTGTTGCTGAGAGGAGAAACAGGACACTAATTAAAGCTGCAAGAACTATATTGTCTGACTCTAAACTGCCCATCACCTTCTGGGCAGAGGCAGTGAACACTGCTTGCTATGTGCAAAACAGAGTTTTAGTGGTTAAGACACATGGTAAGACTCCTTATGAACTTTGGCACAAGAGAAAACCCTTCATTAGTTTTCTCAGGTCATTTGGATGTCCTTGCATCATCTTGAATACCAAGGATCAAATTGCCAAGTTTGCTGAGAAATCAAATGATTGACACTTTATTGGATACTCTTCTCAAGCTAAGGCTTATAGAGTATACAATCTCAGAACTAGAGTAGTTGAGGAGTCAGCCAATGTGACTTTCAATGAGCACACTCCCAGTGTGAAAGGTTCTGCTCCGGATTGGCTATTTGATCTTGATTTAGTTACTAACTGTTTTAACAAATCTTGTGAGAATGTTTCAGCATCTACAGATATATTACCAACAGGTGATCCTGACCCAAGATGTGAGCTAAGAAGACCCTCAAGTTATACATCTTCAGCTCCAGTGGTGACTATTCATGCAAATGAAGCTTCTACCAGCACATCAATGACAAATCCAGCTGATGCTTTTGGGGTGCCTTCAAATTCCAGCTTAGAGGCACACAACTCAGAAGAAGGAGCTTCAAATGTTGGAGAAAATGGTGGTGGTGAAAGTGATCAAGAATTTCTTGATGCTAATAACCACTACATTTGAAGACAACATCAGTAATATGACACACTCATTGGATCAAGTCAATCTTGATAAGTGTGGTAATGTGGAGGGTGAATCTTGTGAGAATGTTTCAGCATCTACAGATATATTACCAACAGGTGATCCTGACCCATGATGTGAGCTAAGAAGACCCTCAAGTTATACATCTTCAGCTCCAGTGGTGACTATTTATGCAAATGAAGCTTCTACCAGCACATCAATGACAAATCCTGCTGATGCTTCTGGGGTGCCTTCAAATTCCAGCTTAGAGGCACACAACTCAGAAGAAGGAGCTTCAAATGTTGGAGAAAATGGTGGTGGTGAAAGTGATCAAGAATTTCTTGATGCTAATAACCACTGCATTGAAGACAACATCAGTAATATGACACACTCATTGGATCAAGTCAATCTTGATAAGTGTGGTAATGTGGAGGGTGAATCTTCTTTGCCAGATAAAAAACTTTCAAATCTAGATCTGTCTAAGCAACTTGTTGTGATCCCTCAGCTAAGGATCCACAAGTCTCATCCTACCACAAACATCATTGGAGATGTTGATTCAGGGGTGAGAACAAGAAGACAAACCCATGAAGCAAATGTTTGTCTTCACTCTTGTTTCTTGTCCCTGATAGAGCCAAAGAAAATTGATCAGGATCTAAAGGATGGAAGTTGGGTTGAAGCTATGCAAGAGGAGCTGCTTCAATTCAAAAGGCAAAAGGTTTGGAACCTATGTCCTCTTTCTAAAGGGAAGACTACCATAGGAACCAAATGGGTTTTTAGGAAAAAGAAGGATGATAGAGGACTTGTCTTCAAAAACAAGGCAAGACTAGTTGTTCAAGGATATACTCAAGAAGAAGGAATTGACTATACAGATGTTTTTGTTCCTGTGGCAAGACTTGAAGCTGTTAGAATATTCCTAGCTTTTGCTGCATCCAAGAATTTCAAGGTCTACCAACTTGATGTCAAGTGTGCTTTTCTTTATGGGGTGATTGATGAAGAGGTATATGTCAGACAACCACCTGGGTTTGCAGATCCTGATCATCCTGATTATGTCTGCAAGCTTGATAAAGCTCTATATGGGCTGCACCAAGCACCAAGAAAGTGGTATGAGACTCTATCTCAGTATCTTTGTCAACATGGCTACAAAAGAGGTACTATAGATGGAACTCTCTTCATCAAAGGAACTAGAAATGACATAATGCTAGTTCAAGTATATGTAGATGACATTATCATTGGGTCAACTAATCCATAGCTCTGCAAAGACTTTGAGAAGCTGATGAAGGACAGGTTTGAAATGAGTGCCATGTGGGAACTCAATTTCTTTCTAGGAATTCAAGTGAAACAAGTTGACAATGGCATCTTCATAAGTCAGTCAAAGTATGTACAGGACATACTTAAAAGGTTTAACATGACTGGTTGTAAGGTTGCTAAGACAGCCATAGCCAGAAATTACTCCCTTGGACCTGATCTTGAGGGGGAGTGTGTTGATGAACACCTTTATAGGGCAATGATTGGGTCTCTTATGTACCTCACAGCTAGCAGGCCAGATATTATGGTTGCTACATGCATTTGTGCAAGATATCAAGCCAACCGCAAGATTTCACATCTGGTCAGTGTCAAAAGAATTTTAAGATATCTCAAAGGTGCTCCATCACTTGGCCTTTGGTATCCAAAGAATTCTGACTTTAATCTGTATGCTTATACAGATAGTGACTATGGTGGTTGCAACATGACTACAAAGTCTACATCAGGGGGATGTCAATTTCTTGGTGGAAGAGTAGTCTCTTGGCAATGCAAGAAACAATCCTGTGTGTCTGCATCAACTGCTGAGGTTGAATACATTGCTACCCAAGTTGCTGTGCTCAAAACTTTGGATTCAAAATCAGATGCTGGACTATGGATTTAACTTTAAAGAGACTCCCATTCACATAGACAACAATAGTGCTATCTCCATCACAGAGAATCCTATGCAGCACTCAAGGACAAAGCACATTAACATCAGGTATCATTTGATTAGAGATAACTTTGAAAAGGGATTAATCAAACTAGTCAAAGTTAACACAAATGAACAATATGTTGATCTGTTCACTAAAGCTTTTGATGAGCAGAGATTTAAATATCTTGTATCAGCTATTGGGATGATTAACTTTGAATAGCTTTTCTTAAAACTTAATCATATTTATTTATAAAACCTGTGTGTCCTAAGTTGTCTATTATATGACCTTCATAAGCCATTTGTTATATTTGGAAGTAAAATATTTTCAAAAGACTTTTCTTATATTTTTGAAACTCTTGATCTCTTCGGAAGACTTTGAAATTACCTTTAGAAGTAGTTTATGTCTTAGTAAACAAATAATTGCTTTAGTAATTTTACCTTCGGAAGAAATTTCTGAAATATCTTCCGAAGCTTAAAATCAACTTAAGTACTTTGTATGTTTTCAAAGAACAAGTTTCTTCCGAATGCAATTTACCTTTGGAAGTATTTATTCTTCTTAGAATAAAAAAAATCTCTGAGTCTAAAACTCTCTTCCGAAGCAAAAAATTTTCAAAAAATCATTGAAATCTCTTCCGAAGCTAAATTTGCCTTCGGAAGCTTTTTCTTCAGAACTTCTGAAGCAAATAACCTTCGTAAGATGTCTCGACTTCCAAGAAAACTACTTTTTGGGCAAAAGTAAACTACTTTTCGGAGGTGGGACCGACATCCGGATTCCAAAGTTTATCCTCTTTCATTAACTTTGTCTCAAATCCTTTTCACATAAATGCCCAACAGTTCCCTCCTCTTTCACTATCTTCCTCAATTACACTATTCCTTAAACCTAAATTCTTCCAAACCGCCTTTTTTTCTTCATCTTTCTTCATCTTTAAGCTTCTAAAATGGCCAACCTAAACATCAGAAACAACCCAGATTTCTCCATGCAACTTCACAGGCAACATAACCAAGTTGCTCTGTTAAGGTCTGAGAAAGATGAAAGTTTCTCAGAGATTTACCATTTCTTAGCTCTATCAAACAACTCCACCTCCCTAACCATTGATCCAACTCTCTATGAGGATCATTAGCTTGAATTTTGGAAGACCTGCCAAGAGGTCATTATGGATGGGGAGAAGGAACTGTCTGCCACAGTGCAAGGGAGGACAATCTTCATCACTCTGGCCATCATTAACACTCATTTGCAGCTGGATGATGAAGAAGGTGAGTTGTCCTTCCCAAAGGAAGCTGTAAATCATTTCTTTGAGCAGATGGGCTATGAGGGAGATTTCTCTGTAAAGACTTTCAGAAAAAGGAAGGTCTCATCCCAGTGGAAATACCTGCTTCTTGTGGTTATCCACAGCTTGTCAAACAAGCATGGAGGGTGGGACCAGATTTCTGAGGATCTCTCGTTCATAGTATATGGAATGGTTCAAGGGGTCAAGTTCAGGTACTCTCAATTTTTATACAAACTTGCTTGCTAACTTGGACTCCTTAGAGTATTATATGTTTCCTAGATATGTTCAACACATTCTCAACTATGAACTGGGCTCACAATTGAGGGAAACAGATAATATTCTTAAATTGGGACAGATGAAGCCCGGCATCTTTAAAATTATAAAGAAGCCAACTGTAGGCTTCTCAAGGGTAGAACCAGCCCTAGTCCCAAAAATATTAGAGCACATTGCTCAAGGTGACAACCTAGCAACACAAGCTAGTGTTGAACCCACACCTTTTACCTCTCAACCACCAAAAAGGCCCCAAGTCACCCTCACCTACCAAAGAAAATCCAAACGAACCTCTGCTCAAGCTATTGAGTCTTTGCAGGCCCCCATATACTCACCCATACAGGAGGAAGTGGACAGTAGAGCTCCTACTTCTCCTAAGGAGCAAAACACTCCAATCTCTTCAACAATCAGGGCTGAGGTTCCTTATGCTCACCCTGATGAGCTCACAAGCCCAACTGCCTTAAGCCTTTACTCTGAGTCTCAACACTCAAGTGAACAACCATCAAGGGACAGTTACCATCCTAAGCCATTAGACTTAAATCAACCCATTCCCAACCTCTCATTCTATACTGATGAAGACTTAGGTTTCAGTGGGTACCATGAGTCTCTCTACTCCTCTCCTACTCAAAGAAAAATGAGTACTACTAAGTCTCCTTTGTCTAGCCCACATCAGTCACCTATAACTGAGGTGGATACTTCTGAACCTGTTCAGGATATCCATATGGAAGAGGCTCTCAGTTCTGCAAGTGATTACATCATTAAGACCTCAACCATGGCAACTCAGCCCATTGACACCTCAACTGAGAATGTCAATGTGCAGAGGAAATCTAGCAGCCAAGAATCTGAGGCTGGTGGTGATAGAGAGGACTTTGGTCAAATCATCTCATCCCCCAATGATTCTTCTGGTGAAGAAGAGGGGAATTTGAGACTAAAGGTGCAAAAACTGTCAAAAACATGCTCCTATTTAGTCTCTAAGGTTAGTCACCTTGAATCTCAGGTGACTACCTTGCATAATAGGGTCAATGATCAGCAACTTGAGATATCTTATCTTGTGACATCTCATATTTTCGTTAAACTAAAAGTAAATCTTGTTAAGTTTTAAAAGGGTCGTTTATGTCAACTTTGAAACTTTAAGGACTTATTATGCTTAATAATTAATTTGGTGATTAACAAATTAATATAATAATAATAACATTATAAGTGATATAATGTTTGCTTATTATTATAAAATTTAAAATGTTGATGATCTTAATTAAAATAATCACTATTGTTATTACTATAATGACACTAATATTAAAAATATTAGTGATAATAATATGATTAACAATAATAATCATAACAACAAGATTAATAATAATAATCATAATAAGTGTTAACCTTTGAAATAAATAAAAATAATATAAGTTCTATTATTTTAAAACTTGTATTTAACTAGTTTTAGCATAAAATAATAACATTTTAAATTTCAGGGTCAATAATGTAAATTATTTACAACTAATACAGAACTTTAAAACTCAAATAATAACCTTTGGAAACCTCAGGGACCAATTGTGTAAAATATCAAAAACCAACCCCCCACCCCTTTTCTCTCTCCCCGTTTTCCCGGTGCCGGCTCCGGTCACCTCCGGCTAGCAACTCCGGCGAAGCAATACACCTCGAATAAACTTCATTAATCCAATTAACTCCATTAAATCGCTACAAAAACCGTTTTCGAACACATGACTATGTTTTAATTGTGTTTAATCGTCCGTTAATCCTCTCGAACTGAAACCGAAACATTCTTTAAAAACTTGAACTCGATCGTTATGAAACAGACCTAAATCGATTAATATAACCATGTTTAAACCTGAAAATCAACTCCTTTGAATCGTCTGTGACTCCAATTTCATACAAAACACACACAAATACCATGATTGAGTACCTCCTTCATCTTCGACCTGCAACCTTGTCGTTATCCATGGCCGAAGCAATTTAAATCAAAATTTGTTGAGGGCTAATACTCATTACCATCAGTATAAGCTTCCCATGTGATCAATTGGATCAAGAACATCAACAAAACCTCGATTAGACACTGCTCTTGGTCGCGAGTTGTCTGCAATCCAAGACCGCCAATTCGAATAAAATTATGTAAGTTACGCATATCAATGTAATCGTTTTGACATGGGGAAACGAAGCCCTAACATCAATTTCATTATCATGATCATCTGATGTTCAATTGGATTCAATTTGTTTCTAGGGTTTATATCGAATTGGGGGTTTACACAATTAAGGTTTAAAAGATTTAAAAAGTGATTCTTAAACAGATATGGGCTTCTGCCCAACCGGTTACAACCTCACATCTCCACACAAGGGACCCGGGTTCGAATCCGGGGTCCCTCACACCTTTTTTTTTTAATTTGTTTAACTATTGATTCTTTATTTTATTATTTTAATTTGCATACAATATTAATATATTGTTTAGTTAAAATAAAAAAATTATTTTTATTTATAAAAATATTTCAGAAGTTATTAAATTGATTTTCAAAAGATTTCAAAACTTATAAATTCTTAAATTTATTTATTTGTTTTTAAACAATAATAAATGTGATATGAAAAAGTAGCATTATTAATTCTTTTATGTAATAAAGCTATTATGGTTCAATTTAGATTATTTCAAACATTATAAATTAATATGATAAATGATTAATTTTGTAAAAAGACATTTAAATATCATTTAAATAATTAATTGTTTATTATTTTTGACCATGCTAAATGACTTTAAATAAATTTATATTATTTTTGCAAGACATATAATTAAGTACATTTTAAACATTGGTCAAATGTACTTTTAAAAACTTAAATATCCTATTAGATGTATTTAAGTTTATATATATTTAAATGATTTTTCTTTTAAAATAATAACTATTCACGTGCTTATGGACTTGATACAATAATTTTAAAAAAAAAAATTATTTAAAATAATAATGGACATAATATTATCTTTATTAACCTCTAAAATTTGAGAAATTATGAACTATTCTTAGAAAATTATTAAGATTTAATTACACCCTTGTTATTAAATTTCATTTCTAGAATATTTAATCATATAAACTTATATAATTCTTTCTAATGGAATCAAAATGTAAATAACTACATTATAAACTTATTGCTTAGTAAAAACCTTAAAAATATTAACACCCTAATTCTTGTGAACGTTAATCGTATTGTTAACCTTAATCTTTATCTTGTAATACATATATGTTAGGTGCTTGTAATGGATACTTTGGATTTATCTTTTGGATCTTACTTTAATCTTTTACATCATCTTGTAATGCCTATATCCATGTGAGTATTTCCATACCCCTTTTTGCTTACTTTCACACTTTGGGGTGAAACATGTTAACTTACTATCATTGCACTTGTGAACTTATTTGAGACTTGTAATCTTTATGGCAATTCATCTTGTGAAGTTGTGGTTAGTTGAACTTTTGTGGTTACCATGTTATGGCGTTATATGTACAATCATTAACTATTGCTAGCCCAGCGAAGTCATAGATCTATGGGTAAGACAAGCCTGCTTGGTTGATCCAAGTACACTTAGCTGATCGTATATACTTTTAACGTTTGAGACTTGTAAAACTATTGTCAAGGTTTGATTGTTGCATTGTTCATAACATCCCTAATCACTTTATTCACTAACTTATGACTTGAATTGCCATCTTTTATATACTTATGTATTGAAAACTATGGAATGCTCACCAACATTTTTATGTTGACCCTTTTATTTTTAACATGTTTCAGGAATACCCCAAGTATGATTTCTACACTTTGAAGCTTGCACATCTAGGAATGGACCTAGATAAATAAATAAAATAAGAATCATTTGTACATTCTATGTTTTGCTTTTATTCTTTATGAGACTTATGTATGTAATGTGACAATTGAAACTTATGTTTAAATTATATTTGAATCATTAATAGCGTTATGTGGTTGTGAACGATCTTAACTCTCACTCCTCGACGTTTCCGCCGTCAAGGTTGGGGTGTGACAGATTGGTATCAGAGCCCATAACTATAGGGATTTAGGTTATTAGAAATGGTGACCTAGACTATAGTTGCATGAACCTCATAGAAAGATTCTTATACCTTAGTGTTTATATGTTGTTTGCATGCTACATAATGCTATGCCTTTTGTGCAACTTGATGCCTTAGCATAGGATTGCCTTATGTATGCTTAAACTTAGTTACTTGTCTCCCTAAACTTAACTTTGACTCTTTGACTCTCCCCGACAAATGAACTTCCTAAACTTATTCTCAACGACATGTGGAATCTACACTTATCATCGTGGGTTTAATTCCTTAGACTCTATGTCTAATCTATGAAAATCTCATCAAGGTTTTGATTTCATAAACCAAAGAAATTTGTGTGACACATAGACACCTGTATTCTGGATTTCCTGGCAAAAGGCTTTCGGGCTAAGGCAAGCATATCGTATAAATCTCATTGTGAGACTAGTTATGCTTACCTGGGGATTTCTGGGATGAGTGATAAACTATGGTCAACATACACAAATCTCTATGGCAAATGGGTCAATTCACCTTGACGTGTCAACGATTCCAAATGGTGATGCGTCACCAAATGGAACCATTCTCTTCGTAACTTAAAATCTTTGACTCCTTGAACTGGTATCACTTCATTCTCATCATACATAATGTTCATGTTAATATTGAACCTAACCGACATTTCAACTATTACGTTTAAACACCGTTACACGTTGAGCGTTTCATGTATCTATTTCTATACCTGACCAACGTGTGCATGACTCTTAATATATCCAATGACATTGGGAATCTAAAATGAATGGTCTTCAAAACTTTCAACCGTTACCTATGGTTCTCAAGTCTTCTTAAGGATGTGTTCCATAACTAAGAACATGCAATGCTATAGGTGGAATTCCTACATCTCGAGATACTTTGCCTAGGCAAGGTGTGAATGGTGATTTGACTTGATCATGAATCCATTCATTTGACCCGAAACCCTTGAGATGAGTGATCACTTATAAGTACGTGTGTCTTCAATAAGGTTATGTTTGACCTCACATTTTGAGAAGTTCGTGTAATTCCTTCAATTGTGAATCGAATGTTCACATCTCGTCGTGGTGTTGAATCACTCTTGTCATTGATTTAGTCTTCCCGATTTAAACCATTCAAGATTTGAACACCATCATAACTAATTCTGTTACCTCGAACTTTGACCTTAAATTTTGTAAGCATGAATTTTCCTTTTTGTTACAATGATGTAACTTGAAATTTTTTCGAATTTCCAATTGATATTATTTTCCTCTCGTCGTTAAGTCGAACTTCATACCGTTTGCACCGTAGGAGATGCAAGAGTTGCAAGTCAACCTATGACTAAAAACACTCGCATCTCCTAAATGATTCCAACTCATCAAAACAGGGGTGATTCCCTTACTTTGATGATTCTCTATTCGTTTTGATAAATGGTTTCCAATTGTGATTTATAAAATTTCATCCTCTGGATCGGGGTGATTTCCTTATCCCGAGGATTGAATTCAATTATTTTCTTTGGAATGGCATTTCACAAATGACATGATCTCACTAAAATAGGATTGAAACCCGTACTTTGGTGACAAATGTCAATCTTCGATTGATTTTCTTGCTATGATGAAATTCAATCATCAAGATAGGCGTGAATTCCATACCTTGATGGTAATATCGTCTTTATGAATTGTATTTGCTCAAATGAGACGACTTCATCAAAGGAGGAGTGATTTCTGGATTTTGATGAAGAAGTTCATCTTGTTATATTTTGTTTTTGTAAAACTTCACTGTTAAGATAGGAGTGATTTCCTTTACCTTAATGGTGAGTTACCTCGTCCTATTTTAGTGGATCCTCAACAAGGAGTTGGGATCGAACCTTTTAATTGGTAAGTTAGCGGTCATACCTTGGGAATGCACCATCAAGTTAGGAGTGAAAACCGCACCTTGATGATTATTCTCATTTCATGATTTCCAATTTACCAAGGTTTTAATCAAGTGACAAGGAACATGTAGTAACTTGAAGGGTGAACCAATGTTAGTGTTTGGACCTATCAAGCCAAAGCATGATTTCTGAACTTGAAAGGAGACCCGAACACTCTAGGTTGATTTTGATTCCGAGCTTGGAGCATTTGAATTCCTTAATCGATTTCTTTCCCTTTATCTTCATGTTTTGACTCGATCTAGCTACATCGAACCATTTATTCCTTACTTATCAACTTTCATTTTGAGTTATCATCAACATATGATTGTGTGATGATAGTCTTCTTAAACAATCTTTCTACTAAATTAAGACATTATCAACTTGTGGTTATGACTTTCTAGTCATACGAATGTTCTCGACTGTACTTATGGGTTGATGAATTACGTATGCAATCTAAATTTGGAAATTTGTTACCTTGCAAAACATGGTTACAAATGCATGTCTTATTGTTTGCGTTACCTCTTGAATCGCTTTTGAACCCTTAACCTTGAAAATCATTGAAATTTTATCTTGGTTTAGAACAACAAGACTCGTTATTATCCTCATTGCAATGTGGATATAATGGTTCATAAAATTTTGTAATTTGTAGTCATATGTGTGGCATAAAAGAAAAGACATAACTTGGCATGTGTCCAAGTGTCTTACTTTCACATATGACAAAAACCTAACATCCGTGTTCCTGTGAATCTCCTGTTTAACTTCTCATCACTGAATGCCTCTTATTTTAGATGTCACGATGACAATTGGTGCATTATAGACCAATTGGCTGATCTCATATTGACTTATGAGGGATAACGGGTCGAGAAATTTGCTTGTATCTATCTCAAATAGTCGTATACCGTGGTATGTCGTTAAAACATCGATCGTTATTTTGGACGATTGATTCATTTACTGTCTTTTAACAATGTACCTAACCACCGTCGTGAACTTAATCTAAAATCTTCACATATCGTATTATTCTTGGACCGATGGTTGGTCAAAGGAAAAATACATACTCACAAGGTATGTGTTAAGATCATTTCGTTACAGGTGGTGACGATTGGGATTCTTGAATTCCGACGGTTAACGTTTCTTATCATTGTTGGACCTTATTGATTTCTAGACATCAAATTACCATGAAATTATATTCTAGAAGTTGTGACTTATGAATCTAAGGTACCACGGTAGCTCGTCATCGTTTTTCAACGTTTCATCTCAAAACGTCTCGCATTTATTATGTTAAGAATCTTGTAAGATTCCATAACGTGAAGCATCTCATCCGTAATCAAACGTAAATCACTGACCGTTGTACATTTACCTTTCATTATAACTCCTTTGTTCATTTGAGTTCATTCTTAATTTCGGGACGAAATTCTTTTAAGTTGGGGAGACTGTGACATCTCATATTTTCGTTAAACTAAAAGTAAATCTTGTTAAGTTTTAAAAGGGTCGTTTATGTCAACTTTGAAACTTTAAGGACTTATTATGCTTAATAATTAATTTGGTGATTAACAAATTAATATAATAATAATAACATTATAAGTGATATAATGTTTGCTTATTATTATAAAATTTAAAATGTTGATGATCTTAATTAAAATAATCACTATTGTTATTACTATAATGACACTAATATTAAAAATATTAGTGATAATAATATGATTAACAATAATAATCATAACAACAAGATTAATAATAATAATCATAATAAGTGTTAACCTTTGAAATAAATAAAAATAATATAAGTTCTATTATTTTAAAACTTGTATTTAACTAGTTTTAGCATAAAATAATAACATTTTAAATTTCAGGGTCAATAATGTAAATTATTTACAACTAATACAGAACTTTAAAACTCAAATAATAACCTTTGGAAACCTCAGGGACCAATTGTGTAAAATATCAAAAACCAACCCCCCACCCCTTTTCTCTCTCCCCGTTTTCCCGGTGCCGGCTCCGGTCACCTCCGGCTAGCAACTCCGGCGAAGCAATACACCTCGAATAAACTTCATTAATCCAATTAACTCCATTAAATCGCTACAAAAACCGTTTTCGAACACATGACTATGTTTTAATTGTGTTTAATCGTCCGTTAATCCTCTCGAACTGAAACCGAAACATTCTTTAAAAACTTGAACTCGATCGTTATGAAACAGACCTAAATCGATTAATATAACCATGTTTAAACCTGAAAATCAACTCCTTTGAATCGTCTGTGACTCCAATTTCATACAAAACACACACAAATACCATGATTGAGTACCTCCTTCATCTTCGACCTGCAACCTTGTCGTTATCCATGGCCGAAGCAATTTAAATCAAAATTTGTTGAGGGCTAATACTCATTACCATCAGTATAAGCTTCCCATGTGATCAATTGGATCAAGAACATCAACAAAACCTCGATTAGACACTGCTCTTGGTCGCAAGTTGTCTGCAATCCAAGACCGCCAATTCGAATAAAATTATGTAAGTTACGCATATCAATGTAATCGTTTTGACATGGGGAAACGAAGCCCTAACATCAATTTCATTATCATGATCATCTGATGTTCAATTGGATTCAATTTGTTTCTAGGGTTTATATCGAATTGGGGGTTTACACAATTAAGGTTTAAAAGATTTAAAAAGTGATTCTTAAACAGATATGGGCTTCTGCCCAACCGGTTACAACCTCACATCTCCACACAAGGGACCCGGGTTCGAATCCGGGGTCCCTCACACCTTTTTTTTTTAATTTGTTTAACTATTGATTCTTTATTTTATTATTTTAATTTGCATACAATATTAATATATTGTTTAGTTAAAATAAAAAATTATTTTTATTTATAAAAATATTTCAGAAGTTATTAAATTGATTTTCAAAAGATTTCAAAACTTATAAATTCTTAAATTTATTTATTTGTTTTTAAACAATAATAAATGTGATATGAAAAAGTAGCATTATTAATTCTTTTATGTAATAAAGCTATTATGGTTCAATTTAGATTATTTCAAACATTATAAATTAATATGATAAATGATTAATTTTGTAAAAAGACATTTAAATATCATTTAAATAATTAGTTGTTTATTATTTTTGACCATGCTAAATGACTTTAAATAAATTTATATTATTTTTGCAAGACATATAATTAAGTACATTTTAAACATTGGTCAAATGTACTTTTAAAAACTTAAATATCCTATTAGATGTATTTAAGTTTATATATATTTAAATGATTTTTCTTTTAAAATAATAACTATTCACGTGCTTATGGACTTGATACAATAATTTTAAAAAAAAAATTATTTAAAATAATAATGGACATAATATTATCTTTATTAACCTCTAAAATTTGAGAAATTATGAACTATTCTTAGAAAATTATTAAGATTTAATTACACCCTTGTTATTAAATTTCATTTCTAGAATATTTAATCATATAAACTTATATAATTCTTTCTAATGGAATCAAAATGTAAATAACTACATTATAAACTTATTGCTTAGTAAAAACCTTAAAAATATTAACACCCTAATTCTTGTGAACGTTAATCGTATTGTTAACCTTAATCTTTATCTTGTAATACATATATGTTAGGTGCTTGTAATGGATACTTTGGATTTATCTTTTGGATCTTACTTTAATCTTTTACATCATCTTGTAATGCCTATATCCATGTGAGTATTTCCATACCCCTTTTTGCTTACTTTCACACTTTGGGGTGAAACATGTTAACTTACTATCATTGCACTTGTGAACTTATTTGAGACTTGTAATCTTTATGGCAATTCATCTTGTGAAGTTGTGGTTAGTTGAACTTTTGTGGTTACCATGTTATGGCGTTATATGTACAATCATTAACTATTGCTAGCCCAGCGAAGTCATAGATCTATGGGTAAGACAAGCCTGCTTGGTTGATCCAAGTACACTTAGCTGATCGTATATACTTTTAACGTTTGAGACTTGTAAAACTATTGTCAAGGTTTGATTGTTGCATTGTTCATAACATCCCTAATCACTTTATTCACTAACTTATGACTTGAATTGCCATCTTTTATATACTTATGTATTGAAAACTATGGAATGCTCACCAACATTTTTATGTTGACCCTTTTATTTTTAACATGTTTCAGGAATACCCCAAGTATGATTTCTACACTTTGAAGCTTGCACATCTAGGAATGGACCTAGATAAATAAATAAAATAAGAATCATTTGTACATTCTATGTTTTGCTTTTATTCTTTATGAGACTTATGTATGTAATGTGACAATTGAAACTTATGTTTAAATTATATTTGAATCATTAATAGCGTTATGTGGTTGTGAACGATCTTAACTCTCACTCCTCGACGTTTCCGCCGTCAAGGTTGGGGTGTGACAGATTGGTATCAGAGCCCATAACTATAGGGATTTAGGTTATTAGAAATGGTGACCTAGACTATAGTTGCATGAACCTCATAGAAAGATTCTTATACCTTAGTGTTTATATGTTGTTTGCATGCTACATAATGCTATGCCTTTTGTGCAACTTGATGCCTTAGCATAGGATTGCCTTATGTATGCTTAAACTTAGTTACTTGTCTCCCTAAACTTAACTTTGACTCTTTGACTCTCCCCGACAAATGAACTTCCTAAACTTATTCTCAACGACATGTGGAATCTACACTTATCATCGTGGGTTTAATTCCTTAGACTCTATGTCTAATCTATGAAAATCTCATCAAGGTTTTGATTTCATAAGCCAAAGAAATTTGTGTGACACATAGACAACTGTATTCTGGATTTCCTGGCAAAAGGCTTTCGGGCTAAGGCAAGCATATCGTATAAATCTCATTGTGAGACTAGTTATGCTTACCTGGGGATTTCTGGGATGAGTGATAAACTATGGTCAACATACACAAATCTCTATGGCAAATGGGTCAATTCACCTTGACGTGTCAACGATTCCAAATGGTGATGCGTCACCAAATGGAACCATTCTCTTCGTAACTTAAAATCTTTGACTCCTTGAACTGGTATCACTTCATTCTCATCATACATAATGTTCATGTTAATATTGAACCTAACCGACATTTCAACTATTACGTTTAAACACCGTTACACGTTGAGCGTTTCATGTATCTATTTCTATACCTGACCAACGTGTGCATGACTCTTAATATATCCAATGACATTGGGAATCTAAAATGAATGGTCTTCAAAACTTTCAACCGTTACCTATGGTTCTCAAGTCTTCTTAAGGATGTGTTCCATAACTAAGAACATGCAATGCTATAGGTGGAATTCCTACATCTCGAGATACTTTGCCTAGGCAAGGTGTGAATGGTGATTTGACTTGATCATGAATCCATTCATTTGACCCGAAACCCTTGAGATGAGTGATCACTTATAAGTACGTGTGTCTTCAATAAGGTTATGTTTGACCTCACATTTTGAGAAGTTCGTGTAATTCCTTCAATTGTGAATCGAATGTTCACATCTCGTCGTGGTGTTGAATCACTCTTGTCATTGATTTAGTCTTCCCGATTTAAACCATTCAAGATTTGAACACCATCATAACTAATTCTGTTACCTCGAACTTTGACCTTAAATTTTGTAAGCATGAATTTTCCTTTTTGTTACAATGATGTAACTTGAAATTTTTTCGAATTTCCAATTGATATTATTTTCCTCTCGTCGTTAAGTCGAACTTCATACCGTTTGCACCGTAGGAGATGCAAGAGTTGCAAGTCAACCTATGACTAAAAACACTCGCATCTCCTAAATGATTCCAACTCATCAAAACAGGGGTGATTCCCTTACTTTGATGATTCTCTATTCGTTTTGATAAATGGTTTCCAATTGTGATTTATAAAATTTCATCCTCTGGATCGGGGTGATTTCCTTATCCCGAGGATTGAATTCAATTATTTTCTTTGGAATGGCATTTCACAAATGACATGATCTCACTAAAATAGGATTGAAACCCGTACTTTGGTGACAAATGTCAATCTTCGATTGATTTTCTTGCTATGATGAAATTCAATCATCAAGATAGGCGTGAATTCCATACCTTGATGGTAATATCGTCTTTATGAATTGTATTTGCTCAAATGAGACGACTTCATCAAAGGAGGAGTGATTTCTGGATTTTGATGAAGAAGTTCATCTTGTTATATTTTGTTTTTGTAAAACTTCACTGTTAAGATAGGAGTGATTTCCTTTACCTTAATGGTGAGTTACCTCGTCCTATTTTAGTGGATCCTCAACAAGGAGTTGGGATCGAACCTTTTAATTGGTAAGTTAGCGGTCATACCTTGGGAATGCACCATCAAGTTAGGAGTGAAAACCGCACCTTGATGATTATTCTCATTTCATGATTTCCAATTTACCAAGGTTTTAATCAAGTGACAAGGAACATGTAGTAACTTGAAGGGTGAACCAATGTTAGTGTTTGGACCTATCAAGCCAAAGCATGATTTCTGAACTTGAAAGGAGACCCGAACACTCTAGGTTGATTTTGATTCCGAGCTTGGAGCATTTGAATTCCTAAATCGATTTCTTTCCCTTTATCTTCATGTTTTGACTCGATCTAGCTACATCGAACCATTTATTCCTTACTTATCAACTTTCATTTTGAGTTATCATCAACATATGATTGTGTGATGATAGTCTTCTTAAACAATCTTTCTACTAAATTAAGACATTATCAACTTGTGGTTATGACTTTCTAGTCATACGAATGTTCTCGACTGTACTTATGGGTTGATGAATTACGTATGCAATCTAAATTTGGAAATTTGTTACCTTGCAAAACATGGTTACAAATGCATGTCTTATTGTTTGCGTTACCTCTTGAATCGCTTTTGAACCCTTAACCTTGAAAATCATTGAAATTTTATCTTGGTTTAGAACAACAAGACTCGTTATTATCCTCATTGCAATGTGGATATAATGGTTCATAAAATTTTGTAATTTGTAGTCATATGTGTGGCATAAAAGAAAAGACATAACTTGGCATGTGTCCAAGTGTCTTACTTTCACATATGACAAAAACCTAACATCCGTGTTCCTGTGAATCTCCTGTTTAACTTCTCATCACTGAATGCCTCTTATTTTAGATGTCACGATGACAATTGGTGCATTATAGACCAATTGGCTGATCTCATATTGACTTATGAGGGATAACGGGTCGAGAAATTTGCTTGTATCTATCTCAAATAGTCGTATACCGTGGTATGTCGTTAAAACATCGATCGTTATTTTGGACGATTGATTCATTTACTGTCTTTTAACAATGTACCTAACCACCGTCGTGAACTTAATCTAAAATCTTCACATATCGTATTATTCTTGGACCGATGGTTGGTCAAAGGAAAAATACATACTCACAAGGTATGTGTTAAGATCATTTCGTTACAGGTGGTGACGATTGGGATTCTTGAATTCCGACGGTTAACGTTTCTTATCATTGTTGGACCTTATTGATTTCTAGACATCAAATTACCATGAAATTATATTCTAGAAGTTGTGACTTATGAATCTAAGGTACCACGGTAGCTCGTCATCGTTTTTCAACGTTTCATCTCAAAACGTCTCGCATTTATTATGTTAAGAATCTTGTAAGATTCCATAACGTGAAGCATCTCATCCGTAATCAAACGTAAATCACTGACCGTTGTACATTTACCTTTCATTATAACTCCTTTGTTCATTTGAGTTCATTCTTAATTTCGGGACGAAATTCTTTTAAGTTGGGGAGACTGTGACATCTCATATTTTCGTTAAACTAAAAGTAAATCTTGTTAAGTTTTAAAAGGGTCGTTTATGTCAACTTTGAAACTTTAAGGACTTATTATGCTTAATAATTAATTTGGTGATTAACAAATTAATATAATAATAATAACATTATAAGTGATATAATGTTTGCTTATTATTATAAAATTTAAAATGTTGATGATCTTAATTAAAATAATCACTATTGTTATTACTATAATGACACTAATATTAAAAATATTAGTGATAATAATATGATTAACAATAATAATCATAACAACAAGATTAATAATAATAATCATAATAAGTGTTAACCTTTGAAATAAATAAAAATAATATAAGTTCTATTATTTTAAAACTTGTATTTAACTAGTTTTAGCATAAAATAATAACATTTTAAATTTCAGGGTCAATAATGTAAATTATTTACAACTAATACAGAACTTTAAAACTCAAATAATAACCTTTGGAAACCTCAGGGACCAATTGTGTAAAATATCAAAAACCAACCCCCCACCCCTTTTCTCTCTCCCCGTTTTCCCGGTGCCGGCTCCGGTCACCTCCGGCTAGCAACTCCGGCGAAGCAATACACCTCGAATAAACTTCATTAATCCAATTAACTCCATTAAATCGCTACAAAAACCGTTTTCGAACACATGACTATGTTTTAATTGTGTTTAATCGTCCGTTAATCCTCTCGAACTGAAACCGAAACATTCTTTAAAAACTTGAACTCGATCGTTATGAAACAGACCTAAATCGATTAATATAACCATGTTTAAACCTGAAAATCAACTCCTTTGAATCGTCTGTGACTCCAATTTCATACAAAACACACACAAATACCATGATTGAGTACCTCCTTCATCTTCGACCTGCAACCTTGTCGTTATCCATGGCCGAAGCAATTTAAATCAAAATTTGTTGAGGGCTAATACTCATTACCATCAGTATAAGCTTCCCATGTGATCAATTGGATCAAGAACATCAACAAAACCTCGATTAGACACTGCTCTTGGTCGCGAGTTGTCTGCAATCCAAGACCGCCAATTCGAATAAAATTATGTAAGTTACGCATATCAATGTAATCGTTTTGACATGGGGAAACGAAGCCCTAACATCAATTTCATTATCATGATCATCTGATGTTCAATTGGATTCAATTTGTTTCTAGGATTTATATCGAATTGGGGGTTTACACAATTAAGGTTTAAAAGATTTAAAAAGTGATTCTTAAACAGATATGGGCTTCTGCCCAACCGGTTACAACCTCACATCTCCACACAAGGGACCCGGGTTCGAATCCGGGGTCCCTCACACCTTTTTTTTTTAATTTGTTTAACTATTGATTCTTTATTTTATTATTTTAATTTGCATACAATATTAATATATTGTTTAGTTAAAATAAAAAATTATTTTTATTTATAAAAATATTTCAGAAGTTATTAAATTGATTTTCAAAAGATTTCAAAACTTATAAATTCTTAAATTTATTTATTTGTTTTTAAACAATAATAAATGTGATATGAAAAAGTAGCATTATTAATTCTTTTATGTAATAAAGCTATTATGGTTCAATTTAGATTATTTCAAACATTATAAATTAATATGATAAATGATTAATTTTGTAAAAAGACATTTAAATATCATTTAAATAATTAGTTGTTTATTATTTTTGACCATGCTAAATGACTTTAAATAAATTTATATTATTTTTGCAAGACATATAATTAAGTACATTTTAAACATTGGTCAAATGTACTTTTAAAAACTTAAATATCCTATTAGATGTATTTAAGTTTATATATATTTAAATGATTTTTCTTTTAAAATAATAACTATTCACGTGCTTATGGACTTGATACAATAATTTTAAAAAAAAAAATTATTTAAAATAATAATGGACATAATATTATCTTTATTAACCTCTAAAATTTGAGAAATTATGAACTATTCTTAGAAAATTATTAAGATTTAATTACACCCTTGTTATTAAATTTCATTTCTAGAATATTTAATCATATAAACTTATATAATTCTTTCTAATGGAATCAAAATGTAAATAACTACATTATAAACTTATTGCTTAGTAAAAACCTTAAAAATATTAACACCCTAATTCTTGTGAACGTTAATCGTATTGTTAACCTTAATCTTTATCTTGTAATACATATATGTTAGGTGCTTGTAATGGATACTTTGGATTTATCTTTTGGATCTTACTTTAATCTTTTACATCATCTTGTAATGCCTATATCCATGTGAGTATTTCCATACCCCTTTTTGCTTACTTTCACACTTTGGGGTGAAACATGTTAACTTACTATCATTGCACTTGTGAACTTATTTGAGACTTGTAATCTTTATGGCAATTCATCTTGTGAAGTTGTGGTTAGTTGAACTTTTGTGGTTACCATGTTATGGCGTTATATGTACAATCATTAACTATTGCTAGCCCAGCGAAGTCATAGATCTATGGGTAAGACAAGCCTGCTTGGTTGATCCAAGTACACTTAGCTGATCGTATATACTTTTAACGTTTGAGACTTGTAAAACTATTGTCAAGGTTTGATTGTTGCATTGTTCATAACATCCCTAATCACTTTATTCACTAACTTATGACTTGAATTGCCATCTTTTATATACTTATGTATTGAAAACTATGGAATGCTCACCAACATTTTTATGTTGACCCTTTTATTTTTAACATGTTTCAGGAATACCCCAAGTATGATTTCTACACTTTGAAGCTTGCACATCTAGGAATGGACCTAGATAAATAAATAAAATAAGAATCATTTGTACATTCTATGTTTTGCTTTTATTCTTTATGAGACTTATGTATGTAATGTGACAATTGAAACTTATGTTTAAATTATATTTGAATCATTAATAGCGTTATGTGGTTGTGAACGATCTTAACTCTCACTCCTCGACGTTTCCGCCGTCAAGGTTGGGGTGTGACATATCTCAGGGAAAAACTAGTTGGGAGACCTTTAAGAAGAGCTCAACCAGGAAACAAGAACCTATGAATGTGGTTGACCTAACCTCTAGCTCACCTATGCAAGAGGGTGATGCTACCAAAAAGGGGGAGAAAGTCATTACAGTCACAGAACCTGGGAGTTCTTCAGGGAGTATGGACATTGTGGATTCACCATCCTCACTTGCAACTGTGCATACTCAGCAACTTCCTCAAGTTCACATCAATGTGGACCTAATTGACTCTGTTATTAGGAGTCTCTTTGAGGAAGGCATTCCAAGGGCTGTGTCATCTCCACCTCAAGGAACTTCAAACTACATTATTGGGTGGAGGTATGATGCTGATAGAAGAGCCCTCATTCTTCACAGAGTTCAAGGACAACAAGAAGTGTTCAATTTTCAGACTTTGGACTACTATGAAGGTCTTGACCTGATCAACATGCCACTTGTCAATCCAAGCAAATCAAGACAAGCTGACAGGTTAGCACTCAGGATTCAAGACAGAATTACTGAAGAGTTCAGCCTTAGAAGGAGATAAAGGCAATCAGGTAATGTCATTGGTCAACTGGATGTTGAGGCAGACCCTCAGATTAGCTTCAAAGGGAAAACCTTGGCTGAAGGCCCGGTGATAGAGCCTGAGAGCCCTGTCACACTAACAACTGCTTCAGAAATTCATTCCTTCAGTGAAACACCTGCTGAAGGTGTCTCACAGCCTCTCTCTGGCCAGAGCTTGGATGCTACACCAAGCAATGAAGGCCAAACCTCTATCCACCCTGAGTCACAAAGGTCTGTGGGTGACAAAGGGAAAAGGATTTTGACTCCAGAGGAGATTGAGGAGGAGGAGAGAGAGAGGAAGAGGAAGCTAAGGGGAGAAAGTTCCTTTGGGTCTTCAGGATTTATGCAAGCTGCAATCAGGGCTGCACCCAGACCAAACACTCAAGAAGATGAATTGAGGGCAGTCAGAATTACTTACCTGCAGACCAGGAACTATGACATAGATGAGATTATATCTCTCCCCTTAGAGCAATTAAATGAACTGGTTGACATGGAAGTGTCAAGAGAGATGAAGGAAAAAGAGGATGCAAAGACAAAGTCAAAAGTGAAGTTTGCCGAAGCTTCAAAGACAAAGTCTTCCAAAGCCAAAGAGTGAAGACAGATTTCTTCCGAAGACTTTTAGAGATATGCCTTTATCTGATGTACTTTACCATAATGCTGGACCACCATTCCGCTGCAACTTTGTAAAGTCACCAACTTACATGAGTTGGTGAAAGGTCCATGCTTTTGGTAACTGTACATTAAAGTCTTGAGTCCATGCATTCTACTTTATGTAGTTTTTATCCTTTTTGTAATATATTAAGATGTGAGCTATGGCATGTCATAGTCACAAGTCAAAAGACAGATCTGCCTTTTGACTCTACATTTGATTTTGTAGTTGTCTAGTCAATTGTATCCAGCTGGCCTTCAAAGTATGGCCGGTTGTAGGATGTAGTATAAAGTATCTCAAGTACTTGTAACTTTCTATCGATGCTTTCTAACTTGTAATAGAACTTGAGAAGCAATATACAGGATTCTTGAAAACCAAATACTTGTGTTGTTTGCAATCATGTTCTGTCTCACATTTACTTGTGTTCTTAGCATCTTTCATTAACAAGTTAATCAGTTTCCTATTTGATATGTTAAGTGTTCTAAGCAACTCTCCTCATTGTGTTGTTGTGTTGTAAGTGCATACCCTTCACCAGTCCTGCACACATTCATTAGATCCTTTTGGGACAAACAACTACTTGTTCTTTGGTCGAGGTTCATAGGATTTGACTTTTATTGGATGACCATTTTTGATCTTTCTTAGTCTTTCTCTTAAATATTTAAATGTTTATCTTTCCAATTTCACTTTCAAAAGTAGATTGAACATTTTTTTTATTTTCCTAAAATGCTTTGAGATTTGCTTTACTCTCAGGTGAGTGATCATGAGTGTTAAAGTTTTCAGGTAAGGTGTTCAAGATAGATTCAGTCATAGGTTCATGTGTGAATCCTAAACATGTTTTGTGTTGGAGCTGGAAAAGATAGTCTATATTATCAACACAGTGAAAGTCAACAAAAGTCAACGTCACGATCAAAGTCAACAAAAGTCAAACTGAACACGTTCGAGACGAGGAACCGAGACGAGACGTTGAAGATTTAAATGACTAGGAGTTTTATTGTAATAAATATATTTTGTGTGAACAAAATATATTTTATCTTTATTTTAGTTATTTTTATGCTTAATATGTAATTTTGTATTAATTAGCCTAAGTCTAGGGGGTTAAGTGCAATTAGTGAATATTAGTCTAGACTATAAATAGGTTAATTGTCATTAGTGTTGGTTAATGGTTTCATGACCAATTGATTGAAGGATTTACTTGTAAACAATATTATTAGCAATCAATAGAGATCAAAGGGGTTTTATTGTGATTATCATTATTTTGATCTAATTCTTCATGATTTGATTCAAGTTTGATTATCCTGGAGTTACAATTTGGTATCAGAGCCATTTTGGATCAAATTCACTGAAGATTTGAAGATTTATTGAGAGAGAAGTTGAGGTTTTGGTTGTTTTTGTTCATACCATGTTTTCATCAATTTAGGATCAAATTTGAGTGTTATTGGCATTGGAATTGATTGAAGTTTGCTTGTTATTGGTTGGGAAAGCTCTGTTAATCATCAGGTTTCAAATCCATTAAGATTTGGGCGTTTTCAGATTGATTTCGTGTTGAAAAAGCTTTTCAGCTTCGTCCAGCGAAATTACCAATTCATCCAGCAAAACTGCCTGTTCTTTCAGCGAAACTACAAGTGTTTTACACTTTGTAGTTAATTTCAGCATCTCCGCGAAAGTAGTGATCTTGAACGAAAGTTCAAAAGTGCTTGTGTGCATATTACAAGCGAAATTGTTGTCGAAAGTATCTTTGAACGAAAGTTCAAGCTTGTTTTGTGAGAAATTGTCGGCGAAATTAAGCAGTCTCAAGCATTTGGTTAGCGAAACTGCTGCCGAAATTGCTAGCGAAACTACTGGCAGCTCAGCAAAACTAGAGTTCACAGCGAAACTAGCTCTGCGAAACTATAATTTCAACGAAACTATCATTTCTTCAGCGAAATTCGAATGTTAAAGATGACATTTTCCATTTAGTTGGGATTAATTGAGTTAAGATTGTCTAGTGTGACATTTAAAAAGAATATATTTTTCCCGGGAGAGAATTATTCAAAAAAATTGGGAAAAATATTTTTGGGACGTTTAATTGTTCAAATTTTTTAACACTACAATGTCATCTTCAGAAGACTTTACATTAGATAATCTCACAACGGCACAAAGCCGGTTTGACTCTTTTACAGCAATGAAGAAAGAAAAATTGACAGATTTGATTGATCGATTCTTAAAGGTGGCAAATAATCTAAAGAAGCATGTTCCAGATCTCAGTAATCATGAACAGATTCAAAAGCTTCTTGACTCGCTTCCGTCTACATGGAATTATCAAGTTAAAATGCTGAAGCATGAAAGAGGTTATGTCGACACAAAACTTATGGATATGATCAACAGACTAAAATCTCTCGAGCTGGATATTCAAAGAAAAGAATTTCAGCAAGCCGTGTTCCCACATCAAACCAACAAGCTTAATACTGATCTTGTTTCTTCTGTAACAAGCATACTTAATTACAAAGAAGAGATGATTGAAAACTTGAAGTTAATGAGAACTGATTCGGATGTGAATTTTGAATTCGGAGAAACTGTTGAAGAGAAATATGAAGCTCTGAGAATCGACAATGACACTAAACCGGAGTCTGTGAGAACTGATGATGATAAGGTTGGAAAAGCTGATAAAAGAAAGAAAGAATCTGAGGCTGACGAGATGCTGAAGGTCACAGAAGAGGAACAACAAGAAATCACAAGGGTTTGCAACTGTGAAAAGAGCTTAGCTGCAGAACGAACTATCATGGGTCTTCCCTATGAGACTGTTCAGGATATGTGTTCTTCATCTTGCAAAGTCAGATTATTTGGGATTTATAAGGCCAACAGATTGTTACTGGAAAATGAAAAGGAATTAAAAATAATAAATCAGAAATTAAAGAAAAATGAAATTGCTTTTTCAAGGAAACTTAATGAAGTATTGGCTGAAAATGATCTTTTAAGAAGAACCATTTTGGAGCGTAACGTTGAAATTAATATTTTGAGAGAAAGGGCTGTTTTAGCTCAATTTGAAACAACTCAGCTTCAAACAAAGCTTGATAAATGGACCCTTTCACACATGAAAAAGGATGAGCTTATTGCTAAACAACAAGGGGCGCGGGTGAAACATGGGATTGGATATAAATCTGATAGTGAAACTGTATCTAATTCAGTTCCACCCCCTTCTACTTTATGTTATTCACCAATTCCCAAACCTCATCCTAAAAATGATTTGTTTGAACAATCTAATAGTAGTTTGCATGCAGGTTTGAGCGGTGTGAATCTTAAAGAGGTGCGAGATGATTATGATTCTACAACTGGTATGGGATACAATAAATCGAATGCTGACAGACAAGCTAACGATTGTTCAGTCCCGGTTGTTTGTAAATCTATATCTACTATTTCTTCTAACTTCTTTGATAAGTTTAAAGCAGGTGAAATTCCTACTTTTGAGCCTGTCAAGGTTGTGAAAGAAGAGATAAATCTGAAATCACCTAATCATCAAGTTCCAACAACAACACATCCTATTCCTGTCAATCAAGATCCGTTGGAGAAAGATCTGTGTATACGAGACTGGACAAGCTTAGATGATGAATCAATCACAGAGGTGCGTGTTGGTTCCTCATAGATCAAGATGTCTCCTAACATTGTGAAGTCACAAAAGCTTCCAAAAGCTAAATCAAGGCCAATACGGATCTCTTCTCCAATTTCAAAGCAACCCAGTCAATCAGTGAAGATCTCATTCCCTGTTCAGCATAGCAAATGCCAAAACAAGCAAGAATCTGCTACAAGCTCAAAGCAATCCTCATCCCCACCTGCATCACACGGTTCAGTCAAGCATCAAAAGCCACTCAAGGCTTGTTTTGAGTGTGGAAAAGAAGGTCATGTGGTAATGAAATGTCCTCAAAGGATTGCTACGAATGGTAAAGGCAAAACAAATTGCTTATCCGAATGTAAGTCTAAAAAGAATGTTTCAGACGGTAAAGGCAACACGGGTTGCTTCTCTGGATCAAGAGGTAAACAACACACATCTTTGAATGGTTGGATGAAAAACCCTCCATCCAAACCTTTTCATGTGAAGCCAGTTTCACATGATACAAAGATGAAAATGACCAAAGCTTCAAAACCAAATTCTTTTCCTTCTGGTCTTAAACAGAAAATGATTTCCAAATTTAATTCATTCAAATCCAAGTTAATTGAACTGAAACAAATTTGGAAAATTAAAAAGAAGGATAGAGCAATCCCCGATTGTTTAAACGGTTGTCTGCAGAAGCTTGTTACTTATCTTGATGAAAAAGGAACTCCTAGGACTTCGATGGCCTGGGTTCCCCTTTAAAACTAATCTGTTTATGAGTGCAGGAACAATTCAGGAGGACTGTTAGTAATCCGGTTTACTGACAGGGATTGTTTCTAATTCAAATTTGAGGCGAACAAATAGGTTAAGGTCATGGTATTTGTTAGGACCTGGTATTTGAACGAAATACCTAGTGATTAGCGTGTAAACCAAATCAAACAGTGCGGAATCCTATTTGATTGGCGATCCAATCAGTGAGAACACACGAAGAATCAATCAAGAATTGAATCCAACGTTAGAAGTCGATTATGAATCGATCTAATGTGTTCTGTGAACTTAGAGAACGATTTGGGAGGTCTCTGGACGGCTAGGGTACTTCTAGAATCGTAATGGTATGAATGCTTACGTTTTTCCACGAATTGGGTCTATTTATAGGTTAGTATTATTCAATCGTGCGCTTGGGCCATAAGTATGGTTTAGTCGTGCGATTGAACCATGCGGTTGATTCATCCGCACGACTGAGTGTTCAGTCGTGCGACTGAGCCAATCTTATGTGTCAATCATACGACTGATCCAGTCTCCTGGTTCATTCGTGCGATTGAGTCAATCGTATGAAGTTATTCATGCGTATGGTCCATTCGCATGGGCCATTCGCATGAGAACTTCATTAAGTTAAGTTTGAATGTTTTAATTAATATAACATTATGTGTAACCATTCAAACAATCATAAACCCAATCAATTCAATCACGACTCATTAATGAAATATTAAACATTACAAATAACAAAAAATCCATGTCATTTCATTAATCAATACATATTACATCATAATCAGACAGACAAGATCTATTACATTACAAATCATGATCTAGGGACATACATGCATCAACAAACTCCCCCTTGGACCTAGATCTATCTAAACTCTTGTCTTCTGCATAACCTCCTTGTACTTCTTGTACTTCTCCTCTTTTGTGACTCCTGCGTGAATCTCAAACGCAAAGCAGAGTCGTATAACGTTTTGGAACTGGAGGGCTTGTACAATATCTTGCGTGTCATAGAACAGTGGCCACTTGTATAATGTATAGACATCATTAGCCGACAAGTTAGTTAGCCACATCGGGTCGAATACCCTGATTGTATCCATTTGTCCCTCTTTACTTAGGACTATGACCGCTTCAGCTGTTCTCCAATCATAGTACCATCATTTGAAGTGTGGAGTGAAGTCCTGTGGCATTTCCCTGAGTGGGATTCTCGACATTGTGCGCGGAGGACTCCACTTCAACACAATCTTGGGCTTGCCAGTAATGGCATCAACCTCAGACCTTCTTATGTACCTAGTAGGCTGTTGGGGTCTGAAGTTAACCAATCTGGTGTGGTACTCCTTCTTAAGGGCAGCCTCGAACCAGCCTGACATCTTCCTCGGGTCAGCATACAGAAGCTTTAGCTTAGCCAGCTGGTTGAGCTCAAAACCTGGTAGAGTCTTCAGATCATGTGGGAATCTGAAGTACTCTATGCCCTGTTCTCTCTTAACTGCATAAGCATTAAGATCATCAAAATAAGCCCATGCAATAATCCTGCCTGACACCTTGTGGTGTTTCTTGACTCTGTAGAGCTTGGTGTAGGCATCTTTCTTTGGAGCAGCACGTTGGGCTCTCACTTCTTCAAAACATGCAGCCCACTCAGCCTTTCTAATGTCAACATCATCATTTGAGGCTTGGGCTGTTCCTTCTGTCTTCTCAGTTTCCTGCTCCATCTTGTTCAGTACCTCAAATGTATCGCTGACGAGAGACTCACCCAGATTGGGGACCACATTACCCTCGTTGTCAGCATACTGAGGGTACTCCTCTGCAGTGATATCTTCGACCTCGACCTCATCAACATCGTTGAGCTCTTCATCACTAGTCGAATCAACTGTTGGAGCATCTTTGACTATTTCATCCGGATTGAGCCTGAACATCTCTGCGAGTTGCTCGTTAGATAGGTCATGAATTATTTCCCCTTCTTCAGGGGTATAACTCACAGACCTTCTTACAATCCCTTGCAGATCAAGAATCATGGTTAGTTGAGTCTTGACCTGTTGAAGGGGAGCAATATCAAACTCATCTCTTAGAAAATTTGGATCTGTTTGATTTAAACATTCAACACATAAATCATTAGTAAGTAATCAAACACAAGTACATTAACTTAATATATAAACACTCAAAACATTGTTTTTAGTACATGATTCAAACACAAAATTAAATAAATACATAAAACATCTAGTCTGTACTTTTATCTTGAATCAAGGTCTCATCGCTCGGAGGAGCAGAGGTGCTAGCTGACTGGTCCTGTTGATTCTTCGATCTTCTTTCTTGACCTGAAGCAGAGGCCGATGCAGCCGCATCCCCTCCTTCTGCTTCGTCATCATCATCCTTTCCCTCTGTCCTTTCTTCATCTGTTTCCTCCTCATCCTCAGTATCCTCCTCATCCTCATCATCATCTTCATCATCGTCATCACCATCTCCATCATCTCCATCCCCTTCCTTGATCTTTAAGGGCTCATCCTTTGATCCCTTTAACCGCAGCATGATGGTCTTGTTGGTGGTCTCCAACTCCTCTATACGTTTGGCTGATTGGGCATGCTGCTCCTGGAGTTGGGACATCTCTACTCTCTGTGCATCCATCAGCTGGGTCTGCTGCTCTATAACACGAGCCTGCTCTGCCATCTGTTGAGACTGGGCAGCAGTCAGGTCGGTAAGTTGGCGTATCTGTGCAGCTTTCTCCTCGTCGGCAGCTAGCAAGCGCATCACCATACGGTTTAGCGCTGACAGCTGTTCCTCTACCCCGATTGGAGGTAGTGGTGATCCATACATGTGTGAGGACTGGGCTGACGATCCTGCATGATGTGAGGTGGTGGTGGTGATGGCTGTGGTGAATATGGGTCGGTAAAATGGTGGAGGTGATGTGGGTGTAAATGGTATGGTGGTGGATGGGAAATGTATAGTAGTGGTAGGTATGGTGGTGGCTGTGGTAGCAGTGGTGGATGTGGTGGCTGTGGTAGCTGTGGTGGTGGATGGTATAGCTGTGGAGGTGGTAGTGGTGGCTGTGGTGGTGGATGTAGAGGCTACAGTAGTAACGAAGGTCAATCGACGCTTCTTCTTCTTCAGTCCATGGGGCTGAGCCATCCTCTTCCTCCTAGTCCCTGTGGAAGTGGATGCTCCCCCTACAGCTCTGCCTGCTGAACCCGGAGCATAACTCGGGTCAGTCTCTGTCTCTCTGGAGTCTCTAGGGTGTTCACCAACCACCCGTAGCCCGTGTTCTATGGGAACAACCTTGCTTCCCACAGTTCTCGTGAGGGGCTCCTCATCAGACTCCTCCTCCTCCTCAGCACCAACCACAAACTCCTGATGAAATCCGGCCATCTCAACAACATCTCCGGCAGGGGCAGACACCGGGGAAATAACATCGGACTCAGTGCCTCTCGGTGGAGCAGGCATATCATCCCCTGCCTCTCCACTATCATCATCATCCAAATCATGAGCTGGTAGAGCAATCTGCTCCACATCGGAATCACTATCTTCGTGGCGCCACTTTCTCTTGGCTGGCACCACGTAGTCAGCACGGGCCAGATGCCCAAACAACCTCCTGACAGGGGGTTTCACCTGCTTCCCCCTGTACACCTTCATCCTCCCCAACTAGTGTCATCGATGACCTCGAGCACTACAGCATCCTCCTTCTCCTTTGGCAGGGAGGGAAGCTTCTGATCTATAATCATCTACATAAACCTCGGATACATGCAGAAGCCTTCCTTCCCTTTCCCCTCAATGTTCTCCACCAGGTAGGTGAAGATCATTTTGGAGAAGCTGAACGGGTGGTTCAGCACCAACGCAGCATATGCGTTCTGGATCTGATCCGACAGCTCATCAAATCCTCCCTTCCTCGACGCTATGCACTTCAGTAGAACATGCGCAAGATACTTGAACTGGAGACAGAGGTTACTCTTGTTGAGTACCCCAGCATTGATGTCCCCAGAGTACTTGGCTCTCAGAAAACATCCTCTGACCGTGAGGGGGTGTAAACGAGTAGGACAATCAGCGTCATCCCCTAACTGTAGAACGATCCTTAGATCCTCCTCTGAGATGGTAATAGCCTCACCAAAGATCGTACTTCTGATGCAATGAGGCTTAGAGGATCTATCAACGGTCGCGCCTTCCCAGAAGGCCTGCTGAACTGATCTATAAGGAGTACACGGTGTAGAGATAGCATGTGCAATCCTAGATCTCAGCAGAAATGTGATGATGCCTGAGAACTCAGCCGCGTTCCTGGATGTCAAATCCAGATGAGCACATATGTTATGCTTCGTGCTCATGGTCCATCGACTCGCCATCTGTAACACATATCAACATAAACATTAGTACCTTTGGCTAAGAACATCATGAAACACTTAAACTTGAATTGAATGTTTCTGTCATGCGATTGAGGTTGTGCGACTGAGATCAGTCGTGCGACTGAACAGTGCGATTGAGGTTCAGACGTGCGAATGATCTCATGCGTACGACTGAGTGTGCGACTGGACTCATGCGCATGTACTCTTATGCGGTTACACCAGTCGTGCGACTGAGCTTCATACGCATGGTTCAGTCGTGCGGTTAGGCAAATCGCACCCTTCAGTCGTGCGACTGAAGTTCATCAGCCTGTCCAATCGCATGATATCCTGTCTGTTCAATTCAAGTTTACTTTTTCACCAATTTTGAGTTTTAGACATCGTTATCTGGTTCATTTGACTCGCAATACGTTCTTATAACCCCTAACACACTTAATTTCATTTGTTTGAGTAGTTAGGTTAGGTTATTAGGCCGTTTAAGTCTGGTTTGCTTTCGGGTCTGATTTTGTAGATCTAGAATCAAATGGACCGTTATTTTGGTTTCTCTTCACCGCAAATTACCTGTAAAGTCGATAGAAATGATCAGTACTCAAGAAACGGGTGTTTTAGGAATCAAATGAAATTTTGGCAGAGTGTAGTTAAGTCGTGCGATTTAGGGTTTCTTTGAGGGTGATGAGTCTCTGCGACCGACTCCCCCTCCTTTTATACTAACCCTAGATTCAATCGTGCGACTGAGCTCATACGCACCTTTCAGTCGTGCGAGTGGGACTCAGTCGTGCGATTGGGTCAGTCGCCCTTCTTCAGTCGTCCGACTGGATCTCAGTCGTGCGACTGACTCACTCGTTCGCCTTCAAGCCTCCGACTGGGCCATTCGTATGGTCCATTCGGTTGGATAGTCCATACTCATGGTCCATTTGTGCGAATGGCTTCCATTCGTATGGTTAGTCCATACGTATGGTCCATTCGTGCGAATGGGTCACACTTAGTTAATTTTCTGCCATTTTTACCAATTTACATTTAAAACCCTTTTAACTTTTGAAATTAACGTTATAAGCTTTTGATCATCTCAGACATGATCATTTTAACTTGAAAACCTTTTGATCACCTCAGACGTGATCCTTTTAAACAATTTAGTCATCTCAGACGTGACCCTTTTAAACACTTTGTCACCTCAAACGTAACTGTTTTAAATTTTTAAAGCACATGTGGTCATCTCAGACATGACCCTTTTTAATGAGTTGATTCCTTACTGATTTTCCTGATGTAGTCCGACAAATTAACAAACTTAAAACTACTAACTAACTTAGAAAATTTAAACTAAATACTCAAACAAACTTGTTTTTGGATTTTTGTGAGAGATAAATCCTAAGATAGACATCTACGGGATTTGGTTCCGGAATAGACAGCTTCAACTTGGATTGACCACACCTGGACCAATTCAATTTTTGAATCATACAGGCAAGTCAAATCATTTGGGACTTGTTATCAAAATCTTTTGATGCTCAATTCTTGGTGTTCATCCAGAGTCATTAGCAACTTTAGGAAATCATACTGGAACTCTTAGATTGTCACATTGATTTGAACTTCTGAGAATTGTAGCCACAATGATTATCAATATGTTTGTCCACTTAAATCCATACACAGATTTTTGACACAGACTGGTGACTGAATTTGGTTTAATTAATTCAACTAACATTTGTGGATCCCACACTTATATGGTAATCAACATTCCTTAGGAGCCTTTGAGCGGTCTATGGGTATTATTACAAGAAGAGACTATTCTTCGAGCTTTCAAAGAGAAGCCAGTCCTCAGGTCAGTGCCATCGCACAGCAGAGAGGCGGCAAACAACAATGAATTGTAGAATATCTAGGTTATGCTTATCCTCAGGTCAGTGCCATCGCACAGCAGAGAGGCACACAACCTATCTCCTTGTTAGAGCAGCTTATTTTATTTTGCACAAAATGCACCAACAACATAGGTCATTAGCTTTATAGCATTTGTCTTTCATTTTTCTTTGCTTTTCTCTAATTATGGTCATCCGCACACATTTGTGGCGTTTACATGCTCATTACCCCTTATTGGAATATTGTTGATTGTGTTAACCAGTGATAAGATGGAAGCCCACAGTCAGTTGAACAACTTAGTTTGATCTTGAGGTCACCAGTTAGGTCTAATCATCTATTGTGTTGAATCTACCGACATATCATTTGTGGTCTAGCAACCTCTAGGTCTACTTTCTTTGTGTTACCTTAGGAGTTACCAGTTTTCTATCATCTTCCCTTTTGTATTGCCTAGACTACACAGACTTATACTTTAAATTTTTGCATCTTTTCAAAACTTAAATTTTTAATGTCCCTCTTGGTTTGTTCCTGTGTACTATTATTTTCCAAAGGTGTTGAATCGGTATCACAGATACGATCTACCTTATATCAGCTATTCACTCCTTCTCCCTCGTTTTTTTTTTAATGTTAACTTGCTGACATATTCTCCCCCTAAAATACTAAAATCATTACTGGTTTAATTATTTTAGGATTTTAATAAACAACAAAATAACATGAGTTTAAATTAAATAGACGAAAATAAATAGATAAAATAAAATAAAATAAAAAGTTTACCTAAACTACATCGGACTACACATTATCATCATCAGGAATAACCTCATTTTTCTTTTTAACGCCGTTGACCTCTAGCAAATATTGAAAACGTGGTTTATCAAAGGCTTTAGTATAGAGGTCAGCGCGTTGAAAATCAGTATTAATTTTAACCACATCAATTAAGTTCTTTTCATAACAGTCTCTTATGAAATGGTATTTAATACCGATGTGTTTGGTCTTAGGATGTTGAACCGGATTTTTAGTTACTGCAATTGCAGCAGAGTTATCAACAAAAATAGGAGTAGAAGAGAACTTTAAACCGTAATCCCGCATTTGCTGTTGAATCCAGATGATTTGTGAACAGCAATTTGCAGCAGCAACATACTCAGCTTCACAGGTTGACAATGCAACCGATGTCTGCTTCTTACATTGCCAGGTAACTAATCTTCTCCCAAAGAATTGACACCCTGCTGATGTAGACTTGTAGTTCATCTTGCAGCCCCCGTAATCCGAGTCACTATACGCGGTAAGCTCAAAGTCATCATCATGAGGGTAACACAATCCAAGTGTGGGTGTACCCTTCAGATAACGAAAAATCCTCTTGACCCCGATCAGATGGTTGACCTTAGGTTTAGCCTGATATCTAGAACATAAACATGAGCATACATGATATCAGGTCTTGAGGCAGTGAGATACATGAGGGATCCAATCATTCCTTGATACATCGTGGCATCTACAAGATCTCCATTTTCATCAGGTGCTATATCGTGATACGTAGCAAGTGGAGTCCCAGCAGCAGAAGCATTCTCCATGTCAAAGCGACTGAGAATGTCTCCTACATACTTGGTCTGATGTAGAAAGATCCCATTTGGTGTCTGATCCACCTGTAACCCGAGAAAGAACTTCATCTCCCCCATAGCACTCATCTCAAACTCTTTCTTCATCACTGCTTCAAACTCTTTGCATAATTCTTCGTTCTTTGAACCGAAGATTATGTCATCAACATAGATCTGTACAAGCAGTAAGTCGCCATCCTTTTCTTTAATAAACAGTGTGCAGTCAATGACTCCCCTGCGAAAGCCATGTTTCACAAGATGAGTTGAGAGTTTCTCATACCAAGCTCGAGGAGCTTGATGAAGCCCATATAAAGCCTTGTCGAGCTTGTAAACTCTATCCCGATGATAAGAATCTTCAAATCCCTCGGGTTGACTTACATAGACTGTTTTCCTGATTTCCCCATGAAGGAATGCACTCTTCACATCTAATTGGTAGACTTTAATCTTCATGTACGATGCATAGGCAAGGAAGATACGAATGGCTTCCATCCTAGCCACGGGTGCAAACACCTCATTGTAGTCAATCCCCTCGACTTGGCGAAAACCCTGAACCACCAATCGAGCTTTGTTCCTGATAATGACCCCTTGGTCATCCTTCTTGCATTTCAGGACCCATTTGGTGCCAATGACTTTAGCACCTTTAGGTCTATCAACCAGAGTCCATACACCTAACTTCTTGAACTATAGAAGTTCTTCTTGCATGGCACTCACCCACGCCTCATCATTTAGTGCATCACTGACATATTTTGGCTCAAACTGCGAGACAAAACACCGTTAAGCACCATCATGAATGTAACCTTTCTCCATAACCGAGGCGTAATCAGCTGAGTATAGCTGATTTCGGGTTTGTACTCCTGATCTGACATCCCCAATGACATTGTCAAGGGGATGATAGACGTGTAATCGTGATCCTGGAGTGGTAGGAACAGCTACCTCAGAGCCAAGATTATGAACATGTGGTTCTGCATCTGAGGTAGTTGGAGTTTGAGGTTCCGAAGTCGAAGGTGCATCACTTGTAGATGCTTGTGGACTTTCAGGAACTGGAACCTGTTCCTCCTGACTGTTCTGGTCATCTGCTTCAGCTTCATCTTCAGAGGAGGAGTCACTGTCATCGACTACTCCCCCTGACTGAGTAGATGATTCTCCATGTGTGCTAGATGGTGTATTCAGGATATCATACATCATCCTAGTAGCTAACTCATCATCCGAGGGAGAGAGAGAGATGTTGAAAGACTTGAAGAATCCATCATAGTCGAAGAAGTAAGCGGGTCCTTTGCCTGTAGGTGGGGTGGTATATCGCTGAACGTCAACATTACACCACACTTCTACAAGACCCGTTGAGTTGTTGTAAACTCGCTTGTTCGGTATGTTGTATCCTAGGAAGTTTCCTTCATCCGCCTTCTCGCTGAATTTGCCTTCTTGTGTCTTCTTCAGAAGTGTACACGGCGCGCCAAAAGGTTCAAGATACTCCAAATTCGGTTTGCGTCTTTGTAGTAGCTCGTAACATGTCTTTCCGTGGCGCTTGACTATCAGGACTCGATTCAGTGTATAACATGCATTTGCCACTGCCTCATTCCAGAATTGGATAGGTAGTTTCGTGTCTGCCAGCATAGTCCGTGCTGTCTCTATTAAGCTTCTGTTCTTCCTCTCAGCAACGCCATTCATCTGAGGCGTGTAGGCAGAAGTGAATTGATGCACAATTCCCTTTTCCTTGCAGTATGCCTCCATCCACTGGTTCTTGAATTCTGTCCCGTTGTCTGAGCGTACTTGTCTAACCTTTAGCTTCTAGAGAGATTCCAGTGTGGTTACTAACTCCTTGAATGACTCAAATGTTTCTGATTTGGATAGTCATCAGTGACCACAAAACAGTACAGGTCGCCTGCAATGCTCTTTATACCGACTAGAGTACAGATCCATGAGTGTACAGGTCGCCTGCAATGCAAAACAGTACATAACCATGTGAAGAAGTTCAAGAGGAAGTTCTATTGAATGAACTTTCTTTTCCGTATGAGACTTCTTCGTCTGTTTGCCTTTCTTGCAAGCTACACAAAAGTCAGGAAGCTGGAAGTTCTTGACATTAACTCCTCTCACCAAATCCTTCTGAATCAAATGATTCATCTTCCTTTGACTAATGTGTCCCATTCTCCTATGCCAGGAGATGGAATCCTTTTCAGCCGCTTTAGATAGAAAGCACTGAACCTCATGATCCGTTGTAGCAGCTGTTGACAGATCCAAGACATAAAGGTCTTTATATCTTGAAGCAGTCATCAGAACTTGGTCCTCTGGGATCACGTAGTCTTTCTTCAGCACGTAACACTTCTTGTTGTCGAAGATGACCTTAAATCCTTTATCACAGATTTGGGAAACAGAAAGTAAGTTATTTTGAAGTTGTTGAACATAGTTCACCTTATCAAACTTAACTTTTTGATTTCCCACTTCTCCCTGAGCTGTGATATAGCCTCCCTTGTTTCCAGCAAAGGAAACATGCCCTCCTTTTATTTGCTTGATGTTTGATAAAAGGGCCCTATTTCCTGTCATGTGTCTCGATGCTCCGCTGTCTACAATCCACGTGTTAGTCTCAGCACTGTATCGAACACCCTGCACATACAAAGTAAATAAGTTAGTTTAGGTTAGGAACCCAAGCCTTTACTGGTTTGGGTTTCCCAGAGGCATCACACATCATAAACTCCACCCATTGACCCTTCGAGGGTGAGGGTAGTTCAGGTTCCTTCTTGTCATCAGTATCAGACACGCAGGATGACTTCTCTTTCTATAAGCCAGATTTGTGCAAGGCCTGTTTATGATAAACAATAGACTGGCTTACAAGTTGAACTTTAGGTTCACTAGTTCTTCTAGGTGGAGTCAGAGAGCTCCTCTTAGAAGACCTAGGCTTAGAGTCCAGACAGTCAATCTTTTTCCTAGGTGTCTGATAGAAAGGACAATAGGAAGCAATGTGTCCACATTCTCCACAGTTGTAGCACGACCTGCTATCAACTTTATGATGAAACTTTCTCTATGGAGAAGTGTGTGACACTCTAGTAACATCAATCACTTTAGGTTTTGACTCTGGTTCTTTTGATGTTTTCTCTGGTTTAACAAAGTTAACTGTTTTAACCTGTTTAACATCTTTCTCTTTTTGGTTAACCGGTTTTTGACTTGAAGCATGTGAAAAATTAACATTAGAAGTCTTTTTAGGTTCTGATTTGACTCTGTTTGACCCTGACTTTAAGTTAATTTTTTCAAATTCCTTTTCCAGATTAATACAAGGCAATTTACCCTTTGCCTTTGAAGTGGCCTCCTTTTGTTTGCGTCCAGACTCAGTAGATGAACATGAGGTATCCGGATCACTAACAAGAGGAGTAGACACCACGTGATCCTTGATGGGGTTATTGTTTACTGGTCTAGTCTTAGTGTTCATCAAGGTCTCAGGTGGTGGTGGAACCACTTTATAGCCCAATCCCTCCCCGTTATTCATTTCTCTCACTAAGTGTTGAACTATGTGTGAAGAACTAGTCCAACTATGCAGTTTCTGTTTTAATGAATTTACTTCTACTACTAGAACTGCCTTTTGCTTCTTAGTGTCTTCTAGAGAGTTTAGATAGTACCTAATGTCATTTGCTTGGTTAAAGGCAACTACTTCGGTTTCCCTAAGCTGTTTAGTCAATAGGTCTATCTTTTCTTTATAACTATGCTCATTTTGTTTTAATACTCTATTAGCCTCAGTGCACAGTTGCAAATCTTTTACTAAGTTATCGTTATGATCTAATAACCTAGCAAATTTTTCATCTATGCTATTCCTAAAAGTATCACAAGCAGAACAAGCATGATTATCAAACATTTGGTCAGTAGTACTTACCTGATTTGGTTCAGAAGAGCTAGCCATCAACGCAGCATCAGATGTCTCTGGTTCTGGTGACTCTATCTTTTCTGTCTCTGACGTGGAAGTCTCCACTTTAGGCTTGTAACTGACCTCGGCTGCAGTTGTTTCTTCACTATGTGACATTGCTATCTCTACTGCTAGATCACCTTCACTCGCAGAATCATCATCAATATCTTCTACGCTTGCAATGTTTGATTCCCCTGGTGAGACAAACCTAAAGCTCCAATCTTGTCCTTCATCATCATGAGCAGTCAAGGCTTTTGGATCCTTGTTTGATGAAGTAGAACTGGAAGCTTGCTTGTCTTGGCGAGTAAGGACGAGAATGGGTTCCCATTACCCGTCTTCTTTGGCTTCACACATTCTCTTTTGAAGTGCCCCTTCTCTCCACAGTTGAAGCAGGTCACTTTGCTCTTGTCAAAGCCAAATGTGGTATCCTTAGTAGCTACCAAGTTCTGTCCGGTCTTTTTAACAAACTTCTTCGCCCTCCGAACAGCACTAGCTAAGGCCCACATTATATCCATCCTCTCAAGCTCCATTTCGTCCACCTGCTCGTAGTCCTCATCTGCCAGATGGCAGTTTCCAATCTTCCCGGCAACAAGTCCATCATATGAATGAACCACTGCAGCTAAAAGATCCATATGCTCTCGAGCTACTTCTACAGTCACATTACCGAGGTTCTTGGTCTTCAGTTTGGTAGCACTTGCTTCTGATCCAATATAGTGGGTACAGGACGACTCTGACGTGTCTGATCCAGAAGTAGACGCATGTGAAGGATTCGACGAGCTAGACACAAATGCAGTCTGGAGAGGTGCTCCAGATGTCTTAGCTTGAGGCGTGGCGTTGTACAAAGCTGGATTTTGTGTGTACGAAGACTTCTGAGCTCTATACTTCATCCTTAGTGCTTCTTCTCGCGACTTAAGAATGAAGTCATTAATATCCAGCTTTGCAAGCATTCCATTCTGTCTCAGATTAGACACGAATGAAGCCCACTTATCAGGCACTCCATCTGCAAAGTTACTCACTTTCTCTTCCATGGTCGTTTCCACTCCATGTGTATGCAGTTCGCTCATCAAGTGGTAGAATCTATCTATGACGTCATCTAAACTCTCGTTACCAATCGATGAGAAGTTATCGAATTCCTTCTTTAACTCCTTTGCCTTGATTGCCTTCAATGAAGCATTCCCATCATACCTCTTCTTGAGCTCATCCCACAGTTTCTTGGACTGCTTATTCTCTGAATACGGGTGGAATATGTCTTTGGGGATAGACTGTGTAATCAATGCATAAACCCTTTTCTCTGCATTGTACTTAACTTTCTGCGCGTCTGTCATCCCACCTAACGTTAGCTTAACTCCATCAGCTCCCACCGGTGTACTATAACCAATCTCAATGGCTTCCCACAGATTAGGATCTACTCCATTGAGGTAGATCTCAAAATGTTGTTTCCAGTGAGGAAACTCATCTAAAGTCAAGAGCTTTGGTGGTTTATTGTGATTACCCACCTCACTCTCAAGCAACAGCAGGTTCTGTATCCTAGAGTCCTTCCCAGCAGTAAAGGCTGACATCTGATCTTCCATGGCGAATAACTTTAAGTCTAATCAAACAAACTTTCACTGATGCGACTGAAGGATGCGAATGGTCTAGTCGTGCGTATGAACTCTGCGACTGGTTTAATCGTGCGGCTGAACTGGGCGATTGGTTCAGTCGTGCGAATGAATCTGGTGCGTATGAGCTATGCGAACGAACGGTTCAGTCGGCCGAATGAAGGTGCGACTAGGTCCAATCGTGCGAATGGGTCACGCGAATGGAGTCCATTCGTGCTAATGGGTCACTCGTGCGACTGAAGCTGCTGTTTTGCGAAATTTTCTAGGTTTGACGGGTTTCAGCCGTAAAAATTCGAAATTTCACAAGTTCTAATCGCCTAAGTCCGTAGAAACCAAACTTTGATGAGCAGGGAACGTCCAAGATCACTTTTGACACCAAAGATTGCGTTTTTAGTGCAAGAACACAAACGTTTATGCAATCTTGATTGAATCAACACGTAATCAAGAGCCAAAGCTCTAATACCACTTGTTAGGACCTGGTATTTGAACGAAATACCTAGTGATTAGCGTGTAAACCAAATCAAATAGTGCGGAATCCTATTTGATTGGCGATCCAATCAGTGAGAACACACGAAGAATCAATCAAGAATTGAATCTAACGTTAGAAGTCGATTAGGAATCGATCTAATGTGTTCTGTGAACTTGGAGAACGATTTGGGAGGTCTCTGGACGGCTAGGGTACTTCTGGAATCGTAATGGTATGAATGCTTAAGTTTTTTCACGAATTGGGTCTATTTATAGGTTAGTATTATTCAATCGTGCGACTGGGCCATAAGTATGGTTCAGTCGTGCGATTGAACCATGCGCTTGATTCATCCGCACGACTGAGTGTTCAGTCGTGCGACTGAGCCAATCTTATGTGTCAATCATACGACTGATCCAGTCTCCTGGTTCATTCGTGCGATTGAGTCAATCGTATGAAGTTATTCATGCGTATGGTCCATTCGCATGGGCCATTCGCATGAGAACTTCATTAAGTTAAGTTTAAATGTTTTAATTAATATAACATTATGTGTAACCATTCAAACAATCATAAACCCAATCAATTCAATCACGACTCATTAATGAAATATTAAACATTACAAATAACAAACAATCCATGTCATTTCATTAATCAATACATATTACATCATAATCAGACAGACAAGATCTATTACATTACAAATCATGATCTAGGGACATACATGCATCAACAGTATTATATCCACAATGTGGATTTTTATCTTCATTATCATAGTTCTCACTTCACAGTTACTGCATATTTTTTGAGAATTCATTTCTTATCTTCATATCAATATAGTTTGGAAGACCTTCTTTGATAAATTTTATTTTTGTACAATTTAAAAAAATTAAAATTAAAATTAAAAAATTTTTAAATAATTAAAAAATTAAAATTAAAAAAATTAAAAAAAATAAAAAATAAAATAATAAAAAAGTTTGCAAAAATAAAAATTTAGGGGGAGAGTATAAGTAAATAAAAATGAAAAGAGAACTGGGAACTTGATTCGAGATGATTGAGAAATGATTGTATATCTTCTTTAAATGCTTGTTTTTGCATGACTTGCGTTTTTAAGATGAGAAATGATAGTAACTGATGTTGTTATCTAATTTACATCTTATTTTTAATTGCAAATAATAGAAAAACAAACAGATTCTTTAATGATATGTTTGGTAGACTCCGCCTGAAGAATAAAGTAAACAGCAGCATAATGATCTAAATTAAAATATATGCTTAAGGATGTCTGGATTTATTCGATCATTTTGCCTGCATAAAAACTGAGTCCCGACAAAAATCGGATTGAGAATTGATCTTTCACACACCATGATACAAATCATATAAGCCATATCCTTGTGTCATGTCTGGTGTATTTATGTGTCTTGTACTTTTGCTTATCTCCTCTGCTGTACGGAAGTACTGACTTGGAGTGATGATCTCCTCTGCTGTACGATAGTACTGACCTGGAGCTCTCATCGGCACATGATTAAATGGTCATCTCCTTTATTATACGTGAGTATAGACCTGGAGCTCTCACCATTTTGGTCTAAGTAGTGTCAAATCATCTAATTCATCACAGAATGCTATATTCTGTTAATAATCACTTGCACACTAATGCACACATCTTGCTCTATAAAGATCGTAACAATATTCAAGAAATTCTGAGGTTGGGTGAGGGTTTTTGCCAAATGATTGTGGGGTCCTAGCATTCTAAAGTATTTAATCGAACCTTAACGTTTCGTCTACTGCTTGTTGAAAAAGATAGGGCATGAGTTTAAGTGGACAAACATATCAACAATCGTTATTGATCTGTTTGAGAATTTCAAAATCATTCAAAGACTGTGATTAGATTCAATTATCAGTGTGATCTCATTGCTTGTCGATGATTAAATTCATCTTGTGCTAAAGTACATCTTGAGGATGTGATCTCATGATGGATTCAGTTCTCGGTTATAAAAAAATAGATAAAAAATATATATGTTATAATACATGTATATAATAAAAATAGAAAAGTATAATAATATTTCTTTTCAAATTTTTTTTAGGTCTTCCACATTATGCTGTTACATTTTATTATTTTTCATGCATTTCATAGAAATTGCGCACAAACGAACACGGGTTCGCTTGTTTTTCAAACATAGATAAACACGGGTTTATTTTGTTAAAATAAAATGATCTAATTAGAAATGTCGAGATTGTGTTTGTGATTGTGTTTCAGACTTTTGCTGTAAGTAATGGCCAATCATCAGTTGAGCAGTGTACCTGATCAGAGAACCTGTTCCTCAAGTTTGCAGAAGATACCAAGCTAGGAATCCTCCTCCTACATCTTCTGAAGCACTCGAGATTAGATATTTAGGAAACCTGTTCCAATATCCTTGTAAAGCTTGCACTCGAAAAGGGGGAGCATATAAATAGGGGGAGCTTATGAGGTGAATAATTTTTCTCATCAGATTCAGAAAGCTTCAATTTATAGATCTTTCTATTGTTGACTTCTCGGTGCTGAATTTGTTTGAAGACGTTGATAATGATAGACTAAGGGGGAGTATTGTTGGAGCTGGAAAAGATAGTCTATATTATCAACACAGTGAAAGTCAACAAAAGTCAACGTCACGATCAAAGTCAACAAAAGTCAAACCGAACACGTTCGAGATGAGGAACCGAGACGAGACGTTGAAGATTTAATTGACTAGGAGTTTTATTGTAATAAATATATTTTATGTGAACAAAATATATTTTATCTTTATTTTAGTCATTTTTATGCTTAATATGTAATTTTGTATTAATTAGCCTAAGTCTAGGGGGTTAAGTGCAATTAGTGAATATTAGTCTAGACTATAAATAGGTTAATTGTCATTAGTGTTGGTTAATGGTTGCATGACCAATTGATTGAGGGATTTACTTGTAAACAATATTATTAGCAATCAATAGAGATCAAAGGGGTTTTATTATGATTATCATTATTTTGATCTAATTCTTCATGATTTGATTCAAGTCTGATTATCCTGGAGTTACATTTTGCCTTTCTCCTTTCTCCCACATACCAGTTGTTCAACTATTGTTTTTGAACTTTTCACTTTGGCTAGATCAACCTGAGTGGCAACATGAGCCAATCTCTCTTGTTCTAAAGCTTTGGTCATCTCTTTAAGTTGCTTCTTTACTAGTTCAAGTTCTTTTAAGGTTTTGTTCCAAGAAGTTTGAAGAGATATAATCTTATCATCTGAGATTTTGTGATCAATTTTGAGCTTATTCTGCATTAACTCTTCTTGTTTTAGTTTATCACATATTTTGAATGAGTAGGTTTTGTAGTGTTTTACTTGTTCAAAACATGATTTAGTGCACATTTTCTCTCTTACTTCCAATGGTATTTCTGGAGAAGAAGGTGAAGACTCAGTATTAGATTATGAGTTTTCAACCTTGCGTTGTTCTGACTGTGCCATAAGAGCAACTTCTTCTGAATCTTCCTTTGGTTCAGATTTGTAGCTCCAGTCATTATCTTCCTCATTGTCTTTTCACCTTCTACCTTTGGATCCTTGTCTTCAGACCAATCTTTATTGTTAATCTCAGCAATAAGTGCTAAACCAAAAGTGAGATATGCTGTAAACTGTTCAACATAAGCACTTCAGTCATAACCATCCTTAATGCTAACAACTAAAGCTTTCTTTGGCTCTTCAGATGCCTTTGATTCTTCTTTCAGTTCTTGTATTGGAGGACTTTGATATGGCTTCTGAAATGTCTGCTGAGACGGTTGGTGATATCTTTGACTGTTAGAGCTAGTTTGACCATTGCCTCCTTGAGTTCTTGGAGCTTTGCATTCTCTTGAAAACTGGGCATAGCTGTTACAGTTAAAACATCTTGACTTTGACTTATCAAATCCAATTGTTTTGTTTGCACTTTGCTTATAGTTTCTGTTCACATAAGAATGCTTTTGAGCCCTATAAGCTGTCATCACCATCTGCCAGTTTAGATCCATTTCTTCTACATCATTTGGATCCACTTAAACAGATCCTATAAAATCAAATCAACTTGTTTTAAATGGCTATCTTGATATGCTTGAAAACCTGCCATAAAGGCTGTAAAAGCATATTAGGACTCTTCATCTTGTAAAAGGATGTTTATGACATCTTTAACTTTGCTCGGATTAACAAAGTTAGAAGATAGAGTCTCAGTTTGAGTTTTAGGCATTTGAGGTTTAGGAGGAGACTATGGTTGAGTTGAGTAGATAGGTGCACTTGTGAAAAACCCTGCTCCCACAAACAAGTCACCCTCATCTTCTGGAGTACTTTCATCCTTTACCATAAATGCATTCTCCACAGTATATGCAGGAGAAGCAACATACTTGTACTGAGAAGTTGATGCAGCTCTATCATTGTTTCTTGAGCTCTCATCAATTTCCACTGACTCAATCTTTAAAACTAGAAGATGAAGATCCATTGGAAACTTTTCAGTGCTTTAACAGTGTCACTGTCTATTTCCATGAATATGGAAGTGCATTCAGAAGTCTATCATTTAAGTCTTTAAGATCATTCTTAATGCCTGCAGTTGACATTTATTTTGTAAGTTGCACAAATCTGTTCATCATTTCGTTTATTGTTTCTCCAGAAAGATGCTCAAACAGCTCCAGTTGCCTTTTCAGTTTCTGCTTTTTGAGATCTTGAATCTCTTTGCCCCCTTCACAAATGATTTTTAAGGCTTCGTACATAGTGTAGTCAGTTTGATAACCCTCAAGCCTGGTTAACACCTCTAAAGGTAAACCTTTACACATAAGAAAGCAGGCTTTAATATCGTTCTTTACTTTCTTCAGATCATCACCATGTAGACCATCTTCTAGATAAGGCTCTTGTGAGTCTTTAGTATACACAAATCCTATATCAGGACCATCAGATGTAATATGAATATGTGGTCCTTTCTCTATTGATTTCCAGAGATCAATATTAATAGAGTTTAGATGGTGTTTCAGTCTGAGAGACCAGATCTTGAAGTGAGCTCTATTCTTCAACTTGAGAACCTTGTTCTCAGAATCTTCAAACTTAACCATTTTAAGATTTTAGTTTAAGAAAATAAACTGTTTTTGTTGTTTTTAAAGTTTAAAAAGAAACAAAGAAATGATAATATTTTTGAATTTTAGTTCTTAGAAAATTTCTAAGTGTTGAATGAAAAGTCTGAATTCTGATACGCCTGGTGCTTGTGAAATGCCCACTTAAACTTAGAAACACCTAAGGGATTGCCTTAGTAGAATTCTGAAACACCCAAAAGAAGATGCGCCTGAACAGTTGAAACGCCCAAATAGTTGTCAAATGCCTGAACAGTTGTCAAGCGCCCAAATAGTTCGTCCAAACAGTTGTCAAACGCCTGATAACTTGGTCAAAATTTCTGAAATTCAAACCTGAAGCGCCCAAACAATCATCAAACGCCTAGAATTCTTAGTTTCTGAAACATCCAAAGAGTGTTTAAACTCCCTAACAGTGCCGAAAATCCCATCTCTGAAACGCCTAAACAGTGTTCATGCGCTTAAACAGTTGTTATGCGCCTAAACACTTAGATGAATTTCAGATGATTTTAACACCTCAAGCGCCTAATTTATCATGTTCATAACAACTTGATCTTATCCAACTCTTCAAAACTTGATTAATTGATTTGAAAACTTTCAATCAAGTAGTATATACACCGATAATCAATCTTGAATCATCAATTCTATCAATTAACAACAATCAATCTGATTTTCTGTTTGAATTAGAGTCCGAATATGAAGAACACTTTCGCATACAAATCTGATGAAAATTCAGATCTGAATGTGTGAAATCACTCGATTGTGATTCAATTCATGTTTCTAATGATGAAACACAATTGAAATCAATAATGAATTGATCAATTGCTATCAAACACAAATTCAAATGATTCACAGGGGCTCAAAAATTGATTTTAGCTCCAAATCACTGAACCGAAAGCTCTGATACCATTTGATAGGTTCCAATGAATCGATCTGTGTTGATGCTATGATGCAATTATCAATTATATGAACAATATAATCAACAAATGCAAATATATCAAAAAGTCATAGAAGTTTCATTGATAGTATTGCAAACGGATACAATGTACAATTGAGAGAGTTCTAACAATATTCTGCAAAGTCTGCCTTATAAAAAATACATAATTTCCTATTTATACTAAACAATGAAAACTAAGGAACATATATTTACAAATAAGTCCCTATACTATGACAAAAACAAAATATAAAGACTAAATGCTAATCTTTAAGAGCTCCAACACCCTTTTATGGTGCAATAGTTTTTTCTCTTATCCCCTAACGTTATCACAATCATTAACTCCACTAGAGGTGTAGTAATTTCTTGATACTACTACTTTGAGAATCCACCGCACGTAATAGGCCCTTATGATAGGGAAATCCCTACTAAGATTTAGAATCACCATGTCACAAATTAGTGCAATTTAACAATGCATAGCAGGGCATACTTAAATTCATCATCCTTGTTAGATCTAGGAAAAATAGATCAAGATCATTTTGTATAGGCTTAGAACATGATCAATAATTGTAATGAATATTTGTAATCCATTATTTTGATGTATACATTATGTATATAGGTTAACCCATATATGTGTTGATTTGTATGTATGATTGTAGGATCAAACATTAGACTTAGTCAATTTCTTAAAATGACTAAGTGTAAGAAACATCTATGGACGAACAAATTTGTTCTTCCGTAGATAATCTTCTAACTGGAAAATGCATCCGAGGATTTCATACGGAAGAACATCAATGCTGAGAAGTCTAAGGGAGTAGAGAGATCAAAGACCCAGGGATGAACAACTTGAACAATGAAGTATACCAAGTGAAGATTCCAACGGAAAGCAAACTCCTGCGGAAGACAAATTTCCGGCGGAAGACCAAACACATGTACTTGAATGATACAAGTAATTCAAGTCAACAAGTCAACAAATCAATCACGAATTCCAAGAGATTTGTTGTTTCCTTAATAGAAACACACGTGTCTATAAATATGAGTCCTAGGTTTCACATCAAAGAGAGCAACAGACGACAACTTACCAACCATCATATCAATTCACACAATCAATCAAACACAAAACCCTAGCAGTCGTCACATCAATACATAGAAAACATCAACACTTTCGAAGCAATCACTGTTTATAGCATTCATTATCTATTCATCTGTAATCATTAACAAGTTTTAATGAAATACTTTTGAATCAAATCTTGTTCTAATATTTATTGTGTTGATATCATTGTGTTCTTAAGCATTAATATTCATTGTCATTGATTTTTGAAAATTAATCATTTAAGGAATGGTTAATGATCATTCTGCAAATCATTAACTCGATTCCAATCTAACACTGATGATTCCTGCTTGCGATCCTTGGATTCACAGGTGATAACAGCAGAGCCTATGATTCATCAAGCTCATATAGTCGATTTTTGGAATTCAACACAAATAAACGAAGATGGAGAATCTGAAGTGATTGTGGCTGATATTAAGAATGAAAGACTAAGAATGGATGAGCAGACCATCAGAAGGCTACTAGAGTTGGGAGTTCAAGAAGAAGGTCACCTGGATGTATTTGAGAATGAGTACATAGAGAAGGTGTTCTATCTGATGGTGTATGATAGTGATTTTGAAAGGGAGAAATAAAGAAAGGAAGATTGTGCAAACCCTATAGATTTCCGCGTCACACTTATCTTAAGTGCATCTCAAACAGAAAATTTGGATTACATAGATTCTCTAGGCACATTTCTTCCGGAATCATAGGCATGTTTGAGGGGAGGACATACAACTATGCAAAATACATCTTTGGTTGTCTGTGTGACCAAATAAGAGTGCAAAAAGCTGATAAGATGTATATGTTTCCAAGGTTTTTACAACTGATCATAAATGCTGAGCTTCCTGGAATAGACAGAAATGGAGATGTGTTTGTGCAATCATATTTAGGAAGATTTGTACTTAACAAGATCAGTGGAAAATACCAAGCTAGAGACATGCCCATGTTTGGTCATGTGGCTGATCCAAATGCCAATATTCCACAAGAGCTGGTGTGGGAAAACTAGCAAGACATAGTAAAACAAAACATATTGAAATCAGGTACCATTTTCAGAGAGATTGCTCAGAAAAAAGTTTGATAAAGTTAGTCAAAGTAGATACAACAAATCAACTTGCTAAATTTATTCTTTAAAGCCTTTGATTCCGTTAGATTTAATTTTCTAATTGAGTCTCTGGGCATGATTAACTTATATTAATCATTATGAACAAAGAAAAGCATGTGTCTGTCATTGTAAATAGTAATATATAAAACCCAAAAACATTCAAAATAAACATAAAAATAATAAAAAATAATAAAAAATTATCCTTCAGAAGATTTATAATTAACATCGGAAGAAACTTATGTCGTAGAAAACAAATAACAAATTCAGTACATTTACCTTCGGAAGAAATTTCTGAAATATCTTCTGAAGCTTAAAATTAACTAAAGTAGTTATATGTTTTCAATTAAAATTTTTCTTCCGAAAGCAATTTACCTTCGAAAGAAATTTCTGACACATCTTCCGAAACTTAGAATAAAAATAATGTATTTCTTATTGTGTCTTTTGATTTAGCATGACATATGTATGGGAAATGATTGTACACTATGCCTTTGCTTACTTCCTGACTTCTTAAATATCATAAAAATCTGATCAAAGTTTCTTGATATGTGAGTAGGTTCATCTTGAGTGGAAACTACACTAAATGCATTCCTAACTTAATGCCAAGTGACTGTTTGTGGGAAATTCCATTTTGAGGATACAACATGTGAGTCTTATTCTGATGTGACCAAATAACTCATCTAAGCACACTATGTAGCAACACTTTATAATGTCTATCTTCGCTAATCATATTCCCTCTGTTTTGTGTAAACAGAGACATGGGTGTATGATCACCACACATTTGTAACCAATTGGTGAAAATATTAAGATCCTCATCATCCCTCTATTTTGTGTAAACAAAGATCTGGGTTAAAGGCACCTTTATTTTACGGATGTAAAGACCTGGTGACCTGATGATGATCATATCTTAGCTCTCAAAAGAATCCTATATGATCAACTGTATATTAACTTCAGAGCTATTACATCACTGTATTAATGAGATGGCAAATACATCTCAAGATAGAACATATAACTTAAAGTACATACTTTGTAAGTGTGAAAAAGTGATGATTTGACTCCCAAAGGGAGGACAAACTCTAAGTGATTTGAATGTGGAGCCCATAACAGTTACTCACTAATAAACATAAAAACATGATAAACAACATGCCTAGTTGATACATTACTCTTGTTTGGATTTAAGTGGACAAACATACTTGCAATTAGAACTAGAATCAAGTATCATATCATCAAACAAATCAAACAAGAAGATGCTTAGTGTTATAGTATGGTCCCATTCTATGTTTATATATGCTTGTGTATAGTACTTAATTCATTTTTTGTTTATTTTAATTTCTTTCTTTTTCAATACGTTTGGACAGTCATGAGTCTTTCATGATATTCTTCTTATAAATTTATTATAAATACCTTCATTTAACATTAATCAAAAATTTAAGGGGAGTAGATAATTCATGAAAACAATTTAACATCAGAATTGTCAAATAAATTGTCAATAAGGAATATAAAGAAATTGGAACCTGAGCACTAACTTGGTTGTAAGATACATGAAGATTTTCAATTTATAAATCTTCTTCTGCATAAATTTTCATAAAAACAAAGTCAACAAGGTCCAATAGAAATAAATGGTTCTATCATTTGATTAGGACCATACAATCAAAGAAGTTTCAAACTATACATTTTCAGCAGAAGCTACATTGCATTTAAGCATCAGCAAAAGCTACAGTGCATTTTTAGCATCAGCAGAAGCTACTGTGCGAAACTTGATGAAGTAAAATATGACTATCCGTAGATTGGTAACCTACGGATGAGTTAATATTTTAAAAGTATAATCTATTTTCATAGATTGGTAACCTATGGAAAATCTAGTTATACTTCAATAAAAAATTCAATTTTTAAGTTAGGCATCCGCAGATGTTCTACAGAAGAACTGAAATCTGCAGAATAAATAAATTCCACGGAAGAGTAATAAGGAAAGTGGGACCCACTTCATTAAATAAATAAAATTAATGTGTCCAAGGGAATATAAATGATGTTTTTGACTTGGTATTTACTATTCACTTATACAGAACCTTTTAAACCTAGAATTCCATTAGTCAAAACCTTTTCCATCCTTCATCCGATTTCAAAATTACTCGAACCTTAAACATCAAATAAAGTTAAATTTGATATCAGATCTTAATTTTAAGGTAAATCATATCATAAACATCAATAATGAACTGATTGATTCATCATCTTTGTCTAAACTCCTCGTATTCTTAGATATGATAATGTTGTTCTAAAATAATCTTCTTCATTCTTATGAACAAATGGCGAATCAATTTGCAAGAGAGCACAATGTGTGTGCATTCTTAAATCCCGACGATCCTGTATCGGAAGGATGTCGGGATATCATCAGATACATACGACGATCCAGGCTTTTCTATGCTTTAACCGCAGAGCTTGTGATTCATCAAGCTCATATAGTCGATTTTTGGAATTTAGCACAAATAGAGGAAGAAGGAGAATATGAAGTGATTGTGGCTGATATCAAGAATGAAAGACTAATAATGGATTAGCAGACCATAAGAAGGGTACTAGAGTTGGGAGATCAAGAAGCAGGTCACCTGGATGTATTTGAGAATGAGTACATAGAGAAGGTGTTCTATCTGATGGGGTATGATGGTGATATTAAGAAGGGAGAAATTGTAGGATTCTATGTGCCCAAGACACTTAGAATATTGATGTGGTTAGTACGTTATGATCCAAGTCGGGTTATACCCAATAACAAGCTTAGAAAACACCAATTAATATTTAATTGATGATATGATCATACAATTAAATTTTTACACCAATTTAGAAAATAGGTTTTCTAAATAATTTGCATATGAGAGGGAACAACTTATTAGGATATTTTGTTCAATAATATTATTTGATGTGTTATTTAAATTGGTTAGATGACACCAAATAATAATGAGAGATTATAACTTATAAGTTAAAAGGTTAATTGTATAAGTTATATAAGTTGTACATACAATTAAATGGTTAATTGTATGTCTAGTTACAAGACCATTTAACATATATGTGTGTGTTCAATTAAAAAAAAGGGGGGGAAACCCTTTTGAATATGCATTTTCGGCCACCCCCCCCCCCCTTCATATTCATTGGACCTTTTGTCTTGTAACTAGAATACTCATTTAACTAGTCTTGGAGACCAAAAACCTCTCTCATTCAATCTCAATACATGCAAACACAAGAAAAACTCTCTCTTTTTCTCTCTTGAACCCACGAATTCAGCAGCATAATAGAAGAGTTTGAGTTGTACTTGGTGGTGTATCTTCCTAACAAGAAGGTGTTTTGCAAGGAGGCTTGGGGTATACAAGCTTGAGGACTCCTTCCTTGGAGTTTTGGCCGAAATTTTCAGCATCCTCATCTCCTTTTGGTCGTTTTCTTGCTGCTGGAAGAGGTAGTAATCACAGCTCTTAGTGGCTGTGATTTTATGTGCATTTCATTATGTTCATAGCTTGTTCATTCACATAAATGATCCTTTTTGATTTGGGTTTGTTTTCATCTTAAAACAGAACTAAGAACATGAAATTTTCAGCTTTAAAAATCGGTTTTAAAAGCTACATATCCGCTGCGTTTTCTGAAAGTTTAAATGGTTAAACTTGGATTTTGTGTTCTAGCAAACCCTTCAATGGCATCAAGAGCCGGTTATGTGGATGACTTTCTTGTTTTGTCCTTTAAAATAGGTTTTAAAGGATGATAATGATATATATATAAGCTGATTTGGGGCTGCTATGTTTCTGTTTTGTTGAATCCCCAACTTTCAAGATTATATTTTACATGCTTAAGATTAAATCTTGAAAGATATATATATGTTGATATGTTGTGTTGTTTGGACAACATCTAAACCCGAATTTTCAGTTTATGTTGGCTGAAAATTCGTTGGTTTTAAGGGGATTCATAGTTATATTTTGGATGATATAATGGATGCTTATTTTAGTGCATAACCTAGCCATTGACCTTGTGTTGTTTGGGTGTTTGTAATGGTTGTATTCATTCATTCAATTGGGTTGTATTATTTGTTGTTTGTGCTTTGTTTCAAATGTAATTTATTTATTATTGGGTTGTAATAAATAGATTAGGTGTATTTTCATTTTACTAGATATCTTGTATTAAGACTTTATATCTTGTAATATGAAGACATTCACATTGGAAGCACAAAGGAAGGTCATGAAAGAAACATGGAGCATTTTGGATGCGGTTTCAAGTGGGAGGATTTTGGAAGTTTTCTATATGCTTTGTTTATGACCCTTAGGAATGTCCTATGGACCACACTTGTGATGGCAAACAAGTGTGGACCACTTTAGATGCTAGGTTATGCACATATGCACATATGCACATATGGTTGTTTATGTTTATGCTTGGTTGATTGTTTGTTGTTTGATTGTTTGGTTGATATTTGGATATTCATAACAAACTCATTAACAAACTTAACAAGCTGAAAATTGATGGTTCTTAAAAGTTAATAAAAGGTTATTAAAATGATTTAACGATTTTAAAGATTAAAATAGGTTTTAATCAAAGAACCATAGGGTACCTTGTATTTGAAAGCATGCAAATACAAGTACAGAGAGTTTTCTAAACTAGAATTTTGAAACCTCTAAATTTTTTTTTACAAACAAGATCAACACCGTCCTTTTACACAACACTTGAGTCACTTGGGAACTCTTAGTGGGATAAAGGTCACCTAACCATTTTGAGTACCTAAGTGATGTTTTTCAAGATCATCTTAGGAGTTGTGGGATTGTCTCACAACTCACTCCACCTGGAACACCACAACATAATGGTGTGTCTGAGAGGAGGAATCGAACCTTATTGGATATGGTCCGATCTATGATGGCTAGAAGCACATTACCTCTATCATTTTGGGGTTTCGCTTTGCTCTCCGCGGCCCGTATTCTAAATATGGCCCCAACCAAAAAGGTGGAAAGGACACCTTTTGAGATATGGCATGGAAGGGTTCCATCCCTATCATACTTAAGGGTCTGGGGTTGTGAGGCTTATGTTAAGACTCCCACCCCAAACAAATTGGAAGTCCGATCCACCAAGTGTATCTTTATTGGATATCCTAGAGATTCTATGGGATATTATTTCTATGATCCACTGGAACAAAAGGTGTTTGTTGCCAGAAAGGGTGAGTTCTTAGAAGCAAAGTTCTTTATGGAAGGAACTAGCAGTAGAACAGTGGATCTTGAGGAGGATCGAGAACCACAACCCGATGCACATTTGGTTGAAACTAGCACTCAACATAAGGATGTTGAGGATGATCAAATGGTTGATCAATACACGCAAAACGTTAGCAGAAGTGGTAGAACTAGTAATCCACCTGAAAGATACGGATTTTTCATGGATGGATGCTATGTGGTAGATTCAGATGAACCAACCACATACCATGATGCAGTGTCCAATTTGGATTGTGACAAATGGCTTGAGGCCATGAACGTTGAGATGCAATCCATGTATGACAATCAAGTTTGGGAACTTGTTGTACCACCTCTTAATTCCAAGGTAGTTGGAAGTAAGTGGGTTTTTAAGAAGAAAACCGATATGCATGGAAACTTGGATACTTATAAAGCTAGACTTGTAGCAAAGGGTTTCACTCAAACTCAAGGGGTTGATTATGATGAAACCTTCTCACCTGTTGCGATGCTAAGGTCTATAAGGATATTATTTGCCATAGCTGCTCATTATGATTATGAGATTTGGCAAATGGATGTCAAAACCGCTTTCCTAAATGGATATCTTGAGGAAGATGTCTATATGGTTCAGCCTGAAGGTTTTGTCGATCCAAAACATCGTAATAAAGTATGCAAGTTAAAGAAATCAATCTATGGATTGAAACAAGCATCGAGAAGCTGGAATCACCGTTTTGATGAGGAAGTAAAGAAATTTGGTTTCATCAAAAACGCTGATGAGGCTTGTGTGTATAAGAAGGCTAGTGGGAGCACAGTAACTTTCCTAGTATTGTATGTTGATGACATACTACTATTTGGAAATGACATTCCAACCTTGGAAGGTGTAAAAACCTGGCTTGGAAGTTGTTTTTCCATCAAGGATCTTGGTGAAGCCGCCTATATTCTAGGAATAAAGATCTATAGGGATAGATCAAGGCGGTTGATTGGTTTGAATCAAAGTGCATACATTGATAAGATCTTGAAAAGGTTCAAGATGGAGAACTCTAAGAAAGGTACCGTACCTATTCAAAGAGGAACGATATTGAGTACGACTCAATGTCCAAGCTCAAAGGATGAGCAAGATAAAATGAAGGCAATCCCATATGCATCTGCTATTGGATCCATCATGTATGCAATGATATGCACTCGACCGGACGTGTCATGCGCTTTAAGCATGACAAGCCGTTACCAGCAAAATCCTGGAAACAGTCATTGGATGGCTGTTAAGAACATACTTAAGTACCTAAGGAGGACAAGAGATATGTTCCTGATCTATGGATCTGGTGACGAGGAGCTCGTTGTAAAAGGTTACACGGATGCGAGTTTCCAAACCGATCGTGACGATTCACGGTCACAATCGGGATACATTTTCATTCTGAATGGAGGAGCTGTCTCTTGGAAGAGCTCCAAGCAGGATGTGGTGGCTCTATCAACTACAGAATCAGAATACGTCGCCGCCTCATTGGCAGCTCAAGAAGCTGCATGGTTGAAGAAATTCATTGCCGATCTAGGGGTTGTCCCTTCCATTCAGGACCCCCTAGAGATCTTTTGTGACAATGAGGGTGCGATTGCTCAAATCAAGGAACCTCGTGCTCATCAAAAGACTAGGCACATTGAGCGGAGATTCAACTACATACGAGATGAAGTTGAAAAGGGAAAGATATGTATTCGCAAAGTTCACACGGATCAAAACATTGCGGATCCTCTCACGAAGCTTCTTGAAAAGGCAAAGCATGAGTGTCATACTTGTGCCATGGGACTTCGATATTCTAGTGATTGGATTTGATCTGTACATTTTGTATTTGGATATGTGGAACTCTTTATTATTTGAATAAAATTATTTGGTTATAATGTTTCAATTAATGTTCCAAATTAGCATGTTTTATCCATGAGTAAAATGTTTACTCTAAAATGTCCGTAGTCGCTCATACTTGTGGGAACAAGTGTGAAAGTAAGATTATTATGAACTTGGATTGGGTGATATTCATAAGGATGAATATAGAGCAATGGGTTGCTACCAAGCTTCATAGATATTTGTGGGATACAAATATTGGACTAACCCGCACCTCAAATTTTACTACATAGAATCTTATCGATTGATCATAAGTAAGTTTGAGTAAAGGGCGAATATCATTTGGTATCCTCAGACCTGAGATACATATTGGGTTTTGATATTCACCAAGTTTTATACCTTGAGCTCATTCTTCACTGTCCTGAAATAGTGGACAGCACATAAGAGTATGTTCAGGTATGACACGAGGTGTTTGTGAGAAACGTATGTAGTCAAGATGGAATTTGTTCCTCTTATTCGTTGAGAGTTAGATGTCTAAGGCCTGATTAAGTTAAATCAACAAGGAATGATCATTCTGTGTTTTTGGATTTAACATGACATCTATAACAAAAGGATAGATGATTGATTCACCTAAATCATTTCAAGTAGGGTACTTGAAAGGGATGATGTTATTGAATGGCTATAAGTCATGCGTATTAAGGGTAGTAAACCGTTGTTAGGCGGTATTTACTGCTTGCATCAATCTTCTATGAATCTTGGGCAAGTGGGAGATTGTAGGATTCTATGTGCCCAAGACACTTAGAATATTGATGTGGTTAGTACGTTATGATCCAAGTCGGGTTATACCCAATAACAAGCTTAGCAAACACCAATTAATATTTAATTGATGATATGATCATACAATTAAATATTTACACCAATTTAGAAAATAGGTTTTCTAAATAATTTGCATATGAGAGGGAACAACTTATTAGGATATTTTGTTCAATAATATTATTTGATGTGTTATTTAAATTGGTTAGATGACACCAAATAATAATGAGAGATTATAACTTATAAGTTAAAAGGTTAATTGTATAAGTTATATAAGTTGTACATACAATTAAATGGTTAATTGTATGTCTAGTTACAAGACCATTTAACATATATGTGTGTGTTCAATTAAAAAAAAAAGGGGGGGAAACCCTTTTGAATATGCATTTTCGGCCACCCCCCCCCCCTTCATATTCATTGGACCTTTTGTCTTGTAACTAGAATACTCATTTAACTAGTCTTGGAGACCAAAAACCTCTCTCATCCAATCTCAATACATGCAAACACAAGAAAAACTCTCTCTTTTTCTCTCTTGAACCCACGAATTCAGCAGCAAAATAGAAGAGTTTGAGTTGTACTTGGTGGTGTATCTTCCTAACAAGAAGGTGTTTTGCAAGGAGGCTTGGGGTATACAAGCTTGAGGACTCCTTCCTTGGAGTTTTGGCCGAAATTTTCAGCATCCTCATCTCCTTTTGGTCGTTTTCTTGCTGCTGGAAGAGGTAGTAATCACAGCTCTTAGTGGCTGTGATTTTATGTGCATTTCATTATGTTCATAGCTTGTTCATTCACATAAATGATCCTTTTTGATTTGGGTTTGTTTTCATCTTAAAACATAACTAAGAACATGAAATTTTCAGCTTTAAAAATCGGTTTTAAAAGCTACATATCCGCTGCGTTTTCTGAAAGTTTGAATGGTTAAACTTGGATTTTGTGTTCTTGCAAACCCTTCAGAAATAAAGAAAGGAAGATTGTGCAAACCCTGTAGATTTATGTGTCACACTTATCTTAAGTGCATCTCAAACTATAAAATCCAGATTGGATAGATTCTCTAGGCACATTTCTTCTAGAATCAAAGGCATATTTGAGAGGAGGACATACAACTATGCAAAATACATCTTTGGTTGTCTGTGTGAGCAAATCAAAGGGCAAAAAGCTGATAAGATGTATATGTTTTCAAGGTTCTTACAACTGATCATCAATGTTGAGCTTCCTGGAATAGACAGAAATGGAGATGTGTTTTTTCAATAACAATTAGGAAGATCTATACTCAACATGATCAGTGGAAAATACCAAGGTGGAGACATGCCCATGTTTGCTCATATGGCTAATCCAAATGCCAACATTCAACAAGAACTGGTGTGGGAAGACCAACAAGATAGTTCATCAGCTGATACTGAGCAAGCCTCACATTCCCCACAACCTCAATCACCCATACACCACCATCATCAATCTCCCCAACCTCAATCTCCAGCCAGTAAAAACACCCAACCAATCTCTCCAATTCACCCTCAATGACCAATTCAAAACCAATTACAAATTTTTCAACAACCTCTAACTTCTGAGCATCAATCATCTGAGAGCATTTACACTGGTGAGACTGAGTTAGCCTCACAAGCCAATACTGTTCAACTATCTCTAACCAAACCTGAAACCCCTATTCACTCAAATGATATTGAGCCTGTATCTCTAATCATAGATCCTCAACAACAACAACAACCATATCAAGAACAGGCAGATCAAGTTGTTGAATCTAGTTCAACCTCAGCCAGTGTAGCCCCTGATGAAGTGAATGATGAAGAGATTGCTGCTCAACATCAAGAAAGGGAAGAACAAGCCAATTATGTTGATGTGATTGCTTACAATGAAGATGATCTTAGTGATGATGATATCCCAGTCAGCAAAAGTTATCTGGTGGCTAAATACAACAAGCTAATCATAAAAACAAATAGAAGGTTGGAAAGGATTGTCACACCCCAACCCTGACGGCGGAAACGTCGAGGTGTGAGAGTTAAGACCGTTCACAGCCACATAACGCTATTATTAAATCCAAATATATTATTCATAAGTTTCAAAGGTAACATTACAAACATAAGTCTCAAATAAAGAAATTAACAAGCATAATAAGAAATATAACAAGCTCATTCATTTATTTAACTAGGTCCATTCCTAGGTGTGAACAAGCTTCAAAAGTGGCGATCAAACTTGAGTATTTCCTGAAACATGTTAAAAATAAAGGGTCAACATAATGTTGGTGAGATTTTCATAGTTTACAATTCATAAGTATATAAAAGATGGCACTTCATGTTGTATGTTAGAGAACAAAGTAACTAGGGATGTAAGACAGAATGCACAATCAAACCTTGACAGATTTTTACAAGTCTCGAACGTTTACAACTATATATGATTAGCTAAGCGTCTTGGATCAACCAAGCAGGCTTGTCAGGCCCATAGATCTATGACGTCGCCAGGCTAACAATAGTAAATGATTGTACATATATTCGACATTACATGGTAGCTACAAAGTTCAACTAACCACAACACACAAGTAAATTGCCATAAGTTTACAAGAATCAAACGTTTAAAAGAAGTAACATTATAAAATTTTAAAGGAATTATATCCATTGTTAATAACTTGTGTATTATAACATATATTTGAACACTATAAATCAAAGAAAATATAAATTCAATAATAACATAACAATTTAAATTATTATGTAAATCATTTTTATAACTATACTTAGTAATTGTTAAAAATGTTTTATATGAATAAAATAAATTTACAGAAAATAACTTAAGTGACAAAATTTTTTTTCTGAAAATAACAAGAGGGTGCCCGGGTTCGAACCCGGGACCTCTACCTTGACAAACGAGTGGGGAACCAGTGAACCAAGGGCAGATGGCGTGCTAAGTCCCAGTTTTAAAATCTTAAAATCATAACCATAAGGAAATCCCCAAATCCAAGAACCCTAGATTGTTTTTGAATCAAATTGAACATCAATTCGATATTGCTAACGAATATACTCATGGGGCTTTTATTCCCCATGATTAAACAATTGTTCAGGTGGGTACAATTACCCGTTTTGATTAGATATGATGTTAAGACACTTGATGAACACGTCGCGGCCATAGGTGAACTATGGTTTTGAATTTGTTGATGATATTCCAATTAACTTTGTGTAAAGCTTTGGGGGTTGTTGTTGATTGAATGCCCCTTATCAATTGAGGTTTAGAAGGCTCGGCGAATGGGTTTCGGTTGGGTTGCAGCTTCGGTGATAGTGGCGATCGATTTCAATGACTGTGTGTGTTTCAGGTGTAATTGAGGTTTGTATACGATTTGAGATAGATAATCAATCGTTTTGGGTTCATTTAATTTGATTATTATTGAGTTTTAATATCCAAACGGCTATGGATTTTAAGGTCGACGGTTACGCATTAGAATGGGTGGTAACCAACGTTTTAAGCTCAATCATTGTAGTTTATTGAGTTCGAGTTGAGTTCCCGAGTGGGTATGGTTGGTTTGGGGTTAAACTTTGATGTATTTCGATGGTTTTAAAGTCGCCGGACTCCGGCTGGAGGGTGGCCGGAGTTGCGGCCGGAAAGTCGGGTAAGGGAGGGGAAGTTGTGTTTCATTTTTAAGGAATTACATAAATGGTCCCTGTAGTTTTCAAACTTATTATTTTATGCCCAAACCTTAATGTTTAAAGTTTCAAAAATCATAAAACAAACCCTTATACTTAGTTACATTAAATTTTAATCATTTTTAAGTTTAATAAGTTTTTATAAATTATTATTATTATTAGTTTTACCATAATCTTAGTTATTTTTAGCCTTATTATTATGATTTGTATCATTATTATTATTACTATTATTGTTTTTTTTATATTTATTATTTTTGTTATTATTATTATAGTTATCATAATTTATTATTATTATTATTATTATTATTATTATTATTATTATTATTATTATTATTATTATTATTATTATTATTATATAACTTACTAATCTTTTCTTGTTAATATTATTATTATTAAAATTATTATAAAGATTGTTATTTAATTATTATGTAATAATTTACATTATCAACTTTTAAGTTAAAGAAAAAAACAAATTAAAGCAATAAGCATAAGTAACCCATAAGGTTCAAATATAGCAATAAAAGCCCTTACAAGAATTAATAACGCTAACTTTAAATTAACCTAAAATTACAAGATGTTACAGTCTCTCCAACTTAAAAGAATTTGGTCCCGAAATTAAGAATGAACTAAACGAACAAATGCGGGTACATCTTTTTCATATGCTCCTCACTTCCCAAGTGAACTCAGCTCCACGTTTGTTTTCCCAACGGACTTTGACGATCGGTGTAGTTGTGGTTCTAGTTTTCTTCATGAAGCGATCCATAATTTCAACAGGTTTCTCAACAAAGTGCAATGACTCGTCGATCTGAATGTCTTCCAGTGGAACATGCAGACTCTCGTCGGCCAAACACTTTCTCAAATTTTAGACATGGAACACAGGATGAACTCCACTAAGGTCAGAAGGTAGTTCCAGTTTATAAGCCACTTTCCCAACCCTTTTCAAGATTTTGAAAGGTCCTACAAATCTTGGAGCTAGTTTACCCTTCTTTCCAAAGCGAATAACACCTTTCCACGGTGAAACCTTAAAAGAACCATGTCGCCAACTTGGAACTCCAACGGCTTACGACGCTTATCGGCGTAACTCTTTTGTCGACTTCTTGCCACTTCAAGGTTCTTGCGGATTGTGGAGATTTTATCGGTCGTTTCTTGTATAAGTTCAGGACCAGTGATGAAATTTTCACCAATGTCGGTCCAGCAGATCGGTGATCGGCATTTATGACCATAGAGTGCTTCAAACGGTGCCATCTTGATACTCGAGTGATAACTATTGTTATACGAGAATTCTGCGAGCGGTAAATGCGTATCCCAATCACCATCAAAGTCAAGGACACATAGTCGTAGCAAATCCTCGAGGGTTTGAATTTTTCGTTCGGTTTGACCGTTGGTTTGAGGATGGTAAGCCGTACTTAAATACAATTGAGTACCCAAGAGTTCTTGCATAGACGACCAAAAGTGCGAAGTGAAATGAGCGTCTCGGTCGGATATGATGTGCAACAGCACGCCATGACGACTTACAATTTCGTCAATGTAGATGCGAGCTAGTCTTGAAATCTTGTATGTGTCTCGTATGGGTATGAAATGTGCCGTCTTGGTCATACGGTCAACAATCACCCGTATACTATCATGACCACGAGGAGTACGAGGTAACTTGGTTATAAAATCCATGGATATATGTTCCTATTTCCACATAGGGATTTCAGGTTGCTCAAGTAAACCACTTGGTTGTTGATGCTCGGCTTTGATTCTTGCACAATAGAGACACTTGGAAACATATGACGCGATATCTTTCTTCATTCCAGGCCACCAATATTGACCACGCAGGTCCATGTACATCTTATCGGAGCCAGGATGAATGGAGTAGCGAGCTTGATGAGCTTCGTTCATGATGAGGTGTCGAAGGTTATCACGATTCGGGATCCAAAGTCTATTCAAGAAGTACCACATGCCATTCGGTTTTGTCTCTAGTTGAGACCGAACGTTAGACGGCAAATCTTCATCTTTCCCTTCGTCGGTTAATGTTGCTTTTTGAGCCTCGCGAATGCATAACTCGAGGTCACTTTCAATCCTTATGTTTTGAAGCATGATAGTAGCGTCGTTAACATCCACCTGTATCTCGGTCTCAAATTCCCCTAACGTATCAAACCATTGTCTTCTATCTCGAATTTCATGTAGTGAGACAGTCTTGTTATGAACCTTGCGACTCAGCGCGTCGGCTACAACGTTCGCCTTTCCAGGGTGGTAGCGAATGTCGTAGTCGTAGTCGCTAATCAAATCAATCCAACGTCTTTGCCTCATGTTGAGATCCTTTTGATTGAACACGTGTTGGAGACTCTTATGATCGGTGTAGACTATGCATTACGTCTCATAAAGATAAGGTCGCCAGATCTTCAAAGCAAAAACCACAACACCAAGTTCAAGATCGTGGGTTGTGTAGTTCACTTCATGAACCTTCAATTGCCTCGACGCGTATGCTATGACTTTGCCCTTTTACATAAGAACACAACCAAGACCTTGATTAGAAGCATCGCAATACATGGTAAAGTCATCGTTCCCATCGGAAAGTGTGAGAATAGGAGCGTTACACAACTTGCGTTTCAATGTCTCGAAAGCCTCTTCTTGCTCGGGTCCCCATTCAAAGAGCCAATTATTTTGGGTTAGCGCCGTTAATGGCTAGCAATCTTCGAAAAATTCGCTATGAACCTACAGTAATATCCCGCTAAGCCCAGAAAAGAACGAACCCCGGTTGGGGTTGTGGGAACACACCAATTCTTCACGGCTTCAATTTTAGCAGGATCAACTTGAATTCCTTGGCTATTCACCACATGCCCTAAGAATTGCACTTTCTCTAGCCAGAACTCACACTTGGAAATCTTGGCGTATAATTGTTCCTTCTTCAAAAGTTCAAGAACTTGTCGCAAGTGTCTCTTCTGATTGATTTTCGTCTTGGAATAGATAAGAATGTCATTAATAGACATGATTACAAACTTATCCAAATACGGTTTACATACTCGATTCATGAGATCCATGAACACGCAGGTGCATTGGTCAAGCCAAAAGGCATAACCATGAACTCGTAATGTCCATATCGAGTACGAAAAGGGGTCTTCGGTATGTCGTCATCGTGTACACGTAATTGATGATACCCAGAATGTAGATCGATCTTTGAGAATTGAGTTGCTCCTTGAAGTTGATCGAAGATATCATCGATTCGAGGAAGAGGGTATCGGTTTTTGATGGTAGCACAGGTGCACCCGACGGTGATGAGCTAGGATGAATGAACCCCTTATCGGTCAATTCTTGCAGTTGACTAGCTAGTTCTTGCATTTCATACGGTGCAAGACGATAAGGTGATTTAGCCACAGGGTTTGCACCAGGCATTAAGTCAATCTTGAACTCAACTTCTCGCACGGGAGGTAATCCCTTAAGATCTTCGGGAAATACCTTGGGAAAATCTCGCACGATAGGAATGTCTTTCAGTTCCTTACCCTTGGCTTTCGTATTAACTACATACACCATGAAAGCTAGGTAGTTTTTACTTAAGCACTTTCGGGCCTTAATGCAAGACATAAGTTTAAGTCCTTGGGATGATTTCTCCCCAAAGACTTTCAAAGTATCACCTGATGGTAAAGAAATTCGAATGCACTTCTCGAAGCATAGAATTTACGCGTGTTGCTTTGCTAACCAGTCCATGCTGATAATAACATCAAAGCTTCCCAGTTGCATAGGAATAAGGTCGATGAAGAACTCGTGTTCGTTAAGACTCAAAGTATAATCGCGTATTATGACATTAACACGCAGCTTAGAAAGTATAGGCTCGAACTCTAAGGACACGGGAATGAGGATAAGAAAGGATAGTAATTTGAACAAGGATAAACTAAGAGTTGTAAGTCATGCGGAATGGTTCCATTTGATAATGCTTTACAATTTGGAAACGTTGACACGTCAAGGTGAATTGACCCATTTGCCTTAGGAACTTGTGTATGTTGACCATAGTTTATCACTCATCCCAGAAATCCCCAGGTAAGCATAACTAGTCCCGTAGGATTTATGCAAAATGTTTACCTTAGCCCGAAGGCCTTTTTCCAGGAAATCCAGAATACAGGCGTCTATGTGTCACACAATATTCCTTAGGTTCATGAAATCAAAACCTTGATAAGAGTTGTATAGATTAGACATAAAGTCTAAAGATCCAAGTCATAAACAATAAGTATACGATTCCACGTGTCGTCGAGAAAAATATTAAGAGGTGTCATGTTCGGGAAGAGTCAAAGAGTCAAAGATAAGTTTAGGGAGACAAGTAACAATGTTTAAGCAATCTTATGCTAAGGCATCAAATTGCACATAAGAAGGCATAGCATTATGTAGCATGTGAACCATACACTTTACAAGATAGAAATGTAATTCTATGAGGTTCATGCATATGCTATAGTCTAGGTCACCATTTCTAATAACCTAAATCCCTATAGTTATGGGCTCTGATACCAATCTGTCACACCCCAACCTTGACGGCGGAAACGTCAAGGTGTGAGAGTTAAGATCGTTCACAGCCACATAACGCTATTATTAAATCCAAATATATTATTCATAAGTTTCAAAGGTAACATTACAAACATAAGTCTTAAATAAAGAAATTAACAAGCATAATAAGAAATATAACAAGCTCATTCATTTATTTAACTAGGTCCATTCCTAGGTGTGAACAAGCTTCAAAAGTGGCGATCAAACTTGAGTATTTCCTGAAACATGTTAAAAATAAAGGGTCAACATAATGTTGGTGAGATTTCCATAGTTTACAATACATAAGTATATAAAAGATGGCAATTCATGTTGTAAGTTAGAGAACAAAGTAACTAGGGATGTAAGACAGAATGCACAATCAAACCTTGACAGATTTTTACAAGTCTCAAACCTTTACAAGTATATACGATTAGCTAAGTGTACTTGGATCAACCAAGCAGGCCTGTCAGGCCCATAGATCTATGACGTCGCCAGGCTAGCAATAGTTAATGATTGTACATATATTCGATATTACATGGTAGCTACAAAGTTCAACTAACCACAACACACAAGTAAATTGCCATAAGTTTTAAAGAATCAAACGTTTACAAGTGCAATGGTTATAATGTAACATGTTTCACCCCAAAGTGTATAAATAGGAAAAAGGGGTATAGAAATACTCACTTGACCAATAAGTATATAAAGGATGATTAATAAGATAAATAAGCAACGTTCTCACATAGTTCTTCACAAGGTACCTAAGTATATATATTTACAAAATTTAAGTTTAATAATAATATTAACGATTTCACGTGCAATAGGGTATTAGGATTTGGGGATTTTTGTAAATAAATTTAGTGAACTCTTATTTATATTTTGTTCGATAAAGAAGTAACATTATAAAATTTTAAAGGAATTATATCCATTGTTAATACTTGTGTATTATAACATATATTTGAATACTATAAATCAAAGAAAATATAAGATTCAATAACAACTTAACAATTTAAATTATTATGTAAATCATTTTTATAACCATACTTAGTTATAGTTAAAAATGTTTTATATGAATAAAATAAATTTACAAAAAATAATTTAAGTGATTTTAAAAATTACAAGTTTGTAAAAATCATTTTTTTATATTTAATAAATTTTTTTCTAGAAATGAATTAAGGCTAAAAAAACATTCTGAAAATAACAAGAGGGTGCTCGGGTTCGAAACCGGGACCTCTACCTTGACAAACTAGTGGGGAACCAGTGAACCAAGGGCAGATGGCGTGTTAAGTCCCAGTTTTAAAATCATAAAAACATAACCATAAGGAAATCCCCAAATCCAAGAACCCTAGATTGTTTTTGAATCAAATTGAAAATCAATTCGATATTGCTAACGAATATACTCATGGGGCTATTGTTCCCCATGATTAAACGATTGTTTAGGTGGGTTCAATGACCCGTTTTGATTAGATATGATGTTAAGACACTTAATGAACATGTCGCGGCCATAGGTGAACGATGGTTTTGAATTTGTTGATGATATTCCAATTAACTTTGTGTAAAGCTTCGGGGGTTGTTGTTGATTGAAAGCCCCTTATCAATTGAGGTTTAGAAGGCTCGGCGAATGGGTTTCGGTTGGGTTGCAGCTTCGGTGATAATGGCGATCGATTTCAATGACTATGTGTGTTTCAGGTGTAATTGAGGTTTGTATACGATTTGAGATAGATAATCGATCGTTTTGGGTTCATTTAATTGGATTATTATTGAGTATTAATATCCAAACGACTATGGATTTTAAGGTCGACGGTTACGCATTAGAATGGGTGGTAACCAACGTTTTAAGATCAATCATTGTAGTTTATTGAGTTTGAATCGAGTTCCCAAGTGGTTATGGTTGGTTTGGGGTTAAACTTTGATGTATTTCGATGGTTTTAAAGTCGCCGGACTCCGGCCGGAGGGTGGCCAGAGTTGCGGCCGGAAAGTCGGGTAAGGGAGGGGAAGTTGTGTTTGATTTTTAAGGAATTACATAAATGGTCCCTGTAGTTTTCAAACTTATTATTTTATGCCCAAACCTTAATGTTTAAAGTTTCAAAAATCACAAAACAAACCCTTATACTTAGTTACATTAAATTTTAATCATTTTTAAGTTTAATAAATTTTTATAAATTATTATTATTATTATTAGTTTTACCATAATCTTAGTTATTTTTAGCATTATTATTATGATTTGTATCATTATTATTATTACTATTATTGTTTTTTTATATTTATTATTTTTGTTATTATTATAATAGTTATCATAATTTATTATTATTATTATTATTATTATTATTATTGTTATTATTATTATTATTATTATTATTATTATTATATAACTTACTAATCTTTTCTTGTTAATATTATTATTATTAAAATCATTATTAAGATTTTTATTTAATTATTATATAATAATTTACATTATCAACTTTCAAGTTAAAGAAAAAAACAAATTAAAGCAATAAGCATAAGTAACCCATAAGTTTCATATATAGCAATAAAAGCCCTTACAAAATTAATAACGCTAACTTTAAATTAACCCAAAATTACAAGATGTTACAAGGATAAGAGAATTGAAGGGAATGATCAGGGAGAAAGAGGAGTTAATGAAACAACAAGAATCATCTCTAAAAAGGTTAAGGGAAGATGTACAAAGCAACAATGAAGTAATAGATGCATTACACCAACTGGTGAAAGAACTTAAGGAGTCAATGAGGACATAGAAGGAAGAAAAGAAGAGAATGCAAGCTGATCTGGAGATAGGTAACAACAAAAGGACCAATCTGTCTGAGATGCTGAAGAAGAGAGCTCAAGAAGTTAAGGAGTTAAAGGTCAGATTAAGTGTTTTTAAATCAACTGCTCCTAAATCAAAACCAACAAGAGAATCTGCTGAAGCTTCAATACCAATCATTCAATATTCAAGGAAAAGGAAGTACTTGGGTCCTATTAAAAAGGAAGTGATTGAAGTACAAGATACTCCTAAGAGAACAAAATCTACTTCTCCAGAGCACACTCCTTCAGTGGAAGTTTCTACCTTGAAGCCAATATCTCATGTTGAAGCTGGGAGTGATGCTGAATGGAATGAGCTAACTAATGTTGAATCTCCCAAAGAACAAAAAGAAACAAAGGAACATTATCTGATGACTACCAAAGATATACTAGAAGAAAGGCCAGAATCCTCAATGTTTATGACCTGATCAAACATGGTTTTCCATATGACATGGTAGGGAGGATGAATATGATGGAGATGAAAGATCTACTAAAAGAGTTTGAGCTTGCAAGATTTATGATCCCTAACTGTAACTATGAAGCATTCATAACCTTTCAATCAATTCAGCAAATCAAGAAGGATTTGGGTCACTATGATACAGCAAAGCTAAGCAATTACGATATGACATTTTGGTTACAAGTTCATAACTACAAGTTGCATGAGCTGAAGGGAAGATCAGTAGATAAGCTAAGGAGAATGATGGAGCATATGATGACTGTTGAGCTTGAAACTGGTGTGAGATTTAGAACTGAAGCTCCAAATCCTGCTGTTGAGCAACAAGACAAACTCCCTATTGAGCCTATCACAGTTGAAAGTAAAGACAAACACAAAGGGAAAGAAAAACTTATCAGAGAGCCACGTGTAGTTATACCTGGCAAAGTGTGGTCATTGGGAATAACTGTTAGAGAAATAACTGAACAGAAGTCTACTTTGATAGACATGTTTGATCACATCATAACTCCCAGCTCTATAGAAGAAAACAGAATCATGGCATGGAAATATGATCCAGACTGGGAGTGTGCAGTCATGAAGAGATCATCTGCAAGGATTGAATACTTCCATGATGTAGAACAAGTATTGTGTATGCCTAAATGTGACATCAAGGATCTATAGAGCTTAATCATCACTAACTACCCAATTCACCCAAGAGGAAGAGACTTATCTATATTAGTGGGCAACCTAAAGACTAAGTTCAAAGATGATGTGCTGAAAGAAGCAAAGAGAGAGGATACTGAGCGTAAAAGGAGAATGGAAAGGGTGAAAAGATCAAGATCCAACTCCTCCATATTGGTAGATGATGAGCATTAAAAGAGGATTGGATACAATAACAGGAATGCAGCAACAATTAAAAGGTTTGAAGGGAATCAATATACATATCCCATAACAGAACGGGGATATGTTGAGAAAACCAAAGAGCTGGTGCTGCTGAGGAATGAAGATGGAAAGAAAGCTAATAGGATAAGGATCTTTGATCCAGTGGAGATCAAGTTGCTTCACCCAAGCTATACATCATAGTTACATGACAAATTCTTCCCAAAGGTGGCTGATGAAAGAGCTCAGATTTATCTATTCCAATATGTTCATATGATTCAAGTAATTGACAAATTGCATGCAAAGTCATACAAGAGAAGAAGATATGAGGCTGGGCTTTTGAATCTAATATTGAGGAAGTATCAGAACTAAGAATCTCAAAATAAGATGAGCTTGAAATAGTACATAGTCAGAGTGTAGTGGAAACATTACTTCTGAAGAAGATGTCTTGGGATTGAGCTTTGAGACACTACAAAAGATATGCAGAATGGAGATCAACTACAAGTATGATGACCAAAAGGATGTAGTGTCATATTTCAAAAAGAAAATGGTGTCAAGATTCAAGGAACTTTTACTTTAGAATACCTGATTACAAGTGTCTAAGCCTAAGGGGGAGTACTGTTAAATCTAGGAAAAATAGATCTAGATCATTTTGTATAGGCTTAGAACTTGATCAATAATTGTAATGAATATCTGTAATTCATTATTTTGATGTATGCATTATGTATATAGGTTAACCCATATATGTGTTGATTTGTATGTATGATTACAGGATCAAACATTAGATTATTTAATTTCTAAAATTGACTAAGTTTAAGAAACATCTACGGAGGAACAAATTTGTTCTTCCGTTAATAATCTTCTAACTGAAAAATGCATCTGAGGATATTATACGTAAGAACACCAATGCAGACAAGTCTAAGGGAGTAGAGAGATCAAAGACCCACAGATGAACAACTTAAATAATGAAGTATACCAAGTGAAGACTCCTACGGAAAGCAAACTCCTGCGGAAGACAAATTTGCTGCAGAAGACCAAACACCTGTACTTGAATGATACAAGTAGTTTAAGTCAACAAGTCAATCACGAATTCCAAGAGATGCTTCGTTTCCTTAACAGAATCACGCGTGTTTATAAATATGAGTCCTAGGTTTCACATCAAAGAGAGAGCAACAGACGGCAACTTACCAACCATCACATCAATTCACACAATCAATCAAACACAAAACCCTAGCAGCCGTCACATCAATACATAGAAAACATCGACACGTTTGAAGCAATCACTGTTTATAATATTCATTATTTATTCATTTGTAATCATTAACAAGTTTTAATGAAATACTTTTGAATCAAATCTTGTTCTATTATTTATTGTGTTGATATCATTGTGTTCTTTAGCATTAATATTCATTGTCATTGATTTTTAATAATTAATCAATTAAGCAACAGTTAATGCTCATTCCGCAAATCATTAACTCGATTCCAATCTAACACTGATAATTTCTGATTGCGATCCTTGGATTCACAATCCTAGTGGTAAAGGGTTAGGGAATATTTTAGCACTCGGGTGGGTAGCCCAGTCTAGGTTTAGTTGTGTTACATTATTTTATGAAGCATTATTATAGATGATTTTTATCATTATTTATCAAGTTTTATGTGTATCAAACTTAGAGCTCACCAATAATATGTTAATATATTATGGATGTGTATTCCAAGAGAATATTAAGAAATAGGTGACACATGGATAGGAGCTATCATAGTTGGATATTTGAATATTAGCCATCATTCTATTCACTTTCTTATTTTTTTAGAAATTTAATAAATTATGTATTCTAGTTTTTACAATTATTAATTTGGACATTTTAGTAATGATGTAATGTCACATAGACAGTTGACTTTGGAATGTAAGTGCCTTTATGTTTAAACTATTATATTTCACTCAATATGTTGATATCAGTCACGGCTAGTCCTGTTACGGGGTATAAAACTAGACATTGTGGTTCTAAATGAATCTCAAATATTTTAAAATAAAGAGATCTTAATAAATATATCGTGTGTACATTGCATGGAATCAAAGACGTTGATAATACTTTAATATGTTTGAAATGATTGGCAAAAAAACACATGCAAGTAAGCGCGAAGTTGAGTTCTCTAATATGTTTGATATAAGTAGAATTACTTGAAATTATAAAAAATATGTAAAAAGAAACAGATGGCAAAAGGATTTTCGCAATATCTATAATATATTGTGAGGAGACATATCCTCCAATGGTGGATGTAATAGCTTTCAAACATCTTATTACTCTGATAGTTTAAAAGAAAATTGATATGCGTCTCACAGATAACACCTGATATATGTAAAATCATGAAATGTTAGTCTTGAGAACATATGATTGTTGTATAAAATTTGGATCTCAATACATTACGTTGTTGTAGAGTTATTAAATTGAATACAATTGAAACTCCTCATGAGTTTTCAGAAGTAGTTGAGTCTTTAAAAGGTAATTGAAAACATTTTAAGGATGTAAATCTTGTGCACCAATAAACGAATACAAAAGAAATTGTACATGATGATTAACGTATCTCAACGAATTTGTTTGCAAGAACGGTGCAATATTAACTTTGTAAATTATTTAACAATGTCTTTACATATGGTTAAATAAACTTGTGTTAAATTAGAAAGTTTATGTCACAAGATTTTTTATAATTGTATGCATACAAATAATTAGTCAATGTAAAATAAAATTTGGAAAATATGTAAATATCTAAAGCATTGAATCGAAATTTTAAGAAATGTATTATATAGAGTTGACAATATGAGTATGAACTAATAGTAGTTGAGGTGAATAAGGTATAATCGACTTGTTAATTATCTCTGAAAGGGAAAAATTAACATGACGTAATTGTCAATGGTGTGTAAGTATTGTATTATATGCTAATAATATTATTGTATTTTCTCACAAGATTGAAAAAAGTTCAAATTATTAAAGAAATAAATTGAAATAAAAGATGAAACTATAAATTTTTTGCTAGATATGTTAAAATAGCATTAATGATTTTATCCATCAACTAAACTACAATTAAAGGATGTCAAAGCATTTAATAGGAATATAGCTTGTAATTTTTAATTACCTTATAATGATGTGAATTTACCATCTTTTATAAAATAATAAGAAACTGTTAAACGAGAAGTATCATAGTTAATTACAATTACAACATTATTTTTTCTTGCCAGTTACAAAACGATTAGATTTATTATTTATAATGTGTCCAACTAGGAGACAATGAAATATGACAATTCAAATATTTTAATATATTCAAGGTACAAAAAATATAAGTTTATATTATTAACCCATCAAAACAAGTTTAATTAGTATTAAAGATGCAAGTAATATATATAACATAATACTTTTATAGAATCTTGGGGTAATTGTTTATAAATTTAGACAAAAAAGTTTCAATGAAGATCATATATCATTAAGCAGCTTCAGCAGTTACACATCATGATGAATCACCAAACTAAAGTTTTCATCAAATAGTATTATTTAAGTTGAATTCTTTTTTGTTTAACTGAATTTTGTCTCATTAGATTTTTTTAATAAGGTTTTAATGAGACAACATAGCTTATGAAACAATATCAGTGGATGAAATACGGGTTACACTTTTTTCTCTCAACTATGGTTTTATCATTTTGAGTTTTCTGACAATGTTGTGCACAAGTCCGCATCTCCAAGCGTATTAAGTTGACAACAAAGGAAAAGAATTAGAAATATTATTTATTGTGTTTATCAACATTATATAGATAGTATATTCGAATTAGAGATTATCATATTTTTTAAGGTTGTTGGAGTTATAAAATGTTTAAGCTTCTACTTCTATAAATATCTCCTTTGTATCTTATTTAATCAATGATATAAACATCTTTTTTATTATATTGTTTTGCTATTAAGCTTGTTTCAATTTTTGTTTTTATGATCTTCGTATTTATCAAAATGGAGAGGTGGGAGAACAATTATTAGATAGGCTAAAATAATAACATATTTACACTAAAATAATTTATTTTATTATATACTATTAGATATATGTATGAGAAATTCAAGAGAAGACAGCTGCGTTATTATTATGATTGTCGGCAGAATTCTGCATCGTTTCTATTTTAATGTACACATTTTGTATTATTCGTTTGAATATGAATGTAGACAGAACTAAATGGTATCTTTTAATAAACTATTCGTTTTTTTTAATTATTAAATCCCTAATAAATGGCGATTGTATATCATTTATGTTTTGATTCGATTCTTTCATAAATCATAAGAGTCTACTGGAAATGATTGATGACAAAAGCTTATAGTCACACACTTCTCTTGATTCATAACCTCTTATTATTGGGCTATATATTTAGCAGTGAGACAAAAAAACACATGCTACTAATCATTATACTATATTATTTACCAATATTTTATATTAGTTTTACTTTCTTCTTTGCTCGCTCGTTATTTCTTTATCCAATGAAAATCAGCATCTATTTAAATCATTTCAGACAAAGAATTATAGGTTTTTTTGAGTTAATATTATAATAAAAATGTATATTTTTTTAATATAATATGAAAACGTATTTAAATATAGCTTTGATTTCCAAATTTGTGTAAAATGCATGTACTAACAAAATTAATTATAACTTGTTACTAACACAACCAATAGATTTGTGTAGTCGATTTTTTCTTATTTGAATATGGTATACGCTATTTTGGTGAAATATGAAAATTATAATTTGGTTACAAAGTAAAATGAGAATTTTTATTTAGTATAGATATTGATAGCAGAGATATGCGAGAAAATAATATTAAGAATTCATATAAACGTGACATGTGTACTACAAGTTACCCTCAGTCTGATAGAGATGAACTTATCTCTGAGCTTCAATTGAAGATAAGCATGATGGCAAAAGATAATGAGCAGAAAAGAAAATGTTATCGCTCATAGAACTGATCATGATCTTAAAAGATAACAAGATCAATGAGTTGGAGTCTACTGAGAAGAAGATGAAAGATGAGATCAGTGAATACATTGAGAATGCAAAAATTCTAACTACATTGATGGATAATCAAGAAACACTGATTAGTGCTCAATAAGCAAAAAATATTGAGTTAGAGAAGAAAGTTATTAAACTAACTCAGAGAAACAGTTTCTTGAAGATAACATGATAAAGAAAGAAAAAGACGACGATGACAAAGATAAAGAAAACAAATCAGGTAAAGATGAGTTTAATGACATCTTTTGCCCTCATAGTAATGAAGATGGAGGTGATGATAGATAACCTTAGAGAGAGAACAAATTTAGATCTATGGAGAGTCAACAAGATAGACAAGCACATTAGGAAAGCCTGTTGAAGAAGGTAGTCTAACCATGGTTCCTTGTACCGTACCTACTTCTACTCGAACAGAAGAAGACGTTGTTTAGACTACCTTCTTCAATAGAAGTAGGCTATGGCTCAATTTATGAAAGAACATCTTCAAGCAATCAAAGAGCTTGCTATTCAAAAGGAGATCATAGATCTCGAAGGATAGATTGAAGGACACACTTTAGATGAAAGTTTGTATGATGAGTTTGAGTTCCAAGAAAGCCCAAAAAAGAGTCAACTATAGAGGAAATGGTGGAGAAAGCTCAGTCAGATAATTTGATGTTAAAGCCATGTTATCATCAACAATGTATATGAAGCTAACCAAGTATTTAACATGACATATGAAGCTATGACTATGAGGTGTTCAGGTAGAAAGACTGTTAAACCAACAGTAGATACAAAGTATGAGTTGAAGAAACTAAAGAAACAAAGAAAAATAAAGTTGGTTCTTCTTCTACTGCTGCACAACCTACTTCAAGTCAACCACCGGCTCAATATCCATTTCCTTATCCTTATAGAATGACAGATAGGGAAATGAAGGAATTCTTGGCTGGGAATGGCTTACTAAGAGAAAATTAGTTCCTATGAAAACTGTTGATACATCATGTTTCTAGTTTATGTTCTTAATGTAAAAGTCTTTCATTTCTTACACGTGTGTAATGTAACTACTTAATGAAATATAATATGTTCATGATGTTTATTTATCTTTAAATATTTTATATTATTGGTGGTTATTAATGCTAATGGACCATACTTATGGACAATACGCATGAATGAATCATACTTATGGATCAGTCGCACGACTGAACCAGGAGACTAGATGAGTCGTATGACTGAGATATAAGATTGACTCAGTCACACGACTGAACCTTCAGTCGTGCGTATGAATTAACCGCATGAGTCAGTCGCACGACTGAACCATGCCAATGGTTAATGGTTCAGTCGTACGAATGAACACTACAAACCTAACCATGCCAATGGTTAATGGTTCAGTCGTACGAATGAACACTACAAACCTATAAATACCACATAATTCGTGGAAAAACAGAGACTTCAAAGAATATAAAACCCTAGCCGTCCAGAGCGTCATAAACAGCCAATCCAACTTCATAGTTCGTTCCTGATTGATTTCTAATCAATTTTTAACGTTTGTTTCATCGTTAGATCGATCAGGTTGTCGTTCTCATTGATTGGATTGCCAATCACATAGGATTCCGCACTATTTGATCTGGTCTCATGCAGAATCCGTTAGTACTCCGTACGAAAACAGTCCTAATAAGTGGTATCAGAGCATTGGCTCGTGATTTTGTGTGGATTCAATTAGTTTTGGTGTTAAAACCTACGTTTTCAATCAAAAGAGTCACCGTTTTCCTTCAAAAAGTGTTTTTGATGTTTGCATATGTTAAAGTTTTGATTGTTCATCAAACGACAGACTAGGGTTTCTGGAAAAATTCGTATTTTGTGTCAAAGTGTTCAAAATATTCGATTTTTCAAACACAGCAGCTTTCAGTCGCACGATTGGACCATTCGTACAACCGAACCCATTCGCATACTCTCATTTGTACGATTGAGCTCAGTCGTATCACTCATTCGCACGATTAAGCAACTCCAGTCGCTTGACTTCAATCGCCCTGCTCATTCGCACGATTGAATTCATTCGCATCTTTCATTCGCACGAGTGACCCATTCGCATAGCTCATTCGCACGAGTGAATCTGTCCTGCTCTCTTCCACCGTCCGGGTTTACCAAGTCTATAGCAATGGAAGATCAGTTTGCTGTATTCACTGCTGGAAAGGACTCACGTATCCAGAACCTTCTACTTCTAGAGAATGAGATTGGAAACCACAACAAAATGGCCAAAGCTGTTATCTTTGGATGAATACCCACAGTGGAAACAACGGTTTAAAATCTACTTGAATGGAGTTGACCCAAACCTTTGGACATCCATTGAGACTAATTACAAGGTACCAGTCAGCGCAAATGGAGTTAAATTGACTTTGGGGAGGAATGAGTGAATCCCAGAAGACTCTGCATAATGCTAAAAAGAAAGCTTATGCCTTGTTGACTCAGTCTATACCTAAGGACATATTTCATCAGTTCTCTGAGAACAAGCAGTCGAAGAAATTATGGGATGCCTTGGAGAAGAGATACGAAGGAAATACAGCTCTGAAAGCACTAAAGGCAAAAGCTCTTAAGAAGGAATTTGACAATTTCTCTCTTATTAGGAATGAGAGCTTGGATGATATCATTGATCGATTCTATCATCTGATGAGTGAGTTGCACACTCATGGCGTGACCACATCCATGGAAGATAAAGTCTCTAGTTTTGCTGATGGTCTGCCAGACAAATGGGATCCATTTGTGTCTAATCTGAGACAAAACGACACTCTTTCTACTTTAGACATAAATGATTTCATTTTGAAGTAAAGGGAGGAAGAACTATGTATGAAATACAAGTCAAAGAAAGGATCCTATGTTCAGAATCTTGCACTATACAATTCAGTTCCAACTCCGGCTGCTTCAGGTGCACCACTACAAACGGCATTTGTGTCTAGCTCTTCTGCTCCTTCCCAAAGCAGTGCATTAGGAACCATAACATCAGGGTCATCTAGAACCCAATACATAGTTCCTGAGGCAAGTACAACCAAGTTGAAGACCGAGAATCTCGGAAATATCACCGTGGAAGTTGCTAAAGAGCACATAGACCTTCTAGCTGCTGTTGTTCAATATTATGATGGATTAGTTGCTGGTAAGATTGAAAACTCTCATCTTGCTGACGAGGCTACGAGCAAGTTGATGAAAATGAGCTAGAACGCATGGATATAATATGGGGCTTGGCTAGTGCTGTTAGAAGAGCCAAGAAGTTTGTGAAAAATATGGGGCATAGTTTGGTTGCAACGGAAGATACGACGTTTCGATTTGACAAAACCAAAGTAACATGTTTCAATTGTGGTGAAAAAGAGCACTTCAAACGTGAGTGCGTGAAGCCAAAGAAGACTAGAAGTGGAAATCCTTTTCCTATATTCAACCGACAAGACAAGGATAAGATTGGTGCTTCATCTTCAAGTCAAGAGTCTAAGGCGTTGGTTGCTCAAGGTGATGAAGGACAAGACTGGTCCTTCCGATTCATTTCTCAGGGTGAATCAAACAGTGCTTTGGTTGATACATTGGATGATGGATCTGCAAGTGAAGGAGACATCATAGCTGAGCATTCACTTTCAGATATCGAATAAGCTATGGATGTCATTAATCATTTGGTTGAAGAAGAGCTAAGTTCTACAAGCTTAGAATCTCCAGTCACTGAAGAGTCTGACACTGCTTTGATGGCTGATTCGTCTAGTTCTACATAGGTATGTTCTAAAGACGAATTATTTGAAAAACATGCTTGTACTAAATGTGATAAATTTAGGGAAAGCATTGATTTAAAATTTGCTAGGTTATTAGAACATAATGATAATCTAGTAAATGATTTACAACCCAGTAAAGGATCATGTGGTGTCTACTCCTCTGGCCAGTGATCCAGATTCTACGGGTAAACCTGTGAAATCTGTCACTAAACAGAAGGATTCTTCTTTGGAATCAAAAGATAAGATACCTGTTGAGGATTTGGATGATAAAATTAAAAAGGTTAAATTAGGGTCAGGTTCACAAACGTCTATTTCAGAACCTAAGAGGTCTAATCCAATGAACCTTAAACGTATCAATCATCAAAATCCAAATAAAATGAAAATGAAAGATGTTCAAAATGTCAAAACAATTAAGTTTGTTAAAGAAGATGAAACATCTAAAAAGGAAGAACGTCACCCAACCGGACATATCTCAAACCACGACCAAACTCAACTCCATATCACAACATTCCTCAAACTGTTGAAGGAAGATCCTGCTATAGTTGTGGAAGACGAGGACATATCTCTCCAAATTGTCCTTATTATCAGACACCTAAAATGAAAATTTAATTTTTTGATGAAAAACCAAGTTTTTCTAAAATTAGATCTAATGTGTCACCTAACGTTACACCTAAGATTATTAGTGAACCTAAAGTTCAAACCATAAGCCAGTCGTCTGTTTACCACAAACTAGCCTTACACAAAACTAGTTTATGGAAGATCAAAACTAGCAATGTGTCTGATAGTGAGAATAAGAAAAAGAAAGATGTACCCTCATCCTCTGAAGGACAGTGGGTTGAGTTCATGATATATGATACCTCTGGGACACCCAAGCCAATTAAGGCTTGGGTCCCAAACCTGAACTAAGCATTTCCTTTGTATGTGCAGGGTGTCCACTACAGTGCTATCACTAATACCTGGGTTATTGATAGTGGGGCTTCCAGGAACATGACCGGGAATTCATCTATCCTTTTTAACGTCAAGCAAATTAAAGGGGGACACGTATCGTTCGTTCGGAATAAAGGAGGTTACATCACTGCTCAAGGCGAAGTAGGAAATGAGAAATTGAAGTTTGACAAGGTCAACTACGTTCAACAACTGCAAAATAACTTGCTTTCTGTCTCCCAAATCTGTGATAAGGGATTTAAAGTTGTGTTTGACAACAAGAAGTGCTACATGTTGAAGAAGGAGTATGTTGTCGAGGAGGATAAAATTCTAATGTCAGCTTTAAGATATAACGATCTGTATGTCTTTGATCTATCAAAAGCCTCCACAGCTGAGTCTACTGCCCAGTGCTTCTTGTCAAAGGCAACAGAGAGGGATTCAGTCTTCTGGCATAGAAGAATGGGACACGTTAATCCCAGGAACATGAATCATCTGGTTCATAATGATTTGGTGAATGGAGTTACAGTCAAGAATTTCCAACTCCCAGATTTCTGCGTAGCATGTAAGAAAGGGAAACAGACCAAGAAGTCTCACAAAGCAAAAAAAGTCAATTCTATTGACATTCCTCTTAAGCTTCTACACATGGATCTGTTTGGCCCAGTCAGTACAAAGAGCATTGCTGGTGATTGGTACTGCTTTGTAGTAACTGATGATTACTCAAGATTCTCTTGGGTGATGTTTCTGAAAGCAAAGTCAGAGACATTTGAATCATTCAAACATCTAGTCACTACATTGGAATCACTCTCCAAGCTGAAAGTCAGAAAGATTCGACCAGACAACGGAACAAGTTCAAGAATCAGTGGATGGAGGCATTCTGTCGAGAAAATAGAATTGTTCATCAATTTACTTTTGCGTACACTCCACAGATGAATGGGGTAGCTGAAAGAAAGAATTGGAGCTTGATAGAGACAACAAGGAAAATGTTAGCCGACTCTAAACTACCTATTCAATTCTGGAATGAGGCAGTGGCTTGTGCATGCTACACTCTCAGTCGAGTCTTAGTGGTCAAACGTCATGGAAAAACGTGTTATGAATTGATCCAGTGACCTAAACCCAACTTGGAGTATCTAGAACCATTTGGAGCATCGTGCAGGCTGTTAAAGAAAACTCAGACTGGGAAGTTTTGTGAGAAGGCAGAAGAAGGTATTTTTCTCGCATATAGTATACCAGACAAGAGAGTTTATAACAACTCAACGGGTTAGGTAGAAGTGTGGTGCAATGTTGATGTCCAAAGATACACCACCCCCTGCTGGCAAAGGTCCTTCGTTCTTCTTTGACTATGATGGATTCTTCAAGTCTTTCAATCTACCTCCTTCTCATCCTGATGATGAGTTATCTTCTCGAATGATGTACGATGTTCTGAATACTCCTCCACTAGACCCGACATCATCGGTTCCATTAGACGATACTTCTAGCCCTTCAGGGGGAGAGCTTGAAGTAATGTGAGTCTTCCTCTGATGGTGAAGGAGGTGAGACTGCAAATGTCGATCAGGAGGAACAGGCTCCCACTACCGAAAGTACACAAGCAGCTGATCTTAATGCCACTGGAGCGTTTGAACCCCATACTTCAACAGCCACAGAAACTGAATCTGGGATTCAAAATCAGGATAATGAGGTAGCTGTTCCCACCACTCGCGGAACTCGAGTTAATGTGCATCATCCCCTGGACAACATCATCGGGGATATTCTATCGGGAGTTCAGACACGATATCTACTATACTCAGCTGATTATGGTGCAGTCATGGAAAAAGGTTATCTACACGATGGTGCTTATTGATGTTTCTTGTCTCAATTTGAGCCAAAATATGTAAGTGAAGCTTTAAACGATGAGGCATGGGTTGGTGCTATGCAAGACGAACTCCTTCAGTTCAAGAAGTTAGGAGTATGGACCCTTGTGGACAGACCAGAAGGTGCTAAGGTGATTGGCACAAAATGGGTTCTTAAGTGTAAGAAAGATGACCAAGGGGTAATAATCATAAACAAGGCTCGGCTTGTCGTTCAAGGGTTTAGCCAAGTCGAAGGCATTGACTACAATGAAGTGTTTGCACCTGTGGCAAGGATGGAAGCAATTCGTATCTTCTTAGCTTATGCATCCTACATGAAGATCAAAGTTTATCAATTGGATGTGAAAAGTGCATTCCTTCATGGTGAAATCTGTGAAACGGTGTACGTCACTCAACTCAAAGGATTTGTGGATCCTTATCATCGAGATAGAGTTTATAAACTGGACAAGGCTCTTTATGGGCTTCATTAAGCCCCTCGAGCCTGGTATGAGAAACTCTCTACTCATCTGCTGTAACATGGTTTTCGCAGAGGGGTTATTGATTGCACGTTGTTTGTCAAAGAGAAAGATGGTGATTTACTGCTGGTATAGATATATGTGGATGACATAATCTTCGGTTCCAAAAATGAAGAATTGTGTAAAGAATTCGAATCAGTGATGAAAGCTGAGTTTGAGATGAGTGCTATGAGAGAGATGAAGTTCTTTCTTGGGTTACAGGTAGATCAAACACCAAATGGAATCTTCTTGCATCGGTTCGACATGGAGATACCAACAGTTGCTGGGACTCCATTTGCCATGAACCACGATGTAGCACCCGAAGAAAATGGTGATCTAGTAGATGCCACTATGTACCGAGGAATGATCGGATCTCTGATGTACCTCACAGCCTCTTGTCTTGATATTATGTACACCACATGTCTCTATTCCAGATATTAGGCTAAACCAAAAGTGAATAATCTTATTGGGGTTAAAAGGATCTTTTGGTATCTGAAGGGTACTCTAACACTCGGGTTGTGGTATCCTCATGATGATGACTTTGTGCTTACAGCGTATAGTGACTAGGACTATGGTGGTTGCAAGATGAATTACAAGTCAACATCGGCTGGATGTCAGTTCTTTGGAAGACGCTTAGTCACTTGGCAGTGTAAGAAGCAGACATCTGTTGCTCTGTCAACATGTGAAGCTGAATATGTTGCTGTTGCAAGTTGTTGTTCACAAATCATTTGGATTCAACAACAAATGCGAGACTACGGTTTGCAATTTTCTAACACCCCTATCTTTGTTGATAATTCTGCTGCAATAGCTGTCACAAAAAATCCGGTCCAACACCAAAAAACTAAACACATCGGTATTAAATATCACTTTATACGTGACTGTTTTGAAAAGCAATTAATCGATGTTGTTAAAATTAATACGGATTTTCAACGCGCCGACCTCTACACAAAAGCTTTTGACAAACCTCGGTTTTTATACCTTTTGGAGGTCAATGGCGTGAAAAAGAAAAGTGTTGTGATTCCAGAAGAGTCGAGTTCGTAGTCTGCCAAATTGTTTTTAATTTTTTAATTTTATTTTCTTGTCATTAAAAATCCAAAAAACACAAATATATTTTTGGTTTTAGAATTTTAGGGGGAGAATAGTTTAGTTTCAGTATTTAATTACTTAAAAAATAGGGGCAGGCAGATTAGCTGAAAGTAAAGAAATTAAATTTGTGAGATTGATTTAACAATTATGGAAAATGATAGTACACAGGGAACTAATTGTTTGGGACGTCAAAAGAATTTAAATGATCAAAATACTATATTCAAACTATAAGTCTGAGAAGTCTAAGCAAATAGTAGAAAAATGATAGTAAACTAGTCTGCTACTGAGGTAACATAGAAAAGTAGGCCTAGAGGTTGCTAGTTCATATATGATGTGTCGGTAGATTCAACACAATAGACGAGTAGACTTCATTGGTGAATCAAATTCAAACTAAGTTGTTCAACTAGCTGTGGGTTCTCATAGTATCCCTGGTTAACACAATCAATGCATTTCCAATAACGGATGACGAGCAAAATAAACGCCACAAATGTGTGTGGATGACCATAAAAATGAGCAAAGCACATGAAAAAAGTTAAGCGCAATCAAGCTAATGACTAATGTTGTTGGTGCGTCATGTGCAAAAAGAAAAAAAATTCTCTAACAAGAAGATAGGTTGTGTGCCTCTCTGCTGTGTGATGGCACTGACCTGAGGATAAGCATAACCTAAATATTCTAGAATTCATTGTTGTTTGCGCCTCTCTGCTGTGCGATGGCACTGACCTGAGGCTTGGCATCTCTTTGAAAGCTCTTAGAATAGTTTCTTCTTGTCAAATACCCGTAGACTGCTCAAAAATCTGCATTAACTAATGCGGATGTGCTGATCTTCATCAACACTTGTTTTCTTCTATTGCATTAGTGTTTGGTCATCAACATTGACAAATGCGGATGAACAAACACTTGGCGCATTTGTTGATGAGCATCCGCATTAGTAAATGCGGATGTATAAAATCCTTGTCAGCATTTGTTCGACTGTCCGCATTTGTTAATGCGGAAGAACAAATACTTGTCAACATTTGTTCTGTGGTCATCTGCATATACAAATGCGGATTGCCGACACTTGTCTTTTATTGTTGTTGCAGATTCTTCATCCGCATATCTTATTGGACTTGTGGGATTTCAGCAGAACAACCATCAATCCACCAACTGAATTGGCATGTATGATCCTTTCAAGGTCAAACACTTGAATTGGCATGTATGATCCTTTCAAGGTCCAACACAAATCCAATGAAGTAAAGACAGATTTCTTCCGAAGAGTTTTAATACATGCTTTATCTGATGTACTTTTTCATAAAGCTGGACCACTTTCCGCTGCAACTTTGAAGACTCACCAACTTATACAAGTTTAATGAAAAGGTCCATGCTTTTGGTAACTATACATTGAGGTCTTGTGTCTACGACTTTCTACTTTATGTACTTTTATCCTTTTTGTAATATATTAGGATGTGAGCTATGGCATGTCATAGTCACTTGTCAAAAGGCAACCTGTCTTTTGACTCTACATTGATTTTGTTGTCTAGATTAATGTTTTCAGCTGGCCTTCAAAGTATGGTTGGTTGTAGGATGTAGTATAAAGTATCTCAAGTCCTTGTAACTTATCTCTTATGCTTTGTAAACACTTGTAATAGAACTTGAGAAGCATTATACCGCAATCTTAAAAACCAAACTGTCTTGTTGTTCTTAAGTTTCTGTCTCTAGTTTACTTGTGTGTTCATAGTTCCCTATTTGATCTGTTAAGTGTTCTAAGTACTCTTAATAACTCTCCTCATTGTGTGACTAATAGTATTGACCATATCTTAAATAGTCTTGAAATTGGTATCAGAGCATTTCAGGCTCTTGATTATTAGATCTCACCATCTTAGATCCCTTACTCTCACAAAAAACTTAACAATTCAAATGGTAGCACTTCATCAAAGGAACAAGGAAGACTTAATGCTAGTCAAAGTATATGTAGATGACAATATTTTTGGGTGAACCAATCCAAAGATCTGCAAAAAATTTAAGAAGTTGATGAAGAATATATTTGAAATAAATGCAATGGGAGAACTCAATTTCTTTCTAGGAATTCAAGTGAAGCAAGTTGACAGTGGAATCTTCATAAGTCAGTCAAAGTTTGTGCAAGACATACTTACAAAATTCAACACGACTGACTGTAAGGTTGCTAAGACACCCATAGCCAGAAACCACTCCCTTGGTCCTGATCTTGAGGGGGAGTGTGTGGATGAACTTCTTTACAAGGCTATGATTGGGTCTCTTATGTACCTCAAGGCTAGCAGGCCTGATATCATGTTTGCCACATGCATTTGTGCAAGATATCAAGCAAACCCTAAGATGTCACATCTGGTCACTGTCAAGAGAATTTTAAGATATCTAAAAGGTGCTCCAACACTTGGCCTTTGGTATCCAAAGAATTCTAACTTCAATCTGTATGTATATACATATAGTGACAATGGTGGCTGCAATATGACTGCAAAGTCTACATTAGGGGAATGTCAGTTTCTTGGTGGAAGGATAGTCTCATGGCAATGCAAGAAACAATCATGTGTATCTGCATCAACTGCTGAATACATTGCTGTTGCAAGCTACTGTGCTCACGTGCTTTTGGATTCAAAATCAAATGTTGGACTATGGATTCAACTTCAAAGAGACTCCCATCCACATAGACAACAATAGTGCTATCTCTATTACAGAGAATTTTATGTAGCACTCAAGGACAAAACACATCAATATCAGGTATCATTTGATTAGAGATAAATTTGAAAAAGGATTAATCAAACCAAACTAGTCAAAGTTAACACAAATGAACAATATGCTGACTGTTCACCAAAGCTTTTGATTAATAGAGATTTAAATATGGCGTATCAGCTATTAGGATAATAAACTTTAAGTAGCTTTTCTTAAAACTAACTAATATTATTTATAAAAGCTGTGTGTCCTAAGTTGTCTATTTATCATCTTAATAAGCCCTTGTTTACTCTGGAAGAAAAATCTTTTAAAAGATACTTCTTAGATTTTTGAAAGTTTTGATCATTATTCTTTGGAAGATATGTATTTACCTTTAGAAGAAAATTATTTCCTCAAAAACAAGTAACTACTTAAGATAATTTATCTTCGGAAGGAATTTCCAAAATATCTTCCGAAGCTTAAAATTCTTCTTAAGTACTTATATGTTTTTGAAGAACAATTTTCTTTCGAAAGCAATTTAAGTCTTGGAAGCTTTTAGAATAAAATCTCCAAGTCTATATATCTTCCGAAACAAACTTTTCTAAAATCTTTGAAATTTCTTCCGAAGCCATTTTAGCTTCGGTAGCTTTTTCTCATAACTTCTGTAGACAAAATACCTTCGGAAGATTTTTGACTTCCTAGAAAACTACATTTTTGGGCACTTTTTCAGAGGTGGGACCGACATCCAGATTTCAAAGTTTATCCTCTTTCATTAACTATATCTCATATCCAATTCATATAAATATACCCAAGAATTCCCCATCTTTCACTCTCTTCTTCATCTGAACTATTCCAAAACCTAAATTTACCCACAAACCGCCTTTGTTTTTCACTTCCTTCACCTTTAAGCTTTCTAAATGGCCAACCTTAACCGCAGAAATGACCCCGATTTCTCCATGCAACTTCAATGGCAGCACAATCAGGTTGCGCTGTTGAACTCTCAAAAAAGATTCTAGTTTCTTAGAGGTTTGTAAATTTCTTGCTCTATCCAACTATTTCACCTCCCTAACCATTGATCCTAAAGTCTATAAGGATCAGCTGTTATAATTCTAGAAGACCTGTCAAGAGGTCATCATGGATGGGAAGAAGGCATTGTCTGCCATAGTGCAGGGGAGGACAATCTTCATCGCTACAACCACCATCAACACACTTCTTCAGCTGGATGATGTAGAATGTGACTTGTCCTTCCCAAAGAAAGCTGTAAATCATTCCTTTGAGCAGATAGGCTACGAGGGAGATTTCTCTGTTAAGACCTTTAGGAAAAGGAAGGTCTCATCCTAGTAAAAGTACCTACTCCATGTGGTCATCCATAGCTTATCCAACAAGCATGGAGGATGGGACCAAATTCCTGAAGATCTCTCCTTTATAGTTCATGGAATGGTCTAAGGGGTCAACTTCAGGTACTCACGGTTTGTATATACAACTTTTTTTTGTTAACTTAGACTCCTTAGAGTATTATATGTTCCCTAGATATGTTCAACACATTCTCAACTGTGAACTGGGCTCACAGTTGAGGGGAACAGGCAATATTCTTAAATTGGGACTGATGAAGCCTGACATCTTTAAGACAATAAAAAAGCCAACTGTTGGCTTCTCTGGGGTAGAAACAGCCATTGTCCCAAAAATGTTAGAGCTCATTGCTCAAGGTAACAACCTAGCAGCACAAGCTAGTGTTGAACCCACACCTTCTACTTTGGTACCACCTACACAACCTAAAATACTCCTCACCTACCATAGAAAATCCAAACGAACCCCTGCTCAAGCTATTGAGCTTGTGCAGGCCCCCATATCCAACCCACACAGGAAGAAGTAGACACTAGAGCTCCCACTTCTCCTGAGTAGCAAACCACTCTTATCTCATCAAGAATCATTCTTGAGGTTCCTCATACTCAGCCTGATGAGCTCATCAGCCCATTAGCCTTAAGCCTTCACTCAAAGTCTCAACACTCTAGTGAACAACCTTTAGGAGAAAGTTACCATCCTCAGCCTCTCGATCTAAACCAACCAATTCCCAACCTAGAATTCTATGATAATGAAGACATAAGATTAAGTGAGTACCATTAGTGTCTCTATTCCTCCCCTACTCAAAGAGAGATGAGTACTCCTGCCTCTCCCTTGTCTAGCCCACATCATTCACCCATCACTGAGGTAGATCTACCTGAACATGTTCAGAAGGTCCATATGAAAGAGGCTCTCACTTCTGCAAGTGATTACATCATTAGGACCTCAACCATGGCAACTCAGTCCATTGACACTTCACTTGAAGTTGTTAATGAGCAGGGAAATCCAACAACCAAGAACACCATGCTAATGAGGAGAGAGAAGACTTTGGACCAATTCTCTCATCCCCCATGATTTTTCTGATGAAGAGGAGGGGAATATGAGACTAAAGGTGCAAAAATTGTCAAAAAGATGCTCCTATTTAGTCTCTAAGGTTAGTCACCTGGAATCTTAGGTGACTACCTTACAAAACAGGGTCAATGATCAGTAACTTGAGATATCTTATCTCAAGGAACAACTAGCTAAGAGACCTTTAAGAAGAGCTCATCCATGAACACAAGAATCTGTTGATGTGATTGACCTAACTCCTAGCTCATCTATGCAAGTAGGTGATGCTACCAAAAATAGGGAGAAAGTCACAGCAATCACAGAACCTAGGAGTTCTTAACAGAGAATGGACATTGAAGACTCACCATCTTCACTTGCACTTGTCCATACTCAGCAACCTCCTCAAGTTCACATTGATGTGGACTCATACATTTAAAGTCTATTTGAGGAGGGAATTCAAAGGGCTATGTCAACCCCACCCTAAGGATAATCAAACTACATTTTAGGGTGGAGGAATGATGCTGATAGAAGAGCCCTCATACTTCAAAGAGTTCTAGGGTAGCAAGAGGTCTTTAACTTTTAGACCTTGGTAACTTTCAGACCTTGGTAATGCCTTGTACAGGGTGGCCCAAAGAATTCAAGATAGGATTGTTGAAAAGTTCAGCCAAAGAAGAAGACAAATGCAATCAAGTAATGTCATTGGTCAATTGGATGTTGAGGTGGACCCTGAAACTAGCTTCAAAGGGAAAACCTTCACTGAAAGCCTAATGATAGAGCCTGTGAGCACTGTCACAGAACCAACAACTTCAACATTCCAATCCCTCATTGAAACACCTGCTGGTGAAGGTGTATCACAGCCTCTCTTTGGCTAGAGCGTGCATGCTACTCCAAGCAATGAACACCATAGCTCTCTCCAACTTGAGTCATAAAGGTATGTGGGTGACAAAGGGAAAATAATAATGACTCCTGAGGAGATTGACAAGTAGGAGAGAGAGAGAGAGAGAGAGAAGAGAGAGAGAGAGAGAAAGAGAGAGAGAGAGAGGGAGGCCAAGGGGAGAAAGTTCCACTGGGTCTTCATGCTTCATGGAAGTTGCAATCAAGGCTGCTCCCAAACCAAACACTTAGAATGATAAGTTAAGAGCATTCAGGATTAAGTACCTGTAGACCAGGAACTATGATATAGATTAGATCATCTCTCTCCCTTTAGATGAATTGAATGAACATGCAGACATGGAAATGTCTAGGGAGAGGAAGGAGGTAGATGATGCAGAGTTGCTCCTCAAGATTAAGGAAGAAATAAAACAGAAAAGGTTGTACAAACATGCTCCTACTCTCTCCCCAGTTCAAGAAAGCCCAGTGCAAGAGGTTGTGGCAACTCCTCAACCTCAGTAGATAAAGAAGTTGATAGGCAAAACATGATCAAATACCTGAGTGCCACAGGACTCTACTAGGCAGCTGTACTTTTTCCCTTGTCCTTTGAGTACATTGAGTTTGAGTATCTCAAGTAACTTGAACTTCAAGTCTCAAAGAACAAAAGGCTACAAAGAGATAGATGAGGGAAGAAGCTGCAAAGTCAAAAGCTATCATCCAAAAGAGTCTGGAGAAGTCTGCAGATAGGCAAAGGATGATGAGCTTCTTAAAGTTGTATGGATTCTCCGGATGGAGGCTTGGTCCAATGTCTCTATCCACAATGGATGAGCACATCAGGGTGATCAAGTAGAAGATCAAGAGAGGATAGCTTGTTGACTTACACTCTCCACCAAGTCAAGCTCCTTCTGGACCTCACAACCTGGACCTCATGCTGAACCTCAGCAGGCTTCATCTTCTGATCCACAGCAGGGTCCCACTCCTTCTCTTTCTGAACCTCTAAAAGAGGAGGACCCAACTAAGAAAGACAAGACAGAACAACCTGGTGCTGAAGGCCAGTCTTCTCAGTTAAAGTCAAAGAGGAGAAAAAGGATGGCTACTAAATCTATTTCAAAGAAGAAGAAGAAGAAGTCAAAGTCATCCACCTTCGGATCTCAGGATGAGTCAGAGCATCCTAAGGAAGTGCAAGAAGAGGTAGCTCAACCAACTCCAACATAAGTGGCTCCTCTTGCATCAGGACCCATCTTGTCCTGGACCCTCACTACTAATCCAGAAAGATGGTATGTCGAAGAGATCAAGGTGGTCAAGATGTCTACACATGATAGAACATATTTAACCTACCTCTACATGATTTATTTGAAATAAGAAGATACTTTAAAAGTCTGAGTGATCTTGACCATCTGATGAAGAAGGGTATGGTTACCATCATGATGAGGACTGTTAATATCTAAGTCTCTATTGTTTTGGTAGCATCAGATTAGGGGAATTTGTAAAGTTTAATGAAAGGTTGATTCAACCAAAACAACCCATGACTCTCTTGCATGTATGCACTTAGTGCAAAGTAGAAGTTGATTCGGAAGTTTCATACTCTATATTAGAAAATATTCTAAGTATGAAATTTTTCGAAGCCAAGACCAATATCTTCCGAAGCCAAAAGTGAAGTCTTCCGAAGCTTCAAAGAGAAAGTCTTCCGAAGCCAATGAAGTGAAGACAGATTTCTTATGAAGACTTTTAATACATGCTTTATCTGATATACTTTTCCATAAAGCTGGACCACTTTCTGCTGCGACTCTAAAGACTCACCAACTTATACAAGTTTGGTGAAAAGGTCCATGACTTTGGTAACTATACATTGAGGTATTGTGTCTGTAACTTTCTACTTTATGTACTTTTATCCTTTTTGTAATATATTAGGATATTATGACAACCGACCTCCAGGTTGTTACCCTAACCCTAGATTACTTGCATCATTATCCATGCTATGAGTGCTAATAATTGAAACTATACAACCCTACTATGAAATTTGAAACAATTCTTGCTATTTGATGTAAATTATGGTTTCATGTGATTTTTTTTTACTTTTGATTTTTTTAACCAATTTAGGTTTCTACCTTTTTAAAAATTAGTGTTCCGGGAATGACAACTAGTCACCCTTACAAAATTAAACTCAAGAGAAGGCAATTAAAATGTGAGCATACACCCTCACACTTGCATAATTTCGGCCATGCATGCATGGGTATGCATTAGACACCTCAAAAATCACCTTCCACTAAATAATACATAATACCCAATACTACAAAATTACACTACATAATAATAATTTACAATTAAAAACTAAATAAAGATTCCCTCACTACACTCCAAATCGGCCGCCCCCTCCCCACCACTCTCCTCTCCTCTTCACACCACCCTTCTCACCCACTCACAATCCATGCAATCTCTCCCTCTCTCTCTCCCTCTCTCCCTTAATTCGAATCATCTAGACCAAAAACACACACACACATCTCACAACACTCTCCCAACAATTCTCTCTAGCCTTGTGAAGAAGAACTCGAAGACTACACCAAGAAACATTCGGCCAAGACCAAAACCGCAAAGGAGTAGCCTTGTTCACAAGATTTGGTCACACAACCGTGTTTGTTCCACCTCTCCAGCCTTAGTTCGAGTTTCTCCATCCAAGTCCAAGGAGTTTCAAGCCATTCACGGCCATCAAGACCCTCCAAACCGTGAGTTACATCGAGTGTAAGCTCAAGATGTCGGTTTTGTGACATTTCTCTTGTTTTCATCATTTAACATCTAAGAACCGTGTATTTCCTTGTTGTAGCAGAAACATCTCACCATCATCTCATTCTTAAGGAGTTCCCAACGTTCTTGAAGGTAAACTTCATGTTTTGTTAGCCATTCTTGAGGTGGAAACCGATTTCCACCATGAAAACCCTCATTTTGAGTGTTTTGACATCATCTAACTTGTGAAAGCTTAAACTCTTGTAAACAAAACTTGTAACCTGCATTTTTACGACTTAATGGACTTCCAAGAACCTGTTTTTAAAAGTTCCAAGTGGCTACATATTCAAACCCACGGTTGATACAAGGATTTCACCTTGAAACCCCCCCTTTCTACATGTAACAACACCCTCTTGAGCATTTGTTTGAAAAATCCTTTTAACCAAGACCCATAACCTACTCATGAACGACTTAATGACACCTTAACAATCTGTTTGTGAAGTTAAACGAAGTGTTGGTAACATTTAAACTCAAGTTACGATGGTTTACACTAGTGTAATTGTCGGTTATGGCATTTTCTACATATTTGAAGCATATGGATGTACAGATCTACTAGGCAACGTGTTGGGACTGAAATTTCAGTAGATTTTAGTGAATATTAGAAGTGTTAGAAATGTTTAACCTCTGGAATAAAGGACATGATGTGATTTACCCTCTTTTAGTCACTTTCGGGACCCGAAAACATGGTAAAATGACTTAAAAATAGTAAGACTATGAATTTAACATTCTTAAAAAGTATTACAGACTCAAAAATGATATATAAAGTATTCTGGAGTCAATGGATAATTTAAGTGGTCAAAGACTCAAATAAGTGACAATTTAACTAAAAACGGGTGCAAACCGAGCATAGTTTTTGAGAAAAATCTATAAAAATAGAGTTCAAAACTAAGATTTATAAAAATCATATGATTTTAGTAAGATAAGTGATAAAGGACCTAAAAGATTTAAAAATTCGGTCAAATGAGCTTTAAATGGTCAAACCCGGTCAAAACCGCGTATTAACGGGTCAAACGTAAAAACAAGATTTTTAACTATAAAAGGCCAATTTACACAATTTAAGGATTTAAAAATTTATAAAGAAATCTCTTAGAAAATACCTACTGGTCCAAAATCTAAATATTTGAAAACTCCAACTTACTATTAAAATTATCCGGCTTTTACCGCAACCGGGAGCGTTAAACGCGCAGTTTTCAAAATCGAACCCGTAGACCAAAGTTTTGAATCACTTACTCCATAATAATCATAATATGAATATAATAATCTGATTTTGGACACAAATGACATAAAAGGCAAGAAACTAAACTTAAGGGTAGAAACTGTCAATTTTGAAACTTGAGGGACTAAACTGTAAAATTTTTCCAAACCTTATAACCGACTTCCAGGAAGCTAATAAACACTTGAACAATAAAATCTCTTAATATACCTAATCTAATGAAGTGAAAATCCCTAATTTTCATGAAGACGCCTTGACTTGCCATAAAAGGAAACTTTTTATACAAACCTTCACTAAACCAAAGCCGTACCCTATAGCTAAACTCTTGACACCATTGTTGCACTTTGAATGAGTTTAGGGCAGTAGCTTATTGCTTAATATGTACTTGTTAGGGTGCTAGACTTGTGACACTTCCCGGCACATCAAGAAACTTTGATTTGGAAACCTAAGGTGAGTTTTAGTGATTCCCCTTTTTACTACTGTTTTGGGGTGAAGCATGCTCTGTTATTTTTAAACTATAATTGTGCTTTATTTGATGATTCTATGTGGGATTGTGGTTACCTTCTGATTCTTATATCATGATAATTAATTCTTTCGTGAACCGCTTGATTTATATGGATAGATCTATTTGGGGAATCCCCCACACACAGTGGCTTCCGTTCCAGGAAAGTTACCCCACTGAGATCCTGAGGGATCGTTGTGGCATGTAACAAGTTTTGTTAAGATTCTATGGTGAACCATCCGGGCAGGTAGGGTTCACTGGTATGGGGCTCAGTTTCTTCCTTCGGGAATATCCGGTAAAACACAACTTTAGAAGAGGCTAACCGGGACTGAGTGCAGGGTTGATTATGATTTTATTTCTCCCACGATGATAAACAATGATTATTTTCTTTTAATCAAAGAAGGATTTATTAAGTCCTTTTGTTTTTAAACTTTAAGCACTTGAATTCACCAACTTTTTAGTTGACACAATTTTCTTTTGAGCATGTTTCAGGTAATATTTGAAGAGATCCTATCAGTTGTGAAGACCTAGACTTATCCCCGTGACATGGCATTGGCTTATTTCCTTGATGAAACATTTGAACAATTTAAATTTTGTGTTGAACAAGTACAATTTCATTTTTATGGATGATTGTAAAACTTAATTGGGGCTTGATGTGTATCTAGCCCTGTTGCCTTTTTAAAACTTTAATGCCATGTGATATTCTCTCCTTTGAGCTCTTATAATGGTTTGTTTCCGCTGCCATATGTTGTTGCTAGTCTATGACGTCCCACCCTACCTGGGCCCGGGGTGTGACAGATATGAGCTATGGCATGTCGCAGTCACTTGTCAAAAGGCAATCTGCCTTTTGACTCGACATAGATTTTGTTGTCTAGATTAATGTTTTCAGCTGGCCTTCAAAGTATGGGCGGCTGTAGGATGTAGTATAAAGTATCTCAAGTCCTTGTAACTTATCTCTTATGCTTTGTAAACACTTGTAATAGAACTTCAGAAGCAGTATACATCAATCTTGAAAACCAAACTATCTTGTTCTTCTTAAGTTTATGTCTATAGTTTACTTGTGTGTTCATAGCATCATAAAAAAAAGTCCAGGTTTCCTATTTGATCTGTTAAGTATTCTAAGTACTCTCCTCATTGTGAGACTAAGTGTATTGACCATCCCTTAAATGGTCCTGCACAACCTATTTCCAAGAAATTGACATCCATTGGTTGTTGATTTCCTGTCTAAGTTACATCATGTATAATCATTATCAGTATAAGCATATAATTTGAAATTGGAAGTCTCGGGATACCTAAGGCCGAGTGTTGGTTGACCCTAGAGGTATTTGAAAATCTGCTTGACAACTTTCATGTGAGATTCTTTCAGATTACTTTAATATTATGCACATTGACAGACAGGAAACATGATGTCTGGTCTGGTGGCAGTAGGATACATCAGAGATCCAATCAATGATCGATACAAAATGTTGATCAATGTCTTCACCCGGGAGATCAGGAGTTAAAGTAGGACGAGAAGATATCAAAGTTGGTGTAATCTTGGTTTCCTAAAATTTATATTTGTCTAGAATACTTAAAACATATTTCTCTTGATGAATTAGTATACCCTGATCATTCTGTTTAACTTGGATACCCAAGAAAAATATAATTTCCCCAAAAGAGCTCATATCAATTTTTTTCTTCATTACAGCTTCAAATTTCTTGCATAAATCTTTATTAGTAGATCCAAAGATAATATCATCAACATACATTTGGACAAGAATAAGATCATCAAATGTCTTCCTTATGAATAAAGTCTTATCAATAGCACCCCGTGTATAACCATTTTCAAGCAAATGTTCATATAGAGTGGCATACCAAGCACGAGGTGCTTAATGTAAGCCATAAAGTGCTTTCATGTAAACCATAAAGCACGAGGTTCATGATATCTATTTCCTTGAAGAACTAAACTATAACCAAAAAATAGCTTAAGACAGCCATTGAAGATTTGTATTTACTATTTTTTTAGCGGCCAGAACCAGTGACTCAATAAAGTGATATTTGCATTCTTAATGTTGCCTAACCCCAATCCTTCTTTTTCCACCACTTCCATGACATTATCCTATGCTACTCATCTAACTTTATGCCTTGACCTATCTCCACCCTATAGGAAATTTTTTTGGATCCTATCTACAGTCTTTATTACCTTAGTTAATACCATAAATAATGAGAGATCTTGGATAGGAATACTACCTAGTATATCTCTAATCAATGTTACCCCACCTTCAAAACCATGAATTTAATGTCTACATCATCAGCTGTAACAAGTTTGATATGTTCATTTTGACTCCTATAGGTAGGCCCGGATACATAAAAGGAAATGATCTAACTCTTCATTTCAATATAGAGACCAAATCTTGAAGTTGGTTTTCTAGATTAATAGAAAGAGTATAATTGTCTACTCCTAAGGCCTGGTTATCAACAATGTTCAACACTTATATCATAGATGATGCTCTTTCAAAATTTTGCTTAAATCCCCAATGTGAGATAAAATATACTAGTATACTTGCTAGATTATTAATATTGCCTAAGATTAATATGTGGCATCTCACTCAAATTCTTTGTGCCATTGTAGTCAATTGATGATGCGATGCAACTTTTGAGACGAAAGTTCTTTTGACATCGGTGCAGGACCGGTGAAGGGGGTCAATGCAACAGTTTCATAAAGAAGACAGACTTAGAACATTTAGCAAATTAAATACGGAACCAGTTATGATGAAACTATGAACACAAGTAACAAGAACAAGCACACTCAAATATTGGTTTCAAGAATGATGTATATTGATATCAAGTTCTTACAAGTGTTCCAAAGCTTATATAAATATATAAATACTTGAGACACTTTATACTACATCCTACAGCCGGCTATAATTTGAAGACTAGCTGGAAACACTAATCTAGACAACAAGATCAATGTAGAGTCAAAAGGGAGATTGTATTTTGACTAGTGACTATGACATACCATAGCTCACATCCTAATATATTACAAAAAGGATAAAAGTGTAGGAGTAGAAAGTTATAGACAAAAGACCTTAATCTACAGTTTGACAAAAGTAAGGAGTTTCACCGACTCATATAAGTTGGTAAGTATTCAGAAGTGATAGCGGAAAGTTGTTCAGCTTTTGTCAAAAGGTGATTTAGAAAAAGCATGTCTTCTCTGTCTTTGGAAGAAATCGATCTTTGGCTTCAGAAAACTTTGTCTTGGAAGCTTTGGAAGACTTCATCTTTGGCTTCGTAAGATTTGGTCTTTTGGCTTTAGAAGATTTGATACCTAGCATAATTCACTGAGTTATATCAAATCTTCCGCAGCACTTTCCTAGTACTACACATGTTCATGTTGAGAGTTTTTTTAGTTGTTTTTTGGTTGCATCAGCCTAGACTGATACTACCAAAACTGAACAGACCTTTGATTCTTGATCTTCATATGTTGACAGTACTCATCAAAATCAAGACCATTCCTTTCATCATCAGTTGCTTAGGATTTCTCAAACCCTCAAAGTATCTACTCATCTCATGGAGATTATGTAGAGGGAGATTAAGGATGTTTTGCCACATGTACATGTCTTGACCTCCTTTATCTCTAGTGACATACCATCTGTCTGGGTTAGTAGCAAACACCCATGTCAAGATGTGTCTCTCAACAGCAAGAGGCTCTACTATAAGCGGACTTTTTTGAGCAGCCTCTTCTTGAGCACCATCAGGATGTCCTGACCCACCTGGAGGTGTAGAGGTGGATGCCTTGGACTTCTTCTTATGTATTTTAACTAAGGAGACTATCCTTTTCCTCTTTCACCCTACACTACCAGATTGTTCTTGTTTGTCTTCCTCAGTTGGGTCCTTGTCCTTCACAGGTTCAGAAGGAGAAGAATCAAGACCCTACTATGGATCAGAAGATGAAGTTGGCTGTAATACAGCACTAGGTCCAGGTTTTGTTTTCTTTTATGGTTCAACCTTGATTGTAACTTTATGTGCAGCCTGACTTGGTTGAAAATGAAAGTCAACAAGCTCACCCCTTTGATCTTCTACTTAATCAGTCTAATATGCTTATCCATGGTGGATAGGGACATTGGACCAAGTCTCCTTTTGAAGAATCCATACAACTTCAAAAAGCTCACCATCTTTTGTCTATCAGCAGACTTCTTCAGATTTGCTTTGATGGTGGCTCTTGATTTTGCAGCCTCTTTCCTCATCTTCCTCTTAGAAGCTTTTTGATCTTTTAGCAATTGTTGCTTTTGCTGCTTGAGGTATTAAAACTCAATGTATTCATATGACAAGGGAAGGAGGTCTACTTCTTGATAGAAACTTGTGGCACTCAGTTAGGTTATCTTGTTTTGTTTGTCTTGTTCCATACCTACCTGAGTTTGTTGCTTAGTAGCCACAACCTCTTTCTCAAGGCTTTCCTGAACTAGGGAGAGAGTTGAAGCTTTGTAGAGTTTCTTCCTTCTCCTTTCTTCCTTGATTTTGAGGAGTAATTCTGCATCCTCA